>CM028138.1:662695000-663295000 GCA_016271365.2 Neoceratodus forsteri
GGGTTCTTATTAGGCTTCAGTATTACAGAGATTGTTGCTTGTGCCCAACTGGGAGGTGGAATCTCTCCAGAGTGCACTTCATTAATGGCCTGCAACAAAGGACTTACCAGGTGCTCCCTTAGAGGACTTATAAAATTCTGTGCCGTAACTGTCTTGCCCATGGGCTTTCATGATTTTGAGCGGCATATGGCAGCCTCCAACTCTTCCAGTCGGATTGGATTGAGTAAACTCTGCTTCTGGTCCTCTGTCAATGTGGGTAAGGTGATGTTTGTTATGAAACGGGTTACTGCCTGTGGGATAGGATGTTCAGGGGTGTATAAGTTCTTATAATATGTTTTAAAAGCATTAGTTATGTCGTGTAATTTCGTGTGTCGTGATCCGTTTGTAGGGTGCCGAATTTTGGGTATTATGGTTGCACGCTGTTGCTTTCTGAGTTGGTAAGCTAGTAATCGAGAAACCCTAGGGCCTACCTCATAAAAACGGTGTGTTAAGAACATAAGGGCTATTTCTGTCTGTTGTAGGCAGTGGGCTTCCAGTTCTGCTGTGACCATTTTTAATCGTGGCAAGATTGAGGTGTCGCCTCTGTTGATATTCCTTTGAAGGAAATGCAGAGTAAGAACATAAGATGACAGCAGATGGGGACCTTGTGATCCATCTAGTCTGCCCGTGAATCCTACCCTGGCCACATAGGTTGCTTATTTTGTTTTTACTGTAGTGTCGGTCCCATGCATGATTACATTCATTCACCGTCTTTGCTGCAACCACCTCAAGGGGAAGGCTGTTCCATGGGTCTGTCACCCTCTCCGTGAAAAAGTACTTTCTGATGTTATTTCTTAGCCTTCCCCCTCTCAGGCCTAGGTTGTGCCCTCTAGTACGTGCCTCTTTGTTGGCCTGGAATAGGTTGTCTGCCTGAACTGTGTTTATACCTTTGATGAATTTGAATGTTTCTGTCATGTCCCCCCGTCCCTTCTCTGTTCCAGGGAGTGCAAGTTCAAGTCCCTGAGTCTAGATTCATATGGCTTGTGATGGAGGTCTTGCACCATCTTAGTGACCCTTCTCTGAATAGTCTCCAAGCGCTCCTTGTTCTTCTTTAGGCGGGGCCTCCATAACTGGACACAGTATTCCAGGTAGGGCCTCACCAAGGATCTATAGAGTGGGATGACTACTTCTCGTTTCCTGCTCATAATTCTCCTGCCTGTGCATCCGAGGATACTGCTTGCCTTTCGTGCTGCTTTTTTGTATTGTTTCCCTACTTTAAGGTTGTCTGATATGATTACGCCCAAGTCCCTTTCAGTCTTGGTCACCTGTAGTGTATGCCCATCTACGATGTACTGTATTCCTGGGTTCTGTTTACCCAGATGCATCACTTTGCATTTTTTAGCATTGAATCTAAGTTGCCAGTCTTTGGACCACTGTTCAGGTCTTAAGATTTTCTGTCATACTAGGGGCTCCCTCTAGAGTATCCACCCTATTACAGAGTTTTGTTATCTGCGAACAGGCAGATTTTACACTCTAGACCGTCAGCAATGTCACTGATGAATATGTTTAAGAGGATTGGACCCAGCACCGACCCCTGAGGCACTTCGCTGGTTACATAACCCTCTTTGGACATGGTGCCATTTACAGTGACCTTCTGAGTCCTACCTTGCAGCCAGTGTACAATCCAGCTTGCTATCTTATGACAGACTCCTGTATGTTCAAGTTTTTTGATTAGCCTCCTGTGTGGCTCAGTGTAGAAGGATTTGCTGAAGTCCAGGTATACCATGTCCACCGCCCCGCCCTAGTCCACTGTCCTGATCACCCAATCAAAGAACTCGATCAGGTTAGTGTGACATGATCGGCCTGTGGTGAACCTGTGTTGTTTGGGGTCGCGTTTTCCTGCCCTCTTTAGGAAGTTTACTATCCGCTCTTTTAAGGAGTGTCTCCTTGATTTTACCCACTACCGAGATCAAGCCGACTGGGCGGTAGTTTACCTGCCTCCCCCTGCTGCCACTGTTGTGCAAAGGTACCACTGTTGCCCTCTTCCAATCTTGTGGCACCCTACCGCTTTCTAGAGATTCATTATGTAATTCTGCTAATGGTGTGGCTAATTTCTCTCGAAGCTCTCTCAGTATTCTTGGATGAATTTTTTCTGGTCCCATAGCTTTCTCTATCTTCAGTTTCTCCAGATCTTCACAGACATAAAGTCTCCACCACTCATTCACACGAATGGGAGTATGCCAGAGGCGCTATGACCCATCGGGAGCAAACTTTTTTCAGGAGGGCGGCGCCGAGATGGAGCAGGAGAGCAGCACCATGAGCCCGGTGCATGGGGTAATGACTATCTCTGCCGCCGACCTCTTAGCTAGGCTTCAGTTCTTTTTTCCTGCTGTTGAGTGCACTTCAGTGATGACATCACTGGCCTGTAGAATCGAACTTCAAACTAGCAACTTAGTTTTCAGTTTATTGTTTTGTATTTATCTTGATAAGTACCCGATTTTATATTTAATGAATTTTACTTACAAGAGAGAAGTCTTCAGCCCTCCATTGACTGGCTCGACCATGAGTGAGGCAGGTGACGGTAGGGAGACTTCATATAAAGCTGTTCAGTCAGCGCGGCGGGTCTTGTCGGACGCCTCCCTGAGGGTAGGGGGGTCTGACAACGATCGGTCCAATGCTCAGGGAGATGGGGAGTCTCCCTGAAAGCATAAAAAGAAACTTTCCATCCTCTGCACCATTCGGCCTAGAGTTCTTCCTTGTGCACACGGTGAAGAAGAAACTGACATTACTGAGGTTAGCCCTCTGGTACATCTGTCAGTAGACAGGTAGGTTATTAGGGCCAGGTGCGGTCTCCACTTTCTCGAGTCACCAGTTTCTGTCTCTGGTGGCCGACCTCTTTCGACACTGGAGCTCCTCCCACTTATTGGAGGGGCTAGATGAGTAGCTTTCACCATTGGGCTGCTCTTATGGAGCAGTGGGCTCAGAGATTGGCCCAGTTGCCGAACTGGCCAGTCTGACACTAGGGCCTTCTGGTTCCGGAGCAGCAGGCAAGGCGGTAAGGTCTTCCTAGTCGCACAATGCCTTTTTCGGTGCGTCGATGATGCACTCTGGTGTCTATCCCCTCACACAGCTGCGACGCAGGAGTCTACACCGATGCCCTTATCTCCTGCCATTTTCATCCTATAACTTCAAATTGCAGTTCTCAGACTTCTGTGATATTGCCGTCATCTGTGGTGCTGACTTCTTTGGCACCATTGTCCCTTGCGGTGCTGTGGGCTCTGTTGGGGCTGGCGGCGCCAAGTGCGGTGTCGCGCTCTTTGTTGGCGCCATGTGCGATACCATTTTCTATGACAGCTCCTTCTTGTTCTCGACGCCCCTTGCTTCAAAGGAGCCGGGGATGGGTGTGACGCTGTCTGGTTTCCAGAGGTTTTACGACTCAGATTCTTTCTCCTTCTCTTCTTCCTCCTGGTTTTCACTCTGTTCCTGTCTATACAGTCCTCCCTGGCCTGTCAGGAGATGATTTTGAGCCCGATCCAGATCTTCGACTGGGTGATGATGTTGATGCTGACGCTGCCTTGGGGACAGGGGTCAGTCCTCCTGCAGAGTCTGTTATTGAGGACCTTTCCTTTAAGTCTCTGCTGCAGAATTTAAATTCTACTCTTTCTCTCCAGACCACAGAAATCTATCCTGGGAAGCTTCTGTGTCTCCAGTACCTTCATGCCCCGGAAATCCCTATGGATTTAACTCTCCTGGTACAGCCCTCTTTCGAAACCATTTCACAGATGGTGTGGAAGAATCGGCTCTTATTCCTTCTGTGGCCAAATCCATAGATGGGAAATATGCCCTCCTAGGGATCGCCCAGTCTTGGCCTCATAAGCCTTTGCTGATGCCATAGTGGTCCTGGCAGAGAAAAGGCTGTCCTCCCTCAGGAGTCTGCAGCCCGTCTTATAAACAAAGAATCTCGCAAGATAGACACCTTAGGTAAGAGTGTCTTTGCTGCCTCAACCCTGGGCATGCGCATTGCCAGCTACCAGGGCTATTTTTCTCAATATGAGTATGTTCTTTGGCATTCGCGCAAAGCAATGGTAGAAGCTGTGCCCAAATTGGAGGTTAACTCAGAGCTACTTCAAACCATAACTAGGGGTATCGAGTCCAATAACCAACTGGTTAAAGCTGCAATGGATGCCTTCAATACTGCTTCCCAGGCGGCTGGCATTTGCACCCATCGCCACGTCTGGCTGTGTACTTCAGGCTTCACAATGACGCCAACAGCAAGTCATGGCCTTACCTTTCGACAGTATGTATCTGTTCAGACCTCAGGTGGAGCAAGCACTAGAGGCCACACGGAAGACTAGGTCTGCCATTAAGACCTACACCCGCCCCCTCGCAAGGGGGTGGGAACAAGTGCCATTTTCACAACAGTCGGTCCTTTAGGGGCAAAGGCAGAGGGGGTTTTAACAGAAACCAGAACCCTCAGCCGCAAAAGAAAGCACAACAGAAGGCACAGGGCCCAAAAGAGCACAGTGCCACCTTCTGAGTTTCTGGCCCAGGTCCCACCTCAGCTGCCCGAGGGGGACTCCTCAGCAGTGGGAGGACGTCTGACTCAGTTCTACAAACGGTGGAAATTTATAACATCAGACAAATGGGTACTCAGGATGATCCGTGAAGGGTACTCTCTCAATCTTTTGGAAACCACTCCGGATCATCCTCCCAAGCGACAGCCCGGGCTGTCGACAGCACAATCAGACCTTCTTACTCCGAGGTACAAGGCCTTCTGAACAACGGGCAATAGAAGTAGTTGCGCCGGATCAACAGAACACAGGTTTTACTCCCATTACTTTCTCATCTCCAAGAAAGCCGGTGGCATGCCCCATTCTGGATCTCAGAAAGTTAAACAAGTTCCTACAGAAGGAGAGTTCAAATGATATCACTTGGTACTCTGCTACATCTGATTCATCGACACGATTGGCTAGCCTCCCTGGACATGCAGGATACCTACCAACACATTCTCATACACCCAAAGCACCACAAATACCTAAAGTTCGTGGCGTTGGGTCAACACTATCAGTTCAGAGTCCTGCCCTTTGGGCTATCCTCGGCGCCTCGAGTTTTTACAAAGTGTTGTGCAATTCTCGCGACGCACCTCAGAAAAATCAGAATACAAGTATTCCCATATCTGGATGACTGGCATCTAGCAAGTCCCTCCAGGCAGGAGACTCTGGAAGCCGTGGCTGTGGCCTTAGACTTCCTCCCATCCATGGGAGTCCTACTGAACCTGAAGAAGTCGCAGTTGTAGCCCTCCCAGAAGCTTCTCTTCATCCGAACTCTTCTGGACACCTGCTGTGTGAAGGCTTTTCTTCCAGAGGACAGAAGGAGCGATATCCTACAGATGACCCGATACATCAGAGAACACGGCTCTGTTTGAGCTATCTCGATGCCATGGATGCTGGGCCTCATGGCATCCTTGGTGTTCACTGTACCCTTGGCTCGTCTTCACATGAGAACCTCTCAGTGGATGCTCAGTACTCAGTGGTTCCCAACCACTCACCCTCAGTCCTTTCTCATCAAGATGACGAAACCTCTGAAAAGGTCACTCACCTGGTGGTTTCAGGAGGACAACCTTCTGGAAGGATATCCCTTCGCCCCTCTGGACCATCAGATCTCCATTACCACGGATGCGTCCGTGATGGGTTGGGGAGCTCACTGTCGGGATCTCCACACCCAGGATACGTGGACCCAGGACGAGTCTCAACTTCACATAAACGTCCTGGAAATGAGAGCCGTCCTTTATGCAGTCTGAGCTTTGAAGGACGTACTCTTGTCACAAGAACATTCTCCTTCAAACGGACAACAAGGTGGTGATGTATTACATTAACAAACAGGGCGGCGCACACTCTTACCCATTATGCAGAGAAACAGTGAGAGTGTGGGAATGGTGCCTCGAGCACAAGGCTCGGATTCGGGCGGTTTACCTGCCAGGAGTACAAAACGAGCTGGCAGATCACCTCAGCAGAACGGAGGTGGATCCTCACGAGTGGTTTCTCGACTGAACCGTCTTTCAGTCACTCTTCAAAGAGTGGAGAACTCAATGCAAAACTGCCTCTCTTCTACTCCAGAAATCCAGGACCTGGCATTTTTTGTCAGGATGCATTCAGGCTGTGGTGGACAAAGCGCTTTCTGTACGCATTCTCCTCTTTCCTAATTCAGAAGATACTGCTCAAATTGGAATCCCAGGAGAGCAGAATGATTCTCATTGCCCCTTCTGGCCTCGGCAGATATAGTTTCAGCTGGGTAACAGCAGGCTGTCAGAACCCTCCCCAAAAAAAACAAAAAGCAGCTTCCCTTCAGGCGAACCTTTGACCCAGGGTCCTATGGTCCATCCCAACCTGAGGTCACTTCACCTTTGGCTTCTGAGGAGATAGAGGTGAATAGGTTTAATGTTTCTCGTAGAGTTTCAGATATTCTTTTTGCTGCACACAAGCCGGTCAACAGAAAAACCTACACAGCTAAAAGGAAGCGTTTTTCTATCTGGTGTGCACAATCCTCTTGGAATCCTTTTTCCTGCCCACCAAATAAAGTCTTGGAGTATCTCTTAGACTTCTCACACTGGTCTGCAATACTCCACAGTCAAAGTTCATCTTTGTGCCATCTCTGCGTATCATGAGCCGGTACTTTCCATGTTGCTGGTTAAGTTGCCCGTAGTTAAGAGGTTTCTTAAAGGTATTCTGCACATTAGACCTCCTATAAGATGTCCAGTTGCAGCCTGGGACATTAACATTGTGCTAGACATGCTCATTCGTAAACATTTTGAGCCTCTAGCTACTTGCGAGTTGAAGTTCCTCACTTGGAAAACGGCCTTCCTGGTGGCCATTACTTTGGCCCGTAGAGTCTCTGAAATACACGCACTGGTCACAGACGGTATTTCACAAGGATAAAGTAGTTCTTAGGACTCATCCTAAGTTTCTGCCTAAGATCGTCTCAGAATTCCATCTGAACTAACCTTTGGTCCTTCCTACCTACTTTGCGAACTTCTTGAATGAAGGGAGTGTACCCTTCATTCACTGGATATAAAGAGATTGTCGTGTTCTATCTAGATAGAACGGCGAGATTCGCAGGGCTCAACAACTGTTTGTTTCCTTCAGCACAACCCGCTGGGTCAGCCTGTTGCTATCAGATGCATTTCAGCATGGCTGGTGGCATGCCTCCGCCACTGTTATTCTGTGGCACAGGTCAAGCTGGAAGGCAGCGTCAGCGCCACTCTACCAGAGCAGTCGCTGCATCTCTGGCGGAATCCGAATGTGCCCATTGCAGAATATTTGCAATGCGGCTACCTGGAGCTCCTTGTATACATTCGTTAAGCACTGTGCCTTGGATGTCCATGCCAGACGACATCAATCATTTGGCAGGACAATTCTTAATGGACTTCTGTCCTAAGCATATGAGCTCTGTTATCTCCTGCCGCCCGTCTCGGGAATTATTTAGCTCGGTACTCTCCCATTAGTGTGAATGAGTGGTGGAGACTTTATGTCCGGGAAGAATCAGAAATTACATACCTGCCGTAATCCTGGATCTTCTTGGGCAAAGTCTCCACCACTCTTTCAGACGCCCACCCACCATCCCCCGAGCTCACTTCTGTTTCTGGTCTTCACACCCTCAGTGTCTAAGCTGTGAAGACTTTGTTGTTGACCCTTCTTACATGGGTCATTCGGACTATCTTGTGTCCAATTTTTAAGTTAGTCCTTCTAGATTAGTTACGCTGCATCTCCTCAGGAAAAAAGGTACTGAGGCGGTTGGAGGGTTGACGCCGAGACAGTAATTACTGCACGCGCCGGGCTCGCTGTTCCATCTCGGGCACCGGCCCTCCTGGAAAAAGTTTGCTCCCACTGTGTCAAAGTGCCTCTGGCGTACTCCCATTCGTGTGAATGTGTGGTGGAGACTTCGTCCAAGAAGATCAAGAATTACGGTAGGTATGTAATTTCCATTTCTTTCAGCACCCTTTCCGTTGTGAAGGGACTTGTGTCTGCATCTTCTGTAGGGTGCTCTGTTACGTTTAGTATTGACCCACTGCCATTTAGCCCATTTGTGAAGACAGTAAAAGAATGCATTAAGTGCTTCAGCTTCGTCCTCATCTTTTTCCACCATCTGACCCTTGCTTTTTACTTTTCTGACTATCCCTCCTTTGTTCTTCCTTTCTTACTGATCTATCTGGAAAAGGTTTTGACCCCTCCTTGACTCCAAGTGCTATTCTTTCCTCCATTTGAGCTTTTGCCAATCTGATAGCTTTTCCAGCCTCCTTAAGCTTTTCCCTGTAGAGCTACCTATCAACTTCCCTCTGTGTCTCCTTAAACCAACTAAAGGCTTTTTTCTTTTCCCTAATCATTAGTGCTACCTCTCTAGAAAACCAGAGAGGGTTCCTCTTCCTTTTTGATTTGGCCATTAGCCGTGTACAATCCGCAGTTAGTGTTGAACAAGTCTTTTATGGACTTCCAGCAAGCTTCTACATCCCCTTTGGTGCTGTTTCCTAACAATGCCTTAATGCTGGATCTCATTTTATGGAAATCTGCTTTTTTGAAGTTAGTCTCTCTTTGTCCGGTGTGGCCTGAAACCTCCATATTATTAATTTGTAGCCAGACAGACCTGTGATCACTGGTTCCCAGATTGATGCCGACATGGACGTTGGATATTCTGGGACTGTTAGTGAGAACCAGGTCCAGTGTTGCTTTATTCCTGGTAGGTGAGTCCACTGGTTGGTTTATCCCTGCTTCCTTTAGAGTGATAAGAAATTCTCTGCTCTTTTCTGTGGAAGCTGTGCAAGTGGACCAATCTATATCTGGTAGATTGAAGTCTCCAACCAGAAGCAGCTCCCCTTTGTCAGCCATTGTGTGAATGGTATCCTGGGCTGGGGGTCTGTATACAGCACCCAGGCGGATAGGAGCCGTGCTCCCAGAGTAACCCATAGGGCTTCTGCTTTGCTGTGTTCCTCCCAAATTTCTGTAGCCTTCATTCCTTCCTTCCTTCCTTGACATATGATGCAACTCCCCCTCCCCTCTTTGTTTTCTGGTCCTTTCGGAAAAGTGAGTAGCCAGGTATGCTAACATCCCAGGTGTGGTTTTCAGAGTACCACATTTCCTTCCTTGATGCACATTGCCTTCCACTCTTGACCAATTGATCCTCTTGGATGGCTACTTGTTTTTTGTTGTGGTTGTCCCCTGGGGGTTTTGCGCTTTTTTGGTTCAGTAAGGCTTTGCGGCTTGTGATGATGTCTGATGAAAATATGTTCCCTGGTGTTACTGTCTGAATGCTGGCATGCTCTTTCATCCAAGTGGTTATCAGGAGCTGATGCTGGTGTAGGGACCTGCTGGACGGAGATATGATGATTGTTGCTAATGACAGTATGCTTATATTCATCCGACGGATTGCTGTATGGAACTGATAAGGAGGGCAGATGGCCTTCTAAGCAGCGCTGTCGTGCTTTTGTGATTTTTAGTGTGCTGCGTATATTGATAATACAGCCCTCAGAACCACTTTCAGGGTGTCCGAGAGTATAGACTTCGGGGTGTCTGGTTTAGAGTTATAAAGGATTTCCTGGATCTTTTCTTTAAGAAGCTCCTTAAAAGACTCATCCCAGAGATGAAATGGGTTCAAGCGCCATCTTGTGGAGCAAGCTTCTTGGCCTGTCTCCCACTTTATTATTCCTGGGGCATGATCTGAGATGGCTGTATCACCCAGGACGCGATCTACTAGGTTGGACAGGTTCTCAGATTTGAGTATAGCATTGGCCTACATGGACTAGGTACTGTGGATTGCCAAGTAAAAGGTGTATCCCCTAGTTCTGGGGTGGGAGAACCGCCAGGTGTCTGTCCACCTTACCTCATGCACAAATTCCTTGAACACCCTGTGAGGGGTTAACTGTCTTCTGTGGGTAGAGGTGGAGGAGTCCCAAATAGGGTCATGGATTATATTAAAATCACCTGCTAGAATGTCAAGGCCCTTAGTGTGAGTCACAACCTCATCCAACAGATATTTAATAGTTTTGGAACCCATTCCTGGAGGGAGGTAGATATTTGCTAGGGTGATTTTTTTGTCATAGAGTTTTTGTAGGATTACCAGGCGCCTCTGCATCTATCCAGGAGTTCAAAATTGAAATGGGGTTTGGCTTGGTATCAGGATGGCCACTCTCCTCTCTACGGCCATTCCTAAATGAGGATGAGTGGCCGCCTGGTATCCAAAATTTATGTAGCTTATCATGCTCAGATTTTGACAGGTGGGTCTCCTGCAGGAATACCAGATCTGATCGGGTCTTTTTAGGTGGGACATAATCTTGGGATCGCTTAATTGGGTTTGTGAGCCCATTTATGTTGATTGAGTATAATTGTTGTATGCTGTCTGGTCATTTTCATGGTGCATTATCAAGAAGACCGGTTCCCGCAGCCTGGAGAGCCGGCCCACACACAGGTGCAAGCTTTCTGAATTTATATTGTTTGGTAGAGCTGACCTTAATTATAATCTGGAGAAAAACATCAATGAACTTAGTATTAATCTTGAACAAGAAGTGTGAAAATATTTAAAACTGAGGTGGGGTAACTACCTCTTGGGGTGCCAGCTGGGAGCTCCCAGTAGTTTTGGGGTAACTAGACACTTCCCATTCCGTACTCTCACAAGGGGAGACGGAGGACATGGTAATAACCACACTTAGGACAAAGGGTCTTCTTATCAGACCTTGTGACGTAACGACGATGTCTGATGAATAGGTGTTTTGGGGGGGGGTTAAGGACGTCACGTCCAAGTTCCACCTGGGCATTATTGGTATGTTTGACAATAATTTCACCTTTTTGTGCTATATTAAGACTGAAGAGGAGGGAGGATTAGCACTGGGGACTTAAGATGCTGAGGTGACCTTTAGGGGCCTTGGGGTTATCAGTGGCTGCTGTCGGTCTTACTTCAAGAGGAAGCTCTTGCAGCAGGTAACACATGTAGGATTGATGCCACCTGGTGGCAGATCTTGGCAATTCTTTTCTCCAGCGGTACTGACGTGGGACCACCCTCGTGATGTCAGCTCCACCCCCCGACGTCACCCAGTATAAAGGCAGAAGGTGGTCCCCACGACTCCATTTCTTTCTGCTGCAACGAAGCATTAGTCTGCTCTCGGCCCTCTAACCAGTTCCTCAGCTTTAGAACTTTATTTCTCCATCTCGCTTCAGCGATTCCTCGACATATGTCCTTTCCACCGACCAGGCACCGTAGTAAGTGCTCTTTTGGGAAGTAGATCCCTTCCAAGGACGGACATTCGCCTGCCTTTTTGCCTGGGCCCAGACTACGACACCAGCACCTGTCCCCATTGCCAGGCCTTCAACAGCCAGACCAGGATTCGAGACATAAGTCTCCAGGCTTACCTAGCCCAACAACATTTGGCCCAGATGCAGCAGGAGATGTCCTCCGGAGGAAATCTCGTTCCACCTCTCCCAAGAAAAACACAGAAAGGAAGGAGCGCCACCACGGACGAGCGCCCCTCCAGACCCAGGTTTTCCAGTGCCCAGTCCGCTGGCTTCCTGGCTTCTCTGGTCATGAGGCCTGGTTTACCTCTCTTAAGCCTCCCGCCTCAGCTTCTCTTGCCAAGGGTCTTCTCTTTAGCCTATCAAAATTAGGCCCCGGACTCGGTTCTCGGCAGTGAAAGGTCCTTGGACTCGGTTCTACGGTGGCAAGGTCCTCGGACTCCGGCTGCTGTTGCCTAAGAGGCCCTCTGACTGCCCGCAGTGGCAGAAGGTAAGTCCTCCTGGTCCGCCTCGGTCAATTCCCGGAAGTCCAAACAGACTGCGGGGCACTCTTCTTCCAGGACTTCGTCCCTGCCTCCTAAGTGCAAGTCCGACTGCGGATTCCAACCGACGCCCCTCTGGCAAGCCCCACAAATCAGATGCTACTGGAATTTGTGTTCGGTGCCATTCCTGGCTCTGGCTCTTTGGGTTCGACCCAGAGGTTCAAACTGCCCTTCTGGATGCCCCTTTTAGAGGCCCTGTGCTCTTCGGTGAAGACACAGAGAAGGTCATAGTTAAACTGCAGAACTCCGGAAAGGCCATCTGTTCCGTGCAGTCTATGTACCACCCAAAACGGAAGCGTTTTCACTGGCCCCATTTTTCTGACAGAGGGGGACATCAGCCTCAGCAGCCCCGTGTTCAGTCTCACACGCAGCCGGGAGGCTTTGGTTGAAGAAGTGGGTCCAGAGGTGCTGCCTCGACCTCCTTTAGACAGGCTAGACCTTCTGCCACCACCCTCCCTCCCGCTCCTTCAACCTGACTATCGAGGCGACCCCCTCTCCCAGACCTGTCATCAGGAGAGCCAGTGGGAGGTCGTTTTTCTCTTTACGCCCAGGCCTGGAGAGAAGTGACCTCCAACCAGTGGGTTCTCGATGACGTGGAGTTCGGGCACTCCACAGAGTTTGAATCTTTACCCCCGGACAGACCACCGCCCCCCCTCCCACTACCCGAGAGACCACAAAGCTCCTATCAGACAGGAAATCCAGTCTCCTGGCCAAGGATGCTATAGAACATGTCCCGGAGGCAGAGGTAGACTCTGGTTTTTACTCCCGCATCTTCCTGGTTCTCAAGAAGTCGGGAACCTAAGGCCCATCCTGGATCTCAGTGACCTCAACCGGTGGGTCTCCTGTCGGAGATTCCGTATGGTCTCACTTCCAAATCTCCTTCCCTTCCTTGCGGTCGGGGATTGGATGGCGTCCATGGACATGCAGGATGCATATCTGCACTTCCCATATGCAGAAATTATCGGAGAGTCCTGAGATTCAGGTTCAAAGGTCAGTCCTACCAGTTCAAGGGCCTTCCCTTTGGCCTTTCCTCTTCCCCCAGGGTCTTTACAGAATGCCTTGCCATCGTCGCAGCGGCACTGCGCAGAAACGGACATTTCCTATTCCCTTATCTAGACGATTGGCTTCTGCCGGCTCCTTCCAGGTCCCGTCTCTGGGAGACCATCCTGGACACACACTCCCTCTGTCAGCGCCTGTGTTCTATGTCAACAAGAGGGAGGCACACACTTACCCCTATGTCGAAGCCATGAGAGTGTGGGACTGGGTGATGGAGCATCAGCTCATTCTATCGGCAGTCCATGTTCTAGGTTCTCTGAATGTGGTTGCAAACACTCTCAGCTGAGCCAAACCATTAACTCACGAGTGGTCCCTGCTAAAGTCAGTAGCAAACTCCGTGTTCGCCAGATGGGGGATGCCAGAGTTGGATCTTTTTGCGTCTCAGTGCAACGCAAAACTGCCCAATTTCTGCTCGCTCGGTCCCGAGCCTGGAGCTTTTTGGCAAGACGCATTGTCCCTATCCTGGAAAGGGAGGTTCCTTTATGCTTTTTCTCCCTTCCCCCTCTTGCAGCGGGTACTTCTCAAAGCCCAATCAGAGAGGGTGGTCATGATCCTGATAGCCCCTCTGTGGCCCAGACAGATTTGGTTCCCACTGCTCAGGCGTCTGACAGTGGAGCCTCTGTGGCCCCTTCCATTTTCGGGTCAGCTACTCTCGCAGCAACAGGGAGCTTTGGTCCATCCCAATTTACACTCACTTCACCTGCATGCTTGGCTCCTTAGGAACTAGCGAAGCTCAGATTTGGAGTATCAGACGAAGTAGCTCAAATCTTGGTTGAGGCACGGAAGCCCACTACCAGGACCACTTACGCCATGAAATGGAAATGCTTTTGTCTATGGGCCACAGCCAGGAGATTGGACCCTCTGGTCTGTCTGGTAAACTCTTATCTTACAGTACCTGTTATCCCTTTCGGAGTCAGGTCTCTGTTACTTCTCCATAAAAGTACACCTGGCCGCTGTTTCTGCCTATCACTGCGTCCATGACAGGACAGTGGCTCAATTGGAGGTACTTAAAACCTTCCTTAAGGGCATCCTGCATCTCCGTCCCGCTGTTTGGGATTCTGTTCCTACTTGGGATTTACTGTTTTTTCTGGAAAGGCTTACACTTCCCCCATTTGAACCGGCCATGAGTTGTGAACTTCGTTACCTCTCCTGGAAGACGTTGCTTTTGGTAGCAGTCACCTCTGCTAGATGCATTTCTGAGCTTCATGCTTTGATGTGTAGAGAACTATATCTGATTTTTCATAAAGATAGGGTGGATCTTCACACCAATCCAAAGTTCATTCCTAAGGTGGTCTCGGAGCTTACTCTTAATCAATCGGTTCAGCTTCCGATTTATTACCTGGAACACTCCCAACAGGGGTGAGGCGCTTCTGCACACTTCAGATGTGCAAGAGCTTTCTGCTGTTACCTGTCCAGAACTAAGGAGGCCAGGCAATTGGATCAACTTTTGTGTCCTTTTGTCCTTGGGGAGCCCGTTACCAAACAAATGCTTTCGCGTTGGTTGGTCAACTGCATTTTCTTCTGTTATGAGAAGGGTGAGAAATACCTTCCGGGCACAGTCAGGGCTCATTCCACCAGAGCGGTTGCTGACTTCTTTGCACATTCAAGAGAGTGTCGGCAGCTGACATTTGTGCTGCCGCCACTTGGCACCCTGTTCACACGTTCATCAGGCACTACAGCCTGGATATTGTTTCCAGGCCGAGCAGGTTTTGGCCTTAGGTTCTCCAGGGCCTTATCTCATGAGAGGTCTCTCTCCCGATGCGTCTGCCTCCTCTCCCTCCCAAGGGTTGTCTTTAGTTTTATACTGCTTGAGAAACAGTCCTCACGTAGTTACGTGCTGCAAGAGCTTCCTCTGAAGTAAGATAGTACAGTTATGTAAGATCTTAGCGTAACAGTAGATCTTTACTGAGAGGGCTCTTGCAGTAGGTAATTATGTATAGGACTGAAGCCAGCAGGCATCAGGACCCCACAGAAAAATTTCTAGCTAGCAGTCTCTGGCGGGGACCGCCCCACGTCAGGTGACCAGCGCGTCGAAGCGACGTCTGTATAAAGGCGGTCCCCCACCCCCTTCCAGTTCTTTTCGCCATCAACTTTTGAAAGTGCCTCTGTCAAGTTCCTCTGCTCGTCAGTCTATCGTCAGTCTTGTTTACAGAGTTTGTTGGGTTTTTTTCGATTTTTCTTCTTAAAAACACCCTGTATGTCGTCCCCTACACCCTCCGATTCGCATAAGAACAAGTGCTACTCGTGCGGATCACAGCTCCCGCATAAGGATGGTCACTCCCTGTGCCTTTTCTGCCTAGACCCAGAACACCCCATGGAGAAGTGCCAGCACTGCCAGCAATTCAACGCTGCCACCCGTAAACGAAGGCAGCAGTCTCTGGAGGCCCACGTTTTAAAGAAGAGAATGGCCTCCATGGAGAAGGAGCTGAAGAAGCTTAGGCAGGCCTCCACTTCGCCAGAGGGACACCATAAAAAGGAGGAGAAGCACTGGGACTCCACCTCCACTGCTTCCGCGACTCCGGCTGGAGTCACCGTACTTCAGGGAACGTCTCCCCCCCGCCCCGACGGCCATCTTGGAGGTTTCCAAGAAGGCGTCGTCCCTCCCGTCCAACTTGTGCTCAGCCCCTCTGGTGCCTCCAGGACAAAGTAGGCGACCGCTTCCGGGACGGCCGCTGCCATGCAGCCCTCCAGGTTGACCGGGTCCGGTAAGCTGGATGCTGGGGCCTCCGACATCCGCTCGGACAGGACTAGTGAGCGGGCCCCGCCGGAGAGGCAGTCTAACACCCGCCAAGGTTGCTCCCCCTACGCAGCCTTCATTGGGCGCAGGATCTGATAAGTCAGACACTGGCTTCTCCGACGCCCGCCCAGATCCCGCCGGTAATGCGGACATCGGCCTGTCTGACGAACGCACGGCGAAAGAGCCTACGTTGGACACTCTGGACAAGTCCACTATCCCAGGCTCGCCGCAATGCTTGCCGCTGCTTACTGAGGTTCCAGCATCTCCTCTGCTAGACCCCGGTGATTACAGTCCTCCTTCCCCCGGTGATACAGAGGATTTGGATACACTGACGTCAGGGCTCCCTCCCATAGGACCGGAACCCCTGACGCCGGACTCTCTGACTCCAGCTCTGAAGTCCGGCCTATCCGACACCATACGACATCCCTTTGCCAGACACCGTTCCAACGCCCGGCCCGAAGTCCTCGGGGCCACTTGTACCCGGCCCTCCTGCCGGGCCTCTCCCAGAGCCGTCTGCTTCGGCGGAGTCCCGGGTACCCGACCCCATCTTATCCGGGACCATCCTACCCGGGACCGCAGTATCCTGCACCATAGTACCCGACGCTGGTATACCCGATGCCACAGTACCCAACGCCTCAATACCTGATGCCGGGCTTACCGCCGTCTGGTTACAGATACTCACCCTATGGATACTTTCAGTATCCTCATCCTCCTCCTCCTCTGCCCCCAGCCACCGGTGGATTTGAAGGAGACTCTGGCTGCCTGGTGGGCTGAGGCCAGGGCTCAACTCACCAGGGAGGTGGAGAGCCATCTGCAGGCGCCAGTCCTGCACAGGATCCCCTGCGCCAGAGACTAGAGACTCCCTCCCCCAACCAACACCAGAGGTGAACGCCAGGTGCCAGGGTTGCCCAAGAGGTCCGTCTCCTCCACCGCTGGAGGAGTCTTCCTCTTCTTCTTGGAGACCCCAGACTCGGGAATCGATCCTGACGAGCCACTGCATCCAGACCGTCCCAGGCCAAGGACTCCTCCAGAAGATCCTTCCTTTCTGGAGTTACTGAGAAAGATCCAGGAGGTCCACCAGTGGCAATCTCTGGAGCCAGATCCACAGCGGAAGAAGCTCGCTGCCCACTTGATCTGCCCGAAATTGTCTCGACATTGATTCCAACCTGGATTGAGTCTCACGCCAACCTTGTTTCCACTATTTGGAAACAACCGTCCATGCTAGCCCCTTCCGAGGAAGGCAAATCGGCTACCAGGCCCTGAGGGTGGATTCTTGAACTATGTTAAGCATATGGTGGACTACCAGAAGACTATCCTGAGTCAGGTGGAATCCAAATTGGACTCCCTTCCTGAGTCTCAGACCAAACAGGAAGTGGCTGATCTCGTCCGGTCTGCTCGTTCGGCCAGTCGGCACATGCTGTGTGCCACACACGATGCAGTGGGCGCAGCAGGTCGGAGCTCGGCTTTCGCCATAGGGCTTAGGCCTCATGCCTGGCTCCGAGTGTCAGGATTGGTCCCTGAAATGCAAGCCACTATTCAGGATGCGCCCTTCAGCGGTTCTGTGCTATTTGGTGGAGATGTCAAGGACATCATCACCGACCTGCAAGAGAAGGGCACTGCACTCAAGTCTGTTGACTCTTTGTACAGGCCCCCTCAGGGACAGGGTCGCCTTTTCGCAGACGTCTCGGCCTAAAGCGAAACCTCAGGGCAAGCAGGCCAACAAACATCAGACCCTCCGCTGCCAAGCCCCCAAAAAGCGAAGGGAGCTTCAGCTGCAACGTTGCCTCACACCTCCTGACTCCTTTCCTCTCCCACAGCCTGTGGATCCCCCAGAGGAACCAGTAGGAGGGAGGTTCTCCTTCCATCTACTGGGTTGGGAGAGGATTACATCAGATGCTTGGGTGCTCCAACTGATAGCAGCAGGACACTCAATCAAGTTTCTTCAGAAACCACCCCCCAAGTCGTCTTACTCCTCGGAACATCCTCCTCTGGTCCTAGAAGAATTTCCTCCCTTCTCTCGAGGGCGACGATAGAGCCTGTCTTGACCCACCTTTGGGGGACAGGTTACTCTTCCCATTTCTTCCAAGTTCCAAAGAAAATGGGAGACGTGAGGCCTATTTTAGACCTCAGCTCCCTGAACATGTTTGTAGAGTACAAGCTTTTCGGAATGCTTTCCTTGCAGAGCCTTCGGCAGGGACAGTGGCTGTGTGCTTTGGATATGCAGGATGCCTACCTACATATCCCCATCTGCCCTTCCTAACGCAGATTCCTTTGGTTTTCGTTCCAAGGGGACGACTACCAATTCAAGGCCCTCCCATTTGGTCTTTCCTCGGCTCCCCGAGTGTTCACCAAATGTCTTCAAGTGTGCTGACCCCACCTGTGTACCAGGGGTGCAGGTATTTCCACTCACAGGGTCGACCTGGCTGCTGGCCCTTCTAGGAAGGAACTTCTGCCTTTCCCTTACCCTGCAGGTTTCACCAGCCTGGGTATCTCCATCAACCAGGCCAAGTCCCATCTGGTCCCTTGCCAAAGACTCCAGTTCATAGGGGCGATCCTGGATATGACCATTGGCAAGGCCTTTCTGCCTCCGGACAGGGTGGACGCCCTCCAGGCTCATGCAAGTCTGTTGTCCAGTCACAGAAGGGTCCGCGCCAGGTCAGTCCTTCGCCTTCTCAGGCTCATGGTGGCTGCTATTCCGACAGTCTCTTGTGCTCGGCTCCATATGAGGATCTCTCGGTGGACGCTTCAGTCTCAGCAGGACCAGACATTGGACGACCAAGACCAGGAAGTTCTGGTCTCTGATCCCATGGTCCGGGACTTGCAGTGGTGGATGGTGCAAGACAACCTTTGCCAGGGAGTTCCCTTTTACTTCGCACCCCCTTCCCAAGCATTGACAACAGATGCCTCGGGAGAGGGCTGGGGAGCCCATCTAGGATCTCACAGGACTCAGGGCTCCTGGTCCAGACTTGAGCAGCCTCTTCATATAAATGTGCTCGAGCTCAGGGCAGTTTTGTATGCTCTCCAGGCTCTGAGCTCTTGCTTGTGTTCTTCCCGGCCATTTGACAATCCAGACGGACAACATGTGCATAGTCTGGTACATCAACAAGCAGGAAGGAACTCTTTCCTAACCTCTGTGCAGGGAAGCAGTGAGAGTTTGGAGTTTGGCTGTTCAACACAACCTTCACCTGACAGCAGTTCATGTTCCGGGAGTCGAAAATACGCTGGTGGATCACCTCAGTCGGTCGTCAGCCAAAGCACATGAATGGGAACTGGATCAAGAGGTAGCAGAGGGTATCTTCCTGTGCTGGGGAACCCCTCGGGTAGACCTGTTCGCATCCCTCAAAGCATAAAACTTCCCACCTTTTGCTCGCTCGCTCAGGGCGAGGCATTTTCTGGCAGGATGCTCTGTCTCTCAGCTGGAACAACAGATTAGCTTTGCCTTCCCTCCATCCCCTTAATTCCAAGGGTCTTACACAAACTCAGTTCAGAAGGAACCCAATGATCCTCATCGCCTCCATTCTGGCCCAGGCAAGTTTGGTTCTCTCTTCTGCAACAGTTTTCAGAGGAACCTCCGCTTCTTCTTCCTCTGTCACAGCATTTGCTAACCCAGAATCAAGGGACCCTGGTTCATCCAGGTCTCAAATCCCTTCAGTTGCATGCGTGGCTCCTACAGACGTAGCTCAAGCCCAGTTCAGGGTTTCTCCGCTCGTCTCAGATATTCTGGTGGAGACTAGAAAGCCGTCTAGTAGGTTCATCTATGCCATGAAGTGGAAACATTTTTCGATTTGGGTCTCTTCGAAGGACTTTGAGCCTTTCTCTTGCCCTGTCATGAGAGTCCTGGACTATATGCATCATCTCTTTGACTTGGGTCTCAGTCATTCCTCTTTGAAGGTTCAAATGGCGGCTATCTCTGCCTACCATGTCCCATTTGGAGACGGGTCTTTTGCACAATTGGAAGTCTGTAAGACTTTCCTCCAAGGGGTACTCCATTATGACCCCCCCTCCCACCCACATCCGCGCTCCTGCACCTCCTGGGATTTGAACTTTGTTCTCGAGAAGCTTACTCTGCCTCCCTTTGAATTGGCAGCTTTAGCTGACTTGAAGTTCCTTTCTTGGAAGACTGTCTTCCTAGTGGCCATTACTTCACCTCATCGAATTTCCGAGCTTTAGGCCTTGATGTGCAAGATCCCTTACTTGATTTTCCACAAGGAACGTGAGGCTCTGCGCACCAACCCCAGGTTTCTCCCTAAGGTGGTGGCAGAATCTAAGCAGAATCAATCCATTGAGTTACTTGCTTTCTTTACGCAACACTCCAATCAAGGGGAGTATCTCCTGCATACTTTGGATGTTCATAGAATACTGAGATACTACACCACTCAGACTAAGGATCTCAGGAAATCTGATCAGCTTTTTGTCTCTTTTGCTCATGAAGACAGGGCAATGCTATTTCCAAGCAATGCCTGTCCAAATGGTTGGCTCATTGTATCACTTTGTGTTACAAGTACAACAATATCCTGCCGGGTCAGGTCAGTGGTCACTCCACCAGAGGAGTAGCTGCCTCTGTGGCTTGTTTCAAGAATGTATCAGCGGCAGATATCTGCACAGCAAAATTTGGACTTCTGTCCATACCTTTACAAACACTACAGTTTGGACATTGCCCTCTCCGTAGAGCAGGCTATGGGTTGGTTGTTCTGCAAGGTCTTCTCTCTTAAGACCTTTACAGCTGGAGGTTCTATTGGTTGGTAATTTTCCTCCTCCCGAGTGCTTTTCTTTGTTCCAGACTTCTTGGGATTCAGTCCTGTGTGTAAATATCTACTGCAAGAGCCCTCTTGAAGTAAGATAGTACAGTTAAGTAAGAACTTACCATAACAGTAGATCTTCGGAAGAGGCTCTTGTAGTAGGTAATGCCTTCCTGCCCTCCATCCCCTTAGCTTTTTCAGCTTCTTTTCAGGAGGAAATATCTGCTCTCTCATCTTGCCTTTTTGGCCTTTGGCGAGAAGGAACTGGAAGGCGGGCGTGGGGACCGCCCCTTTATACCGACATCACCTGAGCGTGGGGCAGTCCCTGCCAGAGACTGCTAGCTAGAAATTTTTCCGTGGGGTCCTGACACCTGCCGGATGCAGTCCTATATGTAATTACCTACTGCAAGAGCGTCTCTCGAAGATCTACTGTTACGGTAAGTTCTTACGTAACTGTACTATGTTCAAGAAAAGCTCTTGCAGTAGGTATGATTTTCCCTTCCTCCTTCCCCTGGAAGTAAGTCTCTCTGCTCTGATCCAACTTTCATGTTTTCAGTTGTGGGCCTTGTGTTTACCTTTGTTTTTTCTGTGGAGTTTGTTAGATCCACAGCTGTCCGCTTTTGGCTGTCATTGGCATTAAAGAACTGGAGCACGTGGGGACCGCCTCCTGCCTTTATACTGGGTGACGTCGGGGGTGGAGCCGACATCGGGTGGGCAGTTCTTCGTCGGTACTGCTGGAGAAAAGAATTGCCAAGATCTACCGCCAGGTGGCGTCAATCCTACATGTGTTACCTGCTGCAAGACCCTCTCTCGAAGATCTACTTTTACGGTAAGATCTTGCGTAACTGTACTTTATACTGCACTGCAAATCTTAGGGATCCAATTACTCTGGTTGAAAATTAGGAAAGGGAGTAACCTTCAGGGAATGTGGAACTTGTCTAATGTACCCTACATAGTAATAGTTATAGTGCAGTTGAGGGGGGGAAGGGAAGCATCCCATGACCCCATGCCCGCTGTGTCTAATTCTTTTTACTGTTCTTACTCACTTTCACCTCCCACTCTCCGGGGCCTGTCCACTGCTAACATTTACAAGCTGTGGGCATAAAAGGGGGAAGGTAGCAATGCTTGTAGCTGGATGAGCTCCTTTCTATACATGTGCCGTTAGGTTAGTCGTCAGGGATTTCAGTTTAGGTATTTCATGGACGATACCCTTAAGCTTCCAGAACTACTACCTTGGCCACAGTTAAGGAATATGGGAACCTTTCAGAGTATCCACATACCAGAAAAATAATAGAATCCAGTGATGCCCCGCAGTGCCTTTGTTGCAGAAGGGGGTGTAAACCGCTAGGCTCTACTGGGGAAAAAAACATTCTAATAGGGCACTGAAATTAGTAGAAGCCAAGTCTACATAGCAGAGACTGCTAGAGAGATGACATAAAAACTATGGGACCCTAGGGATCCCATTTGTCACATTTTCAGGTGTTGATCCATGGGGACACAGATCTACAGTAACCCCACCCCTCCACTACATGGCAGTAGTCTGCCAGACATTTGATTAGTATTACATGATTTCCCCATAGGCTATCTCACATAGATACCACATTTCCTTCCTTGAGTGTGGGTCTCTCATTGCTGTAGATCAGGACATTGCAATGGGGCACACTGTCCAATCGGTCCTAGCATGTTGGCAAAAACAACTACTACTTAATGAGCAAAAATCATCTGCTTTCATGGAATTAGATTGGTGTATATGATATGCCAGTAATACACATGCTAGGGTCCACTCAGCCTAAATGTTCAGTGTGATAGTTTGAGTACTGTGGACCTCTAGCTGGAAGGCTTTACATTAGCCGTTCCAGATTCACTGGCTGAATCTTTGAAGATAGAGATGCTAAAAGATGGTGATGGACCAGAGTCTATGACTCAGAGGGTTGTAATTCTGATTTCATAAATAAAGCCTTCTATAATGTAATAAATGGTGTAGAGAGTCTCAGTAAACAATAGTTGCCTGTAAATGTATCCAGGGCACCCAGTTTCGGTCCAGCAGCCCCAATATTGAGAGTCTCCTGAATATGGCATTGGAGAATTTAATTAAGTAGTTTGAACTACTGGGTTAATGGAGTAGTACACCCAGAATTTGTAAAACATATGTTGTGAAGAGTGTTTTGATTTATGTTTGAAGTCTAATGTGTCCTTCCCTCTGTCTGCTATTAGGAGTTCTTGCTACATTTGCCTGCTAGCTTTATGGTAGTTTTACGACCCCTGGGGATCTCCATCTCGGCAAGATTTATTGCTTTTCTTGTTCCTACAATGCATCCTGTCTCATGTGTTAGTGATATAGCCGAGACCATAGATTCAGTAGCAAGTACTGCTTTACAGTCAGTTCACAACAACAGAGATGGCTGTATTGTTCAGCTTGGTGACTACCCTCATTGTAAAGATATTTTTGTTGTGAACAATTGTGATACTGGTTGTGTATGCTTAACTTTTATGGTTTTCAAGATATTTACGTTTGCCATGTCTACTAAATTGTTCATTCAGAGAGGGAAAAAAAGGTTAGCCCATGGCGCATCTGCACACATGCCAAACAAATCTAAATGTTTTGAAAACTATACAAGCTACACAAAACAAGAAGGAGTTAAGGACAAAAGATTTTTAGTGAGGGAAGTCACTAAGCTGAACTCCTTACAGTTTTAAAGTATTTGCCATCCGAAGTGGGAAATTTGGTTAATTGGCTATATTTTAAAAACTATACAGCGTTCAGCTAGTGACTACCCTCATTGTAAAGTATTTTAGTCATGAACAACTTTATGTCTACATTTCTCAGCATATTTATATGTATATTCAAGTGATCTTGAAAAAAAATAAAAGCCACTGCTCAACTAATAGGGTCCCTATTAGTTGAGCAGTGGCTTTCATTTTTATCCAAGATTACTTAAACATATATCAGTGTGATTTCAAAAATGTCCTCAGAGACTTGTGGGGGGCACGCCCCAGCACTGTCCCTGCTTAGACGTCAAAAAAGTCTGAGTACGGGGGCAGGGGTGGCAGGCCAGGAAGTGCAAGGGGTTGGCTGGCTGTAGGTTGGGTTCCAGTTACAATCCCTTCCCTCCCAAAAAGAACAAGCTTAAAACTTCTGCTTTTTACGGAAATGGACTAATGCTGATATAAGGTAATGGGCTATGAAGCCCAAATAGATTAATACAAATCTTAGAAATTTACTTTAAAAATCATAGCACATTCAGTTCAGCATTAAATCATAATGCATTCACTTCCGCATTATAAATCATGGCTTATTCAGTTCAGCATTATAAATCATAAGCATTCAGATCTTACTTCGAGATACAGCTCTTGCAGCAGGTTACACCATTAGGACTGAAGCTGGCAGGCGTCAGGACCCCACGGAAATCTTCTAGCTAGCAGTCTTCAGTGGGGACCGCCTCCGACGTCGGTCCCGCCCCCGACGTCAGACGTAGTACATAAGGAGGCGGTCCTGCCAGATTCCCCAGTTCTTTCCCGCCGTCGACTTGCATGTCTCGACTCTTCGGTTCGTTTCTAGCGTGTGACGCCTGGTTAAGTTCTTCCGTTTGGAAAAAAGTTCATTTTCTCTTCAAAATTGCTGTCTGATGTCCTCTCCAACCTCTGTGGAAGGCCATCCATCGAAGTGCGCCTGTGGGAAGCAAATCCCGTTTAAAGACCGGAATCGGGCCTGCGTCCGGTGCCTAGGCCCAGATCACGACACCCGGGCCTGTACCTTCTGCCAGGGATTTAATAGCCGGACCCGGATCCGTCACCAGAAGGCCCTGCAGGCGTTCCTGCTCGAGGAAAAGGTTAAGGCCATGGATTCAGCCTTCAAGGGGGGATCGTCTGACAAAGCCCGGAGACAACTTGAGAAGCATAGGGAGAAGGTGAGATCAAAGTCCCCTTCTAGGGCCTCTGACTCCTGTAGCTCCGGCTCCCGGTCCGACCGCTCCCCTTCCCGACCGCTCCCCTTCCCGGCCCGCTCAGCCTCCCCTGCAGCAGTGAAGACTCCTTCGGTTCTTCCTCTCTTCCTCAGGCCAAGACCTCCAGGCCCTCTTCTTCTTGACTTCAAAGGCCTTCCGAGGTCAGAGGACCGCCGCCACCACCACAAATGCAGGTTCCGTCATCCGGATCAGCCGGTCAGCCTCCTTGCCTCCTCCTCCCCAGCGGAAGACCAAAGAGCTGACTTCACTCAAGAGGACATCGGATCGGACGTCGGTACACCCGACGTCGGCCAAGCACCTTCGGTCCCGAGAATAGATGACCACCAGACGCCCGTCGCCGGTTAGGCCTTCGCTACCACGGACGCCGGCCGGGGGACCAACGCCCGCCCCTATAGAGAGGAGAACCCCTACGCCTCCCACAGACGTCGGCCAGGAGGCGCTCACGGAGGAGGAGCTGACCCAGCCCGAGGATCTTCCTGGGGTAGACCAGACAGGAGGGAGATCTCCATCCAGATCCTCTTCAGGGTCACCCAGCCCAAGAGACCCAGAAGACGCCGCCATTCGCCCGACGGAGGACACGGATCGGACTTCTCGGACAGATCCAGATCCCCTTCTCAATCAGCTCCTTCTCCAGACCCATGTGAGCTCCAAGATCTCCTCCGATGACCCATCGTTCTCGGAAATTATGAGACATATCCAGGAGAACATGGGCTGGGATGCAGAGGAACTCGACCCCGAGAGACTACGCCTTGCCAGATATCTTCAGCAAAAAGATCCAAAGCCTGTGGTGGTGTCACCTTTGGTGGACACCTTCGTGGATGTCACCAAGGCAGCGTGGAAATGTCCACACTCGCTCCCGACGATGCCGAAGAAGGCTGACCGCCTGTACAAGGCCCCTAGGGAGAACCAGTACTTGGCATCACATCCTCTGGTCATCACAGCCTCTCATGACTGGTCCCAGAGGCCGCAACATTTGAGCACCCTGCCACCAGACCCAGAGTCCAAGCAGCTGGACGCTATGGGCAGGCGCACGTATGCATCCGCTACCTGCGCCATCAGGTCCCTCAACTACTTCACCCACATGGTACAGTTTCAGAACGCCTTGTGGGAGCAGGGACTGGATCTGCGGAGAAGATGCCAGAAGGTGAGCAGAAGGAGGAGTTGCAACTCCTCAACCGCGCGGTTGGACATGGGAACCCAGGTGCTGTGAGCACCGTGATTCCGGCTGGACTCCTCGGCCAGAGCGGCAGCCTTAGGCGTATGCCTCCGGATACACTTTTGGCTCCGTGTCTCCGGATTTACCCCAGACGTCCAGAAGAACATCCTGGACGCCTCGTTTTATGGAGAAGAGTTTTTTGGTGAGTCCTCGGAGAAGGTCCTCACCAAACTTCAAGAGGCCGGGAAGGCGGTGAGGTCTGTCCAGGCCATGTACAGACCCAAGCTTAGTTCCTTTCGTAGGAACCAAAGCCGTTTTCGAGGCCGGATGCAGAGACAGCAGTCCCGCACCGGTCCGCAACAGAGGGGCTCCTTCTCCCGCAGAGCCCAGGGGAAAAGTCGTCTGCGGGCCGAAGCCAACGCCCTGCAAAGTCGGCCCAGCCCGCAGGACCCTCAGCCGCCACAGCACGACTCCTTCCCGGCCCCTGCCCCTCAGGATCAACAGGACACCAAGGTCGGGGTCGATCGTGACCACCTGCCAGGGTGGCAGTCCGTCACCACCGACAGGTGAGTTCTTCAGTTGGTCAAAAGGCCACTTTATAGAATTCGAGGACAAGCCACCCACAGGCCTCTGTGCCTCCGCTACTCGGGTCAGCACAGATCACTCATCAGGCAAGAGGTACCTGACTCCTGCAAAGGGAGCAGTGAGTAGTCCCAGAGAACCAGAAAGGATCCAGATACTATTCCCACTTCTTTCTGGTTCTGAAGAAACAGGGACCTCCGTCCAATTCTGGACCTCAGCGACCTCAACATGTCTGTAAACACAAGCGTTTTAGTATGGTGACCCTCCAAGGGCTCATTCCCTATGCTGAAAAGGACGCCTTCTTAGCGTCCCTGGACATGCAGGACGCCACCTGCACATCCCAGTAGCTCAAGCACACAGGAGGTTCCCGCGCTCGAAGCTCGCCACCACTTTCAGTTCCACGCTTTCTGTTTGGACTGTCATCGGCCCTCAGGGTCTTTACCAAGTGTATGGCAGTCGTGGCAGCGTCTTTAAGAAGACAGGGCCACTACGTGTTCCCGTACCTGGACGATTGGCTTCTCATGGCCGCCTCCAAAGAGGCACTGTTGCTGGCTATTCAGAGCACCCAGGATCTGTTCCAGTCTCTGGGCATTCTTATCAACTACGAGAAGTCTCTCCTCATACCGTCCCAGAAGCTGCAGTTCATAGGCACAGTTCTGGTCACCATCCAAGGGAAAGCCTTTCTCCCCGACGAAAGAGCGGAACGCATCAGATTCCTCATCAGGGATCTCTCAGCGAAGAAGACTGTCCCTGCCAGGTTGGTCCTTCACTTGCTCGGACACATGGCTGCGGCCATTCCAACCGTCCCTTTGGCAAGGCTCCACATGCGGGTAACTCAGTGGATGCTCAAGGTGCAGTGGGACCAAAGGCAAGACCACATGCAGCATCCAGTCAGAATCACGAACGCCGTGATTCGAGACTGGCAATGGTGGCTAGACCCAGGGACACTCTCTGCGGGGCTCCCATTTACAGCGCCATCCCCGAAGGTAATCCTCTCCACAGACACCTCAGGGCTGGGGTGGGGAGCGCACCTGAACGGGGTGAGGTCCCAGGGAACATGGACCTCAGGAAGCCCACCTCCACATCAACGTCCTGAAGATGAGGGCGGTCCTTACGCCCTGCAGGCCTTTCAGTCAGAAACCGTTGAGTACTCTTCTGCTTCAGACAGACAATACGCGGTGATGTATTACCTCAACAAACAGGGAGGCGACACTCTTACCCCTTTGCAGGGAAGCTATGAGTGTGGGATTGGGTAATCCGACACGCGGGCCTGATTCAGTTTCACGCTCCCGGAGTGGACAACATAATCGCAGAGATGGCCTGAGTCGCTCCCAGGCCAGAGTTCACTTAATGGGAACTTCTTCAGGAGGTAGCAGAGGATCTGTTTCTTCAATGGGGCATTCCAGAGTTGGACTTGTTTGCTTCCCCATCCAACGCAAAACTGCCCAATTTTTGCTCGCTGTATCCAGGGCCTGGTGTTTTCTGGCGAGACACGTTGTCCCTCTCCTGGGCGGACAGATTCCTCTACGCTTTCCCTCCCTTCCCGTTGATCCAGAGAGTCGTCCTCAAACTGCGCTGGGAGCATGCAACAATGATCCTGGTAGCGCCTTTCTGGCCCAGGCAGATCTGGTTCCCCATGCTGACGCAGTTGTCCAGGGAACCTCCAGTTCAGTTGCCGTTCAGCTCCCATCTATTGTCTCAAGAGGAGGGTTCACTAGTCCACCCGGACTTACGCTCACTGATCCTGCATGCCTGGCTCCTCGAGACATAGCCATTATGCGACACGGGGTCTCACAAGAGGCGGTGGAAGTTCTTTCCGCAGCCAGAAAGCCGGCAACGCATGCGACGTTCGCCATGAAATGGCGCCGATTTTGCTTGTGGTCACAGGCACGCCGCCTCTCCCCTTTAGAATGCCCAGTGAAATTGGTTCTGAAATATCTGCTTTCCTCTTCCACTCTGGTCTCGCGCTCACTTCTACAAAGTTCACCTCTGCGCCAGATTTCGCTCACCACTTCCCGGTAGGTCAGCGCACAGTGGCACAGCTAGATGCCTCTCGAGACTTCCTGAGAGGGGTGTTACACCTTAGGCCACCCATCAAGGATCCGGTCCCTCCTTGGGACTTACTCTTCATCCTGGAACAACTCACGCTTCCCCTCTTTGAACCTGCAGCAGATTGAGAGCTGCGTTTTCTGTAGTGGAAAACGTTACTTTTAGTTGCTGTCACGTCAGCAAGGAGAATTTCCGAGCTTCATGCTCTCATGTTTAAGGAGCCTTATTTAATTTTCCACCAGGACAGAGTGTCTCTGAGGACGAATCCAAAATTCCTGCCTAAGGTGGTCTCTACCCTCACTCTTAACCAGGACGTCGATCTGCCTGTGTATTTTCCCAGGTACTCTTAATAGAGGAGAGGCATTGCTTCACACCCTGGATATTCACCGCTCCTTAAGGTACTACCTGAACAGAACTAAACAGCTTCGCACGTTGGAGCAGCTATTTGTATCCTTCGCTGAGAGGATGCCGGGCCAACCAGTCTCAAAACAGACCCTTTCTCGCTGGCTTGTCCAGTGTATTTCCTTTTGTTACAACAATAAACAGAAGCCCCTTCCGGTACAGTCCGAGGCCACTCGACAAGGGGGGTGGCTACCTCCTTTGCAGCACTGCGCAACGTCTCCACCTCGGCCATTTGTGCTGCAGCTACTTGGAGCTCTGTGCACACATTTATTAGGCACTATAGCCTGGATATTACATCATGGCGGAGAGCCGGTTTCGGCCTTGCCGTTCTACAGGGTCTCCTGTCCTAGAGTCAGGACTTGCTCAAGATCTCTCCTATTTGCCTCCTCCCAGAATTCTTAGAGGCGCTATTGCTTGGGAATCGGTCCTAATGGGGACTCTGCTGCAAGAGTTGTATCTCAGTGAAGATAGTACAGTTACGTAAGAACTTGCTGTAACCGTAGATCTTCGAGAACAGCTCTTGCAGCAGGTACCTTCCCGCCCACCATTCCCCCTTGGAGGAGGTTTGGCCTGCCAGGCCTTGGCAGGAGCTAGCGCTCTTTCTCCCTTTTTCTTCTGATGGCGGATCCTCGGTCTCCCTTTCTGATGTCATCCTGCGGCCGGGAGTCTCCGGCGGGAGCACTAGGGAATCTGGCGGGACCGCCTCCTTATGTACTATGTCTGACGTCGGGGGTGGGACCGACGTCGGAGGCGGTCCCCGCTGAAGACTGCTAGCTAGAAGATTTCCATGGGGTCCTGACGCCTGCCGGCTTCAGTCCTAATGGTGTAACCTGCTGCAAGAGCTGTTCTGAAGATCTACTGTTACGGTAAGTTCTTACGTAACTGTACTTTCCTTATAAATCATGGCGCATTCAGTTCCTTATTATAAATCATATCACATTCAGTTCAGCATTATAAATCATAGCACATTCAGTTCAGCATTATAAATCATAGCAGATTCAGTTCCGCAGTATAAATCATAGGACTTTCAGTTCAACACTGTAAATCAGTATATTGGGTTCAGCATTATAAATCTCTTAGTCATAGCGCATTCATTTCAGCATTAAAAATGATAGCAGATTTAATTCAGCATTAAATATCATATCATGGGGGAGCGTGGCCGGAGCCCGACCAAGATGGCAGCATAGGCATTTCTCGCCACTGATCTGGATATTTAATCCATCTATATCCGTTGGTTTCTCCGATTCTTCTCTCCCCCAGTCTTTCCCGGTTTTCCCTGTTCAAGTACTGTACGAGCCTGCTTTCGTTTTTTTTACTTTTTCATATTGAAGTTAGTGATCACTAACAGTGCTGAGTCTGCGATTCCTGTCAACATGACCGCTTCCGCCTTCACACAGTGGCTTTATGCTATCTGCAGACCAAGTGGAGCAGATGTTTTCAAGGCTCTTGGTTGGTATGGATGAAATAAAGACTGACTGCCCAAAAAAAAGGACATCTAGGACCTGGGGCCGCATGTTACCACCACTGAAATCAATATTACCAGACTTCAGACCGCCACTCACGACCTTCGGGCATAGCTCAGGGAACAGAAAAAAAGTATTCAGAGGCTCTAAGAAAAGGTGGACTATCTAGAAGATAGGGGTCTCCGGAACAACTTACATTTTCTGAGTTTACTGGAGAAAGCTGAATCGAATGACACTATCGGCTTTCTTTGCCATACACGTTACCTGCAATTTTAATCTCCCTGGTATTCTTTGGTTCGAAACCGAGAGAACCCATGGGACCCTGGCAACCCCGCCCAAGAAAGGAGAGAAGCCTAGACTGATCATAGCCCGATTCTTACGGTACCACATTAAAGAGGATATTCTGAGGCAAGCAAGGGAGCTGGATCAATTAGAATAGCAAGGACACCATGTCTCTATTTTTCAGGATTTTTCCAGGGCCCTTGCGAGCCACCACAAAGCATATATGGCGATTTGTCAAAGACTTCACCAGCTGGGCATCCCTTTTTCTCTCAGATACTCTGCCATTCTCTGGGTTGTCACCAATGGGGTTCTGATAACTTTTAGCACTCCTGAGAGTACTTGCAGAAGCACACTGTCCCTCAAAGACTTGACTCCGTAGCATACCCCCGACTAACCAATATCACTGAGGGTCCCTCAGTTGCCAAGAAAGTGGCTGAGACGGACACCACCCCAGCCCATCAAGGTGATCACGCACTATCTCAAGATCCTCAGGAGGAACAGTGGTCATTACCCCCTAGATCCAGGTGCCAGAATTGGCTTACAAGGGCTAGAAGAGATAAATCTGTTCCCCCTATTCAGTCTCAAAGCCACAGCCATATGGGTAAGGAGTAGGGAGAGGAGGCTGAGCCAGATTTCTCCTCTTTTCAAACCGTTAACAAAGATGCCCTGCTGATTCTGATGGAAGGCATTGACATGGTCGCAGGGAAAGAAATAGATGCAGCCAGCACCTCTTCTAAAAGGGATGTCTCCCTGTCGGTGGTTCAGGGTTCACCTTGTAATTCAGCAGCCTCCCCATTAGCAGAAACTACAACCTGTTGGGCAGAAATTGTGGCCTCAGCAGTCCCTCTTCCCCAGACCTGAAGTCTATACCCCGGGACACAGGAGCAAACCTCTGCCAGAGGTGACTGATGTTGAAGCTCCTCCGCTGTAAGACTTTGGGTGTACAGGCTATGTGTGAGAATATTTGCACTGACTTCTAGGATAGGGGTTGCCTAACTAAACCAACATGGATCACTTGACTTGTGCTTGTATATGGGGAAGTGGTATGACTTTCTTTTCTTGGTCCTTTTCTGCTGGTCACTAAGCCAGAGAAACTGTGCTTCATATCTCCTTCACGCCACAGCACCAACGGCCTTGACATTCTCCTACCTGCATTTTTCTCACTGGAGCCAGCCCTCTCGAATGTGCGACTCCACGGAGCAACTCACACAGCCATGCTTCATGACTGCAGTGGATACTGAGGCCAGCTGACACGTCAATATTGGAACGAAACACAACTTTCGCTAATTTAAGATCAGCATTATTTTTCTTAAGGGATTAATGAAAGACATGCTTGTCTAAACCCTTTATTTCAGCAGTCATTTTAAATTACTTAGCTTTATGCTAGCATATTTTTAATAAGCAGGGACTGGCTTTTCAATTCCTTCCTTCTGATTACTCGACAAACTCTCATGTGATACAGCGCACTCCACTGTATTTGGCTGCTCGTTGCCCCTCGCCTGTGTACAGGTATCCCAATCTCATATGTTCATGCAGTCACATGCTGCCATATCTGCCGCTTTCAGTAACAGTAGAATTTTGAACTCCCTTTCCAGCAACACAGAAGAACTAAGGCACCTACCTCCAGCAAATAGATAGGCCACAGTGCTTCTCTCTGCTCTGATTTTGGTGCTCCGCAGTGCTTTCAAATGCTGACTGAACTGCAGGAAAGTCATCTGCTGGCCTCCCAAAGCTGTACTACAAACTGCACATAGACAATGACACATAAACTGTACTTAAATTTAAGGGGGGGGGTTAGAACTAGTTACTATAGCGTTTGCTGTTCTGTGCTTAGCTCACGCGGCAGCCACTTGTAAGTCAAACTCTCAGGCTGATCAGTTTTTAAATGTATTGTTGACATCATTGCTAGTCATGCTTGATAGAAGATTGTACCCCATGCAGCACTCTGCAATGGTTTAAATTCTTCTCTGGCTGCTTCATTTGTTTTATGCTTCACGATCAATATATGTGACCGAGCCATATATTATAGTCCCACCTCCCTTTTTTTTTTTCGACAGATCGCCTTTTAACCTTTCACCCCTCTCAGGGCATTATATGCACGGGCGGAATACGTAAGTAGGTGCACTCATAGGGAGGAGGGGTGCAAAGTAGTTTTTAAGAGCTGCATCATACGAAGCAACAAAGGCACTGTATCACAAGCACTGCCCTAGAGGCCCGGCCAGCCCTCACCCCAGTATGCCTATGGGAGCTAAGGCATGGGGATAACGCTTGCAGTGAGCAGCATTGACTGCGGGACTCCTGGCAGATGATCTCATTACTGGAGACCCTTGAAAGCAGCTCACCTTTGCCACTTATCTCCCCTACCCCACACTTTTTTTTTTTTTGAGGATAAAGGTCATTTTGTTAGCACTACTGTATTTTGCGGTGTCAACCGCCTCACAAGAGGCAGTTGTGTATTACCACCACCTCTGGGACATGCAACTTTCACGCCTCAGCTAGCCCAGAGAATCCAAGGTTCACCTATCCCCATTCCCTCTTCTTTTACTAAGCAGGAAGCGGGCACAGAGATCTGACATGCAGGCCCCTTTCTCTCCTTCCCCTTATAACCCTGGTGATTAATATGACAAAAGGCTCCTTTGACATATGGGAAAACCAGTCCTCCGGTCACTATATATCCAGTGACAGTGGATTAAACTGTATTTCATTGGCTATACGTGCCACCTGGGCTCTTGCTCATGAGAACAAGTAGGCAACCATGGGACACCAATAGGCATCCAGTAATTTCCCTAGTGCCTCAGACAAAAGTGTCGCCGTACATAGTTTTAATAGTCCTTATATTATGTATTATTTCTGAATGTATGTTTCTAACCTCTTATCAAGTTAAGTTGCTACAAGCGCCTGTACTCCTTGAACTGAGGGCCTTCCCTGCAAGGGCTAACCTTCCCCCTACTGCAGTCTGGATATTTTGTTACTCCTGTTACACCAAAATGGGTCATTAAGGGTGCTTGCTTGTGCTTCACAAAGATTTCTTCCAAACTTATATCCCCATTGGTTGAAACACAGTGACAGACATGAGATTTGTTGGCTGGAACATTGGGGAATGAATTCCCCTGTGAAGCAGAAGCAAGTTCTCTCCCATCTGAAGCATTCCAAAACACAGATGGCCTTACTGCAAGAAACTAAATTGCTTTCCCCGGGTGCTCAGAAGCTGCATTGAGAGTGGGTGGGGTGGAATTACATATTTCAGCTCTGGTTTAAAAAAAAGGGGGGGGGGTCCTTAGTCTTTCATAAGTCATTGCTCTGGAAAGTCCTCAAAACAGAATGGGATTCAGATAGCAGGTGGGTGCTGGCTATGATTGACAGAGGTTTAGGCCACCTACTTTTAGGTAACTTGTATGCTCCCAGTAAGGATTCCCCATCCTTTTTTCATCAGCTTGCCACCAAACTGCTAGACTTCAATGACAGGGGGCTCCTGTGCTGGTAGGAGGTGATTTCAGTCTAGTTCTGGGTCATACTGTGGATCATAGCCACAGCATGGTATAACCCCACTTGAAGGCACAGCAGGCTGTTAAACTCTGGCTGTCCAACCAGGCCCTCTTTGATATATGGCGATTGCACCACCCCAGAACTAGGGATTGTTGGGGGCTCAGCTACCTACAAGACCTTCTACAGCCCTACCGCCCATCCCGTCCGGTCAGCTGATGAGGGCCTTTCGGTAATTCCCAGGGTTCACTTAAAATTATCAGGTGCCCGTGCATTTTCATTTATGGCACTGACCCTGTGGAATTCACACTCTCATTCTGTGAGAGAGGTCCCATCAGGGAATGCCTTCGAAAGGGAGCTTAAGATATTCTTATTTAGAGAAGCCTTTCTGTCCAGCTGAGTTAGCCGATTTACGAAATCAATCTGATTAGTATTTTATGTATTTTAATTGTGTTATATAAATCTTTTCACTTGTACAGCGCCTTGAGTAACAATGACAGGTCAGTGGGGATGCTGCAAAAGAAGGTAAAGCCATCAAAAATGGAGAGCAATGAGTACCAATGCCCGAGTCTGAGTAACAAGCTCCTGAATTAGTGGCCTTGATGGAGGAGGAACATCTGGATATCGTGGCAGTCACAGAAACATGGTACACACAAAACCATGACTGGGACATAAACATACCAGGATACACTATCTACAGGAGGGACAGGGAGGGTAAAAGAGGAGGAGTAGCTCTTTACATAAGGGAAGGAATCAAAGCAACAGAACAAAATGGAAAACAGGGAGGAGAAGAAGCACTGTGGGTAAATTTGGAGACCAGCAATGGCACCACAATCTGCACAGGGGTTGTATACAGACCCCCTTCTCAGGGGAAGGAAATGATAGAAAGAATACTTAGAATGGCAGAAAAAGGGGAGATATTGCTGATGGGTGATCTGAATATGCCAGATGTTAACTGGAGTGCAGTTGCAGCAGCCGCTCAGAGTGTGGGTTATTCTAGATGCCCTACAAGGGCATGCCTTAGACAACTAGTATTGGAGCCCACTCGAGAGGGAGCAATCTTAGACCTGGCTCCTCTAAATGGAGATGAAGAGAGGATCACAGATGTAGAAGTGGGTAGCCATCTGGGAACTAGCGACCATCTAACAGTATGGTTCCAATAAACACAGCAATAGAGTCTGTTTGCAAAGGCAAAGGTACTGGACTTTAGGAGGGCTGACTTTGCTAAAATGGGTGAGTGCCTAAGGAATGCACTTGCAAATGGGCAGGAAGGAGGGGTGGAAGAACAATGGGGAATAATAAAAACTGCCATCACAGAGGTAACAAGGCTTTGTGTGAAGCAAATTAACAAAAGGAAACGATGTAAGAAACCACTATGGTTCTCAAAGGAAGTGGCAGTGAAGGTTCAAGAGAAAAAGAAAGTGTTCAGGAAGTACAAGGAATCACAGAAGGAGCAGGACAGGGAACTGTATCAGTTAAAGCAAAAGGAAGCTGGGAAGGCAGTCAGAACAGCAAAGGCCCAAACCGAGGAAAAGATAGCCAACTCAGTTAAGAAGAGGAATAAAACCTTTTATAGGTACATCAGGGAGCTAAGGAAGACCAAGGGAGGGCTAGTGAGGCTAAATAAAGAGGAGGGAGGGAGGGTGGGCAGAGGGTGACTATGAAAGGCAGAGATACTAAACAAATATTTTTGCTCAGTATTTACAAAGGAAGTGGGGAGGTACTTAAAACAAACAGTAGAAACATTCTGGATACAGAAGTTGATACCAGCCCATTTACAGAAGAAAGGGTTCTAAAAGAACTCTTAAAACTGAAGGTGGACAAAGCAATGGGGCCTGATGGGATTCATCCCAGAATTCTAAAGAATTAAGGGTAGAACTAGTGACACCACTAACTACCCTCTTTAACAAATCATGGGAGGATGGGGTGGTACCCGAGGACTGGAGGACGGCAGATGTGATTCCCTTCACAAAAGTGGGAGCAAGGCAGAAGCAGAAAACTACAGACCTGTTAGTTTAACCTCAGTGGTAGGGAAAATGATGGAATCACTCCTGAAGGAAAGAATTGTTGAGTATCTAGAGGCCAGAGGGGCTCAGGACCCAAGGCAGCATGGATTCACAGCAGGAAGGTCATGCCAGACAAATCTGATAGATTTCTTTGTCTGGGTGACCAAAGTAGTAGATCAGGGAGGGGCTGTGGACATGGCCTACCTAGACTTTAGCAAGGCATTTGACACAGTCCCACACAAAAGATTAATATACAAGTTAGCCAGCCTGGGAGTGGGTCCCAAGATGACAGCCTGGGTAAAGAATTGGCTGGAGAATAGGACACAGAGAGTAATAGTAAATGGAGTCCACTCTGAAGAAAGGGGGGTTACTAGTGGGTACCGTGAGGGTTCAGTATTAGATTCTGTCCTCTTCAATGTCTTTATGTTTACATTGCAGAGGGACTGGAAGGAAAGATGTCTCTTTGCAGATGACACAAAGATCTGCAATAGAGTTGATGCACAAGGTGGGGTGGAAAGGATGAGAAGGACTTGGCAAGGTTAGAGGAATGGTCAAATGTATGGCAGCTTAGATTCAGTGCTAAGAAGTGCAAGGTAATGCACCTGGGAAACAAAACCCAGGGAAGAGTACACAATGGGGGTGAGATACTAACAACAACAAAATAGAAAGGGACCTGGGGTAGTCATATCAGATGACCTAAAGGTGGGCAAGCAATGTGAGAGGGCAGCAAGGAGGGCTGGGGGATACTGGGATGCATAGGAGAGGCATCACCAGTAGAAAACAGGAAGTTGTTATCCTCTGTACAGACAGTTGGTGAGACCCTCATCTGGAGTACTGCGTGCAGTTCTGGAGACCCAGTCTCCGCAAGGACATAGATAGATGGAGGCCCTCCAGAGGAGGGCACCAAATGGTGCAGGGTCTGCACCGGAAGACATATGAAGAGAGACTTAAGGAGCTGAATATGTATAGCCTCGAGGAAAGGGGGGAGAGGGGGGACATGATAGAAACTTTCAAGTATCTCAAGGGAATCAACAAAGTCCAAGAGGGTAGCATCTTTCAAAAAAAGAGGTGTGCAAGAACAAGGGGGCACAATTTGAAGATAGAGGGGGCGTGCTCAGAGGTAATTTAAGGAAGTATTTTTTCACAGAGAGGGTTGTGGATGCATGGAACGGCCTTCCGGAGGAGGTTGTGGAGTCAAAACAGTGGTGGAATTCAAGCATGCATGGGACAGTCATAAGGCAATTCTAGGGGTGGGGTAGGAAGAAGTAGGCTGCTGGTTAACTAGGATCTGCAGCTTATCCAATAGGTAGGGAAATGGGCAGACTGGGTGAGCCAAGCGGTCCTTATCTGCCGTCAAAATCTATGTTCTAGGGACATGGATATGTTGTTCATCCACACTCATTGGCAGGTATCCTTGCCGCTTTAAATCTTGCCGGAAGGTCTTCAGCTTGCTCCTCCCACCCACCCGGTGGTATAACTCGGCCCGCCCCATGACGCCAGATCTTCCCTACCGCTTGGAAGCTCAGGTTCCTCCTTAACGCCTTGCGCTTGTGACTGGTTCCTATTCTCCGCTTGGCGGATTTAAAAATAAATTTTGCAAAAGACTTCAGTCTTCTATCCCTCGCGGCCGCGATGGACAAATCGACTCCCGATTTCGAGATGCCCATGCGGCAGAAGATGTCTCGGACGGATCCACACTCCACGCGTGTCTACTGCTTAGGCCTTGAGCACCACCCGCAGGCTTGCGACCTGTGCTCATCTTTCTCGGCCCACGCCCAAGACTGTGCTGCCCGATTGCAACTGGGCCGCCCGAAGCGCTTCCTCCGGTGAAGTCCAAGAGGCCCGTTGGCGTGTCCGCGGGCGGGCGGCTCGGGCGGATCAGCTCGAGCGATGGTCGCCTCGAAGAGGAAGCGCGCTGGTCAGATCTTCCTCGCCGCTGCATTTATCCCGCCTTCTGGGTTCTTCCTACACGGCTTCTTTTAAGGAGCTTTTGTCTGTCCCTTCCACTAAAGGAGAAGGGCTCACGCCTGCTGGACCTTATTCTCGGTCCAAAAAGAGGGACGGGTAAGTCCCTCCGCCGACGCTCTTGGGAGCGGAAAGGTCCCTCTCCCCGGCCGCCGACCGCCTGGCCGATCACTGGCCGCCACTGGCCTCACGGTGTCCCCTGCCAGGTCAGTTGACCGAGACTCACCGGTGAAGTCGAGATTTTCTCGACCCATTGGACGGCTGTCGCTTTAGCAGCCGAGATTCCTCTCCCGGTTCCCCGGGAGGAGTTGAGGATCCTGTGGCTCGCCTGTGCCTCCGTTCGGAGCCCTCGGATGGACCATCCGAGCCGAGGAGTGCCGTTCCGCCGACACCTCCCGCACCGCCTCGGAAATTCCGGGACTCTCGGTCTCGACCTCTTCGCGGTCCAGCCGATCCCACCGGTCAGGCGGTCTCGTCTCGGCATCGCGGTAAGCGGGCGCGCCCTCGCCCCTCCTCCTCGGATGAGGGGAGGCTTCGGCGTAAATTACGTCGACGGTACGAGGACCTTATGTTGCAACAGCTTCTCCTGGCCGGGAATAAGCCGACTCCGGCGCCTTCCCCGGCCATTAAGTGGCTGTCACCGGAACGGCCGACACAACCCCTCGACTTATCCGAGGAGCCTATACCCAGGCCGGTTGTTCGCCAAACCAGCTGCTCCACCGATTCGTGGAACCTCCGCCTCCACAGCCACCACTGGGGCCCGACCAAGGATTCTCGGTCGGCCAAGGGTCTACCCCATCGGTTGTCAGTTACCCTCACTCCCGACCGACCTCGGCAGGTGAAGGGTGGCTCAGGCCAGAGGCAGTTTTTCGAGGACTCTTCCGAGTCCGAAGATGATTCCTCCTTTTTCTCCAAGCGACTGGACTTGGAGTCTTCAGGAGGTCAGTCAATGGACGATAGCCCGTCGTCTCTTCCTAGGACTGCTTCGCTCATCTCGAGTCTACCGGGATGGAGCTCGAACCCGCTTCCAAGCGGGCCAGGTATCCCTCACGGAGATTCTGGACCGAGGGATTCTCCGACGGAGGCCTTCCGTGGCCGAGGCCATAGTGGGTCCGCACTGGAGCTTTGGCAGCGCCTGCTTCCTGCCCTGCGCCTCGGCCAGGATGGCCAGGAAGTATGCGGTCCCCACCGTTCCTTGTCCGGTTTTCGAACACCCTCTGCTGAGGGGTTGGTTACCGACAGCGCCCGCGCCACGGCAACGCCAGGGATGTGGACAAACCTCCTGACAAGGAGTCCAAGAAATTGACTATGTCGGGCGAAAAGTTCACGCCAAGGCCCTCTCTCGGCTTCACAGGCCAGTTCGGCCGCCTCATGGCACATTTTTCTCATGCCCTGTTGGGCTCCTGGATGAGGTCATCCTCATCTTCCCGCCGATCTGCAGACTACGGTTAAGCAGGTGCGGGACCAGGGCAGGGCAGGCCAAACAGCAGCTCCAGACTGCTTTGGATATAGGGGACTCATGTGCTAGATCGGTGGCGGCCGTAGTGGCTATGCGTCATGGGCTTGGCTGAGGATATCCACCTTTACTGGATACCCAGCACAAGTTGGCGGATGTTCCTTTTGGGACTGACCTCTTCGGCCCTGGGGTGGAAGGTCACCTGCAGAGGATCGAGAAGTCCAATGCCACTTGGACTCGGTCTCTTCCGCCAGAAGGACAAAGGCCGCAACCACAGCCTAAGCCCTTCGTCCCTTCAGCCTCGGCGCGCCTGCCCAGTAACGCCAGGGCCAGCAGGCTCGGCCTGGTATCCCAAACCCAAGCCGCCGGCTTCCTCTAACAGGAGGCAAGGAGGAGGGCCCAGAGGTCCCTCGGCCGGTCCCTCCTCCAAGCCTGCCCAGTGACGGGCTGAGGGTGTCGCCCATCCCCGTCACCTTACCCTGGGTCCCCCGTGGGGACGGCCCGCACTCTGCCTCCGCCTGGTCCGCTGTTACCACGGACAGGTGGGTCTTGAGGTGGTGGGAAGAGGCCTGCCTCTGAATTCGAGCAGGCACCACCTTCAGAGCCGACTGTCTCGGGGCTTCGGGATCCCCAGCTCACTGGCGGCTCGTCGAGCCGACATCGCCTCCTCCTCCAGAAGGAGGTGGTAAGAGAGGTGGTGGACCTCCTTCAGACCCAGGGTTTGTGTCCAGGTACTTCCTGGTTCCGAACGGACGGGGTTGCGCCTCATTCTCACCTACACGACTCTAAACAAGTTCTCTAAGGTCTCGAACCTTCAGGATGGTCACTCTGGCTCAGATAATACCATCCTTGAACGCGGGCGGTGGTTCTGCTCTCTGGACTTGCAGGACGCTGCCACGTCCCTATCCGTCCGTCTCACCAGAGATTCCTTCGCCCGAGCGGAAGGATCCTCTTCGAGTTCCAAGCCATGCCCTTCGGCTTGTCTCCAGCTCCCAGGGTCTTCACCAAATGCATGGCAGTGGTGACAGCATTCCTGCGGCGCCGAGGGGTCCGGGTGTACCCTTACCTGGACGACTGGTTGATAGCAGCTCCCTCCAGGAGGGAGGCGGAGTGGTCCAGAGATCTGGCCCTCCAGGTCTGCTCTCAACTGGGCCTCCTTATCAACGAGGCCAAGTCGGAACTCGAGCCGAAGCAGGTGATTCTATTCATCGGGGCGCAGCTCGAATCTCTTCGAGCCAGAGCGCTGCTCCCGGCGGACAGGGCCGAGGTTCTTCCTCCTTGCCCGATCATTTCTGGTTGGGCACCGCGCCTGCCCGGGACTTCCTGCGCTCCTGGGTCTCATGGCGGCCTGCACCAGCGTGGTCCGCTGGGCCGGCTGGAACATGCGTCCCCTTCAGTGGGGACTGGCCAGCCAGTGGTCACAACGCTGCGATCCCTTGACCAGCCTATGTCGGTGACACAGGGATGTGGGCGGCTCCAGTGGTGGACGTTCCAGATCATTTGCAGGAGGGCATCCCGTTCGTCCGCCCGAGCCGGCGGTCTCTCTGACACGATGCCTCTCTCGATGGGTTGGGGTGCCCATCTGGGGAACACTGGGCTCATGGCCTCTGGTCCCCGCGAGTCCCGATGCCACATCAACCTGCTGGAGCCCGAGCGGTCCGCCTAGCTCTCACCGCCTTGTCTGTCCTCCGGGTCAAGTGGTCCGAGTCCAGACGGACAATACCACACCATGTACTATCTAAACCGCCAGGGCGGGACGCGCCCATGCTTCTATGCAAGGAAGCTCCGTGATTTGGTCACTGTAAAGTGCCTGGAGGCGGATCTCTAGCCATTCACGGTGCGAGCCTCCAACACCCCTGGCCGATGCCCTGAGCCGGATAGGGGCTGCATCCCACGAGTGGTCTCTCCTGCCGGAGGTAGTACAGCATCTGTTCTCCCTTTGGGGCACACCTCAGGTGGACCTGTTTGCCTCCATGGAGAACGCGAAGCTGAGTCTGTTCCATGCCCGCCCCCCTCAGCAGGGCTCGCTGCAGGGGGATGCCTTCTCGAGGCAATGGACCCCGGGCCTCTTTTACGCCCTTCCCCCATTTCCCTTGATCCACAAGGTGCTTCTCAAGGCGAGGAGGGACAAGGCGCAGGTGATTCTGATAGCCCCAGACTGGCCTCGCCAGTTCTGGTACCCAGATCTCCTCAGTCTCAGCTCCAGGACTCCGCGGCAGCTTCCAGCTCGCCCGGACCTGCTCTCAGTCAATCAGGGGAAGGTGTTCCATCCGGACCTTCAATCCCTGCACCTGACGGCCTGGTTCCTGAGCGGCTAGAGTTCCAGGCCTTGGGTCTTTCCACGAGGTCCTCAATGTAGTTGAGGCGTCCCGTAGAGTCGACCAGAAAATGCTATGCCTTCAAATGGAAAAGGTTTTCCATTTGGTGTCAGGGCAAGGCTTGGACCCTTCCTCCTGTTCCTTGGCAAGCATCTTGGACTATTTATGGTCCCTTTCTAGTCAGGGCTTAGGTCGACTGACCCTAAGGGTGCACCTGGCAGCTATCTCTGCTTGCAGGGCGCGGGCCGGAAGCAGTCGGTGGCGAGGAGAAGGTGGTCTGGCTTTTCAAAGGCCTTGATCACATTTCTCCAGTGCGGAAACCCCCACCTCTGTGGGATCTACTGCTGGTACTGGCAAAGCTCATGGGCAAGCCATTCGAACCTATGCACAGGTGTGCTCTCTCTCACCTGTCGTGGAAGACCGCTTCTTGGTGGCTATCACGTCAGCCAGAAGGATGGGAGAGCTCAGGGCGCTTCCATCGAGTCTCCTTACCTGGTCTTCCACAGGGACAAGGTTGTCCTGCGCCCCACCGAAATTCCTTCCGAAGGTGGTGTCGGAGTTTCACCTTAACCAGGTGTTGACTCTGCCGGTGTTCTACCCCAATCACACCTCGGAGGTCAATATAGGCTCCATACTCTGGACCCTAGAAGGGCGCCGCTTATTATAAGGAGCGACGGCTGAAATTGGGAGAGGTTCGCCAGCTGTTTGTCACCCACGCTTGAAGCCGCATCTGGCAGACCTGCAGCCAAGCGGACGATAAGCAGGTGGGTAACCTCCTGCATAGATCTCTTATAAGTTGGCGGGCATGGAGCTCCCAGAGGGATAAGAGCTCATTCTACCCGGCCATACTGCTGCAACGGTGGCTGCTTCCAGGGACGCCCCTATCCAGGAAATCTGCAGGGCTGCTACCTGGAAGTCAGCAAACACCTTCATTACCCACTACCACATCGACCTTGAGTCACGCCGGGATGCTGGTTTTGGGGCCTCGGTTCTCCAGTCTCTTTCCCAAGTAAGTATATGGGGTGTGCTGCCGCCTCCTCCTCCCGGAGAACTGCTAGAGTTCTGGCAATGAGTGGATGAACAACATATCCATGTCCCTAGAAATACAGGTTACTCACCTGTAACAGGAGTTCTAGGAATGGTATATGTTGTTCATCCACGACCCACCCGACCTCTCGGCTCGACGCACAACCTGAGCTTCCAGCGGCCAGATCTGGCGTCATGGGGCGGAGCCGAGAGTTATACCACCCGGGTGGGTGGGAGGAGCAAGCTTGAAGACCTTCCGGCAAGATTTAAAGCGGCAAGGATACCTGCCAGTGAGTGTGGATGAACAACATATACCATTCCTAGAACTCCTGTTACAGGTGAGTAACCTGTATTTTCTGTGTAATGAGATCAAGCTCTTTATTAAATAAACTAATTAACTATTACACCTGCTATTCTGGAGCACACTATTCTTACAGTAGGTTAGACCTTTGGCTAGCATTCCACAACCTTCTCCCCACTGTTACGGCAGTTAATTTCCAGCCTATGATCCTTTCCGATCATGCACCTCTACAGATAGAAGTGCTGATGGGCACACCCGGGAACAAATCTCCCTCCCAGCGAATGGACCCATTACTTCTACATGATAAAAAAAAATTCACAGCTTGGATTCAGGAGGATGCTAAGGCCTTCTTTCCGGCTAATGATGCGGACACACCACTGTCAGTACCTCTGGGACGCCTTTCAAGGCTCCTATGAGGGGCCTGATTATTGGTTACTCTGTTCAGAGACATAGGGAAAGGGAAACCCAGCTTCAGAAGTGGAGAATAAATAAAGTCAAAGAAGCAGAACATAAGGCCCTGTCTGGTAGAAAGACGCATCCTGCTCACAAGGAGGTTCTCAAGCTCGCATATGGAGATTGACAACCTGCTAGCTCAGAAAGCTAAATTGGCACTGTTTTGACTTAAACATAACTACTGGAGATCAGTGAGAAATGAGTCAGGTATTGGCCCACGCTTGAAAAAGCAACAAGCTGAACATTATATTGCAGGACTTAAGGATTTAAATGGATGCATACATTCCAAGGGGGCTGCTATCAATGTGACGATGGCTGTCTTTGTAAAAACTATACAGTTCAAACTCAGCACCATCAGGCCTGCAATTGAGGCCTTTCTGCGGCTGTCAGCACTCCCCAAACTCAAGCTCAAGTTTTGATGCCCTTATGCTTCAGGAGATCGAACAGCACTCGGCATGCTTAACACAAGCAAGGCTCCAGGAGGTGATGGCTTTGTTGAATTTTAACTCCTCTCACCCACAGTATGCCCCATTTCGAACGCCTATCAAGAGGCCCTGTCCATGGGGCCTTTTCCACCTCGACAAGCACTCGCAACAATTATGTTGCTTCCAAGAAAGCTAAAGACCCTATAGATCCAGCCAATTACAGACCAATCTCTGATCACCACAGACAGTAAAGTGTTTGCTAAGGCTTTGGCTGCCACATTAGAAACTATGTTATCCTCCCTAATACATCCCTTGCAAGTGGGTTTTGTCATGGGCAGACATACAGATCACATCCGCATTTCGGCTAACGGATTTCATTTGCAGAGGGTACAAATCCTCAGAAGCGACTATGGCAGTCAACCCCGAGAAGGCCTTGACTCCATCGAATGGAGTTTTGGAATATATGGGGTTTGGACCTTGATTTCCTAGCAAGGTACACACCTTGTATTCCAACCCTATGGCCAGAGTGTTGACTTAACTTGACATTATCTGAACCCTTTCCTTTGATGAAGGGTAACAGTCAGGGGTGCCCACTCTCCTCTTGCTGTTTGTGTTGGCCATCAAGCCCCTGGCCCTGGCAGTCTGTACCAATCAACGATAACGGGTCTCCAGGTGGGCAGGAAGTGTATCATCGGGGCACAGGTCAGGAAGCATAGGAAAAACCAGGAGCAGTTGTAGAATTCGCAAAAAGTGTTTATTAGCACTAGCAGTAACATAAAACAAAACTTGTTCAGTATAACTATTTATAAAGGCAGAATAAACAGAGAAGATCCATCTGAGTTTTTCTTCAATCTCTGTGTGTCTCTTTGCAACAAATTGCAGCTCTGTTTTATAAGTCCTTGCAATCCTCCTCCTTAGCAAGCATCGTGTTATTTTTTTTTTTTCTAAATGTTCTTGTAAATTTCAGGCAGTTGCTGCTAGAACACAGTGTCTCAGAACTGAGGCCCCTTCTCCACAGCTTCTGAAAAAGAACTTAAAATTGCTCTCAGGTTTACCCCTTGAGTTCCCAATAGCTTTTTGCAATCATCTCAAACTATAATTATATACATTTCAACAGTAACACTATATAATTTGTAAACAAAGGAATCCGAATATCAGTTACATTTCCACATAATGATTTGCATATATTTTTATACCAGCAGATATGCAAGGGAGGAAAAGACAGAAACAGCAAGGGAAGACTGAGAAACAGAGAGCGAGGCAAAGAATTGTGAGACTGTCGGGGTGATCAAATCCTGGGTCTCACGAGAAAAACTTGGTTGCGCAGTCAGACAGGCAAGAGACAGGAAAGGAAAGAACAGAACAGATCCCTGCATTCAAACTCTCCATAACTGGGACAGGGTCCTATTCAACCCTGTCACAGGTTACAGGGTGCTGCTGTATGCAGATGATGTAGTAGTTGTTACAGACCAAGCCCTCCTCAGTAGCCTATCTGCTACAACTCTTTTCTGACTTTTCGCTATCGCAGGACTTCAAATTAATAAGTCCAAATCAGAACTTCTGCATCTGAATAATCCATACAAACCGCTTTGTTCATTCAGCTTGGGCTGAGATGAGCACAAGAGAGAATAAAATACCTAGGAATACTGGTATCCTCCAAACTTTCTAGGATGTGTGCCATGAACTTAGCACCCTGATAGAGGAACTCCGATTGTGTGTGACAGGTGGAAACCTTTAAACTTTCCATGGCAGGAAGATAGAAACCATCAGTATGGTCACAGCTCCCAAACTGTTCCATGTCCTTGCTCATTTGCCACTACGCATTGATACCAAATGGTTCCATCTCATTGACAAGGTGATCAGGAACTTTCTCTGGGAGGGGTGGGGTCACCACCAATATAGTTGTACAAAGTTGCGTCACATTGGAGAAAGGGCAGATGAGGTCTTCATTGGTTCCAAGCTTACTACTGGGTCTTCCGTATTGAACAGATGCTCAAATGGTTATCTTCTCCAAACTAATCTATCCCCCCACACACACACACACACACACACTTTGAGTGGCCATCAAATCAGCATTTATGATGCTGGGTTCTCCCACCTCCTCCATATTTACACCGCATGCCAAATTCTTCTTATCCCACGATGGGAACATCACTGGCTTTATGGAAGAAAGTGCAACGCTAGATAACTCTGGCCCATGCCATAGAGACTCCTAATGGGACAACCCTGCCATACATATAGCAGATCATACTGTGCACTGGAACTCTTGCCACAGTAAAGGAATGTACAAAATTTCCAACCTGCTAATCCCAGACACTATGACTTTGACTGATTTCAGGGACTTTCAGCTAGGTACCAGCTGACTAAGATAGACATCCATGCTTCCTGCAAACCGTAAGCGCGTGGAGACCCATCTTAAGCAGCTGAAAGCATTACATACAGCTGCCCTCAGCATCCAGTGCTGCAATGGCTCAAGCGACCCAAAGGGAGAGCTGGGTGGATTTACTAGCACGCTGGGACACTGTCCCTGATTAATTACACAGTACTTACCAGCAATGGGCAACTAACCTGGGAAGACCCACCTCAGACATTGATTGGTCTTCATACTGGAGGTTAGCCCACACAGTCAACAGGGACCCAAGGGCCAGGGTGACACAAAATAAATTACTGCATCGCTGCTACCAGACTTCATCAGTGTTATATGCCGCTCGCTCCACACTCGGATTGCTGACGTTGTTCATCTCCAAATGGAGACCTTTATCATATTCTCTGGCAATGCCTACAAGTCCAACCCTTTTGGAAACCGGTCACACAATACCTCAGTCAGGTGCTGACCAAACCTATCCCTGTGTATCCAGAATTTCTCTGTCTTCCTGGACTAAAGTCTTCACCATTTATTCACACTCTTGGGACTACACTGGAGGCGTTGGGACCCGACGGGAGCCAAAAATCTTCAGGAGGGGCGCCGCCAAGGTAGAACCGCACGAGTGGCACAGTGAGACTGGCTCACGCCTATATAGGCTATCTTGGCGTCAACCTCCAACTGCCTCGGTTCCTTTTTGCCCCACCGCTGGTGCGCTTCAGTGAACGACGTCACTCACCCACCGGTAGTAGAAACGTTACATCTATACAACAGCAGCATTTAGTCGCTCAGTTTCACATAGTTTTTAGTATTATTTTATTTAATTTTTTTTTTAAGTTATTTTCTGAAGAAACGCTCAGTGTGTCATCGAGTGAGTCGAACATGGATGCTATTGGTGACCATAGGGAGACTTCGCTGGAAAGTTGTTCTGGCAGTAGGGCTGTGTCCGGTCCGCCGCCCTTTTCGGGGGGGGGGGGTGCAATCACAAGCAGTCTGGTGCTTGGGAGGGAGGATAGTCTCCCCGAAAGCGCTAAAAGAAGCGGGGGCCGTTTCCGATCCCGGTCGGGGACCCTGCACCTCTCAACCTCAAGCTTTTCTTCTTTCTTTTGGTAGAAGAGACAATACCACTCAAGGTCACCCTCTGGTAGGTCTGTCAAGGGGTCTTCGGTAGTGAGGAACGGTAGTCTTACTCTGACCCCTCCAGGGTCCCCAGGGATTTCTGTGCTTAACAGCTGTGATTCCTGACATCTGAGCCTCTCTCTGTTCTCTGGGCGGATTTGAGGTGGGCAATTTTACCACTGGGACGCTCTGATGGAGCAGTGGGTACAGCATCAGTCTCGTCTGCCTCATCTGCCTTGCCTGTGGACCCAGTTCCTGGGTCTTAGGGCTGCTGGGCCGGGCAGTTGGTTCTTAGCTCGGTACTCTCCCAATAGTGTGAATGAATGATGAAGACTTTAGTCCAGGAAGATACAGAAATTCTAGGATTGTGGATATGTTGTTCATGCACACTTATTGGCAGAGTCCCTTTCCCTTTAAATCAGCCGGAAAATCTTCAAGTTGGCTTCTCCCACCCACCTGGGTGGTATAACCCTCGGCTCTGCCTCATAACTCCAGATCTTCCTTTCTGCTGGAAGATTCAGGTTGCTTCCTGCGTGCTCTCGCATTTTGTAGGCCCTGGCTTCAGAAACTTCGGTTATTCAGGAAATTCGCCTTGTTCACGTTAGCGATTGCGATTATTTTTCTTCGATTATGGAAGACAAGTCTTCCCCCGGATTTCGCTGGTGTTCGTGAGGCCAGAAGATGTCACGCATACACCCGCATGCCGCCTGCGTTTATTGTTTGGGTGTCAGCCATGACACCATGACGTGCGAGTTTTGCCTCGCGTTCCAACCCAACGTCCGCAAGAACCGTCTCACACGCCTTAAGCTGGGGAGGCCCGAAAAATGGAACTCAACGGTGAAATCCAAGAGGCCTGGTGGGCAGTTTCCATGACCGTGGATCTGCCAAGCAATTGAGCACATGCAAGCTTTTCGAGGAGGGAGCGGCTCGTGCAGGAATCTTCCTCTCGGAGCTTCTTCATTCCACTCAACCTGGGCTCCACCTTCGGGTTCCTTCCGAGAGCTGTGCCACACTCTCCTGACTAAGGGTAAGTAAGTAAAGTAAAATGTATTTATACAAAGCACCCTTTCTAGGCTCAGAGTGCTTTACAGTATTCTATATAACAAAATACAATACAATTTAAAATCTGTAAAACTAATAACAAAACCAGTATCAACCATTCATCAAGTTTCTGAAAATGCCTGGTTAAATAGGAAAGCTTTCAAAGATTTTTTAAACCTTTCACGGTCAGGCTATCTCATATCTGGCGAGGTAGAGAATTCCACAGGGTAGGTGCCATATAGGCAAATGATCTTCCTCCAGGTGTTTTTAAGGATACCTGGAATCTCTAGCAATCCTCATCAGAGGATCGTAGTAAGCGGGAGGGGCAGTAAGACACCAGGAGCTCTTTCAGGTAGTGAGGTCCCAAGTCGTAGGGCCTTATAGGTCAGCAATGCGACCTTGAAGGTGATCTGTCACTGTATAGGCAGCCAGTGTAGTTCACGCAGCACAGGTGTTATATGACTGGATCTAGAGATTCCAGTCAACAACCTGGCTGTCACGTTCTGCGCTAGCTGCAAGCGGCGGATATCCACCCCTGGCAGCCCTAGATAAAGGGTGTTGCAGTAATCAAAATGACTGGTAACGAAGGCGTGGACCAAGGTAGGAAGATCTTCGGGTGGGACCAGGTGTTTCACCCGGGCTATATTCCTTAGATGGAAAAAGGCAGACTTGACTACGGCCGACACCTGCGCCCTCAGGGTCAGGCCCTCATCAAATACCACACCCAGGTTACGCACCTGGCCAGAGGCCATAAGCAGGCCCCCCCAAGATATAAACCTGAGGGTTTCCCCACCCATACCCCTGTTGTTCTAAAACACTACCAATACCTCAGTTTTACCTGAATTCAACCAAAGCCAACTAGTATTCATCCAATCCTGTATCTCCAGCATGCAGTTATTAAACACTGTGATAGAATCAGCCTCCTGTTCGGGCACAAAAGACAGGTAGAGCTGAGAATCAGCATAACAATGAAAACTCAGCCCATACCATCTTATAATGTTCCTCAATGGAAGCATATACACTGCAAATAGCATAGAGGATAGCACTGAGCCCTGTGGGCTCTCAGAGGGCAGCCAGTGAGGGCAGAGGAATAAACCCCGACACCACTCTCTGTGATCTGCCCTCAAGTAAATATTGAAACTAACTATGGACTGCTCCCTCAGTCCACAGAAAAACTACAGGCGCCTAGCAACACCCCATGATCCACTGTGTCAAATGCTGCTGAGAGATCAAAGAGAACCAAGATGGAACGAGCTCTGATCTCTCACCATCAGGAGATTATTTAGTACCTGCACAAGAGCCTTCTCAATGCTGTGCCGCTTCCTGAAGCCAGACTGAGAGAGGGTCATAGATATTGTGGCTGGTCAAATGATCCTCCAGCTGCAGAGCGACCACCTTCTCAATAACTTTCCCTACAAAGGGCAAGTTAGAGACCGGTCTGTAGTTTGCTGGGCAGTCAGGATCAAGAGAGGGCTTTTTCAAAAGGGGGTATACCACCACCTCCTTTAAGGGATCTGGAAAGATCCCTCTCTCTAATGAAACCTCCACTATTCCAGCCAGGACCGGGCCGATGACTCCTACACACCCCACTAGTAGGCGAGTAGGGCCGGAATCCAAACTACAGCAGGTAGGTCGCAGAGTCTGGACGATCCTCACTAAGTCCATGACTTCCGGTTGGCTAAAGGTGAACCAAGTCAACTGGGCATTAATACCACCCAATTGATCAGTGCAAGGCCCAATGGGAAGGCGCTGGCTGATCTCATCCTTGATGGTGGATCCCTTGTCAGCGAAGAATTTCGCAAACTCCTCGCACTGTATTTGTGACAGCACTCGACCGGCATGTAGACAGGCTGGATTGCACAGTCTGTCCACAATCCAGAAGAGCTGGGCTGGTCTATTCTCGCTGTAGCAATTTCCCAGACAGGAACTCTGCCTTCTTATGGGAAATTGCTGATTGGTAGATCCTATAATGATCTAGCAATCCAAGCCTATCCACCTCCAGGAGAATTTTCCACCAGTATCTTTCCAATCTTCGCCCTGCCTCTTCAACTTACGGATCTCCCCGTTAAACCAGGGGGCCCCCAGGTGCAGAGTAAGGGGACGAACACAAATTGGAGCAATGACGTCCAAGGCCCTTACCACAGCCCTACTGTAGGCCAGGACCAGGGGTCCTGGGTCAAGGCTGTCCATTGGAAATCCTGAAGTTCAGCTCCGTCATTAGACCTTCTGAGGTAACTGCTGTCAAAGGACAGAGCTGCACTGACTCCTTGGGGGCAGGCCTATTTCGAGGGGGCTGTGAAACTGAACCTCAGGGCGTGATGGTCAGACCAACCGATTGGCTCCACATCGGAGATCTCCATCCCCAGATGGAACACCAAGTCCAATGTGTGCCCTCCCTTGTGAGTTGCAGAGGTAATAACCCATGACAGGCCCAATTAATCCATCAATTAGAGGAGGTTTTGGCTAAATGGCGAGAGTTCATAGTCGACCCAGGCATTGAAGTCCCCCAGAATTAACCAGCTGGGAGACTCCAATACCATCTTGGCAATGAAGTCCGCAACCTCCTTCAGGAATGCCCTCCCATCACCTTGTGGATGGTAGATGAGAAGGGTCCTGTAGCCTGTACCCACTATACGCTCAAAAGAGTTGGTGCCTCCAACTGGCACGTCCGTGAGATCCAGATACTGTCTAAAACAGACTGCATCGCCCGCCCCAACGGTTCACTCTCTGGTGGTGAATCACCGAGAACCCAGCCGAACTGCAGACTTCAAATAGGGCCCGATTTTCATCCAGCCAGGTCTCGTAGATGCAAGCCATGTCGACAGAGACAATAAGATCCGCAACCACTGCGGTCTTATTCCCATCAACCTGGCATTGCTCAACACCGCCTAAAAGGGACGGGAGTCCAATGATGGCCCCACTTCCTACCTGACAAAGTCAGAGCCCTTGAGTATGGGCACAAGGCAAGGATAACCTTCTCTTGTATCCATTTTGCCCCAGGGCTTCTCTTGGTTCTCATTGTCCCTATCCACCCACTCTTCTCCCATCCCCCCAAGAGTTCCAGGATCTCCGCTCCTTCGTCTTCGGGCACGTACTCCTCTTGGTCCCGTAAGTGGGAGAAGGACCTGGGACCGTCCTCGATGGAGATGCTCTTGGGATCAGGAGAGATCTCGGTCCTAGGAACCGGCCATTTCGACCTCGGTCGAACTCACCTCTTCGGCTGCTGGCTTTTTGGCCTTGCCGTCTGGCCAGTCGACCGAGGTGTCGATCGACAATGTTGAGATAATTCTTGACCCTTTGTCGACGACTCCGGTCGACGACTGTCTTGGACTCCGGTCCTTGCTTGCCCCAACGAGGAGACCCAGCCTGCTGGGAATCTTGCTGAGCAAGTGGTCTCTGGCCCCGAGAAGTCACCGGTCCCGGCGGTGTCTGCCGAGCGACCGAGTCGGCCCGTCCGATCTCAATCGAGATCTCTGACCCGCTCGACCAGGGGCCGTGGAAGGCCATAAACGCTCTAAAAAGAGGCGACGTCATTGGTCGTTGTCCTCGGATGAGGAGAGGCTCCAGCGGAAACTCCGCCACTACGAGGACCTCATGTGGCAACAGCTGATTTTGACCGGGCACAAGCCTTCCCCGGCTCCTACCCCAGCCATTACTTGGCTTTCGCCTCCCAGGCCGAAGTCAACTCCTCTGTAGCCGATTAAGTCAGTTCCTCCACCCACGGAGCCGGCGAAACCTCCGGTTCGGCCTAAACCGGTCTCTCCACTGATTTTGGTGGAACCGCCGCCCAAGCAGCCTGTGGGAGGGGCTCCTTCTAAGAAAGCTCGACCGTATACTGGGCTTTCTCTGTGTGTCTCGGTCACTGTCACCTCTGACTGCCCCCGGCGGATCGAGGGTGATGTGGGCGGTCGACCGCTGTATCCGGATTCCCGGATTCGGATGAAATTGTCCTCCATTCTCATGCAGGGGATGATGAATCGGCTGGTGGGCTAGAGACGGAGGAAGGTCCTTCGTCCTTTCAGGCGTTGCCTCATCTCTGAGTCTACAGGGACGCCCTTGGAGCCTATCCAGAAAAAGGCAGAGTACCCTCTCACTGACATCCTCAAGAGAAGGGGATACCCCGACGGAAGCCTTTCCTGTGGCCGAGGCCATTGTTGACCCAGCCTTAGAACTTTGGCAGCACCCTATCTCCTGCCAGCTCCATCTGCCCTTATGGCTCACAAGTATGCAGTGCCCATGGGGTCCCTTGTGGGGTTCACAGAGCACCCTTCAGCCGAAAGCCTTGTGACTGCCTCTGTGTTCAGGCGTACTGGTAGTTCTGCTGATACCGACACACCTCCTGAGAAGGAATCCAAATATTTGGATCACTCTGCCCGGAAAGTCTATGCGGCCTCGTCTTTAGGCCTCCATCAGGCAAGCTCGGCCATCGTCATGGCACACTTCTCCCATGCCCTCTTGGGGTCCTTGGACAAAGTCCTCCCACATCTCCCCTAGGAAGTCCAGACCACGGTCAAGCAGGTCCTGGACCAAGGCCGTGCTGTTGCCAGACTGCTCTAGACATCGGGGACTCGTGTGCCCGTTCGTTGGCAGCTGCAGTTGCCTCTCACCGCAGGGCTTGGCTGAGGCTCTTCTCCTTTCCGGTGGACACTCAGCACAAACTAGCTGATGTGCCTTTCCTGGGTATCGATCTCTTCTGCCCAGGTGTGGCTAATCACCTTCAGCGCATTGAGCAGTCCAGTGCCACCTTGGATGCCACTTCTGCTAAGGGTTCTTCTGGTCCTAAGAAGCAGCAGATGAAGAAGAAGCCTTTTCGGCACTTTTCCCCTGCAGCCCAGCAGTCCCCCTTTCAAGGGGGGCAGCAGCAGGCTCAAGCTTGGTGCCCGCAGCCGAAGCCCAGACCCTCCCAGGCCCGTAAGGGAGGCCGGAGTTCAGGCCCTGGATCCTCTGCCTCCAAGCCTGCCGAGTGACGGGGTGGGGGCTGCCACCCCTACTCCTGTCATGCCAGCTCTGGGTTCTCCCATGGGGGGCCGGCTCCACCACTTTTTTTCCGCCTGGTCTGCTATTACCATGGACAGATGGGTCTCACAAGTGGTCAGCCAGGGACTGCCTCTGGAATTCGAGCAGTACCCTCCAAGCAGAGCCCGCGCCCCACGGGAGGAAAGGGTATCTGCCCACACTCAATCAGGTCTCCGAGATGACATTGCCCAGCTCCTCCTCAAGAAGGCAGTAGCTCGAGTGGCAGATCCTCCACCAGACCCAGGGTTCGTATCCAGGTACTTCCTGGTTCCAAAGCAGATGGGGAGCGGCGCCCCATTCTAGATCTGCACAACCTGAATCAGTGTCTCAGGCCACGCACCCTCCTGGCCCTCCAGACCTGCACCCAACTTGGCCTTCTCATCAACGAGGCCAAGTCGGAGCTCGTGCCTTCTCAGGTGATGTGCTTCATCAGGGCAGAGCTTGACTCTCGTCAAGCCAGAGGTTGGCTCCTGACAGACAGGGCAGAGGTTCTCTCCTCCTTTGCCCAATCATTTCTGGCTGGGCAATTGCGCCCTGCCCAGGACTTTCTGCGCCTTCTGGGTTACATGACTGTGTGCACCTCCGCGGTCCATGTGGCACATGCACCCCTCCAGTGGGAGCTGGGTGCCCAGTGGACTCAGTGCCACGGTCATTTCGACCAGCTGATCACTGTGACCCAGAAGACGGGAGGCTCTCCAGTGGTGGACCGTCGCAGGTCGGTTGCAGGAGGGGATCCCATTTGTCCACCCCGAGCCGATGGCCGTCCTTTACGACCGATGCCTCTCTCATTGGCTGGGGAGCCCACATGGGGGACAATAGGGCCCACGGGTTCTGGACCCCCGAGGAGTCCCGTCTTCACATCAACCTGTTGGAGCTCAGAGCAGTCAGACTGGCACTGTCAGCATGTGCTCCTCAGCTCCGGGGTCAAGTGGTTCAAGTCCAGACGGACAATACCACGACCATGTACTACCTCAACAAACAGGGCGGCACGCATTCCCGTCTGCTATGCAGGAAAGCGTTCCGCATCTGGACACTCGTAAGCTGTCTGGAGGCAGATCTCCTAGCCATCTACGTGGCCGGAGCCTCAAACCAACTGGCAGATGCCTCAGTCAAGATAGGTGAGACATCCACAAGTGGTCTGTCCATCCAGAGTTAGCATACAATTTGTTCTCCCACTGGGGCAAACGTGGTGGACCTGTTTGCCTCCAGGAAAACACCAAGCTGAGGCTGTTTCATGCCCACCCCTCAACAGGGCTCGCTGCGGGATGCCTTCTCAAGGCTGTGGACCCCGGCTCTTCTCTTCTCATTTCCTTTGATCCACAGAATGCTCCTTAAGGTGAGGAGGGACAAGGCACTGGTGATTCTGGTAGCCCCAGACTGGCCACACCAGTTCTGGTACCCAGATCTACTCAGCCTCAGCAACAGGCCCCAGGAGCAGCTTCCAGCACTTCCGGACCTGATCTCAGTCAACCAGGGTAAGTTATCCCATCTGGACCTTCAGTTCTTGCACCTCACAGCCTGGTACCTGAGCGGCTAGAGTTCCAGGCTCTGGGTCTTTCCGAGTATGTCTACACCGTGGTGAAGGCATCTAGTAAGGAATCGACCAGGAAATGTTATGCCTTCAAATGGAAAAGGTTTTCCATTTGGTGCCAGGCAAGAGTCTGGACCCCTCATCCTGACCAGTGGCTAATATTCTAGACTACTTTTGGTCTTTCTCCAAAGGGGGTGTACGGTCATCGACCCTTAGGGTGCACCTGGCAGCCATTTCTGCTTTCCGGGCGCAGGCTGGTCAGCCAATTTTGGCTCAGGAGACAGTGGTCGGGCACTTCTTCAAAGGCCTGGATCACATATCCCCTCCGGTGCGTGAACCTCCACCTCCGTGGGATCTATTGCTGGTTTGGCTAAACTCATGGGCAAGCCATTGAACCCATGCACAAGTGTGAGCTCTCACACTTGTTGTGGAAGACGGCCTTCCTGGTGGCTATCACGTCAGCCAGAAGGACAGGGAGCTCCAGCGCTGGTGGACTCCCTTATCTGGTCTTCCACAGGGACAAAGTTGTCCTGCGCCCACCCGAAATTCCTTCCGAAGGTGGTTTCAGAGTTTCACCTTAACCAGGTGTTGACTCTGCCGGTATACTACCCTAACTACACCTCGGACGCCGAGTACAGGCTCCATACTCTGGACCTCAGACATGCTCTCTCCTATTATAAGGAGAGGACGGCGGAATTCAGGGAGAGGTTCGCCAGCTGTTTGTCACCTACGCTGAAGCCGCTTCTGGCAGACCTGCAGCCAAACGGACCATTGCGGATGGAGTACATCATGCATAGGTCTGTGCTATGAGTTGGCGGGCAAGGAGCCTCCCAGAGGGATACGAGCTCATTCTACCTGCCATACTGCTGCATCAGTGACTGCTTCCAGGGACATCCCTAGCCAGGAAATCTGTCGGGCTGCTACCTGGAAGTCAGCAAACACCTTCATTACCCACTACCACATCGACCTTGAGTCACGCCGGGATGCTGGTTTTGGGGCCTCAGTTCTCCAATCTCTATTTCCTAAGTAGGGGGTGTGCGCCTTGCCTCCTCCTCCCAGAGAACTGCTTGGAGTCTGCCAGAGCGTGTGGATGAACAACATATCCACACTCCTAGAACAACAGGTTACTCACCTGTAACAGTTCTAGGAGTGGTATATGTTGTTTATCCACACGCACCCACCCGACCTCCCCAGCTTCAGGCTCACAACCTTGCTTCCAGCGGGCTAAGATCTGGCATCATGGGACGGAGCCGAGGTATTTACCTCCTGGGTGGGTAGGAGGAGCCAGCTTGAAGACTTCCGGCAAGTTTAAAGGGAAGGGACATGCCAGAGTGTGGATGAACAACATATACCACTCCTAGAACTACTGTTACAGGTGAATAACCTGTTCTTCTTAACCACTGTGATGTTGGAATGACACTCACTGATTTAAGATTTTCTTCCAAATAATTGTGGAGACTGGGGTTGTCGAGGGTGTGCAAAGATATATTAACTGCTGTGAAAGCTTCAGCTAGTGTGAATAGGGCTACCTTTCTGGTCTCTTGGTGTGCTGATTTTGCAGAAAACAGTTCACGTACCGTGACTTGCTTCTCCACCACTGACATTGCGGCTGCCTCCAGTTTCCGTTTCTTTGCCACATGAGAAGAGGCTTCGAGGTGTATGTCACAAGATGCTTTTCTCTTGTGGTCTACCGCAGCATTGCAGGACAAGCAAAATAGTACATCTCCGGACACATGGAAGGTTCCTTTTTCGTATTGTGCCAAACGTTGTCTAGCTCGCACACTGCCAGTCTTAGAGGCAGGAGAAGGTTTATTTACCACAGACATTAGCTTGGCATTCTCAGTTGGCAAACGGGCTTTGCCTGTGTTAATCGAGGTGATTAAATACATCATCTGTCATCAATTAAAGTTAATTATACAATGTGGTAAATCCAATATCCCAAATCATGCATCCTGATTGGTTGGCTGGCACAATTACCACCGTGATAAATCCTCCAGTGTACCCACTGGAAAAAGTGCCAACCAACCTTATATCGTGCTAATCCAGTCGCTTTCACTTCAAACGAAACTGCCACGATTTGTCCTGTCCCCGCTTCACTAAAACACCCACGGTAAATTGTTTACAAAATGACATCCTCTTTCGAAGTGTAGGGACTTCAGTGAGTTAGAAAATATAATTGATGAAGATTACAACTTAAGGAGGCACTTAAAACAAAGGGGATAAGTAGTCAGTCGCAGGCTGACTACTTAGTCACAAATAGATACCAATTAGGACTAAAGTAGTAATGCAATCAAAGGGAGAAGTGTTAGATTGTTACAGCTCAAACGCACTCCTCCCTCCCATGCCTGTGATCACCTGATCAGTCTGTGGTCTTAGTTATTTACAGAAGTTGCTGCCAATACACCTTTTGTGTCACTCGCTGTATACTTCATTGCAAAATTTTTACAAATCCACTGATTGCACAGAAGACTGCCATTTTCACGGTAATCATGAATTTCGTGCAGACCACAATTTAATTACTGCTTTAGATATTACCATCTTGCTGTATTCAGCTGTACAGAAGCTGTGTTCAGCAGACAGGTGCAGAGTTCAACAGTACAGCACTGATACCTTCCATTGAGGTACCACTTATTAGGGCCTGTAATATCTGTCTGTCAACAGGAGCCCAGACACAAAGGAGAATTATGATTCTTTACCAATAATTCCAGTTGTGTATAGGCTCTGTCCATGGGCAGTCAGGCACTCCATAGTGTTTCAGTTCTTTAGATCTAGGAGTCTTTTGTCTTACATTACATATAGTTACATTTGCTGGCTCTATAGTTGCAGTTTAATATTTGTTTCTGTGTTTTTCTAGTGTATTGTTTTAGACGTGGACAGAAGGTTCTATTGAGGGAGTCTGGGAAGGGGTGTGCTGTAAGACTTCTCTGACCATTATAACCTGTTCCAGCTAGCAGGGGAGGGCAGACCAGACTCTACCATCTGACTACCTATAACGGAGCCTACACACAAATGGCATTATTGTTAAGGAATCATAATTCTGCTTTCCGTGGTATCCTGCATTTTAACCATATTTACCCATGGTAGCCCATCTAAGAAGCAGTATCTCATTTTAAGTGGGGTTCTGGTTTTTACCCATTTTTACAGCTGAAAAGGCTGAATCAGTAAAACATTGAGTGAGTTGGTCAGGATCACAGTGTGTGAGTTGCTGTGGTGGGATTGGAACCTGGGTCTTCTTGTATCCAAGCCTGTGCTGTAACCAGTAGACTACATGGCCTCTGTACAGAAGGGGTGGACTGCTAACAGAAGTCCCACTACTGTAAGAAAGCTAGGACATGGTACCACCTAGTGGGCCAGGGGGTGCGTGTTGTACTTCCTTGCAGGTGACCCCAGTTTGTGTGCAGGCACGGGTCCCTGTGAGCAGTCAGCTATGCTGCAGGATGCATTGCCGTGTGGTAACATTTCCCTGCGGGGTTGGGCTGTCGCCACCTCAGCAGTGATCCCTCGGAATGGGCCATGGAGCTTATAGATTCCTTAGTGGTGTGCATGCATGGTGCTGTGTTGCTGTGCACAGGTCCATTGTAGAGGTTGCGTGACACTAGGGAGTTTGATGGGACTAAGGGCAGGGCTTGGCACGCATAGGAGTGCTTACAAGTAACACTTCGATACCTGGTAACAAATATCCTCTGACCATCAGGGATTTCGGCAGGACTGGAATACTCTGATATAGGCTAGCCAGCCTCTCTTCCCCTAACTCGATCCTGGGACATAAAGGAGGTGGGTAGGTGGACCTCTTCCTGAAGCGCTCCTGTGGGTGGGGTAAGTCACAGAAGAACAGGTGGAGGCTGCCCAGGATGGAGCAGACAGACCTTACCTCAAGGCCCTGCTGCGAGGGGAGGGAGGTTAAGCCACAGAAGAACAGGTGGGAGGCTGGCCGGATCTCACCACAAAGACCCTGTCGTGGTAAGCTGTGGAAGACCCAGAGGCAGGCTGGCTGGGATGTGGTGAGTGAACCGTGCCCTGAAGGCCCTGCCATAGGGTGGGGATAATACACAGAAGACCAGGAGGGAGGCGGGGCCATACCTCATAGGCCATGCTGTGGAGGGTGGAGGACTGAAGACTGAGAGGAAGGATTGGCTGGATTGGTACTTGTAGACCACAGCCTAAATGCTCTACTATGGTGGTAAGCCACAAAAGGCTAGGATGAGGCTGACATGCCCCCCACCCCAAAAAAGCGCTTCCATGGTTGGCGGGGGGGGGGCACAGAAATTCAGGTTGGAGGCTAGCTGGCTGGCATGGGCAGTTAGTTGCCATGGGGCCAGAAAGACAATGTGAACAGAGAAACTGCCAATTCAGTACCTTATTGTTAGTTAGAAAACTGGGCCAATTCAGTTATGTAGCGATGGTTAGAAAACAGGGCTGATTCAATGCTGTAGCAGTGATTAGAAAATGGGCCATTTCAGTTCAGAAGCAGTGGTTAGAAAATGAGCCAATTCAGTACCGTGACAGTGGTTAGAAAATGAGGCTGATTCAATACCGCAGCAGTGGTTAGAAACCTGATCCGAGTTGAGACTCCCAGCCGCAGCACATTGACTTGTGTAACATCTAGTATGTCTTCAGGGGAGGGTCAGGGAGAAAACTGACAAGCTGGGCTAGGGAGAAGGTGTTGCAGCTGACAGTGTCCTTGGGAAGGTGTAGAGCAGCACAACATGCTGACACGTTACACCCGACGAGCTAAGCTAGGCAGAGGGTGGCGCAGCGGGGAGCGTCCCAGGGAAGGTGTAGACGCTCACGCAGCCACATCATGTTGACATATTGCACCTCACGAGGGCTAGGCCAGTGGTGGTGCAGTTGAGCGTCACAGGGAAAGTATAGACGGTCGCAGTAGCTACACTACGCTGACACAAAACACCTCAACAAGGTGGGCTAGGCGGACAACGTCCATTGTCTTCCGGGGTGCTTTATTCAGCCTGGGGATGCTTTGCCACCCCACCACCCTCTTGCCAGGGTCCTTTGTAGATGCAAACCGACTGATGATATTGAACCAGCTTAAGCTGTTGGTGGTATTTTTTAGTGAATGCGGAAAGCGTGGCCATGACTCTGGGAAAATTCCCCTGTTCTTTTCGAGAAGTGCCATAGAATATGTATTTTTTTTTTTTTTTTGTCTATCTCCCTACCGGTGCCCCCTTCAGCCCAACCAGCCCTGACATCCCGGAATTACCTTATGCCCGGCCGGAGGATCCATTTTTCTCTATTTTTTCCCCCGATTACCCCGGGGCCCCAGGAGTAGAGACGCATGCACGTGGAGGCGAGCATGTGTACTACTGCCTCGGTAACAGCCCCTTCTGCCCACCTGGCCGCCTAGTGCCTAGCTGCCCTCTGGCCTCTGCTTCCCATAGCCTCCACCACAAGACAGTCAAGAGCCAAGGGATACCACCTTCCCAGAGAGGAGAGCTGCTCCGGCAGCTTCATCCAACCTCGTGCCTTCCACCCACTGCTGACCTCCGCATGTGCTCGCTCCCAACATTGGTCATCGGTGGTGCAAGGTAAGGCATCCAGCACCTAGCCCTCAGCACCACCAGGCCGGCTCGCCATGAAATATTTAACATTCACCTGAACAGACAAACAGGACGGCGGTTTAATGTCCCACCAGAAGGACGCCCCGCCCATGCGCTTGCACACACATGCCATCCTCTTAGCACTGCACTTGGGTGCCAGCATTTATGGTATGAGCTCAGTTCTGGTGTGTGACTAGAACCCGTGACCGTATGGCCCAGAGCTGGATATGCTACGAACTGAGCCATTGATGTGGTTACGCTGTACCCATGGTGGGGTTAGCATCCTGGCTGTGACGTTTGGATGTGTTTCCATACTCAAATTGAGCATAGTCGCGGATATGTGGCAGGTGGCTCAAACATATGATGGTCCCGAAGTCCGTTGCATCATCACAGCATTGTTACTGTGACCGATGGGTGGATGGACAGAGACGCACGTAGAGGCATATGATATTTAAATACTGTTGAACTGATACTGGTAAGGGCAGGACAGAAAATAGATACAGACTATGACAGAAATGTGTTTATTTTTCTTTTTTGGTTGCTGTTTTCCCTACAGTGTTTGACCGGGAGGGGTGGGTGACATCACAAAGCCTTATTCTAATTTCCATGCTGTTTTCTGTTTGCCTCCTGCAGCTCCAATGCTGGATGAGTCTGTCGCTATCCAGTTGGCAGAGATGGGGTTCCCCATGGAGGCCCGTCGAAGGCGGTTTACTACACTGGCAACGCTGCAGAAGCAGCCATGAACTGGGTGATGTCGCACATGGATGAACCGGTAGGGTGGCATGTTACCAGATTTAAAATCCACTCATTGGGGTGGGGCAGCAAACCACAGTCAGAACAGAGGTACAGTAATCCAGAGTCAAAACTGAGATCACAGGAGTGAGGAATTAAGTGTCAACTCAGTTTCTCCGCCCATATTTTATATGCAGAGTGCAATAGTACCGGTCCCCAGGAGAACACTAGTCCCTCCAGGTCAGGGTTGAGGTGCATTGGTGGAGCAGTGTGTGGGGAAGCCTGCACTGTGTACTTACCCACACTGTACCTGTCCCTTTGGATACATAGAGGGCTTCAGTCTCTCTCACCAGGAGAAGGGTGGTCCCTCCAGGTCAGGGTTGGGTACGTAGGTAGAGCAGTTTGTGGGGAAGCCTGCACTGTGTACTACCCACACTGCACCTGTCCCTGTGGATACACAGAGGGCTAATCTCTCTCCCAGGAGAAGGGTGGTCCCACCATGTTGGGGTATATTGATGAATCAGTGTATGGGGAAGCCTGCTCAGTGCCTACACTGTAAATGTCCCTGGTGGGCTTCAGTCACTCTCACCAGGAGAAGGGTGGTCCCACCTGGTCAGGGTTGGGGTACATTGGTGGAGCAGTGTGTGGGGAAACCTGCACTGTGTACTACCCACACTGTACGTGTCCCTGTGGATAAACAGAGGGCTTCAGTCTCTCTCAGCAGGAGAAAGGTGGTCCCTCCATGCCAGGGTTTGGGTGCATTGGTGGAGCAGTATGTGGGGAAGCCTGCACTGTGCACTGCCCACACTGTACCTGCCCCTGTAGATAAACGGAGGGATTGAGTTCCTCTCACCCCAGGAGAAGGGTGGTCCCTCCAAGTCAGGGTTGTGGTGGATTAGTGGATCAGTGTACAGGGAAGCCTGTACTATGCACTGCCCACACTGTACCAGTCTCTGTAGATGAACAGGGGGCTACAGTGCCTCTCACGTCAGGAGAAGGGTGGTCCCTCCAGGTCAGAGTTTGGGGTACATTGATGAGGCAGTGTGTGGGGAAGCCTGCACTGTGCACTGCCCACAGAGTACCCGTCCCTGTGGATAAACAAAGAGCTTCAGTCTCTCACCCCAGGAGAGGGATGGTTCCTCCAGGTCAGAGTTGAAGTGCATTGGTGGGGCAGTGTGGGCAGCCTGCACTGTGTACTGCCCACACTGTACCTGTCCCAGTAGATACAGATGACTTCAGTCCTTCTCGCCCCCAAGAAAAGGGTAGTGGCTCCAGCTCAGGGTTGAGGTACACTGGCGGAGCAGTGTGTGAAGCCTGTCCGCACACACTACATATGCATATGGTTAAATAGAGGTTCCATCTCAGTGCTGTTGATCTCTCACCTTTTACTGGTACAAATTTTACCTTAAAAGTTTAGGCATTTCAGCCTATCAAGTGCTGAATTCAACATCTGTAGGAGTTACTGTGTCATGCCATGTTGTCAATGGGAATTACTTACAACGTGGGCAATGTGCGCTCCCATGCAGGGGCCCACTGGTGCAGCAGATTTTTTTGGTTTTTTTTTGCGTAACATATTTTTATTTTAAATTTGTTGACTGGGTAGGACCCGAGAGTATTAGATGCCCATTTTCAAGGGGGGACCTGGAAGTGTAAACAAAAACAGTACAGGATAACTGCAGTACATCCGAGTACACTGTAATCCGTAACATTACACTCGCAGACAATGACAAACCGACAGTATTTTTTAACACCTTTTAAACGTATCCTGTGAAGAGTGTAACAAAGCAGGTAAATTATTCCAGAATGTAATGGTTTTATAAATAAAAGAATGTTGGCCCAGGGAGGAGTTAAGAATGTGGTCTTATGAAATGAGTGTGAGCAGCTCTGCTACTCTGGGAACCAGCACTGGAGCTAGCATCAGGACATAAACAAAAATCTAATAGAGCATTTTAAAAAGCATCTAAAGGGTAAAATAAATGCGTAAATTAAAAGAAAACCAGCCAAAGTGTTGTAAAGACTGCAGTGATAAGAAAATCTAGGCTAAAGGCAGCAAATCTGCATCTGGAAGTCAGTGACATTAGTGCTGGCATAGACTGGACTCTCATAGTCCACTAATACGAGGAGTAGGACTGAGCCAAGACTACTTAGAATGACTTGACAAACAACTTTTCAGCCTGTAAAGCTGACCAAGATGAACGTGCACTGACTCAACCAGTTTGGAGATATGTTCTTTGAATGAGAGAGTCTGGTTTATAGAAAAACCGAAATCTTTATCAAGGATGTCTCATCCATTGGGCCACACCTTTGGAACTGTAAGCTGTCGGCATAAGGACATTCTGGAAACTTTTGCCTAGCTGGGTGCCACCCATGATGACACACATCAGTGCTGATAAAACGTAGATGGCCCCTCAACGCCATTGGCACGCTCAACAGACATAAAGAGAAACAACACCGTTGTTTTATGAAACTCTTTATTTTTCAAACAAATATTTGAGGGGATTGTTACAGAGGGTGAGCAGGAAAAGGCAGACATCTTAAATAACTTCTGCTTGGTGTTGACAGTGGAAGGGGAGAGGGAGGGACTGCAAAAAACAGCGAGAGCTGTGATGGGTGGAAAGTGGACACTGGTCCCTTTTCTGAGGAGAATTCCTGAAGGCACTCGCTAACCTAAAGGTGGCCAAACTATGAGGCCAGAAGGAGGTGCATCCGAGAGTGCTGAGGGAGCTTAGGAGGTACTGGCTGCGCCCGACAGTCTTGTTGAACAGATCACTGGAGTGGGTCCGTGAGGACTGGAGGAGGGCTGATTTAGTCCCACTTCACAAAAGTGGAACAAGGAAGAGGCTGGCAGTTTATAGGCCTGTTGGCCTGATATTGGTGGTGGGAAAAGTAATGGAAAGACCGCTAAAGGAAGGGATAGTTGAATATAATGACTCAAATGGATTACAAGATCTGATGCAGCATGGATTCACAAGGGGAAGGTCATGCCAAACATATCTGATAGATTTCTTTGACTGGGTGACCAAGGAATTAGATTAGGGGGGAGTGGTGGACATGGCCCACATAGATTTCAGAAAGGCTTTCAACACCGTTATACATAAGAGGCTAGTAAGCAAGCTAGGTAGATTAGGGGTGGGTAACAAGGTGGTAAACTGAGTAAGGAATTGGTTAGGCGATAGGAAGCAGAGAATAGTGGTAAACATCAATCTCACTTCGAAAGGGTTCCTGCAGTAGGTCATTACACATAGGACTGCGCCACCTGGCGTCAGGACCGCACAGCAACTCTTCCAGCAATGCCTAGTGGAGGACCGCCACCCGACGTCCGCGTGACTGATGTCAGCATGACCCCATATAGTGGGCAGTCCTGATGCTTGCCTTCCAGTCGCTTCCAGTTCTTTTCTGCCGTTGTCCGTGCATGGTGCCTCACGGTAAAACTGCCCAGTCGACGCCTTTAAAACCTGTCTTTTTCTTCTCTGTCTTCTCCATCATCCAAGGCCAAGAAGAAGTGTGAGGATTGCAGTGCTCAAATTCCACACAAGGACAGTCATCAGGTGTCTGCCCAGACTGCCAGCTCTTCAATCCAGCAACCCGAAGACAAGGCAGTAGGCCTGGAGGTCCATCTCTTTAAAAATAGGATGGCCACGCCGAAAAGAAATGGAGCACCTTCGAGAATCCGATTTTCACCTTCCCCAGAGGCCAAGAAGGGAAAAGAAAGACAAACACCGGAGAGGAGCACCATCAGGACAAGGACCGTCTGGACTCTAGTAGGCCTTCTACCAGCAAGGCCTGTCCCCACCGCCCCTGTAGTGGTAGTCCAGGCCCGCCTGGCTGCCGAGAAGTCAAAGCCCCTGATCCTCAGGTACTTGCCCAGTCACAGCTGATAAGCAGTCAAGGGGTTCTACTGTGGCACCCCCAGACTATGCTTGTCCGTTGGTGGCTTCTGCCGATTTACCCGACATCCAACTGAGCACCCAGAAGACCAGAGTCCCCCGTCCGTCCCCCCGTGGCTCCTGCTTCGCTCCTGCCACTGTGAGTCGGGAAGAGAGTGTTGAACAGCTGGATGTGACCTTTACTCCAGCTTCCATTCATCAGTCCCCCACGGGGGACGAAGGATTACAGGCCCCTCTGCCGAAAACTGTCCCTACACCGGAGGTTGCTCAGGGCCCCTCTACGTCAGATCCCCTTCCCTCAGCACCCCTGACAGAAGAGGGTCAGGTCCTTCCATCGGAACCCCTTCGTCCGGCCCCGATGCCTACCCCAGCACTGGACCCATCTCCGGTTTCTCCGATGTCTGGGCCCAACCCTGCAATGGAGCCCTCTCGTCCGGTCCCGACGCCTGCCCCTGTGCCACACCCGGATCCGTTTCACATGCCTTCCTTGATGTCATCGGTCCCGATGACTTTTTCCCCGACGCCCGCCCCGCCTCCTATCTACACAACGATGGGCTTCGCACAGATTCCCCCAGCATCTGGTACTCTGACGTACGGGAATCTCCCAGACCCTTCTCTGCCTTTTAATGTCCCAAGCTACCCTCACGGGTTCCCACCGGACCTTCCCCAGGCAGGTCCTCCAGATTTGTATTACTATGAACATCACTATCCAGGATACCAGTTTTACCAAGGATAACCTCATCTTCATTATCAGGGATTAGGTGCCCATGTGTATTACCCTCTTACCCATTTGCCTCCTACCCCCTCCTCCACCTCCTCCTCCTCAGGCTCCACCTCAGGACTTCTAGACGATGATCCATTCCTGGTGGAGGGAGGCCAGAACGGAGTTGGTTTTGGACCTGGAGAGCCGTCTCCCAATGCAGGCTCCTACCCCCTCTTCCAGGTGTTTGTCACCAGTGAGCTCGGTTCCCACTGTTCACGTTTTGGGGGCTACCCCTCACGAGATCCATCTCCCGTATTTCGAACCCTTGGATGATCTGGACGGCCAGGACTCAGTTGGGGGATACTGGAGGACCTTGCACGATCGACACTCTCCAGATCCTAAAGGGAAAGCTTCCTAAATCCCCTACTGAGGACCCTTCCTTCTCACACTCATTGAGGGCCATCCAGGAATTTTATAACTGGGAGACTGAGGAACAGGACCCCGTGAGGAAAAGACTTGCAGAACATCTGGACTTAGTCTTATTCCCCTGGATAGAGCCCTCAAGACCGCAGCTCCATGTTTTGGCAACTGCCACACTCCATCCCAGCTGTCCCCAAGAAGGCTGACCAGATTTACCAGGCTCCTGAGGGTGCTCCTCTAGGTTCGCACCAAAGGTCAATTCTTCGGCCATCTCCGTGGCTCATGACCGCTAACTGCCTCAAGCACTTGAGCACCTCTCCTTCCGACAAGGAGTCTCAGCAGATTGATCAGTATGGCAAAGCATTCCCTTTGGCTATGTGTGCACTCCTGCTCTCTAAATTACGTAGCTCACATGGTGTCCTTTCAGGAAGCAACCCTGGCCAAGCTAGAGGCCTGAATCCAATCTGTGGATCACTCTGGACCTCAAGGAGGACCTCACCAAGGATGTATACCTGTCCAAAATTTCCTGCAGGCATGTGCTTAACGGGCCACCTCATACTCAGTCGACGTAGTGGCCCATACCGGTGACCCTCCTCCTTCAGTGGCAAGCTTGGCTGCGCATCTCTGGGCTTGCCAGCGAGGTCCAGACCGTGATCCATAATGCCCCCTTTCAGGGCTCGGTCCTTTTGGGGGGGGGGGGGACACCAAAGACGACATAACAGACCTACAGGACAGAGGCCAAGCCCTGAGGTCTGTTAGGTCTGTGTACCGATCGGGTGTACAAAGGAAACAGCCCTTTCCGAAATGGACTAGGAGGCTGGCAAAGCAAACCCAGGCCCGTAATCGGGGCAAGAGAAAGGCCACGGGTACTTCCTTTTCTTCCCCTCCTGCCTCAAAGTTCCAGAGGCATTAAGGGGGCCCGACCCTGCCACCTGCTGACTCCTTACCCACCTCCCCCTCCTCAGTCCCAGCGCAAGGAGGCAGTGGGGGGGGGGGTTCGCCCTTCACACGCAGGAATGGAGAGGCGTAACCTCCAGTGCATGGGTCCTACAACTTGTCTCATAGGGACACACTCTGGAGTTCCTCAATCCGTCCAAAATCTCCACCAAGTCGCTTGTCTTATGCGCCCCACCAGATTCTTCTAGAAAGGGAGGAAGTTCAAGCTGTACTGCAAAAAGCGTCAATAGAGCCGGTCCCCCTTCATCAAAGGGGACCGGGGTTTTACTCCCACTTTTTTTCAGGTTCGTAAAAGGATGGGCAATCTCAGACCCATACTTGACCTCAGCAGACTCAATCTGTTCGTCGAGTACAAAAGGTTCAGAATGCTGACCCTCCAGAGCCTCCTGCCTCTTCTTCAGGAGGCCCATTGGTTATGCGCACTGGACATGCAGCATGCCTACCTGCATATTCCAGTATTTCCGGGCTACCACCGCTTCCTGCACTTTTGTTTCCAGGGGGAGCATTTCCAGTTTACGGCACTCCCCTTTGGCCTTTACTCGGTACCCAGGGTTTTTGCCAAGTGCCTAGCTGTAGTGGCAGCAGTGCATCATCAGGGCATTGCAGTTTTTCCCTACCTGGACTGTCTTAATTTCGGCCCCGTCCAGGGAGACTCTGTTGGAGACTCCCTCGCGCACTCTAGACCTGTTTTCTTGTTTGGGCATTACAGTCAGTATCCCCAAGTCCACACTTACTCCTTCTGAGAGACTTCAGTTCATAGGAACTGTGTTGGAAATGGTCCAGTGCAAGGCCTTTCTCCCTCCAGAGAAGGTGGAGGACATTCATGAACAGGCGCCCTTGGTAGCCTCCTCTAGTTTCCTCCCAGCCAGAGTGATGCTGTGGCTCTTGGGTTTGATGGCAGCGTCCATCTCGCCAGGTTACACATGAGTCTCTGAGTGGACCTTGCACGTCCAGTGGGATCAGTTCAGAGACGATCTGGATCACCCGATCATGATTTCCACTGCAGTCAAGAAAGATCTGCAGTAGTGGAGGGATTCCTCAAACTTGTCCCAGGGCCTTCCCTTCCGGAGGCCTGTTCCCTGGTGCACTCTCACCACGGATGCTCCCAACCATGGTTGGGGAGCTCATGTGGGGGACCACCAAACTCAAGGTCTATGATCCCAACTCGAGATGTCCTTGCACATCAGCATTCTGGAGATGAGGGCAGTCCAATACCCTTCAGGCCTTTCAATCCTTTCTTCCTGGGGAGCACTGCTTATCCAGGCGGACATGTTGGTACTCTGGTATATCAACAAACAGGAGGCACTCTGTCATATCCCTTTGCAGGAGGCTATGCAAGTGTGAAATAAGCAGTCCAACACGGTCTGTCACTCACAGCGTCACATGTGCCAGGCATTCAAAATGTCCCTGGACAGCCTCAGCAGAACATACACTCGCCACGAATGGGATTTGTCAGGAAGTGGCAGACTTCCTTTTTCAGCGATGGGGGACGACGAATTACCTGTTTGCTGCCGCTTCAATCCAACGCAAAACTTCCCAGTTTTTGCTCGCTCGTTCCAGGGCATGGTGCTTTCGGGCACGACACGCTGTCACTTTATTGGACAGGGGAAATTCTTGTACACTTTCTCTCCACTTCCATGCTTCAGAGGGTCCTTCTGAAACTCCAGGCAGAGGGATCCAGGATGATTATTAAAACTCCCCTCTGGCCGAGGCAAATCTGGTTTCCATTTCTGCAGCAGTTCTCAGAAGAATCCCCAGTTCCTCTTCCTCTCAGGCATGACCTGTTGACTCAGGATCAGGGCAGACTAGTGCATCCCGGGCTCAGGACCCTGCATCTCCATGCATGGCTCCTGCAGACATAATAAAGTCTCGTTTCAGGGTCTCGCATAAGTTCGCCCAGGACCTGTTAGAGGCCAGCAAGCCCTCTACCAGATTGACCTATGCTGTGAAATGGAAGCGCTTTTCCATTTGGGCGGCGCCAAAAGGCTGGGACCCTTTCACATGCTCTGCTCTACAGATCATGGAATATATGTTGCACCTGTCTGATCTATGTCTCTCTTACTCCTCCCTCAAGGTTCACCTGTCGACCATTTCAGCCTAACATGATTTGATAGGGGGGAAACCCGTGGCGCAGCTGGAAATCTCAAAAACCTTTCTGAAAGGGATTCTCCATCTGAAATTCCCTATCCGTAACCTCACCCCACCTTGGAATATGAATGTTGTTACTGAGAAGCTTACGCTTCCCCCTTTTGAACCAGCGATGAATTGTGATTTGTGCTCTCACTCTTTGAAAGTGCTATTTTTGTCGGGGGTCGGCAGGGGAGGAGAATGATTGAGCGTCCGGTGGACTGCTCTCCTTCTCTGGGGAGGGGGGGTTCTAGGTGGTCGACTCACCCACGTCTGGGAGGAGCATGTGTGACGCAGCGGTGCCTCCAGTCCGCTGACGCCATGGCACTGTCCCGACTCCGGGAGAACAGGAGAAAAGTTACTGTCGGCAGGATGGCGGAGGGCACCTGCAGGCTCCGCCTCGGCTAGCCATGGTGCTGGCCACGTAATCCAGTCCTCGTGGGGAGTTCACCCTCGCCGGGGGGTAAGCCCTGAGGCCAGGTCAGCGTCGGTTGGGGGACGGGGCTGGGGATGCCTTAAGCCCTGGGGCCAGGTCAGCATCGGTTGGTGGACGCCAGGGGACCGGGCTGGGGATGCCCTCCTGATGCAAGCCGGTGGTGGGAGGTGAGAAAAGTAATAACTAAAAGTGCTATTTTTGGTTTCCTTTACTTCTGCTCAAAGGATTTCTGAGCTTCAGGCTCTAATGTGTAAGGAGCCTTATTTGATTTTTCATAAGGTCCGGGCAGTCTTACGAACCAAACCTAAGTTTCTTCTGAAGATGGTTTCAGAGTTCAACCTCAGTTAGACAGCTGAACTTCCAGTGTATTACCCTAACCATTCTAACAAAGGTGAGGCTCTTCCTCATACGCTGGACTGATGTACACAGGATCCTGCATTGTTACGTCCACAGGACTAAAAGCTCCAGAAAATCCTAACAGCTTTTGGTCTCGCTTTGCCCCAAACCATGGGTTCAGCAGTGTCTAAGCAGTGCTTATCCAAGTGGCTCGCTAACTGCATTCGCTTCTGTTATCAGAAGTATGACAAACCTCTGCCGGGGGAGGTCAGGGGTCATTCCACTTGTGGAATGGCTGCGTCCACAACATACTTGAGGAATGTATCTGCAGCAGAGATTTGTGCACCAGCTACCTGGAGTTCGGTCCACACCTTCACCAAACACTACAGTCCGGACATTGCTTCTAGGCATAGGACCGGGTTTGGCCTAGCCTTGCTGCAGGTCCTGTTGTCTGAGGCCAGACCTGTACTGTCCTTTCAGTTTCTCCTCCTCCCGTGTCTCTCTCGGTCTCTCTTTCTGAGGGACTGCTTGGGATTCAGTCCTATGTCTAATGACCTACTGCAGGAACCCTCTTGAATTAAGATAGTACAGTTACACAAGAGCGTCCCATAACAGTAGATCTTCAAGAGAGGTTCCTGCAGTAGGTCATGTTTTCCCTCCCTCCTTCCCCAATTTTTTTGGTCTCCAAAAACTTTCTTTCTCCTGTCTTTCCTTTTGGACCTCAAGGAGAACTGGAAGGCGTACAGGGACCGCCACTATATAGGGTCACGCTGGACGCCAGTCACGTGACATCAGGTGAGTGGTCCCCACCGGGCATTGCTGGAAAAGTTTGACATGCAGTCCTATGTGTAATGACCTACTGCAGGAACCTCTCTCAAGATCTACTGTTAAGGTAAGTTGTTGCATAACTGTGCTTCTAAATCGTGGATATGTTGTTCATCCACACTTCTTGGCATGTTCCTTTCCCTTTAAGGATTGCCGTAAAGTCTTCCAGCTGGCTCCTCCCACCCACCCGGGTGGTATTTCCCTCGGCTCCTCCTCATGACGCCAGATCTTCCTTTCCACTGGAAGATTCAGGTTGTCTCCTTCGTGCTCCTGCATTTTGTAGGCCCTGTCTTCAAAACCTTCAGTTATTCCAAAAATTTATCTAGTTCGTGTTAGCGATCGCAGCTGTTTATTTTCGATTATGGAACACAAGCCTTCCCCCGGATTTCGCTGGTGTTCATGCATCCAGAAGATGCCGTGCACCGATCCCCATACCATGTGCGTCTATTGCTTGGGTATCGACCATGACACCTCGAGGTGCGATTTTTTTTGTCTTGCATTTCCTCCTAACGCCCTCGACGACTGTCTCGCACACATGTTAGGGAGGCCAGAAAACAAAACCTTCCGGCTGAAGTCAGGAGGAGTCTCGTGGGCGGTTTCCGCAGCTGGGGAATTCCGCAGAGCAATTGGAACGATGCAAGCCTTCGAGGAGGAAGCTGCTCGTGCCGCAGAATCTTTCCTCATCCGGCTCAACCTGGGCCTCCACTTTCATGGGTTATTTCTGAGTTGTGCCAGTCTCTCTTGACTAGGGAGAGGGTCATGTGGGCATGCACTCCTCTCGGTCCCGTAAGTGGGAAAAGGACCTGGGATTGTCTTTGTCTCGGCGAAGACGTTCTTGGGATTGGGAGAAATCTTGTTCGGTCCCAGGAACCAACAGTCTCGGCTTCGGTCGAAATTGCCTCTTCAGCCGCTGACTTCTTGGCTTTGCTGTCTGGCCAGTTGACCGAAGTGTCGATCGACGAGGTTGAAATAATCATCAATCCGATCGACCCATTGTCACCGACTCCGGTCGACGATTCTCTGTCGGACTCCGGTACTTTCTTTCCCCGACGAGGAGACCCAGCCCGCTGGGAATCCCATCAAGGAAGTGGTCCCCGATGCTGGAAATTGCCGTCCCGCTTGGTCTCCCGCAGGTCCGAGTAGATGCAGGAAGAGCCAAGGCGCAAAAGAGGCAACTGCTTATCGGTCAGCCTCCTCAGATGAGGAGAAGCTTGATGGAAACTCCACAGCACTACGAGGAACTTATGTGGCAACAGCTGATTTTACCGGTCACAAGCCAGCCCTGGCTTCTACCCCGGCCATTAGTTGGCTTTCGCCTCCCAGGCTGAAGCAGACTCCTTCGGAGCCGATTAAGTTGGTTCCCCCACCCACGGAGTGGGCGAAACCTCTGGTTTGGCCTAAATCAGTCTCTCCGCTGATAGTGGTGGAACCACCGCCCAAGCAGCCTGTGGGAGGGCTCCTTCTAAGGAAGCTGGACCAGACACTGGGCTTCCCTGGCATCTTTCGTCACCATCACCCCGACATCCCTCGGTGAGTCGGGTGACCTGGGCGGCGCACCATTGATCCAGATTCCTTGGATTCGATGAGACAGGCTTACATTCACATCCCGGGATGATGAATCGCTGGGATAGAGACGGAGGAAGGTTCTTCATCCTTTCAGGGCATTGTTCGCCTCATCTTTGAGTCTACAGGATGCCCCTGGAACCTATCCAGAAAAGGCAGAGGACATCCTCAAGAGGGCGACACCCGACAGAGGCCTTTCCTGTGGCCGAGGCCATAGTTGGCATGGCCTTAGAACTTTGGAAGCATCCTGCCTTCTGTCCAACTCTGTTTGCCCGCATGGCCCAAAGTATGAGGGTACCCATTGGGTCCCTTGCAGGGTTCACAGAGCACCCTTCGGCCAAGAGCCTGGTGACCGCCTCTTGTGTTCAGGCGTACTGGCAGATCTTACTTCGAGAGGGCTCTTGCAGTAGGTAATTACATATAGGACTGACACCGGCCGGAGGCACGACCCCACGGAAGAATTTCTAGGTGGCAGTCCCTGGCGAGGGACCACCCCCATGTCAGGTGACCAGCGGCATGCGACGTCGGTATAAAGGGGCGGTCCCGGACACCCGCCTCCCAGTTCTTTCCCGTCGTTAGCTCGTGTAGCGCCTCACGGTAACGTTCATGCTTAGTCAGCCCTGTTCTTTTGTCGGTTTTACTGAGAATTTTCAGTATTTTTTCTTCTTATCGCCAGGTCATCGCCAGTGTATGTCGCCCTCACACCTTCCCGAGCACAAAACAGTGCGACCTGCATGGCGCCCAGCTGCCACACGAGATCACCATTCCTCTCTGCCTCTTCTGCTCTAGGCCCCGGCTCCACCGTCGACAAGTGCCCACATTGCCTTCACTTCAACGCAGCTACACGCAGACGACGCCAACAGTCCCTGGAGGCCCATCTTCTAAAGAAAAAGATGTCTTCGATGGAAAAAGAATTGAAGAAGCTCAGGCAGGCGTCGACTTCTCCAGAAGGGCATCGTAAAAAGCGGGACAAGGCGAGGTACCGGGAGAAGGCCTCCTCGCCCACGACTCTGGCTGGAGTCGTGGCCCAAGAAATATTCCCTCCGGGGGACCGTCCGATGGCAGCCTCCAAGGCTTTGGAGGAGGTGTCGACCCGCCCGTCGGGCTCGCGCTCGGGCCTTGTGGGCCCCTTCGGGCAAAAGGAGGCCTCAGCCCCAGTTCAGCTGCAGGCTTGCGGCCTACTGGCAGGCACTCCATAAGTCGAGTCCCTGCTCCTCCGGCGTCTGCCGGGAAGGTCGATAAGACGCCCGACCCTTTGGGCGGCTCACGCCCGCCCCCGGACCGGGCCGCCCCCGGCCCGCCTCCCGACATGAGGAACCCGCAGATTGGACGCTGGCTCCTCCGCACCCGCCGAACTAGCCTGTCGCATCGCCGGCCCTCTGACATGCGCCTGGAACCTATGACGACCCTCCAACCCCCAATGGACCCGGGTTCCTGCAGCTCGCTGTCGTCCGGGAGCCCGCGAGTCATCTCAGCCTGACCCCGGGACCACCCCCCACCGGCCCCCGGGCGATGCGGGATATTCCACCTCCCAGATCCTCCTCCTAGGAACCGAATCTGATGCCGGTCCCGAGCCGCTCCCCACTGATGCCAGCCGGGATATTCTTCCGTCGGCCCTGCTCCCCTGGGCTCTCACTGTTGACCTGCCAGGGCCACCTTCCGGGCCGTCCTGCTCCAGCATCTCCTCCGCGCCCGGGTACCGCTTCGTCGCATCGGGACCACAGTATCCAGCGCCACGTAGCACCCTATATCGTCCCTCTGACACCTCAGTACCCACCGCCTCAATACCCGCACCAGTTTTCCCGCAGCCGGGCTTCGATACTCGCCTTACGGATACAACCCGTATTCTTATCCCCCTCCTCCTCCACCTCCACCACTCCCTCAGCCGCCGGTGGATCTGCTGGAGACTCTGGCTTCCTGGTGGGCTGAGGCCAAGGCTCAGCTCACCAAGGAAGTGGAAGCCGCCATACGGTGATGGTGCCGCCCCCGGCCCCCGTATGCCCAAGACGGCACACTCCCTCACCGCCTCCAGACTCCAGAGCCTTCCCCTCTGGATCCCGAGAGGGGCAGGACACGCATCCGGGGATTCCCCCAAGGAACCCGTTCCTCCCCCTAGCCGTGTTAGGGAGTCTTATTCTGCTTCTGATCTCTTCACTCGATTCCTCCGATGGATGCTCCGAGAGAGACGGCGAGCCTCGCTCTCTGTCCAAGCCCCGGCCGCAGACTCCTCCGAAGTCTCCTCCGGAGGACCCTTCCTTCACGGAGTTGCTCAGAAAAATCCAGGAAGTACATCAGTGGCACTCATTGGAACCAGATCCTCAGCGGGTCAAACTTGCCGAACATCTGGACCTGCCCCTGACTGCTCCTACTTTAGTGCCACCCTGGATCGAGCCTCACACCCACCTTGTTTCCACTATTTGGAAACAACCGTCGGCTTTAGCCCCGCTTCCTAGGAAATCTAATAGACTATACCAGGCTCCTGAGGGTGTAGATTTTTGGACTCTCACCTCGCAGATTCAGTCATGATTAGCGCCGCCACAGCCGGTCAGCGATCCCAAACATCTAAGCTCGCCCTCCCGGATAAGGAATCTCGCCTCCTGAACCATTATGGAAGAAAGATATTCGCTTCTTCCACACTGGGAATTCGGTCCCTGAATTATGTAGCTCATATGGGGATTACCAGAAGGCCATCCTTACCCAGGCGGATCAAGATTGACCTCCTTACCTGACTCCCAGGTCAAGCAGGAGTTAGCTGACTTAGTTTGTTCTGCTCGTTCGGCCAGTCGTCACATTCTGTGGATGACATACGATGCAGTGGACACTGCCGGGCAGAGCTCCACTTTCGCCGTAAGTCTTCGGCGTCACGCCTGGCTCCGCGTGTCAGGTTTGGTCCCGGAGGTGCAGTCAGCAATCCAGGAAGCACCTTTCAGGGGTTCAGTGCTTTTCGGCGGTGATGTCAAGGACATCATCACCGACTTGCAGGAGAAGGGGACGGCTCTGAAATCTGTGGATTCCATGTACCGTCCCCATCCCCCACAGCACCGTCCTTTTCACAGACGCAGTCGGCCACAAGCGAAACCCCAAGGAAGGTGGCCACTAAACGTCGGGCCCCTGCAGCTGCCAGGCCGCCCCCCCAGCCAAAAAAGCAGCGGGTGCCCCAGCTGCAGCGCTGCCCCACGCCACCTAACTCCTCCCCTCTCCCACCGCCTCCGGACACACTGGAGGAACCGGTAGGAAGGAGGTTCTTCCTCCACCTTCCAGGTTGGGAGAGGATAACGACGGATTCTTGGGTGCTTCAGATTATAGCGGAAGGGCACTCTATAGAGTTTCTACAGAAACCACCCCGCCACCCCCCTCTGAAGTCGTCCTATGCAAGGGACCATCTTCCTTTGGTCCAGGAAGAAATTTCTGCCCTCCTCGCGAAGCTGGCCATAGAACCCGTCCCTCCTCATCTTCAAGGAACGGGTTACTATTCCCGTTTCTCCCTGGTCCCAAAGAAGACGGGAGATCTCAGACCCATTCTCGATCTCAGCTCCTTGAACCTTTACGCGGAATACAAAAGGTTCAGGATGCTCTCCCTTCAGACCCTTCTGCCCCTCCTTCGGCCGGGTCAATGGCTTTGTGCGCTAGATATGCAGGATGCTTATCTGCACATCCCCATTCGCCCCTCTCATCGCAAATATCTTCGGTTTGCTTTCCGGGGGTCCATTACCAATTTCTGGCTCTCCCATTTGGTCTTTCCTCGGCACCCCGAGTTTTTACCAAATGCCTGGCTGTGGTAGCGGCCCACCTGCGTACGATGGGAGTTCAGGTGTTTCCTTACCTGGACAACTGGCTCCTGGCGGCCTCATCCAGGGAGGAGCTCCTGCATTTTCTCTCCCTCACCCAGCAGGTTTTCACTTGCCTGGGTATTACCATCAACCATTCCAAGTCTCATCTGGATCCCTCCCACAGACTACAGTTTATCGGGGCTATACTCGATACGACGGTGAGCAAGGCCTTCCTGCCTCTGGACAGGGCGGCCTCGCTTCAGTCACAGATCTCCCTGCTATCAGAACACAGGAGGGTTCCGGCGAGGTCGGTTCTCCGTCTCTTGGGGCTCATGGCGGCTGCCATCCCGACAGTTCCCCGTGCTCGCCTCCACATGACAATCTCTCAGTGGACTCTTCGCTCCCAGTGGGATCAACTTGTAGATGACCTAGATCATCTAGTTCTCATCTCCTCGCCAATGGCAAGAGACTTGCAATGGTGGATGGTTCGAGAGAACCTGTTTCGGGGGGTTCCCTTCTGTCATCTTCCCCCCTCCCAGACTGTGACCACAGACGCATCAGGTGAAGGTTGGGGAGCTCATCTGGGTCCTCACCGAACCCAGGGTTTATGGTCCAGATTGGAGCTAGCTCTTCACATCAGTGTGCTTGAGCTACGGGCAGTACTATATGCTCTCCAAGCCCTTCACCAATACATCCTTCCCGGTCACCTAGCCGTCCAGATGGACAACATGTGCATGGTGTGGTACATCAACAAGCAGGGAGGGACTCGATCCTACCCTCTATGCAGGGAAGCAATGAGGGTCTGGGACTGGGCAACTCAGCACAACCTTCACCTCACTGCGATTCACGTTCCAGGAGTCGACAATACTCTAGCAGACAAGCTAAGCCGCTCGTCTGCCCTACCACACGAGTGGGAATTGGACCAAAAGGTGCTAGACGATATCTTCCAGCTTTGGGGGACTCCGCAAGTAGACTTGTTCGCCTCTCCCCAAAACGCAAAACTTCCCGTCTTTTGCTCGCTCGTTCCAGTGCAAGGCACTTTCTGGAGCGATGCTCTGTCTCTAGACTGGAAGGACAAATTTGTCTATGCTTTTCCCCCAATTCCTCTAGTCCCTCGTGTATTACAGAAACTAACCACAGAAGGAGCGAGAATGATTCTGATTGCTCCTTTCTGGCCCAGGCAAATCTGGTTCTCTCTTCTACAACAATTCTCAGAGGTTCCTCCTCTTCCTCTTCCTTTATCTCGAGGTTTGCTGACTCAGGATCAGGGGACCCTGGTCTATCCGGGCCTCAAATCCCTGCAACTTCATGCATGGCTTCTGTAGTCCTAGCTCAATCTCGGTTTGGTGTCTCTCCAAAAGTGGCGGAAATTCTGGTGGAGGCTAGAAAACCCTCCACTAAGTCCACTTATACCATGAAATGGAAGAGATTTTCTATTTGGGCCGCCTCTAGGAACGTGGAGCCTTTCTCCTGTTCAGTGGCCGTTCTGCTGGAATATTTATGTCATCTCTTCACCTGGGTCTCAGTCATTCCTTCTGAAAGTGCACATGGCGCTATTTCAGCCTACCATGTTCCTATGCAGATAAAGCGTTTGCTCAATTAGAGGTCTCTAAGACTTTTCTTAGAGGGGTCCTTCATCTGAGGCCCCCCATCCGAACTCCTGCTCCCCCTTGGGACTTGAACTTTGTTCTCGAGAAACTTACTCTTCCTCCCTTCGAACCTGCGGCATCCGCAGATCTGAAGTTTCTTTCGTGGAAGACGCTGTTCTTGGTGGCGCTCTTCTTGGTGGCCATTACTTCCGCTTGAAGAATTTCCGAGCTCCAGGCCTTTATGTGTAAAATCCTCTATTTGATTTTTCACAAAGAACGAGTGGCTCTTCGCACGAACCCTAAGTTTCTGCCTAAAGTGGTAGCAGAGTCTACCTTAAATCAGTCTATAGAGTTACCTGCCTTTTCACGAGTACTCCAACCAAGGAGAATATTTACTCCATACCATGGATGTTCACGGATTCTGAGATACTACACCAATAGGACGAAGGATCTCAGAAAGACTGATCAGTTGTTCGTCTCTTTTGCTCACAAAAGGGAAGGCAGTGCTGTTTCCAAGCAATGCCTGTCGAAGTGGTTGGCTCATTGCATCACTTTCTGTTATGACAAGTACAACAAGACCCTTCCGGGTCAAGTCAGAGGTCATTCCACTCGTGGAGTAGCGGCCTCTGCGGCTTGTTTCAAGAATGTGTCTGTGGCAGACATGCGCTGCCGCCACCTGGACTTCTGTCCATACCTTTACGAAACATTACAGTTTGGACATTGTCACTCGCCATAGAGCAGGCTTCGGGTTAGCTGTTTTGCAAGGCCTCTTGTCTTGAGGTTTGCAAGGCTTCTGCTACTTTCTTGAGTAGTTCCTCCGCCCGGTGCCTTTTCTTTGTTCCAGACTGCTTGGGATTCAGTCCTATATGTAATTACCTACTGCAAGAGCCCTCTCGAAGTGAGATAGTACAGTCACTTAAGAACTTACTGTAACAGTAGATCTTCGAGAGAGGCTCTTACAGTAGGTAATATCTTCCCGCCCTCCATCCCCCTAGGCTTTTTCAGTTCCTTTTCCAGGAATGGAAACATCTGCTTCTCTCTGGTCCGGGCCTGTGGCGGGAAAGAACTGGAAGGTGGGCATCCGGGACTGCCACTTTATACCGACGTCGCATGACGCCGGTCACCTGACGTGGGGGCGGTCCCTCGCCAGGAACTGCTAGCTAGAAATTTTTCCGCGGGGTCCTGCCGCCGGCCGGCGTCAGTCTTGCATGTAATTACCTACTGCAAGAGCCTCTCTCGAAGATCTACTGTTACGGTAAGTTTTTACGTAACTGTACTTTCTGCTGACACTGATCGACCTCCCAAGAAGGAATGTGAAAACTTGGATCATTCAGTTCGGAAGGTCTATGCAGCCTAATCTTTAGGCCTCCATCAGGCAAGTTTGGCCATCATCATGGCACACTTCTCCCATGCCCGCTTGGAGACTTTGGATGAAGTCCTCTTGCATCTCCCCGTGGACATTCAGACCACGGTCAAGCAAGTCCGGGACCAGGTCCGGGCTGTTGCCAAACAGCAGATTCAAACAGCCCTGGACATTGGGGACTCTTGTGCCTGCCGTTGGCAGCCGCAATTGCCTCTCACAGCAGGGCTTGGCTGAGACTCTCCTCTTTCCTGGAAGATACTCAGCACAAATTAGCTGGCGTGCCTTTCCTGGGCACCAATCTTTTCGGCCGAGGTGTGGCTGGTCACCTTCCGCGCATTGAGCAGTCCAGTGCCGCCTTGGATGCCACTTCTGCTAAAGGTTCTCAGAGTAAGAAGCAGCAGCAGAAGAAGCCTTTTTTTGCACTCTTCCCCTGTGGCCCAGCAACCCTCTTTTCAAGGAGGGCAGCAGCAGTAGGCTCAAGCTTGGCGCCCTCGGCCCAAGCCCGGGCCTCCCCAGGTCCGTAAAGGAGGCCGAGGTTCAGGTCCTGGATCATCCTCTTCCAAGCCTGCTCAGTGACGGGGCCGGGGCTGCCACCCCCTCTCCCATAACACCAGCTCTGGGTCCTCCTGTGGGAGGGCCGGCTCAGCCATTTCCTTTCCGTCTGGTCTGCTATCACCACGGACAGGTGGGTCTTGGAGGTGGTCGGTCAGGGACTGCCTCTGGAATTTGAGCAGTACCCTCCAAGCCAAGCCCACACCCCAAGGGAGGAAAGAGTATCTGTCCATGCTCAGTCGGGTCTCTGAGACAACATCGCTCAGCTCCTCCTCAAGAAGGCAGTAGCTGCAGTGGCGGATTGTCCAGCACACCAAGGCTTTGTCTCCAGGTACTTCCTGGTGCCCAAGCGGACAGGGGGGCTGGAGCCCCATTCTAGATCTCCACGACCTGAATCAGTATCTCAAGTCACGCACCTTTCCAATGGTAACTCTTTCCCAGATGATACCATCCTTGGAGCGAAACATGTTCTGTTCACTGGATCTGCAGGACGCGTTCTTTCATGTCCCGGTCTGTCCATCTCATTGGCAGTTCCTCCACTTCAGAGCCAAAGGGACCCCATACAAGTTCTGAGCCATACCGTTCGGTCTGTCATCGACTCCACGGGTCCTCACAAAATGCATCGCAGTGGTGGCAGCCCATCTTGGGGGTGGGGGGTGGAGGCTGTCAGAATTTACCCCTACCTCGATGATTGGCACTTTGCAGATCCCACCCGTTAGGAAGTGGAGAGGTCCAGGGACCTGGTCCTCCAGACCTGCTCACAACTCGGCGACTTGATCAACGAGGCCAGGTCGGAACTCGTGCCTTACCAGGTGATGTCCTTCATCAGGGCAGAGCTCGACTCTCATCAAGCCAGAGCTCGACTCCCAGCGGACAAGGTGGAGGTTCTCTCCTCCTTTGTTCAATTATTTCTGGTTGGGCAATTGCGCCCTGCCCGGGACTTTATGCACCTTCTGGGTTACATAGTGGCGTGCACCTCCGTGGTCTGCTGGGCCCGGTGGCACATGCGCTCCCTCCTGTGGGAGCTGGCCACCCAGTGGACTCATCGCCATGGTCATTTCGACCAGCTGACCACTGGAACCCAGAAGATGTGGGACACTTTCCAGTGGTGGACCACCCCAGACAGGTTGCAGGAAGGGGTCCTGTTCATCCGCCCCGAGCCAACAGCCATCCTTACAACCGATGCGCTTCTCATGGGCTGCGGAGCCCACATGAGGGACAAAAGGGCCCATGGGTTTAGGACACCTGAGGAGTCCCGATACCACATCAACCTGTTATAGCTCAGAGCAGTCAGACTGGCACTGTCAGCTTTTGCTCCTCAGCTCCGGGGTCAAGTGGTTCAAGTCCAGATAGACAATACCATGACCATGTACTACCTCAACAAACAGGGTGGCACGTATTCCCACCTGCTTTGCAGGGAGGCACTCCGCATCTGGACCATCGTCAGCCGTCTGGAGGCAGATCTCCTAGCTATTCATGTAGTAGGAGCCTCAAACCATCTGGCAGATGCTGTCAGCCGCTTAGGCGAGACATCCCGCGAGTGGTCTCTCCATTCAGAGGTAACTTACAGCCTGTTTTTCCACTGGGGCAAACCAATGGTTGACCTGTTTGCCTCCATCGGACAACACCAAGCAGAGGCTGTTTCATGCCCGCCCCCCTCAGCAGGGCTCGCTGCAGGTGGATGCCTTCTCGAGGCTGTGGATACCAGGCTTCTTCTATGCCTTCTCTCCATTTCCCTTGATCCACAAGGTGCTCCTCAAGATGAGGAGGGACAAGGCAAAGGTGATTCTGGTAGCCCCAGACTGGCCATGCCAGTTCTGGTATCCAGATCTCCTCAGCCTCAGCTGCAGCTTCCAACACGCCTGGACCTGTCTCTCAGTCAAGGAAGGTGTACCATCCGGACCTTCAATCCTGCACCTCACAGCCTGGTACCTGTGTGGCTAGAGTTTTAGGCTTTGGGTCTTTCTGAGGTCAGGGCCATCCTTCTGGACTTTCACGGTCCCGGTCACCTCATGGGGAATTTCTTCTTTGGGGCACAGCTCTGACCGTTCTGACCTGGTTGAACAGCTGTGAGCTGCAGCGCTTTGGTTCCCCTCTTTGCGAAGGGTTTCCTGTTGGCCTCCCTGCCTGACAGAGACCATTCTCCTGTTACCAGGAGCCTGCCCTCCGAGCCTCTGTCTCCATCCCGGTAGTCCCAGGTATTCCTGGTTGTCGAGGCCTCTTACTTGGGAACAATTCAGAGGTTCATCTGCATTTTTCCCATCTACCTCCATGCCCTGGACCAGCAGGTGTTTCACCAGGCCCCTGTGCAGCCAGCCTCTGAACTTGGGAGCTCGTCTTCCTCCTCTTCTCCCTCTACTGAGGGAGAGGAACCCTTGGTTCACGTATCCACAGCATCTGATCTGTCCTCCTATCAGCACTTCCTTGTGAGGGTGTTGTACGAGCTCCACTTGATCCCCGTATCTATCAGCAATCCCGAGCATGTGATGTGCCTTTTTGGGCGAATTCAGTGCGTCCCACTTGGTGGCTTCCGCCTGGCCTGTTCCTTTTCAGGAAGCGTCTCATCAGCTCTGGCTCGTCCTTCTCCACTGTTCCAGCCCCAGGACTTAAGCCAGTGGTATTGGCGCCCCCCAGGGCCTCCAGGTTCTCTGCCTCACCCCTCTCGGGTTTGACCTCCCTGGACACCCCCTCAGGGCCTCGCGCCCCTACCGCGACCGCCCTTCAGATTCAGACTCTGGGGACTTCGACTTCTGGGGAGACAAGGTTCTACTCGCACGGATCTCCTGTCAATTCCAGCACATCAGGCCCACTTTGCAGCATATGACAGGTCCTTGTGGTCCAGGCTAGGACAGCTCCTAGCTTCGATGCCTGATTCAGAGGAAACCAGGCAAGCCATCGCCCTCTCTGCGTGGGGCCTGGAGCTAGCAGGGCACCAAGCAAGGGCATCTTATGATGCCAGTGAGGTAGCTTCCAGAGTGGTAGGGACAGCGATCTGCCTTCGACAGACGGCATGGTTTTGCCTATCCTGGTTGTCACCCCTGGCCCAGCGTAGGGTGATTTACTCCGCCTACCGGAGAGCCCACCTATTCCCCCACTGGGGGATCCCCATCTCACCCAGACCAGTCTCGGGCTTCCCCAGGCCTGTAAGGGTTCTCCCCTTCAGTGATTCACCCATTGGAGGCTAAGGGACCTAGTCCCTTAGGGTATTTCAGAGTACCTTCCCCCTTCTTTCGGGGGGGGGAGGGGCTTGGTACTCACCCAATAATGATGAATGGTGAAGATTGACACAGATAAGATATGAAAATTACGTACCTACCGTAATTGTTGATCTTTCTGTGTATCTTCATCATTAAATCCCACCCTCCTTCCCCCTGGGGTCTCAGTCTCTGGACTCCAACCCTCCCCCTGTGTGTCTTTGTTTTACTCGCTCTCCTCTCCCTTGTGTGCAGGCGAGGGACTGTGGAGAGCACAGGGTGAACCCATTGAGGGCTTATAGGGTTTGGTGGGGCCTCCCCTCTCTTCTCCCTTTCCAAGGGAGTCTCAGAGTGGGGGGGCCTCCTCTTTTCTCTCCCTCCTCTTCAATATTTTTATTATTTGTGGGCTCAAATTTTGGGCCCACATTTTTTCCTCTAAGCCTCTGGCTGTTTTAAAATGTTCTCCCCCCCCCCCCTTCTTTTGGGAGGGAGGAGGGAGAGTTGAGACGCAACCTCAGCCTGCACTCCCTTGTGGTTGGTCTTCAGATCTACTCTGCTACAATTTATGTCTTGCAGTGGAACTTTATAGTCCAGGTCTGAACCTCGATCCTTAAAACCACGCTTGTGCAACTCCGCTTCTTAGGGTGTGGTTCTTTCCTTCCCTTTTCCTCCTTCTCCTTCCAGAGATTGGGGCCCCCTCTCCCAATTTCCTTTAAAGTCTTCTCCTTTCTGTCACTGTAGTCATTTATTTCTCCTTTTGGTTTATTCTTCTTTTCCTTTTATCTATCCCTTATGCTCTCTTTCCTCATCCCACCCTCCCTTCTGTACACTCTCCAGCATGTCAGAACTTGGGCTGGGGCAGAGTCGACAACGGCTAACTGCCAACCCTCGAGCGCCACATGGAACGTCGGCCGCAAGGGTGGTGCTGGCCCTGCGTCGGCTCCGCCCATGAAAAAAGTCTCCCGTGGGGTCCTAGCTCTGGTGAGCTATACCCAATAGTGATGAATGGTGAAGATACACAGAAAGATCAACAATTGCATTAGGTACGTAATTTTCATTTCTGTTCACTGGATCTGCAGGATGCGTTCTTTCACGTCCCAATCAGTCTGTCCCATCAGCGGTTCCTCTGCTTCAGGGTAAAAGGTACCCTCTACGAGTTCGAACCATGCCATTCTGCCTGTCATCTGCCCAGGGTCTTCACCAAATGCATCGAGTGGTGGCGGCCCATCTCCGGCGCCGGGTGGGGAGGGTCAGAATTTACCCTTACCTTGACGATTGGCTCCTGGCAGGTTCCACCCAACAGGAGGTAGAGAGGTCCAGGGATCTGGCCCCCCAGACCTGCTCCCATCTTGGCCTCCTGATCAACGAAGCCAAGTTGGAACTCATGCCTTTCCAGGTGATGGGCTTCATCGGGGTAGAGCGCGACTCTTGTCAAGCCAGAACTCGTCTCCCAGCGGACAGGGCGGAGGTTCTCTAGAAACATAGACTTTGATGGCAGATAAGGACCACTTGGCCCACCCAGTCTGCCCATTTCCCTACCTACTGGATAAGCTGCAGATTCTAGTTAACCAACAGCCTATTTCCTGCAGCCCCCCACTATAATTGCCTTATGTCTGTCCCATGCATGTTTGAATTCCTCCACTGTTTTAGACCCCACAACCTCTCCAGGAAGGCGGTTCCATGCCACCACTCTCTCCGTGAAAAAGAATTTCCTCACATTACCCCTGAGCCGTCCCCCACTCTAACTTTAAATTGTGCCCCCTTGTTCTTGCACATCTCTTTTTCTGAAAGATGCTACCCTCCTGGACTTTGTTGTTTCCCTTGAGGTACTTAAAAGTTTCTGTCATGTCCCCCCCGTCCCTCCTTTCATTAAGGGTATACATATTAAGCTCTCTGTCTCTCTTCATGTGGTTTCTGATGTAGACCCTGCACCATTTTAGTTGCCCTCCTCTGGACTGCTTCCATCCTGTCTATGTCCTTGCAGTAGATGAGGTCTCCAAAACTGCACGCAGTACTCCAGATGGGGTCTCACCAACTGTCTGTATAGAGGGATAACCACTTCCCTTTTTCTACTTGTGATGCCCTCCTCATGCATCCCAGTATCCCCTGGCTTTCCTACTGACTTCTCACATTGCATACCCACCTTTAGGTCATCTGATATGACTACACCCAGATCCCTTCCATTATTGTTGTTGTTAGTACCTCCTGCTATTGTGTACTCTTCTCCTGGATTTTTATTTCCCAGGTGCATTACTTTGCACTTCTTGCATTGAATCTAAGTTGCCATATGTCTGACCATTCCTCCAACCTTGCTAAGTCCCTTCTCATCCTTTCTACCCCCCTTGTGTATCAACTCTGTTACAGATCTTTGTGTCATCCATAAAGAGGCATACCTTTCCTTCCAGACCCTCTGCAGTGTCAACTATAAAAGACGTTAAAGAGGACTCCCAATCATTCCGTGACTTTCTGCCTTGTAGGTTACATGGTGCACCTCAGTGGTCCTGCTGGCCCCTGTTAAAACATGCACCCCTCTAATGGGAGCTGGCAACCCAGTGGACTCGGCGATATGGTCATTTTGATCACCTGATCACTGTAACCCAGAAGATGTGGGACGCTCTCCAGTGGTGGACCGCCCCAGACCGGTTGCAGGAAGGGATCCAATTTGTTCACCCCGAGCCGACGGTCATCCTTATGACCGATGCCTCTCTCATGGGCTGGGGAGCCCACATGGGGGACAACGGGGCCCACAGGTTCTGGACCCCCGAGGAGTCCCGATGCCACATCAACCTGTTGGAGCTCAGAGCAGTCAGACTGGCACTGTCAGCTTGCTTCTCAGCCCGGGGTCAAGTGATTCAAGTCCAGATGGACAATACCATGACCATGTACTGTCTCAACAAATGGGGTGGCATGCACTCCCATGTGCTGTGCAAGGAGGCGCTCCGCATCTGGACCCTAGTAGGCCAGTTGGAGGCGGATCTCCTAGCCATCCATGTGACAAGAGCCTCAAACCAGCTGGCGGATGCTCTCATCTGCTTAGTCAGACATCCCAAGAGTGGTCTTTCCATCCAAAGGTAGCTTACAGCCTGTTCTTCTGTTGGGGCAAACCGATGGTGGACCTGTTTGCCTCCAGGGAAAACACCAAGCTGAGGCTGTTTCATGCCCACCCCCCTCCCCCCCCAGAAGGGCTCACTGCAGGGGAATTCCTTCTCGAGGCTGTGGACCCCAGGCCTCCTCTACACCTTCTCTCCATTTCCCTTGATCAACAAGGTGTTACTCAAGGTGAGGAGGGACAAGGTGAAGGTGATTCTGGTAGCCCCAGACTGGCCGCACCAGTTCTGGTATACAGATCTCCTGTGCCTCAGGCCACCGGAGCGTTGTACACGCCAAACCTGATATCTCTGAACCGACAGGAGTGCATGCCACCCCGCTTGTTGAGGCAGTACATGGTCGTGGTATTGTCCGCCTGACTTGAATCACTTGACCCTAGAGCTGAGAAGCAAAAGCTGACAGTGCCAGTCTGACTGCTCTGAGCTCCAACAGGTTGATGTGGCATCGACCTCGGGGTTCAGGAACGGGCCCTGTTGTCCCCCATGTGGGCTCCCCAGCCCATGAGAGAGGCATCGGTCGGAAGGACGACCGTCGGCTCGGGGTGAACAAACGGGATCCCTTCCTGCAACCGGTCTGGGGCGGTCCACCACTGGAGAGCGTCCCACATCTTCTGGGTTACAGTGATCAGGTGATCAAAATGACCATATCGCCAAGTCCACTGGGCAGCCAGCTCCCATTCGAGGGGGTGCAGTGCAACCGGGCCCAACGGACCACTGAGGTGCACGCTGCCATGTAACCCACAAGGCGCAGAAAGTCCCGGAAATGATTTGGAGGAGAGAACAGGGGGAAGGTCTTCCATCCAGACCTTCAATCCCTGCACCTCACAGCCTGGTACCTGCGTGGCTAGAGTTCCAGGCTTTGGGTCTTTCCGAAGATGTCTACACCATGGTGGAGGCATCTCGAAAAGGATCGACTAGGAAATGTTATGCCTTCAAATGAAAAAGGTTTTCCATTTGGTGTCAGGATAAGGGTCTGGACCCCTTATCCTGTTCTGTGGCTAGCATTCTCGGCTACCTTTGGTCTCTCTCCAAAGGGTGTCTACGGTAATCAGCCCTTAAGGTGAACCTGGCAGCCATTTCCGCTACCGGGCGTGGGCCAGTCAGCCGACATTGGCGCAGGAGACAGTGGTCGGTCGCTTTCAAAGCCCTGGATCACACATCCTCCGGTAAGTGAATTTCTACCTCCGTGGGACCTACTGCTGGTATTGACAAAGCTCATGGGCAAGCCATTCGAACCAGTGCACAAGTGTGAGCTGTCACACTTGTGGAAGACGGCCTTCCTGGTGGCTATCATGTTTCCCAGAAGGACAGGGGAGCTCCAGATGCTTTCGGTGGACTCCCCTTATCTGGTCTTCCACAGGGACAAAGTTGTCCCACGCCCCCACCTGCAATTCCTTCCAAAGGTGGTGTCAGTGTTTCACCTTAACCAGGTGTTGACTCTGCCGGTATACTACCCTAATTACACCTCAGAGGCCAAATACAGGCTCCATATCTTGGACCTGAGACTAGCCCTCTCCTATTATAAGGAAGAGACGCGAAATTTGAGGAGAGGTTCGCCAGCTGTTTGTCACCTCACGCTGAAGCCACTTCGGCAAACCTGCAGAAAAATGGACTGTTGCAAGGTGGATTACATCTTGCATAAGTCTGTGCTACGAGTTGATGGGCATGGAGCCTCCCAGAGGGATAAGAACTCACTCTACCCGCCATACCGCTGCATCGGTGGCTGATCCTGTGACATCTCTATCCAGGTAATCTGTCGGGCTGCTACATGGAAGTCAGCAAACACCTTCATTACCCATTACCACATCGACCTTGAGTCACTCCAGGATGCTGGTTTTGGGGCCTCAGTTCTCCAATCTCTTTTCCCCAAGTATCAGTGGGGGTGTGCGTCTTGCCTCCCTCCTCCTGGAGAACTCCTTGGAATCTGCCAGGAAGTGTGGATGAACAACATATCCACGATCCTGCAAAAATAGGTTACTCACCTGTAACAGTAGTTCTAGGAGTGGTATATGTTGTTCATCCACACGGATCTACCCAACCTCCCCAGCTGTGAACGCACAAACCTGGCTTTCAGCGGGCTAAGATCTGATGTCATGGGGCGGAGCTGAGGGATATACCACCCGGGTGGGTGGGAGAAGCCAGCTTGAAGACCTTCCGACGCTCCTTAAAAGGAAAGGGACATGCCAAGAAGTGTGGATGAACAACATATACCACTCCTGAACTACTGTTACAGGTGAGTAACCTGTTTTTCTTTTATGAAATCACCTTTCAGACAGGAGTTGAAAATATTCTCTGCACTTGTTCATGAGGTGGGATTATAAGAATGCAATGTTGACAATTTGGGACAAACATTTTAAACATAACAAAGTTATGAGCCTGCATTGAAATTTACAAAACACTGGCTCCTAACTATGTAATACATAACCCACAAGTGCACAAAACGCATCTACTACCCCAAGGCTTCTATACCAGTACCAATCGTCTGGCATTGACAAATGCTGGAATAAAAGGTCATAATTGATGCTAAAAAGGTTTTAATCCCTCTGTAACTTTGCCTCCAGTGAACCAACGAATTGCCACAATTTTCAGAATCCAGAGATGCCATCTCTGTGCTTTCCAGATTTCAAGTAAATCGGTTAAATGGGGGCAAAGACAAAAAAAATTGGAGTTTAACATTAAAGTGCTTACTCGATCATGTGTGTCTGTGTGTGTGTAGTTAAGGGTGGCTCGATGTCTGTTCAGTACTACATAACGTTTTCTGTGGATTGCCTGAAATGAGGCATGGCACACACGATACAAGCATTCCCTGCAACTTGGTTCAAATTTTAAAGCTGTAGCTGTACCTATGAGACCCTGGTTGGGGGGCGCATTACCCATGTTGCAAGTAATTCCCATTGAAAGTATTGGAACAGAAAAAGAAATTATAGTAAGTCTGATAGAATTTCCTTTTTCCCCTGATAGATTTTGCCAACCCACTGGTACTGCCCTGCTCTAGTGGTCCCGGATCGACCAGCACGACAGTTGAGCCGCCACCAGAGGACAGCGTTGCCACTATCATTTCCATGGGCTTTTCACGGGAGCAGGCACTGAAGGCTCTGAAATCCACTGTGAGTTCTGCGGTGGGCAGTGGGGGAGATTTCTTTTGAAAGACTGGCATTGTGTTGGGCTGCAGTGCTTTACAACCCAGCTCACTATCCTGAGGTGAGGGGGGGCTTCATAAGTGCCCTTTGGAGCTCAAACAGTAGGGGGCTGTTGACAGAGGAAACCTAGCGGCATTGATGCATGTAATGGAATCTGCTTTCCCTGCCTAAGCAGTCTGGACTGCCGAAGCTGGCCATAGGTTGTTCTGGGGGAGGAAGAAATCACATTGGTTAAACATCTCCCAGCCTACCATGACAGCCCAGAGATAGATTCTAGACTTCAATCCCCTGCACTGTGGTTCGGATGAAGGGTGCCATTTGGAAGCTGGTGCATATGTGTTGACATTAAGGTGTACAGATCTTACTTCAGATACAGCTCTTGCAGCAGGTTACACCATTAGGACTGAAGCCGTCAGGACCCCATGGAAATTTTCTAGCTGGCAGTCTTCAGCGGGACTTGGCCGACGCCGGTCCCCGCCCATCGCCAGGCATAGTACATATGAGGCGGTCCCACCACAATCACCAGTTCTTTTCCTCCGTCGACATCGCAGCATTGGCCTCTCGGTCACGCTTCTAGCGATGCACGACTAGGAAACTTCAACGCTTTTTCTTCACTTTTGTTACTGGATCTGGCCTGATGTCCTCTCCAAACACCTCTTGGAGGGACATCCATCGGCAGCTGGCGGCAAGCAGATCCCCTTCAAGGATCCTCACTCTGCCTGTGTGCGCTGCCTAGGTCCAGACCACGACACCCAGGCCTGCTCCTTCTGCCAGGGCTTCAATAGTCGCACTAGGATCCGCCGCCAGAAGGCCTTTCAGGCTTTTCTTCGTGAGGAAAAACTCAAAGCCATGGATAGAGAACCTTCCTCCAAGGGGGAGTCGTCTGGGAAGTCCCACAGACATCGCGAAATGCACCGGGAGAAGGCAAGACCCAGAACCCCTTCCAGGGCCCTCGGATTCCCGCAGCTCCGGCTCCAGGTCTGACCGCTCTCCCTCCAGGGCTCGCTGTCAGCCTCCCCCGGTTCAGGTTAGATCATCCAGCGGTTCCTCCTCTCTGCAGTCTGTCAAGACCTCCAGGCCTGTGACTTCATCCACTCCATCACGACTCGTCCAGGTCTGGGGAGCGCCACAAGTCTTCCTCCCGTCGTCCGGACTATGTCAGGTCAGTCTCCCAGCTGCCGCCTCCCTAGCGCAAGACTAAGGAGCTGACTTCTCTGAAGCGGACGTCGGACCCGACGTCTGTCCACCTGACGTCGGCCAGACTCCATAGGCACTCCCAGGAACTGGCTACTGTACGACACCCGTCGCCGGTCTGGCATTCGGCCCCGAGGACGTCGACCAGGGGACCGGCATCGGCTATTGCAGAGGGAAGGACCACACCACCGCCTACCGACGTCGGTCGGAAGTGGTCAGAGGAGGAGGACACTACCCAGCCCGAAGACCAGGCAGGCGACTCTGGAAACGTCGAGCTTCCACGGGGACCCGACGCCCGACCCCGGCGACATACCACCCATTCCCGGCCCATCGTCTGGCTTCAATCTGACAAAGGTGAAGGAGCTTTTCACCTTCTGGTGGGACACCATCAAGAAGGATGTGGTCACCGCACAACCTCCTCCTACGCCAGCTACCCCTTCAACGCCTGCGGCTCCACTCCCACCCAGGGGGTCAGCAGGACGGTCATTGACCCCCAAGGAGCCAGCATCTCCTCCTGGGGCAGATCTTTGGACAGGAGAAGGCCTCCTTCAAGATCCCCTTCAGGGTCCCCCAGCCCCAAGAGACCCAGACGGCATCGGTATACCCCGTCAGTGGAGGACTCCAGATCTGACACCTCTGGGTGCTCCAGATCTCATTCTCCAGTCAGTGTCCCTTCTCCAAACCCACGTGACCTTCCCAGGTCTCCGGATGACCCCTCGTTCACTGAGATCATGAGGCATATCCAGGAGAATATGGGGTGGGATGCTGAAGAGCTAGACCCTGGGAGACAACGCCTTGCCCGCTACCTCCGGCAGAAAGACCCAAAGCCTGTGGTAGTGCCACCCCTTGGTGGACACCTTCACGGACGTCACCAAGGCTGCGTGGAAGCGTCCACATTCGACTCCGGCAGTGCCGACGAAAGCTAACCGCCTGTACAAGGCCCCAAGGGAGGACCAGTACCTGGCGAACCATCCTCTGGCCGATTCCCTGGTCATTACAGCCTCACATGACTGGTCTCAAAAACCGCAGCACTAGAGCACACAGCCACCGGACCCGGAGAGTCCAAACAGCTGGAGGTCCTGGGTAGGTGCACGTACGCGGCTGCGACTTGTGCCATCAGGTCGTTAAATTACCTCGCCCACATGGTTCAATTCCAGAACGCATTGTGGGATCAGGGACAGGATCTGGTTGAAAAAATGCCTGATGGTGGTCAAAAGGAGGAGCTGTTAACCCTCCTCCGTACGGATTCGGATGTGGGGACCCAGGTGCTTAGAGCTGCATACGACTCTGCGGACTCTTCGGCCAGAGCTGCAGCCTCAGGCGTGTGTCTCCGGAGACACTCGTGGCTCCGTGTCTCAGGGTTTACCCCGGACGTCCAGAAGAATATCATGGACGTTCCTTACTATGGCGAAGTTTTGTTTGGCAAGGCCTCGGAGAAGGTGATCACCAAACTGCAGGATGCCGGGAAGGTGGTTAGATCTGTGCGGGCTATGTATAGGTCTCGACTCACTTCCTTTTGCAGGAACCAGAGTAGTTTTCGCAGCCGGACTCAAAGGCAACAACCATGTTCCGGCCAGCAACAAAGAGGCTTCTTCACCCGAAAAGCCCAGGCTAAGACATCCTCAGGCAGAGGCCAACGAGTTACAAAGTCAGCCCGACCTGCAGGATCCAATGCTGCCACAGCATGACTCCTTCCCAGCCCCCGCCCCTCCGCAGGATCAACGGGAAATGAAGGTCGGGGGTCACATTGCATGCCACCTGCCAGGAGGCGGCCGATCACCTCCGACAGGTGGGTGCTACAGTTGGTCAAAAAGCCATTATATAGAATTCATAGGCAACCCGCCACAAGGCCTCCTCTGCTTTCCCGCTACTCGGGTCAGCACGCCCTGCTTATACAGCAGGAAGTGCTCACGCTTCTAGAAAAGGAAGCTTTGGAGCACGTTCCAGAGAACCAGAGGGGGTTAGGATACTTTTCGCACTTCTTTCTGGTTCCAAAGAAAACAGGAGACCTCCATCCAATTTTGGACCTCAGCAACCTCAGTCTGTCGGTCGTCTACAAATGCTTCCACATGGTGACCCTTCCGGGTCTAATCCCCATGCTGAAGGATGCCTTCTTGGGTTTCCCTGGACATGCAGAAGAAAGGGCGGTTACCAGTGGGGTACCGCAGGGTTCAGTTTTGGGTCCAGTCCTTTTTAATGTCTTCATCAGTGACATTGCAGAGGGACTGGAAGGAAAAGTATGCCTTTTTGCAGATGACACAAAGATCTGCAACAGGGTTGATACACAAGGAGGCGTGGAAAGGATGAAAAGGACTTGGCAGGTTGAGGAATGGTCAGACGTATGGCAGCTAGGATTCAATGCAAAAGTGCAAAATAATGCACCTGGAAACAAGAACCCAGGGAAGAATCCACAATGGGTGGGGAGGTAGTAAACAACAAAACAGGAAAGGGACCTGGGGTAATCATATCAGATGACCTTAAGGTTAGCAAGCAATGTGAGAAGGCAGTAGGGAGGGCCGGGGGATACTGGGATGTATAGGAGAGGCATCAGCAGCAGAAAACAGGAAGTTGTTATCCCTCTGTACAGACAGTTGGTGAGACCCCATCTGGAATACTGTGTCCAGTTCTGGAGACCCCATCTCCGCAAGGACATAGACAGGATAGAGGCAGTCCAGAGGAGGGCAACTAAATGGTGAGGGTCTGCAAGAGAAGCCGTATGAGGAGAGACTAAAGGAGCTTAATATGTATACCCTTGAGGAAAGAAGGGAGAGGGACATGATAGAAACTTTCGAGTACCTCAAGGAATCAACAATGTCCAAGAGGGTAGCATCTTCAGAAAAAGACTTGCAAGAACAAGGGACACAATTTAAAGATAGAAGGAGGCTGTCAGGGCAATGTGAGGAAGTATTATTTCACAGAGAGGGTAGTGGATGCATGGAACAGGCTTCCTGAGGAAGTTGTGGGGTCTAAAACTGTGGGAGAATTCAAGAATGCATGGGACAGACATAAGGCAATTCTTGTGGGGGGCAGGAAGATATAGGCTGTTGGTTAACTAGGATCTGCGGCCTATCCTGTAGGTAGGGAAATGGGCAGACTAGATGGGCCTAGCGGTCCTTATCTGCCGTCAAAGTCTATGTTTCTATGCAGGACGCTTACCTGCACATCCCTATTGCTCAAGTGCACAGGAGGATCTTACTTCGAGACACGGCTCTTGCAGCAGGTTACACCATTAGGACTGAAGCCGGCAGGCGTCAGGACCCCATGGAAAAATTCTAGCTAGCTATCTTCAGCGGGGACTGCCCCCGCCGTCAGGCGTAGTACATAAGGGGGCGGTCCCGCCAGATTCCCCAGTTCTTTCCGCCCGTCGACTTGCAAGTCTCGACCCTTCGGTTCACAGTTCTAGCGCCGCTTTCTTCTTCGGTCAGTTTGTTGTCTGATGTCCTCTCCAACCTCCGGGTCATTCTTCAAGTGCGCCTGTAGGAAGCATATCCTCTGCGATCCGCGATTCGCCTCGGGTCCGTGCTTAGGCCCAGACCACGACACCCGGTCCTGCTCCTTTTGCCTTGGCTTCAACAGCAGAACCCGGATCCGTCGCCAGAAGACCCTACAGGCGTTCCTGCTCGAGGAACAACTCAAGACCATGGCCTCCAAGGGGGATTCTTCGGAGGAGGCCCGTAGACATTAGGAGAAGCATAGAGAGAAGGCCCCTTCCAGGTCCCCGTCTAGGGCCTCTGATCCTCGTAGCTCCGACTCCAGGTCCGACCGCTCGCCTTCCCGGGCCAGTTCTCAGCCTCCCCCTGCTGCGGTGAGAAAATCTTCGGGCTCCTCTTCTCAGGCCTCCTTCGTCTTCTAAGGCCCTGGTCAAGTCGGGGGACCGCCACCATCACCACAAGTCGGGTTCCATTCTGAACCCGACGTCAGGTCTGCCTCCTTGCCTCTTCCTCCCCAGCGGAAGACAAGGAGCTCACCTCTCTTAAGAGACCATCGGACCCAATGTCGACCTCTCGCCACAGGTCCCCAGAGCCGTCGACCGCCAGACGACTGTCGCCAGCCAAGCCGCACTCCCGGACCGGTAGGGGCCGGCGTCCGTGCCTGGCGGATTGAGAAGAGGGCCTCCGCGCCTCGACCAACGCCGGTCAGGAGACCATTACAGAGGAGGAGTTAACACAGCCCAAGGACCAGACGGGCGGCTCCTGTCCTGTCGAGCCTCCCAGGAACCTCCTCGCAACCCGAGGCCCGTGGAGCAGACGCTGAACCCCGACCAACCACCGGCGCCCAGTCCGTCGTTGGGTCTTTCTTTCTCAGAGGTTAAGGAGCTTTTCACTTACTGGTGGGATACCATCAAAAAGGACGTGGTCCCCACCCCACCTCCTCTTCCACCACCTCCTCCTCCTAGGCCAGTTACTCCTCCGGTTCCTGCGCCTCTTCTCCATCCGGGTCTGCAGGCCGGTTACCTCCTGCCCGGGAGCCCAGGATCCCTCCCAGGGGGAGACCAGATAAAAGGAGACCTCCGTCCAGATCCTCTTCTGGGTCACCCAGCCCTAAGAGACCCAGAAGACGCCGCCATTCACCTTCGACGGAGGACACTGGATCAGAGTTTTCAACAAGATCTAGATCCCCATCTCCCCTCCACATCACTTCTCCAAACCCACGTGAGCTGCCAAGGTGTCCTCCGGATGACCCTTGCTCTGGACATCATGAGACACATCCAAGAGAACATGGGATGGGATGCGAAGAGTTAGACCCTGAAAGGCTACGCCTATAAATATCTTTCGCAGAAGGACCTTAAGCCTGTGGTGGTGCCACCCTTGGCAGACACTTTCGTGATCGCCACTAAGGCAGCGTGAATCGCCCACTTACCCCGTGATGCCGGAGAAAGCTGACCACCTGTACAGGACTCCAAGGGAAGACCAGTACTTGGCTTAGCATCCTCAGGCCGCAACATTTACACGATCTGCCACCGGACCCGGGGTCCAAACAGCTGGACGCTATGGGTAGGCGACGATGCTATCCACTACTTGCGCCATCAGATCCTCGAATTACTTGACCCACATGGTGCAGTTCCAAATGCCCTGTGGGAGCAGGGTCTGGATCTGGCTGAGAAGTTGCCAGAAGGTGAGCAGAAGGAGGAGAGGTTGCAGCTCCTCTGGACGGATTCGGATGTGGGGACCCAGGTGCCACGAGCTGCGTACGACTCCGTGGACTCCTTGGCCCGAGCAGCAGCTTCAGGCGTATGCCTCCAGAGGCACTCTTGGCTCTGTGTCTCCGGTTTTACCCCGGACGTCCAGAAAAACATCATGGACGCCCCATTTGAGGGAGAAGTTTTGTTTGGTAAACCCTCAGAGAAGATAATTACCAAACTCCAAGAGGCCGGGAAGCGGTGAGGTCGGTTCAGGCCATGTAACACCCAAGCTTGTTCCTTCGTGAGAATCAAAGCGATTTATTGTGACGGGCCAGAGACAACAGTCCCGCCTGCTCCACAGCAGAGAGGCTCCGGTTTCGCAGAGCCCAGGGAATGAACTCACCGGGTCGGAGCCAGCACTTCTAAGCCGGTCCAGCCAGCGGACCCTCAGCCACCACAGCCTGACTCTTCCTCGCGCCCCCGCCTCAGGATCAACGGACGTCATGGTCGGGTCGTATTGCACTTCCTGCCGGGATGGTAGACTATAACCACCGACAGGTGGGTTCTACAGTTGGCTGGAAGAGGCCACTTTATAGAATTCGCGGAAAAGCCACCTTCGAGGCCTCCGTTGCTCTCCCGGTACCCGGGTCAGCACAAGTCATTGATCAGGCAAGAGGTGCTCGCGCTCCTGCAAAAGGGAGCGATGGAGTACGTCCCAGAGAACCAGAGAGGGCACGGATGCTATTCCTACTTCTTCCTGGTTCCAAAGAAAACAGGGGACCTCCGTCCGATTCTGGACCTCAGTGACCTCAATTTGTCGGTTGCCTACAAAAGATTCCGCATGGTAACTCTTCCGGGTCTTATTCCCATGCTGAAGCAAGACGTCCTTTTAGCGTCGTTAGATATGCAGGACGCTTACCTGCACATCCCTATAGCGCAAGCGCACAAGAGGTTCCTGTGCTTCAGTTTCTCGCCATCATCTTCAGTTCCAAGCCCTTCCATTCGGGCTGTCATCGGCACCCAGGGTCTTTACCAAATGCATGGCAGTCGTGGCAGCGTCTCTGAGGAGACAGGGCCATTATGTGTTCCCATATCTGGACGATTGGCTTCTCATGGCCACCTCCAGAGAGGCGTTATTACGGGCGATCCAGGACACCCAGGACCTGTTTCGCTCTCTAGGTATCCTAATCAACCACGAGAAGTCTCTCCTGGTACCGTCGCAGAAACTGCAGTTCATAGGCGCAGTACTGGACACCGTTCAGGGAAGAGCATTTCTTCCAGACGACAGAGCGGAGCGCATTAGATCCCTCATCAGGGAGCTCACGAACAAGACCGCCTCTAGCCAGGTCGGTCCTTCGTTATGCTCGGACACATGGCTGCGGCCATTCCTATTGTCCCTTTCGCAAGGCTCCACATGCGGGTAACTCAGTGGATGCTCAAGGTGCAGTGGGACCAAAGGCAAGACCACATGCAGCATCCGGTCAGAATCACGAATACCGCGATTCAAGACTGGCAGTGATGGCTAGACCCAGGGACACTCTATATGGGCGTCCCATTCATAGCGCCGTCCCCAGACGTAATCCTCACCACAGATGCCTCAGGCCTAGGGTGGGGAGCACACCTGGACGGGATGAAGTCCCAGGGTACGTGGACCCCTCTGGAAGCCCACCTCCATATCAACGTCCTAGAGATGAGGTCGGTCCTTTATGCCCTGCAGGCCTTTCAGTCAGAAATCCCGCCGAGTACTCTCCTGCTTCAGACAGACAACACGGCGGTGATGTATTACCTGAACAAACAAGGAGGCGCACACTCTTACCCCCTTTGCAGGGAGGCCATGAGGGTGTGGGATTGGGTAATCCGACACGGCACGAACCTGATCACAGTACATGTTCCCGGGTGGACAACACGATTGCAGAGCGGCCTGAGTGGCTCCCAGGCCAGAGACCACGGTGGAACTTCCAGGAGGTAGCACAGGATCTGTTTCTTTCATGGGGAACTCCAGAATTAGACTTGTTCGCCCATCCAATCTAAAACTGCCCAATTTTGCTCGCTAGATCCAGGGCCTGGTGTTTTCTGGCGAGACGCGCTTGTCCCTCTCCTGGGTGGACAGATTCTCTACGCTTTCCTCCCTTCTCGTTGATCCAGAGAGGAGTTCTCAAGTGCGAGGGAGCATGCAACAATGATCTTGTAGGCCCCATTCTGGCCCAGTCAGATCTGGTTCCCTGCTAATTCAGCTGTCCTGGGAACCTCCGCCTCCTGCTGCATTCAGCTCCCACCTCTTGTCTCAGGAGAAGGGTTCACTGGTCCACCGCACTTACGCCACTGAACCTGCACCATGGCTCCTAGAGACATAGCCATCTTAGGCCACGGGTCTCGCAAGAGGTTGCGGAAGTCCTTTCTGCAGCCAGAAAGCCGCAACGATGCGACGTATGCCATGAAATGGCGCCGCTCTGCCTTGGTTGCAAGCACGGCCTTTCCCTTTAGGTTGTCCGGTGAAAGCGGTGTTAGAGTACCTGCTCTCCCTTTTCCGTTCGGGTCTCGCCTACTCCCATTAAAGTGCACCTCTGTGCCATTTCAGCTTATCACCTCCTGGTGGACAGCGACAATGGCACAATTAGATGCCTGTCGAGAATTTTAAGAGGGTGTACACCTTAGGGCGTCCATTAAGGACCCAGTGCCTCCTTGGGATTTGCTCTTTGTCCTGTAGCAACTCACGCCCCCTTTGAACCTGCCGCGGATTGCGAGCTGCGTTTTCTGTCGTGGAAAACGTTATTTTTGGTTGCTGTTACATCAGCGAGAAGAGTTTCTGAGCTTCAGGCCTCATGTGCAAGAGCCCTATTTAATTTTCCACGGGACAGAGTATCCCTGAGGACTAATCCTAAATTCTTGCCCAAGGTGGTTTCTACACTCACTCAACCAGGATATTGACGTGCTGGTCTACTTTCCTAATTACTCTAACAGGAGAGGCGCTGCTTCACACCCTGGATGTTCACCCAGCTTGAGGTACTACCTGAGCAGAACTAAGCAGCCAGACTGGAGCAGCTGCCTTTTACCGAAGGATGAAGGCCAACCAGTATCCAAACAGTCCCTGTCTCGCTGGGTTGTCCAGTGCATCTCTTACTGTTATGATATCAAACGAAAGCCCTCCCAGGAGCAGTCCGGGGCCATTCCACTAAGCGTGGCCACATCTTTACAGCACTTCGGAACGTCTCCACTTCTGCCGTTTGTGCTGCAGCCACTTGGAGCTCCGTTCATACCTTTATCAGGCATTATAGCCTGGACATCGCTTCACGGCGAAGAGCAGGCTTCGGCCTGGCGGTGCTACAGGGTCTCCTGTCCTAGATTCAGGACCTGGAACGTTCTTTCTTATTTCCTCCTCCCAGAGTGTTTGCAAGCACTATTGCTCAAGAATCAGTCCTAATGGTGTAACCTGCTGCAAGAGCTGTGTCTCGAAGTAAGATAGTACAATTATGTAAGAACTTACCGTAACAGTAGATCTTCGAGAACAGCTCTTGCAGCAGGTACCTTCCCGCCCACCTTCCCCCTTGGAGGAGGCATGGCTTAAGCCTTTGTTAACAGGAATTTTTCCCGTTTGTCTTCTGATGGTGGATCCTCGGTCTCCCATTTCGATGTCAGCCCGCGGCTGAAGTCTCTGGCGGAGAATCAGAACCTGGCGGACCGCCCCTTATGTACTACGCCTGACGCCGGAGGCGGGACCGACATCGGGGCGGTCCCCGCTGAAGATAGCTAGCTAGAATTTTTCCATGGGGTCCTGACGCCTGCCAGCTTCAGTCCTAATGGTGTAACCTGCTGCAAGAGCTGTTCTCTAAGATCTGCTGTTACGGTAAGTTCTTACGTAACTGTACTTTCTTCCTGGTTCCAAAGAAAACAGGGGACCTCCATCCGATTCTGGACCTCAGCGACCTCAATATGTCGGTCGCCTACAAAAGATCCCGCATGGTAACCCTTCTGGGTCTTATCCCCATGCTAAAGAGGGTCGATTTTTAGCGTCCTAGATATGCAGGATGCATACCTGCACATCCCTGTAGCTCAGGCACACAGGAGGTTCCTGCGCTTCAAATTTCTCGGCCACCACTTTCAGTTCCGAGCACTTCCATTCGGACTGTTATCGGCTCCCACGGGTCTTTACCAAATGCATGGCAGTTGTGGCCGCGTCTCTAAGGAGACAGGGCCATTATGTGTTCCCGTACTTGGACGATTGGCTACTCATGGCCGCCTCCAGAGAGGCGTTATTGGCTATCCAGAGTACCCAGGATCTGTTTCGGTCTCTGGACATCTTGATCAATTACGAGAAGTCTCTCCTGGTACCGTCGCAGACACTGCAGTTCATAGGCGCAGTCCTGGACACCGTTCAGGGAAGAGCATTTCTTCCAGACGACAGAGTGGATCGTGATCAGATCCCTCATCAGGAGCTAGGTCAACAAGACCGTCCCAGCCAAGTCGGTCCTTCGCTGCTCAGACACATGGCTGCGGGCTATTCGACCGTCCCTTTCATGAGTCTCCACATGCGGGTAACCCAGTGATGCTCAAGGTCAGTGAGACCAAAGGCAAGACCATATGCAGCATCCAGTCAGAATCCACGACGCGATTCGAGACTGGCAATGGTGGCTAGACCAGGGACACTCTCTGGGTGTTCCGCTTATAGCGCCTGGCCCTGGAGGTAATCCTCACCACAGATGCCTCAGGACTAGGGTGGAAGCACACCTGGACAGGGTGAAGTCCCAGGAACGTGGACCCCTCAGGGCTCACCTTCATATCAACATTCTGGAGATGAGGGCGGTCCTTTATGCCCTGCAGACATTTCAGTCAGAGATCCCGCCGAGTACTCTCCTGCTACAGACAGACAACACAGCGGTGATGTATTACCTCAACAAACAAGGAGGCGCACACTCTTACCCCCTTTGCAGGGAGGCCATGAGGGTGTGGGATTGGGTAATCCGACACGGCGCGAACCTGATCACAGTACATGTTCCCGGGGTGGACAACACAATTGCAGACGGCCTGAGTCGCTCCCAGGCCAGAGTCCACGAGTGGGAACTTCTTCAGGAGGTAGCAGAGGATCTGTTTCTTCGATGGGGAACTCCAGAATTGGGCTTGTTCGCTTCCCCATCCAATGCAAAACTGCCCAATTTTTGCTCGCTAGATCCAGGGCCTGGTGTTTTCTGGTGAGACGCGTTGTCCTTCTCCTGGGCGGACAGATTCCTCTACGCTTTCCCTCCCTTCCCGTTGATCCAGAGAGGAGTTCTCAAACTGCGCAGGGAGCATGCAACAATGATCCTGGTGGCCCCTTTCTGGCCCAGACAGATCTGGTTCCCTTTGCTAAGACAGCTATCCCGGGAACCTCCACTCCCGTTGCCATTCAGCTCCCATCTCTTGTCTCAGGAGGATGGTTCACTGGTCCACCCGGACTTACGCTCGCTGAACCTGCGTGCATGGCTCCTAGAGACATAGCCATCTTGCGACACGGGGTCTCGCAAGAGGTTGTGGAAGTTCTTTCTGCAGCCAGAAAGCTGGCAGCGATCGTCGACGCATGAAATGGCGCCGTTTGTCTATGGTCGCAAGCATGCCTTTCCCTTAGGTTGTCCGATGAAAACGTGTTAGAGTACCTGCTTTCCCTTTTCCGTTCGGGTCTCGCCTACTCCTCTATTAAGGTGCACCTCTGTGCCATTTCAGCTTATCACCTCCTGGTGGGACAGCGCACAGTGGCACAATTAGATGCCTATCGAATTCTTGAGAGGAGTGTTACATCTTAGGTCGCCCATTAAGGACCCAGTGCCTCCATGGGACTTGCTCTTTGTCCTGGAGCAACTCACGCGCCCCCCCCCCGAACCTGCCGCGGATTGCGAGCTGCGTTTTCTGTCGTGGAAAACGTTATTTTTGGTTGCTGTTACGTCAGCAAGAAGAGTTTCTGAGCTTCATGCTCTCATGTGTAAAGAGCCTTATTTAATTTTCCACCAGGACAGAGGACGAATCCTAAATTCTTGCCTAAGGTGGTTTCCACACTCACTCTCAATCAGGACATTGATCTGCCTGTCTACTTCCCTAATTATTCTAATAGAGGAGAGGCGCTACTCCACACCCTGGATGTTCACCGCAGCTTACGGTACTACCTGAGCAGAACTAAGCAGCTTCGTAAATCGGAGCAACTTTTCGTTTCCTTTACTGAAAGGATGATGGGCCAACCAGTATCCAAACAGTCCCTGTCTCGCTGGCTTGTCCAGTGCATATCATACTGTTATGATATCAAACAAAAGCCCCTCCGGGATCAGTCCGGGCCATTCCACTAGGGGAGTGGCCACCTCCTTGCAGCATCAAGCGCCTCCACTTCTGCCATTTGTGCTGCAGCTACTTGGAGCTCTGTACATACCTTTATCAGGCATTATAGCCTGGACATGGCTTCATGGCGAAGAGCCGGCTTCGGCCTGGCTGTGCTACAGGGTCTCCTGTCCTAGAATCAGGACCTGGAATGAACTTTCTAGTTTCCTCCTCCCAGAGTGTTTGCAAGCGCTACTGCTTGGGAATCAGTCCTAATGGTGTAACCTGCCGCAAGAGCTGTGTCTCGAAGTAAGATAGTACAGTTACGTAAGAACTTACCGTAACAGTAGATCTTCGAGAACAGCTCTTGCAGCAGGTACCTTCCCGCCCACCTTCCCCCTTGGAGGAGGCATGGCTTAAGCATTTTTTAACAGGGATTTATACCCTTTTGTCTTCTGACGATGGATCCTCTGTCTCCCATCTCGATGTCAGCCTCGCCAGAAGTCTCTGGTGGGAGAACGGGGAATCTGGTGGACTGCCCTTATGTACTACGCCTGACGCCGGGGCGGTCTCCGCTGAAGATAGCTAGCTAGAATTTTTCCATGGGTCCCGCGCCTGCCGGCTTCAGTCTAATGGTGTAACCTGCTGCAAGAGCTGTTCTCCAAGATCTACTGTTATGGTAAGTTCTTGCGTAACTGTACTTTCCTGCGCTTCGAGTTTCAGGGCCGCCATTATCAGTTCCGAGCGCTTCCCTTCGGGCTGTCATCGGCACCCCGGGTATTTACCAAGTGCATGGCAGTTGTGGTGGCATCTCTGAGGAGACAGGGCCACTACGTGTTCCTGTACCTGGAGGACTGCCTTCTCATGGCTCCCTCCAAGGAGGCATTACTGCTGGCCATTCAGCGTACCCAGGCCTTTTTTCAGTCTCTGGGCATCCTAATCAATTACGAGAAGTCTCTCCTCATACCGTCACAGAAGCTGTAGTTTATAGGGGCAGTTCTGGACACTGTCAAGGAAAAACCTTTCTTCCGAGGACAGAGCGGAACACATTCGGTCCCTCATAAGGGACCTGTCGGCGAAGAAGACCGTCCGGCCAGACTGGTCCTTCGCTTGCTCGAACACATGGCTGCGGCCATTCCAACAGTCCGAGGGCAAGACTCACATGAGGGTAACCCAGTGGATGTTAAGTGCAGTGGGACCAAAGGCAAGACCATCTGCAGCAGCCAGTCGGAATCCACGAAGGCCAGGGATTGGGACTGGCAATGGTGGCTAGACCCTGGAAACCTCTCCGTGGGGGTTCGCCCCACAGTGCCGTCCTCCAACGGTAACTCTCTCCACAGACGCCTCAGGGCTCAAGTGGGAGCGACTTGAATGGGGTGAGGTCTCAGGCACATGGACAGTCCAGGATTATCATCTTCACATCAATATACTGGAGATGAGGTGGTTCTATGCCCTGCAAGCCTTCCAGTCGGAGATCCCACTGAGTACTCTCCTGTTGCAAACAGACAATACTGTGGTGATGTATTATCTCAACAAACAAGGAGGCACACACACTCCTACCCCCTTTGCAGGGAGGCCATGAGAGTGTGGGAGTTGGTAATAACACGGCGCAAACCTTATTGCAGTTCACGTCCCCGGAGTGGACAATATCGTTACAGACAGCCTGAGTCGTTCTCAGGCCAGAGTCCACGAGTGGGAGCTTCTACAGGAGGTGGCAGAGGATCTGTTTCACAGATGGGGCACTCCAGAATTAGACCTTTTTGCGTCCCCATCCAACGCAAAACTGCCCAATTTTTGCTGTCTAGACCCAGGGCCTGGTGTTTTCTGGCGAGACGTGTTGTCCCTTTCCTGGGCGGGCAGATTCCTCGATGCCTTCCCTCCTTTCCCGTTGATCCAGAGAGTACTCCTCAAACTTCGCAGGGAACATGCGACGCTTATCTTGATAGCGCCTTTCTGGCCCAGGCAAATCTGGTTCCCGCTCCTGCATCAGCTATCCTGAGAACCTCTGCTTCCTTTGCCAATCAGCTCCCATCTGTTGTCTCAGGAGGAAGGTTCACTAGTCCTTCTGGTCTTGCATTCATTGAACCTACATGCCTGGCTCCTAGAGACATAGCCATGGTGCGACATGAGGTCTCTCAAGAAGTGGCGGAAAGTACTTTCGCGCTAGAACTCACAACACACGCAGCATCGCCATGAAGTGGCGCAGGTTTTCTTGTGGGCTCAAACGCCTGGTTTCCTCACCCTTAGACTGTCCCTATAGCTGGTTCTGGAATACCTGCTTTCACTTTTCCTATCCAGACTAGCTTACTCCTCGATTAAGGTGCATTTGTCGCAATTTAATTATCATGCCCCCCATAGGCCATCGTATGGTGGCTCAATTGGACACTATTCTCGTGCCTTTCTAAAGGAGGGTCATCCACCTTAGGCCACCTATCAGGATCCGGTTCCTCCTTGGGACTTGCCCTTTGTCCTGGAGCAGCTTACGCTGCCACCTTTTGAACCAGCCGTGGATTGCGAGCTACGTTTTCTATCGTGGAAAACGTTATTTTTAGTTGCAGTTACTTCGGCGAGAAGACTCTCCGAATTACATGTGCGAAGAGCCCTATTTAATTTTCTACCAGGATAGGGTATCCCTGAGGAAAAATCCTAAGTTTCTACCTAAGGTGGTTTCAGCCCTTACCCTTAATCAGGATATCGACTTACCAGTGTACTTTCCCCAAGTACACCAATCGGAGAAGCACTGCTTCACACCCTGGATGTTCACAGGTGTCTCAGATATTATCTGACCAGAACTAAACAGTGCCAGAAAGTGGATCAGCTGTTTGTCTCCTTTGCTGAGAGGATGAAAGGAGCTCCTGTTTCTAAACAGTCCCTTTTGCATTGGCTCATTCAGTGCATCTTTCTGTTATGACAAGCGCAGCAAACCCTTGCCAGGCGTGGTCAAGGGTCATTCTACCAGAGGGGTGGCCACCTCCTTTGCAGCGCTGAAGAATGTTTCCACTTCAGCTGTTTGTGCTGCAGCTACCTGGAGCTCGGTGAATGCCTTTATTAGGCATTACAGCCCGGATATCGCTTCAAGGCGAGGGCAGGTTTCGGCCTAGCCCTCCAGGGACTTCTGTCCTAGGCTCAAGCAGGGTTGTAATCTCTGCCTTTCCTCCTCCCAATGGCATAATGTTGTCGCTATTGGGAATCAGTCCTAATGGTGTAACCTGCTGCAAGAGCTGTATCTCATAAGATAGTACAGTTACATAAGAACTTACTGTAATAGTAGATCTTCGAGAACAGCTCTTGCAGCAGGTACCTTCCCACCCACCATTCCCCCTTTTGAGGAAGTAAGTTAAAGCCTAACATCCATCCTTTGGGATGGAACGATTTGTTTTTAGTCTTGGCCATCTGATGGCGGATCCTTGGTCTCCTCTTCTGATGTCAACCAGCAGCCAGGAGTCTCTGGCGGGAGAACTGGGGATTGTGGCGGGACCGCCTTCTTATGTACTACGCCTGACGTCGGGGGCAGGACCGACATCGGAGGCGGTCCCCGCTGAAGACTGCTAGCTAGAAAATTTCCGTGGGGTTCCGACGCCTGACAGCTTCAGTCCTAATGGTGTAACCTGCTGCAAGAGTTGTTCTCGAAGATCTACTGTTACGGTAAGTTCTTACGTAACTGTACTGTCCTATGTGAAGGTGCATCTTGTATCATGGCCGGGGGGGAGGAGGCTTTGATTCAAGACTGAACTGAGGACTTGTCTTTCCCTATGCCAGTGATACCTCACTGGGTGGGGCATTTCCCAGTTTGGGGGTGGGGTTGACTAGCAATATGTATACCCTAGAGCAAAGGAGGAACAGAGGTGATATGATCGAAACATTCAGACACCTTAAGAGCATTAACAAGGTGAAGGAGAGTAGCATGTTTCAGTATAAGAAAAATAGCAGAACAAGAGGACACAGCATGAGATTAGAGGGAGGCCGATTAAGGGGTAATGTGAGGAAGTTATTTTTCACAGAAAGAGTGATGGATGCATTGAACAGCCTACCTCAGGAAGTGGTGGATATGGATATGAATACAGTGCAGGGCTTCAAACCGGCATGGGATAGGCATAAGGGAGCAATAGAGATGAGTATGAATAGATAAGCCATTGACAGAGCAAAGGCCGATGGCGCATTCATAAGGTAGAAAAAGAAACGGGCAGACTGGATGGGTCTTGCGGTTCTTATCTGCCGTCAACTTCTATGTTGCTGAATGGGTTATTCTAGGAGTGTGGATATGTTGTTCATCCACACTCCTTGGCATGTCCCCTTCCACTTTAAATCTCACTGGAAGTCTTCATGCTGGCTCCTTCCACCCACCCGGGTGGTATATACCTTGGCTTCGCCCATGACGCCATATCTTCCTTTCCGCTGGAAGATTCAGGTTGCCTCCCTCATGCTCAGCATTTTGTAGGCCCTGGCTTTCAGATCTTCAGTTTTACCGAAAATTTGCATTGTTCGCGTAAGCGATTACAAGTTCGCTGCTTCGATTATGGAAGACAAATCTTCCCCCTGGATTTCATGTGTGCCCTTGCGGACAGAAAGTGTCACGCACCAATCCTGACACCAAGTGTGTCTATTGCCTCAGTGTTGACCATGACACCTTGAAATGCAATCTGTGTCTTGTCTTTCATCCCAGCGTCCTCGACGACCGTCTCGCACGCCTGAAGCTGGGGAGGCCTGTGAAGAGGAACCCTCCAGTGAAATCCAGGGAGGGTCGGTGGGCGGTTTCCGCGGCTGTGGGATCCGTTGAGCAATTGGAACGCATGCAAGTGTTCGAGGAGGAAGCGGCTCGTGCTGTGGACTCCTCACGGAGCTTCTTCTTTCCACTCAACCTGGGCTCCACCTTCTCGGGTTCCTTTCGAGAATTGTGCCAGTCTCTCCCGACCAAGGGAGAGGCGTCTGCGGGCTCACACTCCTCTCGATCCCGTAAGCATCAGAAGGATCCGGGATCGTTTTCTTCTTGACAGAGACGTTCTCGGGAGCGGGAGAGATCTCGGTCCCAGGAACATGTGGTCTCGACTTTGGTCAAGATCGCGTCTTCGGCCGCTGGCTTCTCGGCTTTGCCGTTTGGTCAGTCGACCGAATTATTAATTGACGATGTTGAAATCATGATCGATCCAATATCGCTGACCCCGGTCGACGATTCCCTCTATCGGACCCCTTATCTGGTCTTTCCAGATGATGAGACCCAGCCTGCTGGGACTCCCATCGATGGAGTGGTCCCTGATACCGGGAAATCACCAGTCCCATCGGTGTCTCCCGAGCGACCGAGTCGGCCCGACCGACCTCGATCGAGGTCTCACACCCCCTCGACCAACAGGCCGAGGAACAGCAATAAACTCTGTAAAAAGAGGTGACACCATCGGTTGTCCTCCTCCACCTCAGATGAACTCATGTGGCAACAGATAATCTTGACCGGGCACAAGCTGACCCCGGTTTCTACACTGGCCATTACCTGGCTTTCACCTCTTAGACCGAAGCCAACTCCTTCTGAGCCAATTAAATTGGCCCCTCAGCCTGCTGAGCCGGCAAAAACGACCAGTTCAGCCCAGAATGGTGTCTCCACCGATTGTGGTGGAACCACTGCCCAAACAGCTTGTGGGAGGGGCTCCTTCCAAGGAAGATAAACTTGACACTGGGCTTCCCCGGTGATTCAAACAACATGAAGTCTTGCTGTATTCTGACAGTAGCAGTGAGTCCCAACCTTCGAACTGCCCCGGAGATGAAAGAGTTAACTTTCCATGCCAGGCATGGAACGCTGAGCTCGAGCTAGGTTGAGACTCTGTCTGTTGCTGTTTAAACTCAAACCGTCAGATTCTTTACTCCGCCTCACTGAACAGTCGCTCCGAAGATTTCTCCTTCTGCTCGGTTCAGTTTGTCGGTTAAAGTACCGTTTTTCTCAGTTTTCTGACCAATTTAAACGCAGCCTGTCGGTTCAGTCTCTGTCTGTGGTATTCGGTGAGTACTAGATAGGTTATATATTAATCTTATTCTGTGTGGAACTGTAACGGTTTATCGGTTCGGTTTGAACCGATCAAGTTGTTTAAAACCCTAAATTGTACTTTTAGAGTGTGGTTACCGTTCAAAATAAAAAAAAACCCGGATTTTATTACGCTCTTTTCCACGACCTGTGACACGGTCAAGAACCAATAAGAGGGTCTTGCCTGGCGGATTGCCATGAAAAGGGTAAGTTTGGTTAGGACTGGCACAATGTCTGAGAAACCCAAAAGAAAAACCGGGCCCACCGGGTTTCAACACTGTAGTGTGTGTGTGGAAGTCTTTGCCAAGGCTGACCCCCACACCACCTGTGTTTATTGTCCGTGGTTTGACCACCTCAATGCAGACTGCCAGATTTGTAAACATTTTCCTGCAGCTACCCTAGAAAGGAGAATTGATAGGCTCAGGGAAAGGGAGGCCAAAAAGTCCGCTGAACCGGATGGCCAGCCCGGTTCAGTTCATACCGAACCAGAAGGAGTGCCCTCTGACCAGGGTGAGACTTCTTTGGGCCAAAGGAGATCCGACTCTGAGGAGTCAATTCCAGCAAAGAGGAATAGAAAATCAGCTGGTGTGAAGCCAAAACATTCCTCTCCAACCGCTGAAGAAATAACCAAAGCGATCAAAATTGTCCAGTCACTTTTCCCGGTTCCGACCGAACCGGCACCATCAGGGAGGCGGTCGGTTCCACCGGTTCAAGAGTATGATTTAGAGGACTATTATGAACCGGAGGAGGGGGAAGAGGAGTATGAGGAAAGTGAATGTGGATTTGAAAGTCTGGATGTGCCCATTGACCCGGACATCTCCCCAGACAGACCTTCAGGAGTGTCTTCTCCTAGGCTTTCTGAGTCCCCTTCTCATTTCATGTTTTATTAAAAAAAAAAAAAAGTGGCTGAAACCTTCCAGCTTCCTATGGAAGAAGCTGTGGATGACCAAGAGGAGCCTGACTTTGTGGAAATGATGGATATCCCAGAGTCTAGGAGGCTGTCTATTCCCTTGCATAAATCTTTTGGGAAACAGACGTTTAAAATTTTAAAGACTCCTAACACTATACCTCCTGTGGATAAGAGAATGGACAAGAGGTATGCATTGTCAGGCTCTGATACAGAGTTCCTTACACAACAATGCAGCCATGTTGGGGTAGTGCAGGCTGCAGCCTGTGACAAGGCAAATATTCCCTTGGCTTCACACCCCCCAGACAAGGACTCTAGGAGGATTAATGCCATGGCAAAGAAACAGTACATGGCAGCATCATTGGGACTCAGACAGGCAAATTATATGGCTTATGTTGCTAGATATCAGAAATCCAGATGGGACACTGTCATGGCTTTAGCAAAACAGGTCCCTGGCCAGCTTGCCAAGGAGCTGGAGCAGGTGGCTGCTGATGGTATTGAGGCATCCAAAGTGCAATTCCATGCTGCAGTGGACTCAAATGATGTGTCATCAAGAGTCATGGCTACATCTGTGGCACTTCGCAGAATGGCTTGGCTCAGATGTACTAGCCTGTCACAGGATACCCAGACTAAGGCCATGGATTTTCCTGTTGTTTGGTAATTCTTTGTTTGGGGAGCAAACAGAGAATTACATGAAGAAAATAGACGAGTATAGGACCACCTACAGGAGTGCCCAGGCCAAGGAAAGGCAGGCCACTCCTCAGAGGCAGCTTCCCAGGGGCAGGCCTTTTCACAGGCCTTTCTACCAAGCCCAGGCCTCCTCTTCTGCATATGCTCAGAGGGTTCTTTAGAGGGAGAGGCAGAAGGGGTACGAGCAGACCTGCTTCCACCCCTCAGCCAAAACCCCCTGCCAAGCAGGCATCCTGATGGGTTTGCCAGGGACGATTCTCCACCACCTGTAGCGGGCAGGCTGGCTTACTTTGTCCAGGACTGGAAGTCTATAATATCAGACAAGTGGGTCCTGGAAGTAGTAAGCCAGGGACTGGTTCTCGGCTTCAAAAGATTTCCAAAGCTGAGAACCAGATCCTTTCCACCTGCAAACCCCTCTGAGGCATTTGCCCTAGAGGCAGAGGTCTCTTCCCTCCTAGTTCTCAGAGCTGTGGAAAGGGTTCCACCCCTACACCAGTGCAAAGGGTTGTACTCCAGGTACTTCCTTACCCCAAAAAAGAAAGAATGGCGGCCCATCCTGGATCTCAGATACTTAAACAATCACCTGTTAAAACCAAAATTCAAAATGGTGACTCTGGGAATAATTTTACCCTCTATAAGGCCAGGGGACTAGCTAGTATCCCTGGACCTCAAGAATCTTACTTCCATATTCTAATGAAGCTCCCGTCGAAAGTATCTCAGGTTCGAGCTGCCCTCAGGCCATTACCAGTTCAGAGCAATGCCCTTCGGACTAACTTCTGCTCCAAGGGTGTTCACAAAATGCCTGGCAGTAGTAGTTGCTTCTCTAAGAAGGCAAAGGATTGCCATCTTCCCTTACCTGGACGACTGGCTTATAGTAGGCCAGTCCCCAGACCAAGTCAAGTCACACTTACAAATAACTCAGCAACTGCTCACCTCGTTAGGTTTCCTCCTGAACCTTTCAAAGTCATTTCTAGAGCCGGTCCAGCTCCTCACCTTCATAGGCGCAGAGCTAGACACAGAAAAGGCCAGAGCTTTCCTTCCCCTGGACAGGGCAAGGGCCCTTATCTCTCTGGCCTCCTCATTCACCCTGCAGGTCTCTTGACCAGCAAGGCATTTTCTACAGCTCCTGGGGCACATGGCTGATTCCACAGCAGTGGTGCAGGGAGCAAGATTTCAGATGAGACATTCAGTTCCATTTGAGAGCCTTCTGGTCTCAAAGGAAGGACCCTCTGACCAAATTGACACCAGTGACTCAACCCTGATCCAGGCCCTACAGTGGTGGCAGTATCAGAGCAATCTGAGACAAGGGTCCCTTTGTCTCTCAGTCCCACTCCTTAATCCTTACTACAGATGCCTCCTCTTGGGGTGGGGGCTCATTTGTGCGACCTGACCACCCAGGGGTTGTGGTCCCTCAGGAGTCTCTGCTCCACATCAATCTGTTGGAGCTCAGAGCAGTATTTCTAGCACTTCCAGTTTTTTCCAAGTCTGTTCAGAATAAAGTTATTCAGATCAGAACAGACAATACTACCACAATGTGGTACATCAACAGGCAAGGAGGCACTCGGTCTACGACCTTGTACACAGAAGGAATGAAGTTGTGGTCCCTGGCTTACTCCCTGAACACCTCCCTCACAGCAGTACACCTCCCAGGCAAGGACAATGTCCTGGCAGATGCTCTCAGCAGGATATCTCGGGGCCATCACAAATGGTCACTGGATCCCTTGGTCTTGGAGGTGATATTCTCCAGATGGGGCACCCCACAGATAAATCTTTTGCAGCCCCAGACAATCACCAACTCTCCCTTTTTGTTGCAGGCCCCAGTGTTGGGCTCAGTCCCCTGGATGCCTTAGTTCTCAGTTGGGAAGGGAAGTTCTGATGCCTTCCCCTTCCTCTCCTGTTCAAATGTTAGTCAAAATTAGATCTCAACCCTGCAAGATGATCCTGATTGCTCCAGACTGGGCCAGACAGCCGTGGTATCCACTCCTTCTGTCCTTAGCAGTCCATCTTCCCCTGTGTCTTCCCAGGAATCGCAACCTGTGCTCAGGGGAGGGTTTGGTACCTGAATCTCAAATCTCTCGATCTCAAGGCCTGGCTCTTGAAGAGTTAGAGTTTGCTGATTTACACCTCTCCCGTGGTGTAATGGACATTCTGAAGGCTTCTAGGAAACCTTCTGCCAGGGCTACTTATAATTCCAAGTGGAAAAGATTTTCCATATGGTGCTCTGGAAAGCATACATCTTACTTCGAGATAGAGCTCTTGCCGCAGGCTATCACAATTAGGACTATGCCGCAGGCACTAGGACCACACGGAAAAACTTCTGCCAGCAATACCAGCTGGGGACCGCCCCCGACGCCGGCCCCCGCCCAGACGCCGGTCAGGGTACAAGAGGGGCGGACCCAGCCCACCTCAGCTCCTTTCCCGCCAGCACCACGCGCGTGAATAGCTGCTGCATGCGATTCACCAGCGAGAACAGAGCTACAATCAGCTTAATTTTCACGGTTTTTCGCTGTTACCGCTGACCGACGCCTGCACTGTGCCTACCGTTAGTGGCTCGCTTTTTCGGTATCTTGTCCTTCCTCGGTGCTTTCTGTTACCCGCTGGCGCCAACGCCAGTACTGCAGTTGGTCCACGCTGGTTCGATGTCTTCCCGGCCCCTCTCACCAGAACACGCCAACAAGTGTGAGTGCGGCAGCAAATTCCCACCAAAGACGGGTCATCGGCGATGTGTTTTCTGCTTGGGCCCGGACCACGACACTGCTAACTGCGCCGACTGCTAAGCTGCTCACAAGCCGGATTCGCATCCGACGCCTGAAGGCTTATTTACTAGAGAAGAAGATGGACCTGCACTCGGCCGAGGGGAAGAAGAAGAAAAAGCGCCATAGTAAGAAGCGCAGTTGGCACCGTCCTGGTCCTGTCCCGGCGTGGTCGCGATCTTCCCAAAGAAGGCCTGTCCTTCGGCTCGGTGAGTCGCCAAGGCCGTCTTCCTGGCTAAGGCCGCCCACAAGGGGAAGCAGCCGCCGCTTCAAGGTGACCTCGATTAAGGTCATCGCTAAGTCCGGCGGGCGTTTCTTGGCCCTACCATCCACGGCACCGGTGCCACCTGCTAAAGTCAGCGCCTCGAGCCGTAAGGACTCTCCGCGCCTCTGTCGCCACCCCGCCATCGGGTTGGGCGACACCGACGCCGGGTCGAAGGGGCCAAGGACTCCGGGTCGGCCGCTGTCCTGCCAACGTCCCCATCACCCAAGTCCTCCTCCCCCTGGGCCTCCAGGAAAGCTCGCCGTCCCCGCCACATCTGAAGCTTCTTTCCTAGTGGGGCGGCAGATATTCTCCCCGGACGAGCTTGAAACAACTTTTTCGCTTTGGTGGGGCAGGTTCACAAACGCATTACCCGTCGCCGCCCAGACACTGGTACCAGATCCTGTGGGTGAACCACAGCCGAGAGCGAGGCCTCCTGTGAGGTCCCTGGAGCGCCGCTTCCTCTGCTCTAGGGCTTGTTCCCACGCCCGATCTGCAGACCGCGACGCCGCCCTTAGATTCCACTGACCGACGCCGGACCCAGTCTCGCTCGAGCTCCTTCCCTCGACTTCAGCAGGACGGTTCCCGACATCGGTCCCCTGACTGACATCGGTCATCGCTCCGTCATCGGTCCAGGGACCGAGGTTGGTCTTCGGACCGTCGTCAGTCCCTTGCATACTGACGTCAGCGAAGGCATGGACATGAGGCAGAACCAGACCACTCTAAATCAGATAATCGGTCCTCCTTTTCATCATCATCCTCTTCCTCTTCCCTCAGCCTCAAGCGCTCCCCTGAGGAGAAGGACATGCCTCGCTCGCCTCCGGTCGATCCCACATTCATGGACATCATGATGCATATCCAGGCTTCTAATGAGTGGGACACAGAAGACCTGGATCGGGAACGCCAGAGATTGGCCAAGTACCTGAGGCAGAAGGAGCCAAAGTCTTTGGTCATTCCTCCTCTGGTGGATACCTTTCAGGACCTGACTAGATCCACCTGGCTGTGCCCAGCCTCCATCCCGGCGGTTCCCAAGAAGTCGGAAAGGCTTTACAAGGCTCCGAGGGCTGAACACCCTCAGGCAGACTCCACTGTGATCACGGCTGCTCATGACAATTCTCGACAGCCGCGGCACCTCGGCTCACAGCCTCCCGACCTGGAGTCCCGTTACTTGGATCAGGTGGGCAAGAAAGTCTCACGCTGTCTCCACCTGTTCTATTAGATCCTCAACTTCCTCCATATATGGTGCAGTTCCAGAATGCGTTGGGGGAGCAGGGGTCTTGAGCTGGCAAGGCCATGCCAGACTCCGATAAAAGACTGAGCTCCTGCTCTCTTGCAGTCGGGCTCGGATGTAGGCACTCATGTTCTGAGGGCCTCGTACGATACTGCAGATACGGCTGCCAGAGCAGCTGCCTCTGGAGTTTGTCTCCGGCGCCATGCCTGGTTACGGCTTTCGGGCTTCCACCAGGATCTGCAGTCCGGTATCCGAGACCTGCCGTTTCAGGGTACCGTCTTATTTGGGCAGAAGACGGAGAATCTGATCTCACATCTCCAGGAATCGGGCAAGTCTATCTGGTCGGTCCGCCAGCTGTACCGTGGCGACCAGCGATGCCCCCATCGGCTTTTTCGGAAGTCCTCAGGCAACCAGACTTCAGTCCGTGGTTCCCAGCAGGGGCAGAGAGGTGGCTTTCTCCGGCGATCCAGAAACCAGCAGCCTGGTGGATCATCGGGCCGGGTCCAAGTCCTCCCAGGCCTCTCTCCCCCCCGGTTCCGCCCAATGACTACTCCCCGTGGCCAGGCGTCGGGACCGCTTCTCCTTCATCTCGAAGGTGGAGCTCTATTACCACAGATCAGTGGTCTTGGACGTCATTCAGAGAGGACGTACGTTGGCATTCACAGAGTTCCCTCCTCGTACTCCACCAAAGCTCTCCCGTTATCCTCCTTCTCACATTCCACTCTTGGAAGGAGAAATTCAGGCCCTCCTGCAGAAGAGAGCAATAGAACGTGTCCCCCTGGAGCAGTGGGGTCAAGGGTTTTATTCCCACTTCTTTCTGATCCCAAAAAAGACTGGGGACCTTCGCCCCATTCTGGACCTCCTTCCTTTAAATCTTTTTATAGAGTACAAAACGTTCAGGATGGTGACTCTTCAAAGTCTTCTCCCTCTGCTGCACCAAGGGGATTGGCTCTGTTCTCTCGACATGCAGGATGCCTACATGCATATCGGGGTCTTTCCTCCTCACAGGAAGTTTCTGAGGTTCCACTTCCTAGAAGAGCATTATGAGTTCCGGGTGCTTCCGTTCGGCCTTTCTTCCGCTACGCGAGTCTTTACCAAATGCCTAGCAGTGGTGGCTGCGGCTCTCAGGCGGTCAGGCCATTATGTTTTCCCTTACCTTGACGACTGGCTTCCTATGGCCCTGTCAAGGGACGGCCTCCTGTGCTCTCGCAGAGATGTCTATACTCTGTTCTGAGAGCTGGGGATCACCCTGAACTTAAAGAAGTCGTCCCCGGAGCCCAGCCAAAACCTTGCTTTCATTGGAGCGACTCTGGACTCCGTCCAGGGCAGGGCTTTTCTTCCTCAGGACAGGGGCAATCGCCTACGACGTCTGGCAGAACGGATTTCAATAGCACCTCGAGTTCCCGCTCGGAACTTCCTCAGTCTACTGGGGCACATGGTGGCGGCCATCCCTGTAGTACCCTTGGCCCACCTCCACATGAGAATCCCACAATGGATGGTCAGGGTGCAGTGGGATCAATACTCCGATGACCTGGACGCCTTAGTCAGGATCTTGGAGCCAGTCAGGAGAATGTTGCTTTGGTGGATGTACCCCAGCAATCTGGAAAAAGGGGTCAGCTTTCGTCCGGAGCCTCCAGGTCAGACTCTGACAACGGATGCTTCAGACCTGGGTTGGGGGGCTCATCTCGGAGGTCACCGCATGCAAGGGGTTTGGTCCGACGAGGAACAGTCCCTCCATATCAGTGTCCTGGAAATGCGAGCGGTCCTCTACGCTCTTCAGGAGGACCTGATACTAGGCTCTCTTCTCATTCAGATGGACAACATGGCGGTCGTCTTTTACGTCAACAAGCAAGGGGTCACTTATTCCTACCCTTTTTGGCGGGAGGCGATGAGAGTCTGGTATTGGGCGCTGGAACGGGGCATTCGTCTGTCGGCGATGCACATTCCAGGGGTCCTAAACAGTCTGGCCGACGATCTCAGCAGGACGTGGGCCAGTGCGCACGTGTGGGAGTTGCTTCAAGTCGGTGGCGGATCAGCTCTTCGGTCGGTGAGGCCTTCCAGAGCTAGATCTCTTTGCTTCACCACGCAGCGCCAAGCTGCCACGCTTTTGCTCGCGAGAGCACGCACCTGGCGTTTTCTGGCCAGATGCGTTATCCCTTTGTTGGGCCGGGAGGTTTCTTTATGCCTTTCCGCCCTTCCCTGTCATCCAGAGGGTGCTGCTCAAGTTACAGGCAGAGGGGGCATGCATGATCCTGGTGGCCCCCAACTGACCCCGACAGATTTGGTTCCCACTTCTGCAGCGGTTGTCCCAGGAACCTCCAATTCCGCTGCCTCTATGCTCGCAGCTGTTGTCCCAGGACCAGGGTTCTCTGGTCCACCCGGATCTCCGCTCCCTGCACCTTCATGTTTGGCTCCTCCAGACGTAGCTGTGAATCGATACGGGGTTTCCCCAGAAGTGGCTGAGGTCTTGGCATCTGCATGTAAGCCCTCTACTCGCTCTGCTTATGCCATGAAGTGGAAGCGGTTCTGTCTTTGGGCCTTGCCTTAGCATTTGGACCCAGGCACGTGCTCTGTGAACTCCGCTTTGCAGTATCTCTTCTCCTTAAATGAGAAAGGCCTGAGCTATTCCTCTATCAAGGTGCACATGTGGGCGATCTCTGCCTACCATGCTCTGGTGGGCGACAAAGCATTAGCCCAGCTAGAAGTGGCCCGCACCTTCCTTAGGGGGGTTCTTCACATGAGACCTCCCATCAGGGACCCTGTCCCACCCTGGGACCTCCTTTTTGTGTTGGAGAAACTTACCCTTCCCCCTTTTGAACCTGCAGCGTCTTGCGAGCTGCGCTTTTGTCCTGGAAAGTTTGTTTTTTGGTTGCTGTTACTTCCGCTCGAAGAGTTTCCGAGCTGCAGGCTCTGATGTGTAAAGAGCCCTATTTGGTTTTTCATAGGGAAAGGGTTTCCCTCCGAACTAGTCCTAAGTTTCTTCCGAAAGTGGTCTCGGAATTGACCCTCAACCAGTCGGTTGATCTTCCTGTTTATTTTCCTTCTCCCTCCAATGGAGGGTAAGTTCTCCTCCGCACATTGGATGTCCACAGATCCCTGAGGTATTACCTCAGTAGAACGGTTCAATACCATAAATCGGAACAACTCTTTGTGGCCTTTGCACCACACCGCCTGGGTCAGCGGTGTCCAAGCAGACTATCTCCAAATGGATAGTCCTTTGCATTTCATTCTGTTACGAGCATCACACAAACCCCTACCGGGTCGGTGAGGTCACTCCACCAGGGTGTTTGGCTTCTTTTGCCGCAATGTGGAATGTCGCCATTCAAGATCATCTGTGCGGCCTGCGACCTGGAATTGGTTGCATACCTTTGTCAAGCATTACAGCTTGGATATCGTCTCCAGACGCCATGCTGGCTTACCTGCGGTTCTACAAGGACTTCTTGTCCTGCCGGTCTCTGGAGTCAGCATATTTCTCCTCCCGGGGGCGACTGTCTCTTCGCTGAGGAACTGCTTGGGACTTGGTCCTAATTGTGATAGCCTGCTGCAAGAGCTCTATCTCGAAGTAAGATAGTATAGTTACGTAAGAACTTACCGTAATAGTAGATCTTCGAGAGGAGCTCTTGCAGCAGGCGCTGTTTTCCCTCCCACCTTCCCCCTCGGAGTGCAGGTTTCTTCTCTTCTCTTCTCTAGGATGGGCTTCATCTCCTTCTCTTGTCAGGCCATCTGCTGGGTACTGGCGGGAGAACTGAGGTGGAGCTGATTCCGCCCCCTCTTGTACCCTGACCGACGTCGGGGTGGGGCCGGTGTCGGGGGCGATCCCCAGCTGGTATTGCTGGCAGAAGTTTTTCCATGTGGTCCTAGTGCCTACGGTATAGTCCTAATTGTAATAGCCTGCTGCAAGAGCTCCTCTCAAAGATCTACTGTTACGGTAAGTTCTTACGTAACTGTACTTTCCCCAGAGTCTGCTGATCTGCCCACAGTCCTTGATTATATGGTCCATTTAAATAGCTTAGGGCTCAGACCAGCTACACTGAAGGTGCATCTGGCAGCTGTCTCTGCTTTTATCTCAGCAGGTGAGCCCTCTTCTCTTTCTGCTCACCCTGTATTCTCCAAGTTTTTCAAGGGATTGCTTCACACCAACCTTCCTTTCAGGGACCCTGCCCCTGCTTGGGACCTTAATGTTTGCATTGCTCAGCTTATGCAACCCCCTTTTGAGCCTTTGTCTTCAGCAGAGCTTAAGTACTTGACTTGGAAAATTGTGTTTCTGGTAGCCATCACCTCTGCCAGACGCATAAGTGAGTTACAAGCTTTGTCAGTGGAGCCTGATTTTATCTCCTTTCATAGAGATAAGGTGGTCCTCAGGACTAACAGGAAATTTTTGCCTAAGGTGGTTTCAGATTTCCACCTTAATCAATCTATGTCTCTTCCTTTGTACTTCACTGACCATTCCTCCTCTGGTGAGAGGAGGCTCCACAGTTTAAATGTGAAAAGAGCCCTTAGCTACTACATAAAACGTACCAAGGGTCACAGGTTTGACTCCCTTCAACTGTTTCTCACTTATGGTGAGGTTGGTAAAAGGAAACCTGCCACTAAACGATCCATTGCCAGGTGGATTGTCTCTTTTATCCAATTTTGTTATGGAAAACTGGGTAAGGTTCCACCCTCAGGCCTGAGGGCTCACTCCACCAGAGGTACAGCTGCTTCCCTGGCTCCTGCCAGGAATATTCCTATCTTAGAGATATGTCAAGCAGCTACCTGGAAAACAGTTCACACTTTTACCAAGCATTACTCTTTGGATAGTCAGGCTAGGAGTGATGCTCGGTTTGGCACAGCTGTGCTTCAGAGCCTATTTCCTAAGTATTTTCTGTCCCTCCTCCATGGAGGTACTGCTTGGTAGTCTGCTACTGTCAGAATACAGCAAGACTTCATGTTGTTTGAAGAAATAATTACTCACCTTAGTAATGTTTCTTCTAATGGAGTCTTCCGTATTCTGACCCCCCGCCTGCCCCTCTCAGAACCTCTGTTTTCGGATGTGGGTGAGCAGTGGCAGTGTTGGCACTCAGTAGTTGCCCACCTTGTTGTTTCACCCCTTTTCTTGGGTGATTTGGTGTTGTGTTTTTCATTTTTTGGGTCTCCTGACTTGAGTCTTTGTTTTGGGACCAAAAAAAAAAGTGTTTTTTATGCTTAATAGCCAGTTGGCTAGTGTAGGTTTACAGCTTCCACACAGGGTCTTAGTGAGTTTGCTCATAAAAATCTGACAGTTTGAGTTTAAACAGCAACAGACAGAGTCTCAACCGAGCTCGAGCTCAGCTTTCCATGCCTGGCATGGAAAGCTAACCCTTTCATCTCCGGGGCAGTTCGAAGGTTGGGACTCAGTGCTACTGTCAGAATACAGCAAGACTCCATTAGAAGAGACATTACTAAGGTGAGTAATTTTTTCTTATCATTAACGGTCAGCCCGGACCGCCCTCGGCGAATCAAAGGTGACCTGGGTGGTCGGCCGTTATACCCAGATTCCTCAGATTCGGACGTCACCGGCTTTCATTCTCATCCAGGGGATGATGAGTCAACCATTGGCCTAGAGACTGAGGAAGGTCCCTCATCTTTTCAAGGGCTTCTTCTCCTCATCTCTGAATCCACAGGGATGCCCCTGGAGCCTATCCAGAAAAAGTACCCTCTTACAGACATCCTTAAGAGTGGGGATACCCCGACAGAGGCTTTTCCTGTGGCTGAGGCTATTGTTAGCCCAGCCTTAGAACTTTGGCAGCGCCCTGCCTCTTGTCCAGCTCAGTCTGCCCGTATGACCCGTAAGTACGCAGTGCCCATGGGGTGCCTCGCGGGATTCACAGAGCACCCTTTGACTGAGAGCCTGGTGACCACCTCTGTGTTCAGGCGTACTGGCAGTTCTGCCAACTGCTGCATAATGATCACAGTGGTGGGTCCTGTACGCAGAGTTAGTAATGAAGCGAAGAGCACGGTGATAGAGTACGTCTAGTTTAGATGAGCTTAAGGTTGGGGAGGAGATAAAGATAATGTCTCCGTAGTCAAGCAAGGGAAGGAATGTTGCTTGGACAAGTCTTTTGTGGGTCGCGAGAGAAAAGAGGGTCCTATTTCTAAAGAAGAACCCCAAGCGTGATTTTAGCCTCTTTGATAGATCCTCGATATGATCATTGAAGGAAAGCTTATTGTCTATCCACATACCTAGATATTTAAATTTAGGTACAACTTCCAAGGGTTCACCTAGGGAGGTAACTATGAAGTTTTAAGGTGGGGTTGGTAGGGCACTAGACAAGGCAAGTTTTGAGAAAATCATTGTCTTGGTTTTTTGGCATTTAAGAGAAGCTTGGCATTGATAAGGTTGCTTTCTAACTGGATAAAGTCAGCTTGGAGTGCTTCCCTGACTTCAGTTAAGGATGAGCCTGATGCGTACAAAACCGTATCGTCCACAAAGAAATGTATGCTAGAGTTCTTTATGTGGGAGGGAGTCAAGGTTGTTGATGTACAGGGGAAAAAGTATTGGTCCTAGGATGGAGCCTTGAGGGACTCCTCTGGCAATTGGAAGGGGGGCAGATAGTAGGACATCAGTTTTGACTTTTTGTATCCTTCCTGTGAGATAACTGTTAAACCGCTGTTTATGTCTCTGCCTGTTGTATTTTGAACTGCAACCGTCAGATTCTTTACTCCGCCTCACTAAACAGTCGCTCCGGAGGTTTCTCCTGCAGCTCGGTTCGAAGTCGGTTGAAGTGTCTGTTTTCGGTCCATTTTCTACCGAAATTTAGTTTCCGAATAGTCGGTTCAAGTCTGTCTGTGGTACCATGAGTACTAGATAGGTTTTGTTTTGTTTTCTGTGTGGAACTTGTAAAAAGCATGGATCGGTTCGGCTAAACCGATTGTTCAGATAATTTTTGTATCTTACTTTAGTGTGTGGTTACTGGTCTGTATCGCTTCTTAAAAGGGGGTTTAGTATGTCTTTTTCCAAGACCTGTGAAACAGTCATGAACCGATAGGGGAGTCTTGCCTGGCAGTTGCCGAAAAAAGGGTAAGTTTGGTTGGGTTGGCCATGTCTGAGAAACCCAAGAAAAAAAACTGGCCCACTGGGTTTCAACACTGCAGTGAGTGTGGGGAGGTCTTTGCTAAGGTCTATCCCCACACCACCTGTGTTTATTGTCTGGGGTTTGACCACCTTGATTCAGACTGCCAAATTTGTAAAAATTTTCCCAAATCTACCCTTGAAAATAGATTAGGTAGACTGAGGGAAAGGGAGGCCGAGAAGTCCGCTGATCCAGATGGCCAGCCCGGTTTGGTTCTGACCGAACCAGAAAGAGTGCTCTTTGACCAGGGCGATACTTCTTCGGGCAAAAGGAGATCCGATCCCGAGGGGTCGGTTCTGGCAAAAAAGAAATGCAAACAAAAATCATCCGGTTTGGATCCAGAATCTCATATTCTGACCGCCGAAGAAATAGCCAAAGCGATTCGTATTGAGGAATCGCTTCACCCGGTTCCGACTGATCTGGCACCTTTTGGCAGGGGCTCGGTTCGGTTGGTTCCCTGGTTCATGATTATACCCTGGAAGAATTTTATGAACCGGAGTTTGAGGAGGAAGGAGAGTTGGAAGATGAATATGGTGATGGTGAAAGTCTGGATGTGCCTATTGATCCGGACATTTCCCAGACAGACCTTCAGGTGTTTCTCCTCCTAGGCTTTCTGAGTCCCCTTCGCACTTTATGTTTTACAGAAAGCTGGCTGAGACCCTCCAGCTTCCTATGGAGGAGGCACTGGAGGATCAGAAGGAGCCTGACTATGTAGAGATGATGGACATCCCAGAGCCCAGGAGACTGTCTCTTCCCCCTCCACAAATCTTTTGGGAAACACACAAAAAATTCTGAAGTCTCCCAATTCCATACCTCCTGTAGATAGAAGACTGGACAAGAGGTATACACTTTCAGACTCGGATGCGGAGTTCCTTTATCAGCAGTGCAGCCATGTTGGGGTTGTACAGTCTGCTGCCTGCGATAAGGCAAATATTCCTTTGGCATCACACTCTCCCAGACAAGGACTCCAGGAAGATTGATGCCATGGCAAAAAAGCAGTTCATGGCATCTTCCTTGGGATTCAGGCAGGCGAATTATATGGCCTATATAGCCAGATACTCGAAATCCAGGTGGGACACTGTACTGGCACTGGCTAAACAGTATTCCCCCCCCAGCTTGCCAAGGAGCTGGAGGAGGTGGCTGCAGATGGGATTGAGGCATCAAAAGTTCAGTTTCATGCTGCTGTGGACTCCAATGATGTGTCATCGAGAGTCATGGCTACATCTGTAGCTCTTTGGAGAATGGCTTGGCTCAGATGTACTAGCCTGTCACAGGATACCCAGGCTAAGGCCATGGATTTTCCTGTAGTGGGTAATTCTCTGTTTGTGGAGCAGACAGAGAATTACATGAAGAAAATGGACGAGTACAGGTCCACTTACAGGAGTGCTCAGGCCAAGGAAAGGTAGGCAACTCCTCAGAGGCAGCAGTCTAGGGGCAGGCTTTTTCAAAGGCCTTTTTACCAAGCACAGGCCTCTTCTCCCTTTTCACAGAGGGGGTTCTTCAGAGGGAGAGGCAGAAGGGGGATGAGCAGGCCTGCATCCACCCCTCAGCCTAAAGCCCCTGCCAAGCAGACACCCTGATGGGTCTGCCCGGGTCGACTGTCCTATCCCAGTAGGGGGCAGGCTGGCTCACTTTGTCCTGGACTGGATGTCTGTTACATCAGACAAGTGGGTCCTGGAAGTAGTAAGCCAAGGACTGGTTCTCAGCTTCAAAAGATGTCCAAAGCTGAGAGCCAGATCTTTTCTACCTGCAAATCTTTTGGAAACCCTTGCCCTAGAGGCAAAGGTTTCTTCTCTCCTAGCTTTAAGAGCTATAGAGAGGTACCTACCCTACACTGGGGCAAAGGACTCTACTCCAGGTACTTCCTGACCTCCAAAAAGACAGGAGAGTGGCGACCCATCCTGGACTTAAGATATCTGAACAAACATCTCTTAAAACCAAAGTTCAAGATGATAACTCTGGGAATTATCCTTCCCTCTCTAAGGCCGTAGGACCGGCTAGCCTACCTGGACCTCAAAGATGCCTGCTTTCACATTCCCATCAGGTGCTCCCACAGAAAGTACCTCAGGTTCGATTTGCCCTCAGGCCACTATCAGTTCAGAGCAATGCCCTTTGACCTAATCTCAGCTCCAAGGGTTTTCACAAAGTGCCTGGCAGTAGTTGTTGCCTTCCTAAGAAGACAAAAGATTTCCATTTTTCCATATTTGGACGACTGGCTCATCGTGGGCCAGTCTCCAGATCAAGTCAAGTCAGACCTGCAAGTGACCCAGCAAGTGCTCACTTCTTTAGGATTTCTTCTCAACCTACCAAAGTCAGTTCTCGAACCAGTGCAGCTCCTCACCTTCATAGGGGCAGAGCTGGATACGGTAAAAGCAAGAACCTTTCTTCCCCTGGAAAGGGCAAGAGCTCTCGTGGAGCTGGCTTCTTCATTCAACCTTCAGGTGTCTCAACCAGCAAGGCATTTTCTTCAGCTCTTGGGCCATATGGCAGCTTGTGCAGCAGTGGTCCAAAGGGCAAGATTCCAGATGAGGGACATTCAGTTCCACCTGAGGGCTTTTTGTTCCCAAATAAAGGATTCCCTTACCAAACTAATCCCAGTGACTCAAACTCTGATTCAGGCCCTACAATGGTGGCAGGATCAGGACAATTTGAGACAAGGGAATCCATTTGCCACTCAGTCTCATTTAGTGGTCCTTACCACGGATGCTTTCCTGCTGGGCTGGGGAGCCCATTTGGGGGATCTCACCGCCCAAGGACTGTGGTCTCCTCAGGAATCACTTCTACACATCAGTCTCTTGGAACTCAGGGCAGTGTTTCTGGCACTGCAAGCTTTTTCCCAGTCAGTACAGAACAAGGTGGTTCAGGTCAGAACAGACAACACCACCACCATGTGGTACATCAACAAACAAGGAGGCACTTGGTATATGGCCTTGTGCACAGAAGCAGTGAAGCTGTGGTCTCTGGCTTATTCCCTGCAAACCTTTCTGATAGCAGTTCACCTTCCAGGGAAGGACAACGTCCTAGCAGATGCACTAAACAGAATATCTCGGGGGCCATCAGGAATGGGCCCTGGATCCTCTGGTATTGAAGGTGATTTTTTCAAGATGGGGCACTCCACAGATAGATCTTTTTGCAGCCCCAGACAATCGCCAACTTCCTCTCTTTTGTTGCAGACTCCCAGTCTTGGGCTCAGTCCTGCTGGATGCTCTGATCCTGAATTGGGAAGGGAAATTTCTGTATGCTTTTCCCCCTTTCCCTCTCCTGTTTAAAGTTCTAGTCAAGGTAAGGTCACAGCCTTGCAAAGTGATTCTGATTGCTCCAGACTGGGCCAGGCAGCCATAGTACCCCTTGTTGCTGTCCCTAACAGTCCATCTTCCCCTGTCTCTTCCCAGGAATTGCAAACTGTTAACCTCCTCTCAGGGGAGGATTTGGTACCCCAATTTTCAGTCTCTCAACCTCAAGGCATGGCTCTTGAAGAGTTAGAGTTTGCAGATTTGCATCTTTCTCAGGGGGTTTTGGATATTCTCAAAGCCTCTCGAAAGCCTTCCACCAGAAAGACTTATAACTCCAAATGGAAGAGATTCAGCATTTAGTGTTCCAAGAGGCATATCTCCCCAGATACTGCTGAATTGCCTACAGCTCTGGATTATATGGTCCATCTTAATAGCCTAGGCCTCAGAACAGCTACTCTCAAGGTACACTTGTCTGCTGTTTCTGCTTTCCTGTCAGTAGGTAAGTCTTCCTCACTGTCATCTCACCTTTGTTCTGTAAGTTTTGCAAGGGATTGCTTTATACCAACCCCCCATTTATTTATTTATTTAGTTAAACATCAGTTTAGAAACCTTTGAGCCAGAGGCTCATTTACAAAGGTACCTCGTCACAAAGAGGACATCAGAACAGTAGTACAAGGGACACAGTACTTAAAAACCAAAAAGTTACAGTTCAATTACAATTTTGTTTCAATAGAATACAATCTCCAACGAAGCAAAAGATAACAAAAGGTGCAAAACTTATGGTCGGGGAGAGCTGGTGGGAGTAGAAGGAGGGAGATAGGGGAGGAGGAATTAGTAGGGAAAGGAAGGGGGATCCTACTTCTGCTTGGGATCTTAATGTTTGCATTGCTCAGCTTATGCAACCATCTTTTGAGCCTCTGTCCTCAGCAGAGCTTAAGTACTTGACTTGGAAAACTGTGTTTTTGGCAGCCATTACCTTTGCTAGATGCATCAGTGAATTGCAAGCCCTGTCAGTAGAACCTGATTTCATCTCTTTTCACAGAGATAAAGTGGTCCTTCGAACTAACAGAAAGTTCTTGCCCAAAGTGGTTTCAGATTTCCACCTGAATCAGTCTGTCTCTCCGTTTTCTTCACTGATCATTCTTCATCAGGGGAGAGGAGACTACACAGTTTGGATGTTAAGAGCCCTTAGCTACTACATAGAGCGCACCAAGGGTCACAGGTTTGATTCCCTCCAGTTGTTCCTCACTTATGGAGAGGTAGGAAAGGGCAAACCTGCTACCAAGAGAACTATTGCCAGGTGGATTGTGTCTTGTATACAATTCTGCTATGAGAAACTGGGAAAGATTCCACCCTCAGGCCTGAGGGCTCACTCTGTAAGGGTACAGCTGCTTCCCTGGCGGCTGCCAGGGATATCCCTCTCTTAGAAATCTGTCAAGCAGCCACCTGGAAAACGGTACATACTTTTACCAGGCATTACTCTCTGGATATCCAGGCTAGGAGTGATGCTCGGTTTGGCACAGCAGTACTTCAGAGCATATTCCCAAATTAGGTTCTGTCCCTCCTCCATGGAGGTACTGTTTGGTAGTCTGCACTTGTCCGAATACAGTAAGACTTCATGTTGTTTGAAGAAAAAATTACTCACCTTAGTAATTATGTTTCTTCTAGTGGAGTCTTGCTGTATTCTGACGTCCCACTTGCCCTCTCAGAACCTGGATTTTTTGGGATGTGGGTGGGCAAACACAGTGTTGGCACCTCAGGGGTGCCTCCTTACACCCTCTGTTATTCATGGGGTGATTATGTTATTTCAATTGGTTTTCGTGTTTTGGGTTTCCTGACTTGAGTCTTCCCTTGGGAACCCAAAAGAATATTTTTCTGCCAGTTGGCTAGTAAAATTTTTACAATTTCCACATAGAACACTTAGTGAGTTTTGCTCGTAAAGATCTGACGGTTGCAGTTCAAAATACAACAGGCAGAGACCTCAACCGAGCGCAAGAGCAACCTTCTATGCCCTGCATAGAAAAGTTAACCCATTGTTCTCCAGGACAGTTTAAAGGCTGGGGCTAACCGCACTTGTCAGAATACAGCAAGACTCCACTAGAAAAAACATAATTACTAATGTGAGTAGTTTTTTTTTCTGTTCACTGTATCTGCAGGACGCGTTCTGTCACGTCCCAGTCTGTCCCATCAGCAGTTCCTCCACTTCAGGGTCGAAGGGACCCTGTACAAGTTCCGAGCCATGCCATTCGGCCTGTCATCAGCCCCATGGGTCTTCACCAAATGCATTGCAGTGGTGACAGCCCATCTCAGGGGGGTTGGGGGGGTCAGGAGTTATCATTACCTCGATGATTGGCCCCTAGCAGGATCCACCCAACAGGAGGCAGAGAGGTCCAGGGACCTGGCCCTTCAGACCTGCTTCCAACTCGGCCTCCTCCTCAGCGAGGCCAAGTTGGAACTCGTTCCTTCTCAGGTGATGGGCTTCATCGGGGCAGAGCTCGACTCTTGTCAAACCAGAGCTCGGCTCCCGGCGGACAGGGCGGAGGTTCTTTCCTCCTTTTCCCAATCATTTCTGGTTGGGCAGTTGCGCCTTCTGGGTTACATGGCGGAGTGCACCTCAGTGGTCCGTTGGGCCTGGTTGCACATGCGCCCCCTCCAGTGGGAGCTAGCTGCCCAGTGGACTTGGCGCCACTGTCATTTCAACCAGCTGATCACTGTAACTCTGAAGATGTGAGGCGCCCTCCAATGGTGGACCATCCCAGACCGATTGCAGGAAGGGATCCCGTTTGTCCACCCCGAGCCAACTGTCGTCCTCACAACCAATGCCTCTCTCATGGGTTGCGGAGCCCACATGGGGAAAAATGGGCCCACAGGCTCTGGACCCCCATGGAGTCCCAATGCCACATCAACCTGTTGGAGCTCTGTGTAGTCAGACTGGCACTGTCAGCTTTTGCTCCTCAGCTCCGGGGTAAAGTGGTTCAAGTCCAGACTGACAATACCACGACCATGTACTCCTCAGCAAACAGGGCGGCACGCACTCCCGTCTGCTGTGCAAGGAGGCGCTCTGCGTCTGGACCCTCGTGAGTCGATTGGAGGCAGATCTCCTAGCCATCCATGTGGCAGGAGCCTCAAACCATCTGGTGGATGCTCAGTCGCGTAGGCCAGACATCCCACGAGTGGTCTCTCCATCCAGAGGTAGCTATCAGCCTGTTCTCCCGGTGGGGCAAATCGATGGTGGACCTGTTTGCCTCCAGGGAAAACACCATGCCGAGGCTGTTTCATGCCCGGCCCCCCTCAGCAGGGTTCATTGCAGGGGGATGCCTTCTTGAGGCCATGGACCCCAGACCTCCTCTACATCTTCCCTCCATTTCCCTTGATCCACAAGGTGCTCCTCAAGGTGAGGAGGGACAAGGCAAAGGTGATTCTGGTAGCCCCAGACTGGCCGCACCAGTTCTGGTATCCAGATCTCCTCAGCCTCAGCTGCAGACCCCCGGAGCAGCTTTGAACACACCCGGACCTGATATCACTCAATCAGGAATAGGTATTCCATCCGGACCCTCAATCCCTGCACCTCACAGCCTGGTACCTGAGCGGCTACAGTTCCAGGCTTTGGGTGTTTCCGAAGATGTCTATACCATGATGGAGGTATCCAGAAAGGAATTGACCAGGAAACGTTTTGCCTTCAAATGGAAAAGGTTTTCCATTTGGTGTCAGGGCAAGGGCCTGGACCTTCTGTCCTGTCCAGTGGCTAACATTCTCGACTACCTTTGGTCTCTCTCCAAAGGGGGTCTTCGATCATCGACCCTTAGGGTGCACCTGGCAGCCATCTCTGCTTATCGGGCATGGGCCAGTCTACTGACGGTGGCACAGAAGACAGTGGTTGGGCGCTTTTTCAAAGGCCTGGGTCACATATCCCCTCCAGTGCGTGAACCTCTACCTCCGTGGGATCTACTGCTGGTACTGGCAAAGCTCATGGGTAAGTCATTCAAACCAATGCATAAGTGTGCCTTGTCACACTTGTCATGGAAGACGGCCTTCCTGGTGGCTATCATGTCTGCCAGAAGGACAGGGGAGCTCCAGGCACTTTTGGTGGACTTTCCTTATCTGTTCTTCCACGGGGACAAGGTTGTCCTTCGCCCCCACCCGAAATTCCTTCCAAAGGTGGTGTCAGAGTTTCACCTTAACCAGGTGTTGACTCTGCCAGTATACTACCCTAATTACACCTCGGAGGCCGAGAACAGGCTCCATACTTTGAACCTGAGATGTGCGCTCACCTATTACAAGGAGAGGACGGCGGAAATTCATGGAGAGGTTCGCCAGCTGTTTGTCACCTACGCTGAAGGTGCTTCTGGCAGACCTGCAGTGAAGTGGCCTATTGCAAGATGGATTACATCATGCATAGGTCTGTGCAATGAGTTGCCGGACAAGGAGCCTCCCAGAGGGATAAGAGCTTATTCTACCCACGATACTGCTGTATTGGTGACTGCTTCCAGGGACATCCCTATCCAGGAAATCTGTCGGGCTGGTACCTGGAAGTCAGCAAACACCTTCATCACCCACTAGCACATCGACCTTGAGTCACGGCAGGATGTCGGTTTTGGGACCTCAGTTCTCCAATCTCTGTTCCCTAGGTAAGGGGTGTGCGCCTTGCCTCCCTCCTCCTGGAGTACTGCTAGGAGTCTGCCAATAAGTGTGGATGAACAACATATCCACGATCCTAAAAGAACAGGTTACTTACCTGTGACAGTAGTTCTAAGAGTGGTATATGTTGTTCATCCACACAACCCACCTGGCCTCCCCGGCTTCGACGCACAACCTGGCTTCCAGTGGGCTAGATCTGGCATCATGGGGCAAAGCCGAGAGTTTTAACACCCGGATGGGTGGGAGGAGCCAGCTTGCAGACCTTCCGTCAAGATTTAAAGCGGCAAGGAACCTGCCATGAAGTGTGGATGAACAACATATACCATTCCTAGAACTCCTGCTACAGGTGAGTAACCTGTATTTATTGTTTGTCAGGCAGAGGCTGTATGAGTGGGGAAATACACCTGGGCCCCTGCTGGTCAGACTGATGAAGGGAGGGAGGGTTTCAAGCAAAATGATTTCAATTAAGGATAAGGGAAACAATCACAACCAAAGAGGAAGAAATTAGGGATTTATTTAGGGCATTTTGTACTAATTGGTATGTGGAGGAATGCAGGGGAAGTGAGGAAAAGGCTAGACTCTTTTTGGATAGTATTAAGCTCCCAACCCTGAAGGAGGAGCAGGCAGCACAGTAAGGGGCCGAGGTTACCGAGGTGGAGATTAAACGTGCAGTCTTGGGTCTGAAATCAGGAAAGGCTGAGGGACCTGACAGGTTCGGAGCAGAATATTATAAATTAATGAAAAATGAATTAACAAACCAATGTGTAGTCTTATCAAAGAGGCTGGCGGGGGGTTGTGCTCCTTATCCAATATTTGTTTATTACTTAAACCAGATAAAGACAGCACAGAATGTGCTTCTTACAGGCCCATTTCCTTACTTAATTATGATTGTAAAATTATAGCTAAAGTATTAGCCCTACGATTGGAAAATGTACTCCCCTCGGTTATTCACCCAGATCAGACAGGATTCATCCGGGGCAGAATTATATTAGGAGGCTCCTTAAGGTAGTCTGGTGGGGCATGAAGTGCCCGGGCAAGGCCTGTATTCTGTCTATAGACACTGAAAAGGTGTTTGATGGAATTGAACGGTCATACCTCTTTGCGGTATTAAAGAGATTTGGGGTGGGAACAAATTTTATTTCACTGGTAACATTATTGTATGGTAGACCCATGGCCAGAGTTCTGGTAAATGGAATCCCCTCTGAGGAGTTTCAACCATTCAGGGGCACTAGGCAGGGCTGCCCCCTCTTCCCCTACTTTTTGTGTTGGCTGTTGAGCCTCTAGCTTGTAAGATAAGAGAGAGTCTGATAATTCAAGGAATTAGAATAAAGGGGACACACCATCACCTCTCCTTGTATGCCGACGACTTAATGCTGTACCTGACCAATCCCAACGTCTTGGTCCCAGCACTGTCGGAGGTGCTTCAGGAATTTGCCTTATTCTCTGGATACAAACTTAATTTACATAAATCTGAGATTATGTATCTGGATGGGGAGGAACCTTGTCAGGGGAAGAACACTTGGGGTCTCCAAGCTGTGAGTCATAGGCTCACTTATTTAGGAATCAGAGTGGGAAGGAACTTAAATAAGCTATGTAGACTAAAGTATTACCCAATTTATCAGACAGTAAGGGAAGATCTAAATAGATGGATTGGGCTCCCCATATCTTGGATGGGAAGGGTCAGTCTGATAAAAATGAATGTGCTCCCAAGCATATTGTATCTGTTACAAATGATACCATTCAGCACCACGATGAAGGATCTGAAACTTCTGGATAAGAGCTTTAATAAGTTCATCTGGTGGGGTAAACGTCCTAGGATGGCGCTGAGTAGGCTTAAAGTTTCCAAATATAAGGGGGGTTAGAATTTCCAGACATAAAGTATATTTCCTTTCAGCTCAATTTAGATGGATCCATAACTGGGTCTTTCAAGGGAGGCTACAGCCTGGCTAAATCTGGAACAGGAAGGTTACCCGATCAGGCTCATGGCTTATCTTTCACCGGGGGGGGGTGTCTTATGCTTGTTTGGCATGCCCTAACCCCGTGGTTGCAGCAGTTTTGGAAGCCTGGAAATGTATAAAGAAAAGAGTTTCTACCAGGATGGGAGGATAATGGTCTGCTAAGATGGGAGACTAAAGGGATCCACTGTCTAGGGGACTTGTGGGATCAGGAAGGTATGTACACCTTTGAAGAGGTTAAGAGAAGCATAACCTTCCAAATACCCATATGTTCTGGTATTTGCAGGTCAGACACTATGGGGAAAAGATTTTGGCAGAGGCCACATGGGGGTCAACAATAGTCAAGATGGAGAGGGAAATGGGGGCTCCTGAACGAGGAAGGTCTAATCGGGATCCCGATTGGCAGAACTAAATAGGGAGTTTTGGGAATCCATCAACCACGGTAGGTCTAGGTGGGAGAGGGATCTTCATATCCCTATTAATGATGAGATGTGGGAACAGATAGTATGCTCGCTCATGGGCCTCTTGTCATGTAACAGATTGAAGGAGGCACAGTATAAGTTTCTCTACTGTCTGTTTCATTCACCAGCCAGGGTTAACAAATTTAATTCAGGGATATCACCCATGTGTGGGAGATGTTGAACGGAGAGGGGAACCTACCTGCACTACTTTTGGGAGTGCAAAATAATTAAGGAAATTGGGAACAGGTGGTTAATGAAATTGGTCACATGGTGGGGCAAGCAACTTCAGATGGTCCCCCTTTCTATATTGTTAGGTCTGGAACAGGATGGGAATGGGAACTGGGCCCTATATCCAAGGTGGATACGGATTCTACTTGTTTTAGCGCAACAAATTCTTTTGAACACCTGGGTCTCCTGTACGGTACCTACGTCCCATATGTGGAGAAACTTACTGTTGTCCACCCTAGCCATGGAAAGGTTCCCCTTTACATTAAAGGGGAGAGTGGAATTGTTTACTAGAATCTGGGTGCCACTCATTGCTGCCCTCTCCCCAGCTGAAGTGACTATCTTCTCTGAGGGGTTTGGGGGTATAATTTAAATAAAATGCTTCCATGAAAAAATACACACCACGCAGATCTGCAAGAACAAGGGCACAATTTGAAGATAGAGGGGCGGCTCCAGAGGTAATGTGAGGAAGTATTTCCAGAGAGGGTTGTGGATGCATGGAACAACCTCCCTGAGGAGGTCGAGTCAAGAACAGCGGGGAATTCAAGAATGCATGGGACAGACATAAGGCAGTCCTAGTGGGGAGTAGGAGGAAGTAAGCTGTTGGTTAACCAGGATCTGCAGCTTATCTGTTAGGTAGGAAAATGGGCAGACTAGGTGGGCCAAGCGGTCCTTCAAACAACATGAAGTCTGGCTATATTCTGACGTATGCAGTGAGTCCCAACCTTCGAACTGCCCCGGAGATGAAAGAGTTAACTTTCTATGCCAGGCATGGAACGCTGAGCTCAAGCTCGGTTGACACTCTGTCTGTTGTTCTTCAAACTCAAACCGTCAGATTCTTTACTCCGGCTCACTGAACAGTTGCTCCGGAGATTTCTTCTTCTGCTCGGTTCATTTTGTCGGTTAAAGTGCCGTTTTCTCGGGTTTCTACCAAAATTAAACCATAACCTGTCGGTTCAGTCTCTGTCTGTGATATTTGAGAGTACTAGATAGGTTATTTTATCTTTCTGTGTGGAACTTGTAAACGATTGATCGGTTCGGTTTGAACCGATCACGTGTTTTAAAAAAATCCTAAATTGTACTTTTAGAGTGTGGTTACCGGTTCTTATCTGTTCTAAAAAAAACGGATTTTATTACGTTTTTCACGACCAGTGACACGGTTTGGAACCGATAAGAGGGTCTTACCTGGCGGATTGCCATAAACGGGTAAGTTTGGATAGGACTGGCACTATGTCTGAGAAACCCAAAAGAAAAAACGGGCCCACTGGGTTTCAACACTGTAGTGTGTGTGGGGAAGTCTTTGCCAAGGCTGATCCCCACACCACCTGTGTTTACTGTCTGGGGTTTGACCACCTCAATGCAGACTGCCAGATTTGTAAAAATTTTCTGCAGCTGCCCCGGAGAAGAGAGTTGGTAGGCTCAGGGAAAGGGAGGCCAAAAAGTCTGCTGAATTGGATGGCCAGCCCGGTTCGGTTCGAACAGAACCAGAAGGAGTGCCCTCTGACCAGGGCGAGACTTCTTCGGGCCAAAGAAGATCCGACTCTGAGGAGTCTGTTCCAGCAAAAAGGACTAGAAAATCAGCTGGTGTGGAGCCAAAACTTTCCTCTCCAACCGCTGAAGAAATAGCCAAAGCGATCAAAATTGTCCAGTCGCTTTCCTTGATTCCACCGAACCCAGGGCTCAGGTACGCCGGGTTCGGCCGCCGGTTCCACCAGTTCAGAGTATGATTTGAGGAGTATTATAAACCGGAGGAGGGGTAAGAGGAGTATGAGGAGAGTGAATGTGGATTTAAAAGTCTGGATGTGCCCATTGACCCGGACATCTCTGCAGACAGACCTTCAGGAGTGTCTTCTCCTAGGCTTTCTGAGTCCCCTTCTCATTTTATGTTTTATAAAAAAGTGGCTGAAACCCTACGGCTCCCTATAGAGGAAGCTGTGGATGATCAAGAGGAGCCTGACTATGTGGAAATGATGGATATCCGAGTCTAGGAGACTGTCTATTCCCTTGCATAAATCTTTTGGGAAACAGTTTAAAATTCTAAAAACTCCTCATACTATACCTCCTGTGGATAAGAGAATGGACAAGAGGTACACATTGTCAGGCTCTGATACGGAGTTCCTTACACAACAATGCAGCCATGTTGGGGTAGTGCTGGCTGCAGCCTGTGACAAGGCAAATATTCCCTTGGCTTCACACCCCCCAGACAAGCACTCCAGGAGGATTGATGCCATGGCAAAGAAACAGTACATGGCAGCATCCTTGGGACTCAGACAGGCGAATTATATGGCTTATGTTGCTAGATATCTGAAATCCAGATGGGACACGTGTCATGGCTCTAGCAAAACAGGTCCCTGGCCAGCTTGCCAAGGAGCTGGAGCAAGTGGCTGCTGATGGTATTGAGGCATCCAAGGTGCAATTCCATGCTGCAGTGGACTCTAATGATGTCATCAAGAGTCATGGCTACATCTGTGGCACTTCGAAGAATGGCTTGGCTCAGATGTACTAGCCTGTCACAGGATGCCCAGACTAGGGCCATGGATTTTCCTGTTGTGGGTAATTCTCTGTTTGAGGAGCAGACAGAGAATTACGTGAAGAAAATGGATGAGTCTAGGACCACCTGTAGGAGTGCACAGGCCAAGAAAAGGCAGGCCACTCCTCAGAGGCAGCTTCCCAGGGGCAGGGGCAGGCCTTTTCATAGGCCTTTTTACCAAGCCCAGGCCTCCTCTTCTGTTTATGCTCAGAGGGGGTTCTTTAGAGGGAGAGGCAGACGGGGTACAAGCAGGCATGCTGATGGGGTTGCCAGGGCCGATTCTCAGCTACCTGTAGGGGGCAGGCTGGCTTACTTTGTCCAGGACTGGGAGTCTCTAACACCAGACAAATGGGTCCTGGAAGCAGTAAGCCAGGGACTGGTTCTCAGCTTCAAAACGTTTCCAAAGATGAGAACCAGATCCTTTCCACCTGCAAATCCTTCAGAGGCACTTGCCTTAGAGGCAGAGGTCTCTTTCCTCCTAGCTCTCAGAGCTGTGGAAAGGGTTCCACCCCTACACCAGGGCAAAGGGTTGTATTCCAGGTACTTCCTTACCCCAAAAAAGACAGGAGAATGGCGGCCCATCCTGGATCTCAGATACCTAAACAAGCACCTTTTAAAACCAAAATTCAAAATGGTGACTCTGGGAATTATTCTACCCTCTCTAAGGCCAGGGGACTGGCTAGTGTCCCTGGACCTCAGGATGCCTACTTCCATTCTCATCAGGCGCTCCCCATCGAAAGTACCTCAGGTTCGAGCTGCCCTCAGGCCATTACCAGTTCAGAGCAATGCCCTTTGGCCTCACCTCTGCTCCAAGGGTATTCACAAATGCCTGGCAGTAGTAGTTGCTTCTCTAAGAAGGCAGAAAATTACCATTTTCCCTTACCTGGATGCCTGGCTCATAGTAGGCCAGACCAAGTCAAGTTACACTTACAGATAACTCAGCAACTGCTCACTTCTTTGGGTTTCCTCCTAAATCTTTTAAAGTCAGTTCTAGAGCCTGTCCAGCTCCTCACCTTCATAGGCGCAGAGCTAGACACAGAGAAGGCCAGAGCCTTCCTTCCCTGGACAGGGCAAGGACCCTGGTCTCTCTGGCCTCCTCATTCACCCTGCAGGTGTCTCGACCAGGCAAGGCATTTTCTACAGCCCTGGGGCACATGGCTGCTTCTACAGCAGTAGTGGCGGGGAGCAAGATTTCAGATGAGGGACATTCAGTTCCATTTGAGGCCTTTTGGTCTCAAAGGAAGGACCCTCTGACCAAACCGATTCCAGTAACTCGAACCCTGATCCAGGCCCTACAGTGGTGGCAGGATCAGAACAATTTGAGACAAGGGGTTCCCTTTGTCACCCAGTCTCGCTCTTTAATCCTTACTACAGATGCCTTCCTCTTGGGGTGGGGGGCTCACATGGGCGACCTCACCACCCAGGGGTTGTGGTCCTCTCAGGAATCTCTGCTCCATATCAATCTGTTGGAACTCAGAGCAGTATTTCTAGCACTTCAAGCTTTTTCCAAATCTGTTCAGAACAAAGTTGTACAGGTCAGAACAGACAACACCACCACAATGTGGTACATCAACAAGCAAGGAGGCACTCTGTCTACGGCCTTGTACACTGAAGCAATGAAGTTGTGGTCTCTGGCTTACTCCCTGAACACCTCCCTCACGGCAGTTCACCTACCAGGAAAACACAATGTCCTGGCAGATGGTCTCAGCAGGATTTCCCTGGGCCATCACGAATGGTCACTGGATCCCCTGGTCTTGGAAGTGATTTTTTCCGGATGGGGCACCCCGCAGATAGACCTTTTTGTAGCCCCAGACAATCACCAACTCCCCCTTTTTGCTGCAGACCCCCAGTGTTGGGCTCAGTCCCCCTGGATGCCTTAGTTCTCAATTGGAAAGGGAAGTTTCTCTATGCTTGTCCCCCCTTCCCTCTCCTGTTCAGAGTGCTAGTCAAAATCAGATCTCAACCCTGCAAGATGATCCTGATTGCTCCAGACTGGGCCAGACAGCCCTGGTATCCACTCCTACTGTCCTTAGCAGTCCATCTTCCCCTGTGTCTTCCCAGTAATTACAACCTGTTAACCTGTGCTCAGGGGAGAGTTTGGTACCCGAACCTCAAATCTCTCAATCTCAAGGCCTGGTTCTTGAAGAGTTAGAGTATGCTGACTTACACCTCTCCCAGGGTGTAATGGATATCCTGAAGGCTTCTAGAAAACCTTCCACCAGGGGTACTTATAATTCTAAATGGAAAAGATTTTGCTGATCTGCCCACAGTCCTTGATTTTATGGTTCACTTAAATAGCTTGGGGCTGAGACCAGCTACACTGAAAGTGCATCTGGCAGCTGTGTCTGCTTTTATTTCAGCAGGTAAGCCCTGTTCTCTCTCGGCTCACCCTGTTTTCTCCAAGTTTTTCAAGGGATTGCTTCACACCAACCCTCCATTCAGGGACCCTGCCTGGGACCTCAGTGTTTGCATTGCTCAGCTTATGCAACCCCCTTTTGAGCCTTAATCTTCAGCAGAGCTTAACTACTTGACTTGGAAGACTGTGTTTCTGGTAGCCATCACTTCTGCCAGACGCATAAGTGAATTTCAAGCTTTGTCAGTGAAGCCTGATTTTATCTCCTTTCATAGAGATAAGGTGGTCCTCAGGACTAACAGGAAGTTCTTGCCTAAGGTGGTTTCAGATTTCCACCTTAATCAATCTATGTCTCTTCGTGTGTACTTCACTGACCATTCCTCCTCTGGCGAGAGGAGACTGCACAGTTTAGATGTCAAAATAGCCGTTAGTTACTACATAGAGCGTACCAAGGGTCACAGGTTTGACTCCCTCCAACTGTTCCTCACTTATGGTGAGGTTGGTAAAGGGAAACCTGCCACTGAAAGATCCATTGACAGGTGGATTGTCTCTTGTATCCAATTTTGTTATGAAAAACTGGGTAAGGTTCCACCCTCAGGCCTGAGGGCTCACTCTACCAGAGGTACAGCTGAGCCTCTGGCTACTGCCAGGGACATCCCTATTCTAGAGATATGTCAAGCAGCTACCTGGAAAACAGTTCACACTTTTACCAAGCATTACTCCTGGACATGCAGGCTAGGAGTGATGCTCTGGTTTGGCACAGTTGTGCTTCAGAGCCTATTTCCTAAGTAGGTTCTGTCCCTCTCCATGGAGGTACTGCTTTGTAGTTCAGATACGTCAGAATATAGCAAGACTTATGTTGTCTGAAGAAAAAATTACTCACCTTAGTAATGTTGTTTCTTCTAATGGAGTCTTGCTATATTATGACCTCCCCTGCCTGCCCCTCTCAGAACCTCTGTTTTGGGATGTAGGTGGGCAGTGCAGTGTTGGCACTTAGTAGGTGCCCACCCTTTTGTTTCATCCTTCTTTTTGGGTGAGTGGGTGTTGTGTTTTCATTTTGGGTCTCCTGACTTAAGTCTTTGTTTTGGTACCAAAAATGTGTTTTTATGTTTAGTAGTCAGTTGGCTAGTGTAGGTTTACAGCTTCCACACAGGACCTTAGTGAGTTTAGCTCGTAAAGATGACGGTTTGAGTTTGAAGAACAGACAGAGTCTCAACCGAGCTCGAGCTCAGCATTCCATGCCTGGCATGGAAAGTTAACTCTTTCATCTCCGGGGCAGTTCGAAGGTTGGGACTCACTGCATACGTCAGAATATAGCAAGACTCCATTAGAAGAAACAACATTACTAAGGTGAGTAATTTTTTCTTATCTGCCGTCAAATTCTATGTTTCTATGTTCTGTTGTCTACTGTACTAAATTAAACTTTATTTATACACTAAGGTACACACCAGATGTAACTAAAACTCTAGATAGTTTCTAAATGACAGCAAGGTTGCACTTTCTTGTTAGAATGTTCTGGTTACCTGTTAACTATATGTGTATCTGTTTTTTTGTTTGTTTTTTAAATGCTAGTGTAAGCATTAATTATGATTTCTATTGGTCTTTTATATATTTGTCATTATAGATGCTGATGGACTGCTAATATGGACACAAGGACTTTATTCCAGAACAATAATGTTAAGTTTATTTGTGGCCTGTCACACACTTGGCCTATAGAATGAGATAGTGCTGAATTCTTTGATGCTAATAGAAACTGTGATGTTAATCTGTTGTGTAGTCAGTATGTATGTATTGAATGTCCAGATTCTATTATGAAAAACAATAAAAACTTTATACAAAAAAAAGGGGGGTGGTGGAATTTTCCACCTTAACAAGAGGATGTAGACAGTGGAGTTTTAGTTTCCCTTTGGTCCACAGAGACTTCTGGAACATAGGGGCATGCAGTCTCATAGTCCCACCTACAGCCTTCCTGAGGAGGTTGTGGGGTCTAAAACTGTGGGAGAATTCAAGGATACATGGGACAGACATAAGGCAATTCTTGTGGGGGGTAGGAAGAAATAGGCTGTTGGTTAACTAGGATCTGCAGCTTATCCTCTAGGTAGGGAAACAGGCAGACTAGATGGGCCAAGCGGACCTTATCTGCCGTCAAAGTCTATGTTTCTATGTTTCACCTCCTCTCCTCCTCCTCCTCCTCCTTCTTCTTCTCTCCAGCTTAGCCTGCCCAGAGGTTGGGGCTCTCCTCCCAGAACAAACTAGGCTCCAATATCTTTTTTTTTTTTTTTTTTTTTTTATCTGGTTGGCTTATTCCTTTTCAGTTTTATCCTTTCCTTTTGCTGTCCCTTGGGCTCTTTGCCCCACACTCCTTTTTTTTTTTTTTCTTCTGTATGCCTGTTTACACTCCGGCAAGCAGAACTGAGGTAGTGAGGGAAGACAATGCTTACTGGCCAGCTTGTGAGAGCCATGCACACGTCGGCTTGAGGGCGCCGTCCCCCGACAGCCGACCCTCCTCTTAGGAGAAAAGCTTTATGCTGTGGCTTCACATGGGGTCCTAGCACCTCCAGCTTAGTACCCACCAGTGACGAATGGTGATGATGTACAAGAAGATCAAGAATTATGGTAGATATGTCATTTTCATTTCTAAGAATAGTATATAGTTCACATCTGCACAACCCACCTGGCCTTCCCTGGCAAGCGGCACACAGATCCCTACTTCCAGTGTGCAAGTTATGATGTCATGGGGTGGAGTCAGGAGAATATACTGCCTGGGTGGTGAGAGGAGCTTAACTTAAAGGTGTCTGGCAAATCAGGCTGTTAAAGTGGAACTGCCAAAGTGTGGATGTGAATTGTGTACCGCTCTCAAGAACTTGACACCACAAATTGAGCCTTGAATGTTTGATAAGGGGTGAGATGAGCTGGCTGATGGCCACGTGGTGCGGCTGGAGTAGAGCAGTCACCTTGATGAGAAGGGGGTGATAGGGAAGTGGGAGTAGCAGGAGTCCCAGCAAAACTCCCTCCACCCCCATCTGGCTGTAGGCTTTGTGATCGCTGAATTGCTGAAGCACCAACCTCCTCCCAACCCATTTAGAGTATACACCAGTTTTTAAGTTTCAAAACCATATAGTATTTTGTCTTGATTGCCACCTGATCGTGTTAGCCAAAGGGCAGAACTCTGGGCCAAACCTGTACAAATCATTGAATTTTGGTATGCAGCTTGTCAGACTGCACTGTTGCAAAGTACGGAATGGCTTGGCAAAATGCTGTCTGGCTCGTGGCAGCTTATGCACAAATACAAAGTGCAGGGCGTGGAGGCCACCCATCAGCAGTGACAGCATCTGGCGACCCTGGGCTGAATTTGTTTGTTGTCTCTTTCAGAGTAATAGCCTGGAGCGGGCTGTTGACTGGATATTCAGTCACATTGATGACTTGGACGCAGAGGCCGCAATGGACATCTCAGAGGGGCGATCAGCTGCAGAGTCCATTTCAGAGTCTGTCCCTGTTGGGCCCAAGGTTCGGGATGGCCCTGGCAGTAAGTATCCCTCCTTTTTGCCTTGCCCATTTCTTTTTCCAGTACTAGAAGATTTTCGCCAGAGTTGTCATACAGTTTTTATCTCCTGCAGGCAACAGCGGGTAGATGTGCTCCAGATATTCTGATACAGATTTGTCCCCCCTCCTGATTTTATAGTCTGTATATTCTGATTCCAGACAGATGAGATCCTACCACTGTTCAGTTGCCCCTCGACCCCCCAGCAGTGGCGTCAACTATCGCAGTATTACTCCATCCTTTCCGGGAATTAAAATAAACGGTTTTTTGTTTGGTTTTGTATACCATGTTTTATGACAGAATGATTTTTTTTTTTTTTTAATTTCTGTTTATTCACCTCCCTCCCTGCCTGCCGTCCCCGACCCTTCAGGAGCCTCAAGGCAGACATCCCTCTACCTTCTACCCTGCCCGTATGACCTTCTGGAACCCCATGTAGCGCGTCCCCCTGAGCGGGATGGGGCAGAGCCCCTTACCCCATCAATCAACTTAACGTCGGTCCAAGGGCCATCGGGTGGGCGAAGGCACATCGAGGGCACGTCTCCGGAGGCTCTGTCTTCCCAGCGACGGCAGGCATTTTCCACTTTTCCCCCACCCCTTACAGCGTAGGACCCCTGACGTCAAGGCGCAGACGCCACGCTGTATCCAGGCAGCCCTTCCCCTAACATTAGGGGCTTGCAGTACTCCGAGCCTCCGCTCAGAGTCAGGCAAGTGTTCGGGCTATTCCCCAGAGTAGGCGAGCTGTCATGGGACGCTCAAGCCTAACACCCCGCCGGCCCACCAGCGACCCGGGTCCGCTTCTGAACCCGGGTCGCCAGCGTGAAGCGAGGTGTGGCGTCCAGCACCTCAACCCTCAGCGCCACCGGGCCGGCTAGATAATGATTTTTAACCAAGTGGTATTCCAGGTGAAGTATCACACCACCACATTGCTGCTCTGCTGTTCAGTCTGTAGCACTGCTCTTTAGGATTGCTGGAATACTAGATGAGGAGGTAGAATATCCAACCTTTGCCTGTCGCACCAGATTATTTTACTACTTCTAGGAGCGTGGATATGTTGTTCAGCCACACTCTTTGGCATGTCCCTTTCCCCTTTAAATCTGGCCGGAAGTCTTCAAGCTAGCTCCTCCCACCCACCCGGGTGGTAAATACCTCGGCTCCGCCCCATGACGCCAGATCTTCCTTTCCGCTGGAAGATTCAGGTTCCCTCATGCTACTTCCGTAGTATCATAGGCCCTGGATATTAATTGACGTTTTTCACTGCAGTCGCTTTCTTTGAAACTCATACGAGTTTACAATTCCGATCCGAGCGCATTGGACATGGAGGACAAGTCGTCCTCCGGTGTCCTTGCAGACAGAAAATGTCGCGCACCAATCCCCACCTCTCGTGTGTCTGTTCTTTGGGTGTCGTGCATGACACCTTTTCATGTACCATCTGCTTGGCCTTCCATCCCAACATTCTGGACGACCGCAAGGCGTGCCTTAAGCTGGGGAGACCGAAGCTTCGCAGTCAACCGGTGAAATCAAAGGAGGCAAGCAGCTCAACCAGGTGGCGGCATTTGAAGAAGAAGCTGCCCAAGCTTCAATCAGCCAAGGCTTTTTCGTGCCCCTAAACCTTGGCTCTACCTTCACAGGATCCTTTTGGGAGCTGTGCCACTCGCTCCCCACCAGGGGTGAGGCGCCCTCGGGCATACACTCCTCCCACCCTAGAAAGCGGGACAGGGACCCTAAGTCGTCTTCTCGGAGGAGACGTTCCTGGGACCAAGAGAGGTCTGAATCCCAGGACCTTGCGGCCTCGGTCGAGATCGCTTCCTCGACGCCAGCTTCTTGGACCTCTCCTGCCAGGCCAAGGCACCGAGGCCGAGGAAACGGCCGAACCGGCCGAGATTTCTCTCGAGCCATTGTCGCCGACCCTGGCCAATGACTCTTTGGAGAGGACACCTATCCTTTCCTTCCCTTCCCCAACGAGGAGACCCAGCTCTTGGGTATCCTGACTGAGGGACAAGAGCCGGAACCTCTGTTTTCACTGTCTCCGGCCTCTCCTCATCAAACAAGCCGACCCTGTTGGTCTCGATCGAGGACCAGGACCCCTTTGGTCGAAAAAACCAAAAAAGGTCACAAACACTCTCGGAAGAAGCATCGCCACCGATCCTCATCCTCCTTGGATGAGGAGAGACTTTGATAGAAACTCCGTCGGTGTTACAAGGACCTTACAGTATGTGGCAACAGCTAATTCTGACCGGTGATAAGTCGGCTACACCAGCCATTACTTGGCCCAGCCTCTTAGGCTGACGCCAACCCCTCCAGGACTGCAGACTCCGGTTCTTCCTCTGGTAAGACTGGCACGCATTCCTGTTCAGCTTGTTTCGGTCTCCCCACCAATTTTGGTGGAGCCACTGCCTAAGCAGCCTCAGGGAGAGGTTCCCTCGAAAGAGGACCGGACAGATACGGGCCTGCCCCGTCGTCTGTCCATCACTGCTCTCCCCGATCGCCCTCGGCGTATTGAAGGGGACATAGGCAAGAGACCCTTATATCCTGACTCTTCAGACTCTGGTACCATTGGTCTACACTCACACCCCGATGATGAGTTGTCAGTGACAGGCTTGGAGGAAGGTCCTTCCTCTTTCCAGGGCATCCTCCACCTTATTTCAGAGTCAACTGATGTGCCCTTGGAGCCTATCCAAAAAAAGGCGGAATATCCTCTCACGGATATCCTTAAGAGGGGGGATACCCTGCCGGAGTCCTTCCCAGTGGCCGAAGCCATTGTTGGCCCTGCCCTTGAGCTATGGCAGCGCCCTGCCTCTTGCCCGGCTCCGTCTACCCGCATGGCTGGCAAGTACACTGTACCCATGGGGTCCTTGGCAGATTTCACAGAGCATCCCTCAGCCAAGAGCCTTATGACTGCCTCTGTGTTTAGATGCACGGGTAGCTCAGTGGATACTGACTGCCCTCCGGACAAGGAGTCCAAGAATATGAACTCTTCTACCCAGAAGGTGTATGCGGCCTCATCCTTGGGCCTTCATCAGGCCAGCTCGGCAGTGATCATGGCACACTTCTCTCACGCCCTCTTGGGGTCGTTAGATGAAGTCCTCCCTCATCTCCCAGCGGACATGCAGACCACGGTTAAGCAGGTCCATGACCAGGGCTGTGCTGTTGCAAAACAGCAGCTCCAGACGGCCTTGGATATTGGAGATTCCTGTGCCCGCTCACTAGCAGCCACAGTGGCCACTCGCCACAGGGCCTGGCTGAGGTTATCCTCTTTCCTGGCGGATACTTAGCACAGGTTAGCTGACATGCCCTTCCTTGGCACCGATCTCTTTGGTCCGTGGCAGGTCACCTCCAGCACATAGAGCAGTCCAGTGCCACTTGGATGCCGCTTCTGCAAAGGGTTCTTTGGGCAAGAACCAGCAGAAGTGCTAGAAGAAGCCTTTTTGGCACTCTTCTGCATTTAGACAGCCCTCCTTCCAGGGAGGTCAGCAGCACCAGCAGGCTCAAGCTTGGCACCCCGGGCCCAAACAGGGTCCCGAACAGCCCCGCAAAGGAGGTTGAGGTGCCGGTCCAGGAGCCGCCGCCTCCTCTAAGCCTGCTCAGTGACGGGTCAGAGGTGGCCCCCCCCACACCCATCATGCCAGTTCTGGGTCCTCCCATGGGGGGCCGGCTCCTCACTTTCTTTCCGCCTGGTCTGGTATCACTTAGGACAGGTGGGTCCTGGAAGTGGTCGGTTGGGGACTACATCTAGAATTCGAGCAGTACCCTCCCTGCCAAGCCCGTGCCCCTCGGGAGGAAAGGATCTCAGTTTGCACTCAGTCGGCCCTTCGGGACGACATTGCTCAGCTCCTCCTCAAGGAGGCAGTAGCTCCAGTCCCGGATCCTCCTACAGACCCAGGCTTCATGTCCAGGTACTTCCTGGTGCTGAAGCGGACGGGGGGGGTTGGTGCCCCATCCTAGATCTCCACGACCTGAATCAATATCTCAGGTCTAGCACCTTCCGGAGGAGTCCCGATGCCACATCAACCTGTTGGAGCTCAGAGCAGTCAGACTGGCCTTGTCAGCTTTCGCTCTTCAGCTCCGGGGTCAAGTGGTTCGAGTCCATATGGACAGTATCACGACCATGTACTACCTCAACAAACAGGGCGGCACGCACTTCCGTCTGCTATGCAAGGAGGTGCCCCGGATCTGGACCCTCGTCAGCCGGTTGGAGGCGGATCTCCTTGTCATCCATGTCGCAGGAGTCACGAACCCACTGGCGGATGCTCTCACAGGGTTTTAAATAATTGATTAGCAGTTTTTTTCTTGGGACTATACTAACTGTACAGAAAGTATTTATATAGATTTTCTAGAAGTGCTGTGTTTGTTAAACACAGTTAGGCAAGAGCTATGCATTTTCACAAAGATTTAGCACTTTTATGAGCAAAACGCTAATCAAATTTTAGAGTTAAATAAATCCCTGTCTCAGCTGCATAGGCCAGACATCCCAGGAGTGGTCTCTCCATCCAGAGGTAGCTTACAATCTATCTCACGTTGGGGCAAACCGTTGCTGGACCTGTTTGCCTCCAGGGAGAACACCAAGCTGAGGCTGTACCATGCCCACCCCCCCCTCAGCAGGGCTCGCTGCAGGGGGGTGCCTTCTCGAGGCCATGGACCCCAGGCCTCCTCTGCGCCTTCCCTCCATTTCCCTTGATCCACAAGTGTTATTCAGGATGAGGAGGGACAAGGCGAAGGTGATCCTGGTAGCCCCATATTGGCCCCGCGAGTTCTGGTATCCAGATCGCCTCAGCTGCAGGGCCCCGGAGCGGCTTTGTACACGCCCGGACCTGATATCATTGAACCAGCGGAAGGTATTCCATCCAGACCTTCAATCCCTGCACCTCACAGCCTGGAACCTGAGCGGCTAGAGTTGCAGGCTCTGGGTCTTTCCGAGGATGTCTACACTGTGGTGGAGGCATCTCATAAGGAATTGACCAGGAAATGTTATGCCTTCAAATGGAAAAGGTTTTCCATTTGGTGTCAGGGTAAGAGTCTGGACCCCTTATCCTGCTTTGTGGCTAACATTTTAGACTACCTTTGGTCTCTCTCAAAAGGGGGTCTTCGGTCATCGACCCTTAGGGTGCACCTGGCAGCCATTTCCGCTTCCTGGGCGCTGGCCAGTCAGTCGACATTGGCACAGGAGACAGTGGTCGGGTGCTTTTTCAAAGGCCTGGATCACATATCCCTTCCGGTGCGTGAACCTCCACCTCCGTGGGATCTTTTGCTGGTTTTGGCAAAGCTCATGGGCAAGCCATTCGAACCCATGCATAAGTGTGAGCTCTCACACTTGTCATGGAAGACTGCCTTCCTGGTGGCCATCACGTCAGCCAGAATGACAGGGGAGCTACAGGCACTTCTGGTGGACTCCCCTTATTTGGTCTTTCACAGGGTCAAAGTTGTTCTGCGCTCCCACCTGAAATTCCTTCTGATGGTGGTGTCAGAGTTTCACCTTAACCAGGTGTTGACTCTGTCGGTATATTACCCTAACTACACCTTGGATGCCGAGTACAGGCTCCATACCCTGGACCTTAGACGTGCTCTCTCTCTCCTACTACAAGGAGAGGACGGCGGAAATTTAGGGAGAGGTTCGCCAGCTGTTTGTCACCTACGCTGAAGCTGCTTCTAACAGACCTGCAGCCAAATGGACTGTTGCAAGATGGATTACATCATGCATAGGTCTGTGTTATGAATTGGCGGGCAAGGAGCCTCCCAGAGGGATAAGAGCCCATTCTACCCGCCATACTGCTGCATCGGTGGCTGCTTCCAGGGACATCCCTGTCCAGGAAATCTGTCGGACTACTACCTGGAAGTCAGCAAACACCTTCATTACCCATTACCACATCTACCTTGAGTCACGTAGGGATGCTGGAATCTCTGATTCCCAAGTAGGGGGTGTGCACCTTGCCTCCCTCCTCCCGGAGAACTGCTAGGAGTTTTCCAGAGAGTGTGGATGAACAACATATCCACACTCCTAGAAAAGCAGGTTACTCACCTGTAACAGTAGATCTTACTTCGAGAAACAGCTCTTGGGTGGGAGGAGCCAGCTTGAAGACATCCAGCCAGATTTAAAGGGGAAAGGGACATGCCAAAGAGTGTGTATGAACAACATATACCACTCCTAGAACTACTGATTTTACTTCAAGAAACGGCTCTTACAGCAGGTTACACCATTAGGACTGAAGCCGGCAAGCGCCAGGACCCCACGAAAATTTTCTAGCTGGCAGTATTCAGCGGGGACCACCTCCGACGTCAATCCCGCTCCCGATGTCAGGCATAGTACATAAGGAAGTGGTCCCCCAGAATCCCCAGTTTTTTTCCCGCTATCGACTCGCCAGCATCGGCCTCTCGGTCTCTACCTAGTGCACGATGACTTAGAAACTTCAAGTGTTTCTACAAAACTAGTGTCCTCTCCAACTCCTTCTTCTGAGGGACACGTTTCAAAGTGTGCCTGCGGAAAACAGTTCCCTTTCAAGGATCCTCATTCTTCCTGTGTGCGGTGCTTAGGCCACGACACCAAGGCCTGTACTTTTTGTCAAGGGTTCAACAGCCGCACCAGGATCCGCTGTCAGAAGACTTCAGGCATACCTGTTAGAAGAGAAACTTAGCAGGATGGACAAAGAACCTTCCTCCAGGGGTGATTCTTCTTTCAAGGCCCACAAACACCGGGAGAAAGCAAGGTCCAGATCCCCGAACCGGGCCTCAGACTCGCGTAGCTCAGGCTCCACCGGATCTGACCACTCTCCCTCCAGGGCTTGTTTGCAGCCCCCTTCAGTCAAAGTCTGGGCTTCAGGTGGTTCTTCGACTCTTCAGCCCATCAAGACTCCTAGGCCTTCGGCTTCCTCCACTCCCTCTCGGGCCTCTTCCAAGTCTTCTGAAAGCCACAAGTCTTCCTCATCAACCCGACGTTGGGACCCCGACTCCAGATCGGTCTCACAGCCTCCCAGAGGTCCGGATCCACAACCCAGGAAGATGAAAGACCTGACGTCCCTAAAGCGGATGATGGACCCGTCGGCGGCCAAGCACCTGAAGTCGGCCAGGCATTCGCTGGAGCCGAGGACATTGGCCAAGCACCAGACGCCGGCTGGGCGTTCGCCGGACCCAAAGTCATTGGCCAAACAGACGTCGGCTTAACTGGAGCCGAAGACCACCCACCAGTCACCGGTGGACACCGGTCACAGGGATTCCACGGAGGAGGACATGACATTGCCTGAAGACCAGGCGGGCGACACAGAGGATGCAGGACTTCCGAGGGAATCTTCGCCCACCCTGAAGACACCCGAGGACCCGACCCCGGCGACAGACCACCGGCGCCAGGCCCGTTGCCAGGCATGAATATACAAGAGGTAAAGGATCTCTTTACTTTCTGGTGGGACAGCATCCATAAAGACATGGTCCCAGTCAAACCTCCTCCTCCTACTCCTTCACCTCCTACGCCCCCTCCTCCACCACAGGGGCCAGCAGGACAAGCACCAACCCCTAAGGAGCAGACTCCACTTCCTAGGGCAGATCCAAGGATCGGAGAAGGCCTCCCTCAAGATCTCCATCAGGGTCTCCCAGCCCCAAGCGACCCAGACATTGTCGGTACACTCCGTCAGGGGAGGGCTCCAGATCAGATACCTCAGAATACTCCTTCTCCACTCAGCATTCCATCACCTGACCCACATGACCTGCCCAGGTCTCCTTCGGATGATCCCTCTTTCTCTGAGATCATGAGGCACATCCAGGACAACATGGGATGGGATGCTGAAGACCTCGATCCCGAAAGACAGCGCCTTGCCTGTTATCTTTGGCAGAAAGACCCAAAGCCTGTGGTAGTGCCACCCTTGAGGGACACCTTCGCTGACATCACCAAGGCTGCGTGGAAGCGTCCACACTCCACTCTCACTGTGCCGAAGAAAGCTGACCGCATGTACAAGGCTCCGAAAGAGGACCAGTACTTGGCACAGCAACCTCTGGCTGACTCCCTGGTCATTACGGCCTCGCATGATCGGTCCCAAAGACCGCAACACATGAGCACACAGCCACCGGACCAGGAATCCAAACAGCTGGATGCCCTGGGGAGGTGCATGTACGCGGCTGCTACATGCTCCTTCAGGTCCCTGAACTACCTATCTTACATGGTACAGTTTCAGAACGCCCTGTGGGAACAGGGCCAGGACCTGGTCGATTAAATTACTGGATGGCGATCAGAAGGCGGAGCTCCTAAACCTCCTCCGCACAGGGTCTGATGTGGGTACCCAAGTGCTACGAGCCGCATATGATTCTGCGGGCTCGTCTGCCAGAGCTGCGGCTTCAGGCATCTGTCTCTGGAGACACTCTTGGCTCCATGTCTCCGGGTTTACCCTGGATGTACAGAAGAACATTCTTGACGTCCCTTATAATGGCGAAGTACTTTTTGGTGAACCCTTGGAGAAGGTTATCACCAAGCTCCAGGATGCTGGGAAGGCAGTCAGGTCTGTACAAGCCATGTACAGATCAAGACCTGGTGCCTTTCGTAGGAAACAGAGCCATTTTCGCAGCCAGCAACAACGGCTGCAGCCACGTTCCAGCCAGCAACAAAGGGGCACTTTTCAACGTAAAGCCCAGGCTAAGTCTTCCCCAGGCAGAGGCCAGCGTTACACCAAACCGGCCCAGCCTGCAGGGACCAGTGCTGCCACAGCATAACTCCTTCCCGGCCTCCGCCCCTCTTCTGGATCAACGGGCACAAAAGGTCGGGGGTCGCATCGCAGGCCACTTTTTAGGGTGGCAGTCGATTACCGCCGACCAGTGGGTTCTCCAGTTGGTCAAGAAAGGCCACTTAATAGAATTTCTCGACCACTCACCGTCAAGACCTCCCCTACTTTCCCGTTACTCTGGTCAGCATGCCCTGCTCATACAGCAGGAGGTGCTCATGCTTCTTGAAAAAGAAACGATAGAGCACGTACCACGGAACCAGAGAGGTGCAGGTTATGATTCTCATTTCTTCCTGGTTCCCAAGAAAACGGGGGATTTCCGTCCGATACTGTACCTCAGCGACCACAACGTGTCGGTCCTGTACCAACGCTTCCGCATGGTGCCCTCCCAGGTCTGATTCCCATGCTCAAGCAGGGCGCTTTTGTAGCGTCCTTTGACATGCAGGATGCCTACCTGCATATACCCATAGCTCAAGCGCACAGGAAGATCTTACTTAGAGATACAGCTCTTGCAGCAGGTAACACCATTAGGACTGAAGCCGGCAGGCGTCAGGACCCCACGGAATTCTTCTAGCTAGCTATCTTCAGTGGGGACTGCCCCCCGACGTCGGTCCCGCCTCCGGGCGTAGTACATAAGGGGGCGGCCCTGCCAGATTCTCCAGTTCTTTCCCGCCATCGACTTGCATGTCTCGACCCTTCAGATCGTTTCTAGCGCGCGACGCATGGTTAAGTTCTTCCTTCGGGAAAACGTTCATTTCTTCGGCTCAGTTGCTGTCTGATGTCCTCTCCAGCCTTCGTTGAAGGCCATCCCTTGAAGTGCACCTGTGGGAAGCAAATCCCGTTCAAGGACCCGCATTCCGCCTGCGTCCAGTGCCTAGGCCCAGACCACGACACCCGGTCCTGCACTTTCTGCCAGGGGTTCAACAGCAGGACCCGGATCCGTCGCCAGAAGGCCCTGCAGGCGTTCCTGCTCGAGGAGAAGATCAAGGCCATGGACACCTCCAAGGGGGATTCAGCAGAGAAGGCCCGGAAACACTCTGAAAAGCACAGGGAGAGGGTTCCATCCAAGTCCCCGTCTAGGGCCTCTGACTCCCGTAGTTCCGGCTCCCGGTCCGACCGTTCGCCCTCCCGAGCCCGTTCTCAGCCTCCCCCCACTGCAGTGAAGAAACCTTCGGGCTCCTCTTCCTCCTTACAGGCCAAGACCTCCAGGCCCTCTTTGTTATCTTCTTCCAAAGCCCTGGTTAGGTCTGGGGACCGTCATCATCACCACAAGGCAGGATCCCGCCATTCTGAACCCGACGTCAGGTCTGCCTCCTTGCCTCCTCCTCCTCCCCAGCGGAAGACCAAGGAGCTTACCTCTCTTAAGAAGCTGTTAGACCCGACGTTGGCCACCATCACAGGTCCCAGGAGCCGCCGACCGCCAGACGCCTGGCCGCCGTCAGGCTCTTTTGTTTTCTCGGTCGCGGCAGGGGCCGACTTCCGCATCTGTAATGGGAGAAGAGGACCCCAACGCCTCCTACCGACGCCTGTCAGGAAACTATCACGGAGGAGGAGTTGACGCAGCCTGAGGACCAGACGGGCGAACCCGGTCCTGTCGCACCTCCCAAGGAACCCTCCCCACAACCTGAGGCCCCTGAGGAGCCGACGCTGAACACGACGACCGGCCACCGGCGCCCAGTCCGTCGTCGGGCCTTTCCATTTCTGAGGTTAAGGAGCTCTTTACTTCCTGGTGGGATACCATTAAAAGGGATATGGTTCCCACACCACCTCCTCTTCCTTCTCCTCCTCCTCCGCCACCTGTGACCCCTCTGGCTCCTGCGCCCCCTTCTCCATCCGGGGCAGCAGGCCGAGTACCTCTCCCCCAGGAGCCTGCGGACCCTCCAAGGGGGAGATCAGATAAAAGGAGACCTCCGTCTAGATCTTCTTCAGGGTCACCCAGTCCTAAGAGACCCAGAAGACGCTGTCGTTCTCCTTCAGTGGAGGATACGGGATCGGAGTTCTCGGCAGGATCCAGATCCCCTTCTCCCCTCCACATCCCCTCTCCGGACCCACATGAGCTTCCTAGATCTCCTCCGGATGACCCATCGTTCTCCGAGATCATGAGACACATCCAAGAGAACATGGGCTGAGATGCGGAAGAATTAGACCCCGAGAAACTATGCCTCGCTAGGTATCTTCGGCAGAAGGATCCTAGGCCTGTGGTAGTACCACCCTTGGTGGACACTTTTGTGGACGTCACCAAGGCAGCGTGGAAGCGTCCACACTTGCTCCCGGCGATGCAGAAGAAAGCTGACTGCCTGTACAAGGCTCCTAAGGAGGACCAGTACTTGGCTCAACATCCTCTGGCCGACACTCTGGTCATAACAGCCTCTCATGACTGGTCCCAGAGACCGCAACATTTGAGCAGCCTGCCACCGGACCCAGAGTCTAAGCAGCTGGACGCTATGGGCAGGCGCACGTATGCTTCCGCTTCTTGCGCCATCAGATCCCTGAACTACTTGACCCACATGGTGCAGTTCCAAAATGCCTTGTGGGAACAGGGACTGGATCTGGCGGAGACATTTCCAGAAGGTGAGCAGAAGGAGGAGATGTTGCAGCTCCTCCGTACGGGTTCAGACGTGGGAACCCAGGTGCTGCGAGCCGCGTATGATTCCGCGGACTCCTCGACCAGAGCGGCAGCTTCAGGCATATGCCTCTGGAGACACTCATGGCTCCGTGTCTCCGGATTTACCCCGGACGTCCAGAAGAACATCATGGACGCCTCTTTCCAAGGAGAAGTTCTCTTTGGTGAACCTCTGAGAAGGTTCTCACCAAGCTCCAAGAGGCCGGGAAGTGAGGTCGGTCCAGGCAATGTACCGATCGAGGCTCAGTTCCTTGTAGAACCAAAGCCGTTGCGGACGGATACAGAGATAACAGTCCTGCACCGTCCACAACAGAGGGGCTCTGCCCCGTGAGAGCCAGGGAAGACAGCCCGCTGCCAAAGTCAGGCCCAGCTAAGCTGGCTCAGCCCACGGGCCCTCCGCCTCCACAGGCTGACTCCTTCCCGCCCCCGCCCGCAGGGTCAACGGGACATCAAGGTCGGGGTCGACATGTAATTACCTGCCAGGATGGCAGTCCATAACCACCGACAGGTGGGTTCTTCAGTTGGTCGAAAAAGGCCACTTTATAGAATTCGCAGACAAACCACCCTCGAGGCCTCCTCTGCTCTCCCGTTACTCGGGTCCGCACAAATTGCTTATCAGGCAAGAAATACTTGCGCTCCTGCAAAAGGGAGCGGTAGAGTACGTCCCAGAGAACCAGAGAGGGTACGGATACTATTCCCATTTCTTTGTGTTTCCGAAGAAAACAGGGGACCTCCGTCCAATCCTGGACCTCAGCGACCTCAATATGTGGGTCGCCTACAAACGATTTCACATGGCGACCCTTCCGGGTCTTATTCCCATGCTAAAGAAGGACACCTTCTTAGCGTCCCTGGACATGCACGACGCATACCTGCATATACCCGTACCTCAAGCTCACAGGAGGTTTCTGCGCTTCGAGTTCCTCAGCCACCACTTCCAGTTCGAGCTCTTCCATTCGGACTGTAATTGCCCCCAAGGTCTTTACCAAATGCATGGCAGTCGTGGCATCGTCTCTAAGGAGACAGGGCCACTATGTGTTTCCGTACTTGGACGATTGGCTTCTCATGGCCGCCTCCAGAGAGGCGTTGTTGATGGCTATCCAGAGCACCCAGACTCTGTTTCAGTCTCTGGGCATCATAATCAATTCGAGAAGTCTCTCCTTGTACCGTCGCAGAAGCTGCAGTTCATAGGCGCAGTTCTGGACACCGTTCAGGGGAGAGCATTTCTTCCAGACGACAGAGCGGAACGCATCAGATCCCTCATCAAGGATCTCTCGGCAAAGAAGACTGTCCCTGCCAGGCTGGTCCTTCGTCTGCTCGGACACATGGCTGCGGCCATTCTGACCGTCCCTTTGGCAAGGCTCCACATGCGGGTAACTCAGTGGATGCTCAAGGTGCAGTGGGACCAAAGGCAAGACCACATGCAGCATCCGGTCAGAATCACAGATGCCGTGATTCGAGACTGGCAGTGGTGGCTAGACCCAGGAACGCTCTCTGCGGATGTCCCTTTCTCAGCGCCGTCCCCAGAGGTGATCCTTTCCACAGATGCCTCGGGGCTGGGGTAGGGAGCACACCTGAACGGGGTGAGGTCCCAGGGAACGTGGACCCCTCAAGAAGCTCATCTCCACATCAACATTTTGGAGATGGGGGCGGTCCTTTATGCCCTGCAGGCCTTCCAGTCATAGATCCCGCTGATTACTCTTATGATCCAAACAGACAACACGGCGGTGATGTATTACCTCCACAAACAAGGAGGCGCACACTCCTACCACCTTTGCAGGGAAGTGATGAGAGTGTGGGATTGGGTAATCCAACACGGCACAAATCTGATTGCAGTTCACGTTCCCGGAGTGGACAACACAATCGCAGACGGCCTGAGTCATTCCCAGGCCAGGGTCCACAAGTGGGAACTTCTTCAGGGGGTTGCAGAGGATCTGTTTCTTCGATGGGGAACTGGACTTACACGCTTCCCCATCCAAAGCAAAACTGCCCAATTTCTGCTCACTAGATCCAGGGCCTGGTGTTTTCTGGCAAGACGTGTTGTCCCTCTCCTGGGCGAACAGATTCCTGTATGCCTTCCCTCCCTTCCCGTTGATCCAGAGAGTTCTTCTCAAACTGCGCAGGGAGCACGCATCATTGATCCTGGTAGCCCCTTTCTGGCCCAGGCAGATCTGATTCCCCTTGCTCACGCAGCTGTCCCGGGAACCTCCGGTCCCATTGCCCTTCAGCTCCCATCTCTTGTCTCAGGAGGAAGGTTCTCTGGTCCACCCGGACTTGCGTTCACTGAACCTGCATGCATGGCTCCTAGAGACATAGCCATTTTGCGACACGGGGTCTCGCAAGAGGTGGCAGAAGTTCTTTCCGCAGCCAGAAAGCCGGCAACGCATGCGACGTACGCCATGAAATGGCGCCGTTTTTGCTTGTAGTCGCAAGCACGCGGCCTTTCTCCTCTAGGTTGCCCAGTGAAAACGATGTTAGAATACCTGCTCTCCCTTTCCATTCGGTCTCGCCTACTCCTCTATTAAGGTGCACCTCTGCGCTATTTCTGCTTACCACTTCCTGGTGGGACAGCGCACAGTGGCGCAACTTGAAGCGGCTCGATACTTTCTGAGAGGGGTGTTACACCTTAGGCCACCCATTAAGGACCCTGTTCCTCCATGGGATTTACTCTTTGTCCTGGAACAACTCACGCTCCCTTTGAACCTGCTATGGATTGGAGCCTGCGTTTCCTGTCATGGAAAACATTATTTTTAGTTGCTGTTACGTCAGCAAGGAGAATTTCTGAGCTTCATGCTCTCATGTGTCAGGAACCTTATTTGATTTTCCACCAGGACAGTGTGTCCCTGAGGACGAATCCTAAGTTCTTGCCTAAGGTGGTCTCTGCACTCACTCTGAATCAGGACATTGACCTGCCTGTATATTTCCCTAAATATTCTAATAGAGGAGAAACGCTGCTTCACACCCTGGATGTTCACCGCTGTCTTAGGTATTACCTGAACAGGACTAAACAGCTTCGCAAGTCGGAGCAACTCTTCGTTTCCTTCGCTGACAGGATGATGGGCCAACCAGTATCGAAGCAGTCCCTTTCTCGCTGGCTTGTCCAGTGTATATCATACTGCTATGATACAAAGCAGAAACCCCTCCTGGGTACAGTCCAGGGCCATTCCACTAGGGGGGTGGCTACCTCCTTTGCAGCACTTCGTAACATCTCCTCCTCTGCCATTTGTGCTGCAGCCACTTGGAGCTCTGTGCATACTTTTATCAGGCATTATAGCCTGGACATTGCTTCACAGCGAAGAGCCGGTTTCGGCCTGGCCTAGCTACAGGGTCTATGTCCTAGAGTCAGGACTTGATATGGATTTTCCTAGTTTCCTCCTCCCAGAATGCTTACAAGCGTTATTGCTTGGAAATCAGTCCTAATGGTGTTACCTGCTGCAAGAACTGTATCTCAAAGTAAGATAGTACAGTTACGTAAGAACTTACCGTAACAGTAGATCTTCGAGAACAGCTCTTGCAGCAGGTACCTTCCCACTCACCTTCTCCCTTGGAGGAGGCATGGCTTTCCTAGCCTTTGGCAGGGGTTTACGCCCTTTTGTCTTCTGATGGTGGATCCTCGGTCTCCCATTCTGATGTCATCCTGCGGCCGGAAGTCTTCGGGAGAACTGGGGAATCTGGCGGGACTGCCCCCTTATGTACTACGCCTGACTTGGAGGCGGGACTGGACGTCGAGTCGTCCCTCATGGAAGATAGCTAGCTAGAAGAATTCCGTGGGGTCCTGACGCCTGCCGGCTTCAGTCCTAATGGTGTTACATGCTGCAAGAGCTGTTCTCGAAGATCTGCTGTTACGGTATGTTCTTACGTAACTGTAGTTTTCTGCACTTTGAGTTTTAGGGTCACCATTATCAGTTTCGAGCCCTTCCCTTCGGACTGTCATCGGCACATCTGGTATTCACGAAGTGCATGGTGGTAGTAGCGGTGTGTCTGAGGAGACAAGGCCACTACGTGTTCCCCTACCTGGACGACTGGCTTCTCATGGCACCCTCTCGGGAAGCCCTGATGTCCGCCATTCACTTTACTCAGTCTCTGTTCGAGATGCTGGGCATAATTATCAATCAAGAGAAGTCATGCCTGGTTCCATCTCAGATTCTGCAGTTCAGAGGCGCAGTTCTGGACACTGTCCAGGGGAAAGCTTTTCTGCCCCAGGACCAAATGGAATACATCAGATCCCTCATCAGGGACATCTTGGCAGAGAAGACTGTCCCAGCCAGACTGGTCCTTTGCCTGCTCAGACACATGGCTTCAGCCATTTTGACGGTCCCGCTAGCCTGTCTCCACATGCGGGTGACCCAGTGGATGTTACGCGTCCAATGGGATCAAAAGTAAGACCATCTGCAGCTCCCAATTCGGATCACGAAGGCCGTAATCAGGGATTGGCAATGGTGGCTAGATTCAAAGAACCTCTTGGTAGGGGTCCCCTTCACTGCGCCGTCTCCGATCGTGATGGTCTGCACAGACACCTGAGGGCTCGGATGGGAAGCACACCTAGACGGTGTCCGGTCTCGGGGCCTGTGGACAGCCCAAGAGACTCATCTTCACATAAATATCCTGGAAATGAAAGCAGTTCTTTACACCCTGCAGGCTTTCTAGTCGGAGATTCCACTGGGTACTCTTCTGTTACAAAAAGACAATTCCGCGGTGATGCATTACCTCAACAAACAAGGAGGCACCCATTCCTACCCGCTTTGCAGGGAGGCCATGAGGGTTTGGGTTCTACAACACGGCACAAACCTCATTGCTTTTCATGTACCAGGAGTGGACAATGTCATCACAGGCTGCCTGTGTCGCTCTCAGGCCAGAGTCCACGAGTGGGAACTACTCCAGGAAGTAGTAGAGGATCTGTTTCGCAGATGGGGTACACCAGAGTTAGACATTTTCGCATCCCCATCCAACGCAAAACTGCCCAATTTTTGCTCGCTATATCCAGGGCCTGGTGTTTTCTGGTGAGACGCATTGTCCCTCTCCTGGGTGGGCAGATTCCTCTGTGCCTTTCCTCCCTTTCCGTTGATCCAGAGGGTCCTTTTGAAACTTTGCAGAGAGCGAGCGATGCTAATACTTATCGCGCCGTTCTGGCCCAGGCAGATCTGGTTCCCTCTGCTACATCAGCTGTCCCGGGAACCTCCGGTGCCTCTGCCAATCAGCTCTCACTTGCTGTCTCAGGAGGCGGGCTCCTTGGTCCATCTGGACCTTCGTTCTCTGAACCTGCACGCTTGGCTCCTAGAGACATAGCCATTATGCGACACGGGGTCTCGAAAGAAGTAGCTGACGTTCTAGTGGCCGCTAGAAAACCAGCTGCTCATGCTGTTTACACCATAAAATTGCACAAATTTTGCCTATGGGCTCAAGCGTGGGGGTTTTCACCACTGAATTGTCCAGAAAGGTCGGTCTTGGACTACCTCCTGTCTGTTTTCTAGACAGGCTTGGCCTACTCCTCGATCAAAGTGCACCTTTATGCCATCTCAGCCTGTCACACTCCTATAGGCCAACGTCCTGTCTCTCAGTTGGACATGGCGCAAGCCTTTCTGAGAGGTGTTCTCCACCTTAAACCTGATTAAGTATCCTATTCCGCCTTGGGATTTACCCTTTGTCCTGGAGCAGCTTATGCTCCCACCTTTTGAACCAGCCGCAGATTGCGAGCTACATCTCCTTGCATAGAAGACGTTGTTTTCAGTTGCGTTTACTTCGGCCAGAAGAATTTCAGAACTTCATGCACTGATGTGCAAATAACCTTATTTGGTTTTCCATCAGGACAGGGTATCCTTACGGACCAATCTGAAGTTTTTACCTAAGGTGGTTTCAACTCTCACCCTTAATCAGGATATTAATCTACCAGTGTACTTCCCTAAATATTCAAATCGAGGAGAGGCCCTGTTGCACACTAGATGTGCATAGGTGTCTTCGATACTACCTGAGGAGGACCAAACACCACCGAAAATCAGACCAGCTTTTTGTCTCCTTCTCTCACAGGATACTGAAGCTCCCATTTCAAAATAGTCGCTATCCAGGTGGCTTATACATTGTATCACGTTCTGTTACCAGAAATGCAACAAATCCTTACTGGGCACGGTTAAGGGTCATTCCACAAGGGGGGTGGATAACTCCTTTGAGGCCTTAAAGAATGTGTCCACCTCAGCTATCTATGTAGCAGCGACTTGGAGCACTGTGCACACTTTCATCATTATAGCCTGGACGTCGCAACGAGGCGAAGAGCAGGTTTTGGTCTAGCAGTCCTTCAAGGACTTCTGTCCTAGGCTTAGGTTTTACTAAGGATTTCTACCTTCCCTCCACCCAGTGGTGTGGGATTTCCACTATTGCTTGGGAATCAGTCCTAGTGATGTAACCTGCTGCAACAGCTGTTTCCCAAAGTAAGATGGTACAGTTACATAAGAACTTACCGTAACAGTAGATCTTCGAGAACAGCTCTTGCAGCAGGTACTTTCCCTCCCACTATCCCCGCTGGAGGTAGATTTTGTTGTTCAGATATTCTTCTCCTAGAATCTGGTGTTCTCTACACTATTCTGATTGCCATTTGATGGCAGATCCTCAGGCTCCTCTTCTGATGTCATCCAGCGGCTGGGAGTCTCCGGCGGGAGAAATGGGGATTCTGGGGGACCCCGGCCCCTTATGTACTATGCCTGACGTCAGGGGTGGGACCGACGTCAGGGGCGGTCCCCGCTGAATACTGCTAGCTAAAAAATGTCCGTGGCGTCCTAGCGCCTGCCGGCTTCAGTCCTAATGGTGTAACCTGCTGCAAGAGCTGTTCTCGAAGATCTACTGTTACGGTAAGTTCTTGCGTAACTGTACTTTACTGGTCTTCAATCCCTTGTTGGTCTGGGCTGTGAAGATATTCTTGAGTTGACTTCTTATACCGGTTAACCAGGCTGTCTTGTGCCCAGATTAGGTTGTGTTTCCTAGGTTAGTTACGCTGCACTCCCTTGGTCAGAAAGGTACTGAGGCGGTTGGAGGGTCGACCCCGAGATAGTCTACACAGGCGTGAACCAGTCTCGCAGTGTCGCACATGCATGGTCCTGCCTTGCACTGACCCTCCTGAAAATATTTGGCCCCCGCTGGGTCCTAGCACCTCTGGCATAGTACCCAGCAGTATGAAGATCAGGAATTACGGTAGGTATGTAATTTCCATTTCTAGGAGTGGTATAGCCACACAACCCACCAGGCCTCCCCTAGCAAGTGGCACACGGATTCTTGCTTCCAGCTTGCAAGACCTGACGTCACAGAGGTGGAGTCAGTGGATATTCCACCTGGGTTGTGGGAGGAGCTTAGCTTAAAGACATCCAGGAAATCGGACTGTTCCAGTGGAACTGTCAGTGTGTGGATATGAACTACCTGTATACCACTTTTAGCAGTACGGTTATAGGTGAATAACCTATTTTTCTGCTTCCTGGACCTGCAGAACACATTCTTTCACTTCAGTCTTATCTGTCTCATTGTTAATACCCAAGATTTCATGCAGAGGGGATCCTGTATCAGTTCAAGATCATGCCTTCACCTTTCGTCCACACACAGGAAACTTCACCAAGTGTATGACAGTGGTGGCAGACAAGATAGTTACTGTTGATAGATAGATGGATAGATACTGTCCATAGATAGATACTGTCCATAGATAGATACTGTCCATAAATAGATACTGTCTATAGATAGACACTGTCTGTAAATAGATACTGTCTGTAGATAGATGGATGGATGGATACTGTCCGTATATAGATAGATGGATAGATAGTTACTGTCTGTAGATAGTTACTGTCTGTAGATAGATAGATAGTTACTGTCTGTAGATAGATAGTTACTGTCTGTAGATAGATAGATGGATGGATAGTTCTAGGGACATGGATTTGTTGTTCATCCACACTGTCTGGCAGGTTTCTTGCCACTTTAAATCTTGCCAGAAGGTCTTCAAGCTGGCTCCTCCCACCCACCCAGGTGGTAAAACTCACGGCTCAGCCCCATGATGCTAGATCTTCCTTACCGCTTGGAAGCTCAGGTTCCCTCCTTAACGTTCCGCGTATAGACTGGATCCTAATTCTTCGGTTCACCCGAAAATAGTTCTAAAGTTCTTGAGACTTCGGTCTAATTACTCCCTCGTGGCTGTGATGGACAAATCGACTCCCGTATTTCGGCGGTGCCCATGCAGGCAGATGATGTGCAGGACTGACCTGCACTCCACATGCGTCTAATGCCTCGGCCTTGATCACAACTCGCAAGCCTGTGAGTTATGTCTATCATTTTCGGCCAACATCCTAGAAGACCACGCTGCCTGGTTACAGCTTGGGCGCCCCAAGAAGCGCTACCCGTCGGTGAAGTCCAAGGAGGCCTGTTGGGCAGTGTCCATGGCGACTGGCTGAGATGAGCAACTCGAGCAGATGATCACCTTGAGGAGGAGGCGGCCCAAGCCGCATCCTCATCTTCCTCGGTCGCGGCATTTATCCCGCTCTCTCTGGGATCCTCCTACACAGCTTCTTTTAAGGAGCTTTGCCAATCCCTTTCCACGAAGGGAGAGGGGCCATCGGGACACTCTTCTCTGTCGAAAAAGAAGAACTCGAAGGATAAGTCCCACCATCGACGTTCATGGGAGCGGGAGAGGTTCCCTTCCCTGGACAGTCGACACTCGACTTCGGTCGAGGTTTCACGGTGTCCCCGTCAGGTCAGCCGGCTGAGACACCCGTTGACGTGGTCGAGATTTTTCTCGACCCGTCAGATGGGCTGTCAACTGGTGAAGCTGACAACCCTACTTCACCAGTTCCTCCAGTGGAGACCGAGGACTTGCCTACGCCTCCTGTGCTGGAGTCCCTGGTCAAGGCTCCCGAGCCGAGGGAAGAGTGGGTGTCCCCTGCTCCCTCCCAGACCCGCCCTCAGAAACACCGAGAGTCTCGGTCGTGGACCTCGTGTCAGTCCAGCCAATCCTGCTGACATCGGCGGTCTCAGCACCGATGAAAGCGGTGGCGCCACTCATCCTCGTCTTCCTCCTCGGAAGAGGAGAGGCTTCAGCGCAAATTGCATTGACGCTACGAGGACTTAATGTGGCAGCAGGTCCTTTTGTCTGGGAACAAGCCGACGCCTTCTCTGGCCATTAAGTGGCTGTCATCCAAAAGGCTGAAGCAACCCCTCGCTGTAGTCGAGGTGCCCAAGCCTGGGCTGGTTGTTCGGCCGAAACCAGCCACCCCACAGATTGTGGTGGAACCCTCCGCCTCCACAACCAAAATCGGAGGCGCCGACCAAGGACTCTGTTGGGTCAGGGTCTGCCCCACCGGTTGTTCGTCACCCTCACTCCCGACCGTCCTCGGCAGGTGGAGGGTGGCTCAGTTCCTAGGCAGCTCTTCGCAGACTCCTCGGAGTCTGACGACAACTTCACCCTGTTTTCCAGGCTCCTTGACCTGGAGTCCTTCAGGGGGGCAATCAGTGGGCGAGAGCCCATCGTCGTACATGGGTCTGCTTCGGCGCATCTCTGAGTCCCCCGGGATGCAGCTCGAGCCCGTATCCAAGTGGGCCAAGTATCCTATGACAGAGATACTGGACCGAAGGGATTCACCCACGGAGGCTTTCCCAGTGGCTGAAGCCATTGTTGGCCCAGCCTTGGAGCTCTGGCAGTGGTCAGCTTCCTGCCCTATGCCTTCAGCCAGGATGGCCAGGAAGTATGCAGTCCCTACTGGCTCTTTGTCCGGTTTTTCGGAGCACCCCTCTGCGGAGGGTTTGGTCACCGATAGCGTTTTCCAGCGTTCTGGGAACACCAGGGATGTGGATAAGCCCCCCGACAAGGAGTCCAAAAAGCTGGACTATGCCGGGCGCAAGGTGTATGCTGCGTTCTCCCTTGGCCTCCACCAGGCCAGCTCGGCCGTGCTGATGGCACACTTCTCCCACGCCCTCATGGGCTCCATGGATGAGGTGATCCCTCATCTCCCGGACGACCATGGTCAAGCAGGTGCGGGATCAGGGAAGGACGGTGGCGTAACAGCAGCTCCAAATGGCTCTGGACATTGGAGACTCCTGTGCCAGATCAGTAGCGGCCGCAGTGGCCATGCGCTGCAGAGCATGGCTGAGGATATCCACCTTCACGGCGTATACCCAGCATAAATTGGCAGACATCCCCCTTCTTGAGGACTGACCTGTTCGGCCCTGGATTTGAAGGCCACCTTCAGCGGATCGGAAAGTCCAACGCTACCTTGGACTCTGTCACCTCTACCCAGAAGGACAAGGGCCATCGTCAGCAACATAAGTTCTTTCGCCCTTCTGCGCCTGCAGCACGTCCGGCCCAGCAACACCAGCTTCAGGGGCAGCAGGCTCGCCCTTGGCATCCCAAGCCAAGCCTGCGGCTTACTCTAATAGGAAGTAGGGAGGAAAAGGTCCAGGAGGTCCCTCGGCCGGCCCCTCTTCCAAGCCTGCCCAGTGACTGGTTGAGGGGTGTCGCCCCCAGCCTTGTCACTCCCCCTGGGTTCCCCCATGGGGGGGATGGCTCTGCTACTTCCTTTCCGCCTGGTCCGCTATCACCATGGACCGCTGGGTGTTGGAGGTGGTAGGAAAGGGCCTGCCTCGGGGCTACGGGGTCCGCAGCCTTTCTGTCAGCTCGCGAGCCGACATTGCCCTGCTCCTCGAAAAAGAGGTGATCAGGAAGGTGGCGGATCCTCCACCAGACCCAGGGTTTGTGTCCAGGTACTTCCTGGTCCCGAAACAGACGGGGGCCTGGCACCCCATTGTAGAACTGCATGACCTGAACAGATTCCTAAGGTCTCGAACCTTCAGGATGGTCACTCTGGCTCAGATCATTCCATCCTTGGAATGACGCATGTGGTTCTGTTCTCTGGACCTCCAGGACGCGTTCTTTCACGTCCCAGTCCGTCCCTCCCACCAGAGATTCCTCTGCTTCAAGCAGAGGGATCCCTGTACAAGTTCCAGGCCATGCCCTTCGGCCTTTCCCTAGCTTCCAGGGTCTTCACCAAATGCATGGCAGTGGTGACAGCATTCCTGCGGCACCGAAGGGTCCAGGTGTACCCCTACCTGGATGACTGGCTGATTGCGGCCTCCTCCAGAATCGAGGTGGAGCAATCCAGGGATCTGGCCCTCCAGGTGTGCTCTCAGGCTGGCCTCCTCATCAACGAGGCCAAGTCTGAACTCGTGCCAAATGAGGTGATACAATTCTTCGGTGCAGAGCTCGACTCTCTACGAGCCAGAGCACGGCTCCCGGCGGACAGGGCCGAGGTTCTTTCCTCCTTTGCCCAATCATTTCAGGTTGGGCAATTGTGCCCTGCCTGGGACTCCCTGCGCCTCCTGGGTCTCATGGCGGCCTGCACCAGCGTGGTCCGTTGGGCCCATTGGTACATGCGTCCCCTTCAATGGGGGCTGGCCAGCCAATGGTCACAGCACTCCGATCACTTGGATCAGCTAGTGACAGTGACCCAGGGGATGTGGAACGCCCTCCAGTGGTGGACTGTTCCAGCACATCTGCAGGAGGGCATCCCATTCGTCCGCCCCAAGCAGACGGTCTCTCTGTCGACAAATGCCTCTCGGATGGGGTGGGGTGCCCACATGGGAGAGCACAAAGCGCATGGCCTCTGGTTCCCTTGGGAGTCCCAATGCCACATCAGCCTGCTGGAGCTTCGAGCAGTTTGTCTAGCCCTCACCGCCTTCGCTCCATTTATACAGGGTCAAGTGGTCCAGGTCCAGACGGACAATACCACGACCATGTACTACCTAAACCGCCAGGGCGGGACACGCTCCATGCCTTTGTGCAGGGAAGCACTCCGCATCTGGTCCCTTGTGCGCAGCCTGAAGGCGGATCTCCTCGCCATCCAATTGGCAGGAGCCTCCAACATTCTGGCCAATGCCCTAAGCCGGATAGGGGCTGCGTCCCACAAGTGGTCTCTCCTGCCTTAGGTAGTACAAGATCTATTCTCTCACTGACGTACACCTCCGGTGGACCTGTTTGCCTCCAAGGAGAATGCAAAGCTGAGACTGTTTCATGCCCGCCTCCCTCAGCAGGGCTCGCTGCAGGGGGATGCCTTCTCGAGGCCGTAGCCCCCAGGCCTCTTCTGTGCCTTCCCCCATTTCTCTTGATCCACAGGGTGCTTCCCAAGGCAAGGAGGGAGAAGGCGCAGGTGATTCTGGTAGTCCCAGACTGGCCCCGCCAGTTCTGGTACCCAGATCTCCTCAGTCTCAGCTCCAGGCTCCCAAGGCGGCTTCCATCCCACCCGGACTTGATTTCAGTCAATCAGGGGAAGGTATTCCATCCGGACCTTCAATCCCTGCACCTGACGGCCTGGTTCCTGAGCGGCTAGAGTTCCAGGCCTTGGGTCTTTCCGACGAGGTCCTCAGCGTTCTTGAGGTGTCCTGTAAGGAGTTGACCAGGAAATGCTACGCCTTTAAATGGAAGAGATTCTCCATTTGGTGTCAGGGCAAGGCCTGGACCCTTCCTCCAGTTCTTTGGCAAGCACTCTGGACTACCATGGTCCCTTTCTCAGCAGGAGGCTTGGTCCGGCCGACCATAAGGTGCACCTGGCAGCCATCTCTGCTTACAGGTAGGGCCAGGAAGCAGTGTAGGCACAGAGAAGGTGGTCGGTCGCTTCAAAGGCCTTGTTTCACATATGCCCTCCGGTGCGAGAACCTCCACCTCCGTGGGATCTACTGCTGGTATTGGTTAAGCTCATGGGCAAGCCATTCGAACCGATGCACAGGTGTGACATCTCACCTGTCATGGAAGACTGTCTTCCTGGTGGCTATTACATCAGCCAGAAGGATTGGAGAGCTCCATGCACTTTCCATCGAGTCTCCTTATCTGGTCTTCCACAGGGACAAGGTTGTTCTGCTCCCCCACCCGAAATTCCTTCCGAAGGTGGTGTCAGAGTTTCACCTTAACCAAGTGTTGACTCTGCCGGTGTTCTACCCCAGTCACACCTCGGAGGCCGAATATAGGCTCCATACCTTGGACCCTAGAAGAGGGCTCGCCTATTACAAGAAGCGGACGGCTGAAGTTCGGGGAGAGGTTCGCCAGCTTTTTGTCACCTACCCTGAAGCCGCACCTGGCAGACCTGCAGCCAAGCAGACATTAGGCCGGTGGGTCACCTCCTGCATAGATCTCTGCTATAATTTGGTAGGCATGGAGCCTCCCAGAGGATAAGAGCTCATTTTACTGCCATACCGCTGCATCAGTGGCTGCTTCCAGGGATGTCCCTATCCAGGAAATCTGCAGGGCTGCTACCTGAAGTCAGGACACACCTTCATCACCCACTATCACATCGACCTTGAGTCACGCTGGGATGCTGGTTTTAGGGCCTCGGTTCTCCAGTCATTATTCCCTAAGTAGGGGATGTGCGCCTTGCCTCCCTCCCTCCTCCCAGAGAACTGCTAGGAGTCTGCCAGACAGTGCGGATGACCAACATATCCATGTCCCTAGAAATACAGGTTACTCATTCACCTGTAACAGGAGTTCTAGGAATGGTATATGTTGTTCATCCAGATGACCTCCCGGGCTTCGACGCACAACCTGGTTTCCAGAGGGTTAGATCTGGCGTCATGGGGCGGAACAAAGAGTTTTACTACCCGGGTGGGTGGGAGGAGCCAGCTTGAAGACCTTCTGGCAAGATTTAAAGCGGCAAGGAACCTGCCAGACACTGGATTTATTTATTTATTAGCTTTTGGTAACCGGGTAAGTGCGCTAGGCAACAGACCTGCCTATTTTCAGGCACGACCCGGGAGAGCACAGGACATTGGTTACAATATGCAGAAATGCACAGACATAATATAGGTGTACAGGAGCAAAACAAGATATACATTGGGTAGCACAGTAATAGTTACATAAGGGTACATTTTAGGCATAGATCATAATAAGGATGTAAAATAAAGCAATTAGGGTAACCATAAGACAGCTGAGGACAGTAAAGACATCAAGGTTCATAGCCACCTAGACAAACGTATTGCATGGGAGAACATTAGTGTAGTACTCAGGGTCTGATCCGACAGCCTGCAGTGGGACAAAGCAAATTAGAGCATTTGCATTGGCCAGAGGCTGGAGTTGGGTGAACAGCGAGTTTTGAATTCTCGATGGGAGGCTGAAGTTTTCACCATAAGGGGGAGTGAGTTCCAGAATTTGGGAGCAAAATGGGCAAATGCCTGTTCACCCATTTTTGTCATGCAAGGTCTAGTGGAGAGCATGGGGACAGAGGAAGACCTGAGGGTACGGGTGTGTGAAGCAGGAGTCAGGAGGTTGGCAAGATAGACAGGGAGTCGATAAAGCAGCCCAGGGAGTAGGCTCGAATATCCTTAGGTGACAGCCAATTTAAGCTAGAGTAAAGGAGACAATGATGGGTAAGACGTGGGGCAGTTAAGGCGAAACTACAGATGATGTTGTAGACAGTGTCCCATTTGTGGAGTGTAGCAGAGTTTGCAGCAAAGAGGAGGGGCAGAGCATATTGGAGCTGGGGTAAGGGAATACCTCTCGCAACAGAAGTCTAGCGGAATGAGTGAGGGAGTGGACGCGTGATAAGCTCCGCCAATTTTAGCATTGACGGCACACATATTGACATGTTGAGACAGGTCAAGTGTGGGATCCAAAGTGACCCCAAGGTACTTGAAGGACTCAGTGTTTGAGATGAGGGAGCCATCAAGGCATTGAACCCGGAGCCTGTTTGCAGGGCAGACAGTTTCTTAGAGGATCCGAATAGCATAGCACAGGTTTTTCTAGGTTCAGGACTTGGTGGTTGCTAGAGAGCCAGGTCTGCAGGAATGGAAGTCATTAGTGAGAGTGGAGTTGATGGCAGCAACCAATTTTGACCCAGAGTAGAGAACAAGGTCATCTGCGTACATAAGAGTGCAGCTATGCGGGACATGGTGGGAATATCATTTAGGAAGAGGAGAAGAGTGAGGTCCAAGAGTGGATCCTGGGGAACTCCACGGGAGATGTTTAGGGGGGAGGAAAGGGCCTTGTGAAATGCTACTGCCTGAGTCCGATTGTCAAGATAGCTATGGAACCAGGAGAGGGCTTGGTCAGATGCTCCAATGGATTGGAGCTTCTTTAGCATGAGAGGATGGTGTACCATGTCAAAGGCTTTAGACAGGTCGATAAAGACGGCCCCAGTGAGTAGGCCACGGTCCATATTATTTCTGATGTCATTTGTAAGTTGTGTAAGTGCAGAGGTGGTACTGTGACCGGGCCGGAAACCATGTTGGTACGGGTTTGAAGATTAAATATGTCAAGCTGAGCAGCTGGACTATTTTTTCAAGCAGCTTACTGAGTGGGCAGAAGAGATATAGGGCGGTAGTTGGACATGAGTTTGACATCGCCTTTTTGTGTATAGGGATGGTTCTGGCAGTTTTCCAGGTGGATGGGACAGTAGGCGTGCGAATCGAGAGGTTAAAAGCCAGGTGATAGGTCTGGTCAGCCAAGGTGCATACTGCTTAAGTATGCAAGGATGGATGCCCTCAGGCCCTTGACCCCCGCGTGCCGGAAGGGAGTTAAGTAGCTTGCGAACTTCAAGGTATGTGGTTGGAGCCAGAACGAAAGGGAGGGGTGGGAGGGGCGAGGGAGGAGAAGAGGGACAGTCAGGTTGTGGGCTAGTTAGAGTAGCGACTGGTGGAGAAGAAAAAAGGACATTGAAGGCGTTGGCAATGGTGTCATGGTTGGTGCAGTGAACACCTTGAATGTTCATGTCAGCTGGATTCTGTTGCTTGTCGTTGCCGAGAATGTCCTTAATTTTGGACCAGTACCTGCGTGGATTTGTAGAGGATGTTATTAGTAGGTTCCTATAGTAGGTGCTTTTGGCAATACGAATTTGTCTTTTGCAGTTGTTACGTAATGCACGATAGTCTTCAAAGTCTGCACGGAGGTGGGAGATCTTCCACCTGGACCAAAGTTTGTCCCTAGATTTGAGAAGTTGAAGCAGGGGGCATGTTAGCCACTTGGTTACTTTCCCTGCCATCTTATGTGTGGTGACCGGGATGTGAAGGTTTTGAAGAGAGAGGAGGATGGAGTTGAAATATTCTGTGGCTATGTTAATGTCCTCTGTTTGGTAGAGAGGGGACCAGTCAACCTGGTTAAGGTCAGTTAAGAAGTCCTCATGACTTAGGCGGGAGAGATTAGGAAAGGTTACAGTTTTAGCAGGGAGGGGAGAAATGACAGTGTTCCCGACACAGTAGATGGGATAGTGGTCACTAATTGTGTCAGGTAGCACACCGGCTGAGGCAACATATTCCGTCCTATTAGTAAGTATCCAGTCAAGGAGGGTGGCACAGTTACCCCCATGTGAGACCCTTGTGGGTTCATGTATGAGCTGGGATAGATTTGCCTTGCTAGCTAAGGAGGATAGGTTAGCTGAGTTTTCTCGGACCAGTCAAGGTTAAAATCACCAAGACAGATAATGTCATTCTTGCCTGTAACTGAAGGCAGAAACCCTAGGAGTTCAGTGATGCCTTGTGTGAGCATTTTTGGGGATATAAGTACAAAAATATGAGTTCTTTACACCCCAAGAAGCAGTAGAGTGTAGGATTTAACAGTTTGGTAGGAGGGTCCTGCAGAGGGTAATGTTTAGGTGAGTTTTGAAGTAGAGGGCAAGGCCACCTCCCCTTTTAGTGCCAGGATGGTCGATACGAAGCATGTTGTATCCAGGAAAGTGGCACTGAGAGTCAGGCACTGTGGGCTTAAGCCAGGTTTCTGTGATGGCGAGGACGTCCGGGATGTTAGTATAGATCCAAGCCTGGAGGTCAGGGAGGTTGGCCATAAGGCTCCTAGCATTCAGGTGGGTGAAAGTTAGTCCATCGGTTTTAGGGAGAGTGGTGGCCGGGGGCAAGGTTATGACGGCACGTAGAGATGGACCAGGGTTGATCTCAATGTCGCTGGATAGTATAAGAGATAGGGTTAGTAACCATAGCGGGGTGATGAGATACACCCTGATAGAGATGCAGGGTGGCGGCTTCAGATGAAGGTGAAAGTATCTGACTATTGGGCTAATACGCTTGCTGATGAGAGCAGAGGGGGGTAGAGGTAGTGGAGTGGCAGTAGCAAGCATGTTGGAGTAGTAGAAGTCAAACTGAGTATAAGTATTGGCAGAAGCTGTTGATGTGTTCAAGCAGTAAAGCTCAAAGAGGATAGGAAGGCAAAGTACTCCCATGAGGAGCGCTAGGAGGGGACATTTTTGACTACAGAAAGGAGTGCGGTAGAGAGGAAAGAGACAGCAGAGGGCTCCTTTAATATACATCACCAAGTGAAAACAGCTACTAGAGAGCAGTAAAATGTGACAAGTGAGGTATCGGGAGCAAATTGCTCGAACTTAATCAGGCTCCCTCTAGTGGCAAAATAATATAAGGAGCTAATGGAGAAGAAAAAAAAATGATCAAGGTAGAAATTACCTGGTGTGTCTCGGGTGCAGTGACTCTAAGCTTTTAAATACAGTTACAGGCAAATGCAAATAGTTTTAGCTGGTTCGTTTTAAAAGTTTCAAAATCAGACACAAAAGTAACAGTTCTGCTCCGTTTGAGCCTGGGCAGCAACTCAAGGTGCTACTCTGGCCGGGATTCATGCGCTGAGCAGGGGAGCTTGTGGCCGTTTCAGAAAAGGCGCCAGATGGCCAATGGTGGTGGCAGCAGCCTGGATCAAGGTAGAAATTACCTGGTGTGTCTCGGGTTCGGGGCTTCTGTGGGCAGGGAGGGCTTCAACATATACCACTCTTAGAACTCCTGTTACAGGTGAGTAACCTGTATTTATTTTCTCATCAGGCAGTTTGACCTTGTGACATCAATCATGGCTCTGCCACTCATGATTTTAATATGGCAATATTGCACTGGGGGAAATAACAGAAATATTTTCAATGGAGGCATGGCATATCTTATATATTACACGTCTACCAGTAGGTCACAGGTTTCTCTAGTAGGGGTATTCTCTTCCTCAGGCCTTTTGGTTTTTTCTTACTTTTCTAAACTTAAAAACAATTGCTTTTCAAACAGTTTGTTTCTTGTTTGATAGGTTTTTTTTGTTTGTTTTTTTTGTTTTCTTCTTTGAAAACTGAAGCAACAGGGGCAGCCACCACTATTTGTGCTGTCTGTACGTGTGGTTTCTTACTCGGTGCCATGGATACAAAAAACAAAAGGAAAGCAGCTTTCAGTTATTTTAGGAATAATGAAATGAGTCATTTACATGTATTTTAGATCTGTAGTAAAAATGCAAATGTAAGGAAACAACTTCTGAAAATATTTCAGTAATCAGTTTGTGAAGCTGGTAGTACTTGCCCTGCTGAATTTGAATACCTTTGTAACTAGATATACACAAATGCTGCCCATTACCTTAGGGCTGCCCTAGCTCATTTTTGTTATAAGTTGCATTTCTAAACCGTTTTTGGGAAGGAAGGGATCGTAAATGGAACCAAAGCCTCAGCCAGCCGATCCCGTCCGCCGGCTCTGCCTCCGAGTTCAAACGTTTCATGATGTCTAAGCACAGAGAGTGTGAGGCGCATACATACAAGTCTATGGAGTCACTTTTCAAAGCCTATTTTATGAGTTTCATTCCCCAAAGGTTGCAGAAAGCCAACGTTCAACTAATAGAAGCCCCTATCAGTTGAGCGGCAACTTTCATTTTTCTCCAAGGTTGCATAAACATGTGGGAAATAAACTTTGAAAAGTTACCTCCTTAGGCTTGTATGGGGGATGTCCCCACACACTCCCTGCTTAGACATGACAAAATGTGTGAATGCGGGGGCGGAGCCAGCTGACCTGGAAGTGGAAGGGATCAGCTGGCCAAGGCTTCGGTTCCATTTACGATTCCTTCCTTCCCAAAAACTAAATGCTTAAAAATGCAAGTTATAATAGAAATGAACTAGCACAGCCTTAAGGTAAGGGACTATAAAGCCCAAATGCATATCCCAAAAGCTTTGAAATACTAGAAATTATAGTGTTTAAGGTAATGGTGTTTCAGACGTCTGACCACGCCCCCTATAAAAAGATCTGTTGGTCGAAGCACTGGGGCGGGCAGTCAGATCTATGGATCCACAGTAAATTTTGATAGATTTCATTTGCTGACATTCCTGGTTTCTTCAGTTCTTGCTTCCTGGTTTTTGTTGGCACTAGCATGTCTACTTAGAAAGCACCAGCCTTATTTATTCTGAGCGTGCTGTCTTTTTTGGTTTTACTTAGTGCCATGTGCCTGGTGCATGCTGGCCACAAATATTTTAACTCCCATACGGTTCTGGAGCCTCTGACCCCAAGACCAAAGAATGGTGCTCTGTGGAGAATATATTCATGAAGATCTGGGTTTACGGTAAGTCACTTTACCTTGTGGAAAAGCCCATGTCTGCTGTGCCCCCCCCAAGGAGATCATACTCCATAGTCGCGTGGAGGGCGCACCATTACTTCCCGCTGCATGCTGAGCCTAGCAGTACTTACTAAAAGCTGCACCGGGTGTCAGGTTTGTGCATCTGTGGTGGACTTGAAAGGCCACACCACAGTGGTTTTACCAGGACACACAAATGCGTAAACAGTATACTGTCCTTCAGGGTTGCTGTTTCGGGGTTTATTTTTAGCACTGACGTCTGCATTAGGTTTCCTGCACACATAACCCAAAAAGGGACCCCACAGTCATGTTATAAACGTAACACTTTTAATAGAAATAAAACGTAAACACAGACCCACAAACACCTAACATGTTTCAGACAACTGTCTTTTCTCAAAGGCTGAAGGTTTCCTTCTCCTCAACAGCATTTTTATAGGACCAAACCAGACAGATGATACATGTAAACCCAGTGCAATTCAAGCTGTGATGCTTACAAAATTTAAAAATCATTGAGGTCATTTAGACTTTAATTAAATACTCATTAGTAAAACTCAATGCAGTTAGGTGCCACAACACTCTAAAATCTGCTAAAAGCATTGTGCTTATAACGTGACTGTGGCATCCCTTTTAGGTTATGTGTGCAGGAAACCTAATGCAGAAGTCTGCATAGTGTGTTTCTTAGCACCATATCCCTGTGCACACTCTGTTTGGATCACATTTATTTTTAGGACCCCTGGTCAACAGAGAGTAATTTCCGTCCTTTGTGCTTTTCCCCAGAGTACCAGCTCTTTGCCTTCATCAGTCACATGGGGACCTCTACAATGTGTGGCCACTATGTCTGCCATATCAGGAAGGAAGGAAGGTGAGGTAGCAAAACACATCCGATCATCCTTATGTCTTTGAACACTTAATTGGTCCTTCTTTCCCCCATTTTAGCTCTTTCCGACTGTTCTTGTCCTAAGATTGCATCTCTCTATCTCATCCCCTCCTGCTTTTCTCCAACCTCCCGGTTTTCTTGATTTTCCTCCTACTCCTTTCTTTATTTCCCATTTCATCTTAGTCTATCCTTCTCTTCTTTTCTACTTTAGTCACTTTTCTCTTTTTCTTTCTTTGTGTGTGTCTCTCTGGCTCATGCTTCCTATGTCTCTCTCAACCTATAACCTTATAATTCCTTATATTTTTCTTACAGATGGGTAATCTACAATGACCAGAAGGTGTGTGCTTCAGAAAAACCTCCCAAAGACCTTGGATATATCTACTTCTACCAGCGACTCCAGAGCTAGAGGAGAGTCTAGCCATTGTGGGAAATATTTATTGTTTGAATGAAAAAGACAAAAAAAATGTAAAAAGATTTTAAAAGGCCCACATGCGCAGAAGATAAGAGCTCTGGCATGGAGACAGTTGTGATGGTTTTGTACAGAGCAGAGGGCACCAGACAATATAAACATCACCCAGACTTCCATTTTTGAGGAAGCATAGAGTATAGAATGAATGAGAGAAAAAGGCGGACAAAGAGCCCAGGAGACATTAAGTGCAGCTTGACAGTGTATGACTGCGTGCGTGCACAGTGTGTGTGTATGTATGTATGCGCGTGCAATGTGTGTACACGTGCACGATACTCCTCACCAGACACGGAGCTGTTTAACCTATAGTGCTTTGCTTCTTGGCGTGTCCCAAACCGTGGTGTTGCTAACGAAGAGTGTTGTCCATTGTCCATATCTTAAGGCCTGCTGGGGGCTGGGAGAGCAACTTTAATGAAAAGCATTAAATGCTGTGTACGGGAAATAGATGCTGTATACAGAGCAACCAAACATTACCATACCTGCAAAGTACAAAATGGAAAAAAAAGTTACAAAAATTAAACAAAATTCTGTTCAATACTTTTTTCCCCTGGTGTTCTTGTTCTTTCATTCCACAGTCACCAAACAGTTGAAGCAGCTGTTCAGGTTACATTGTAAATGATACATAGGTGATGTGCAATGGGCTGACTCGAAATATGCTATATAAGGATCTTTCTAAGGGGGGGATACAGTTCATTAGCCACACTGTGGCAGTTCCTTGGAACTGGCGGATTCATTGGACATCATCAAGCTTAAGCTTCTCCTACCACCTGGGTGATATATCCTCTGGCTGTGCCCCATGATGTCAGATCTTTGTTTCTGCTGCAAGGGACAGGCCTCCTCTTCAGCAGCTCTGCAGCATCAAAGGATAGCCTTATTAAAGCATTTCGTAGGCAAACTTCTTCAACCGACATGAGTCTTTCTCTGGAAAGCCTCGTCTGTGGCTCTCACTCTCATTAACAATCAGAGGAGGAGGAATGGAAACTGGGTTTCAAATTTTATGTTCCTGCCCGTACAAAATGTCAGTCACGCCCCTCACGTTACCTGCTTGTACTGTTTAGGTGCAAAGCACGACATGGTGGGTTGCGACCTTTGCCAGATGATGCTTCCAACTTTGCTCGAGGACTGCAAGGCTGTCCCTCTGTCGACTCTCGGAGAGGGATCAACCTAAGGGCCTCAAGAAGGTCTCAGCGGCTGCTGGGTCAGCTTTACAGCTTACGACCTTTGAGGAAGGGGCTGCAGCCTATTTGGAGCCAGCATTGGAGGGTCCTTTCCTGAAGATTTACGGGAAGTGTGTTAGGCCCTCCAGACTTTTGGGGAGAGCCCATCTCACGGGGGCAAGAAACACAAACACCACCACAGCAGGTCATGGGATCAGTAGCAAATATGATCTTACTTCGAGATACAGCTCTTGCCAGCAGGTTGCACCATTAGGACTGAAGCCGGCAGGTGTCAGGACCCCACGAAAATCTTCTAGCTAGCGGTCTTCAGCGGGGACCGCCTCCGACGTCGGTCCCGCTCCCGACGTCAGACGTAGAATACATGAGGCCCGGTCCGCCAGATTCCAGTTCTTTCCGCCGTCGACTTGCATATCTCGACCCTTTGGTTAGTTTCTAGCGCGCGCCTGGTTAAGTTCTTCCTTTGGGAAAAAGTTTTTTCTGCTCAGTTTCTATCTGATGTCCTCTCAACCTCAGTTGAGGCCATCCTTGATCACGCCTGTGGAAATACATCCATTCAAAGACCCGCGTATTGCGTCCGGTGCCTGGGCCGAAGACCACGACACCTGGGCCTGTTCCTTCTGCCAGGGATTCAACAGCCAGACCCGGATCCGTTGCCAGAAGGCCCTTCAGGCTTTCCTGCTCGAGGAGAAGATTAAAGCTATGGACACAGCCTCCAAGGGGGAATCTTCCAACAAGGCCCAGAGACACCTCGAGAAGCATAGGGGAGAGAGTGAGATCCAGATCCCCGTCTAGGGCCTCTGACTCCCGTAGCTCCGGCTCCCGGTCCGACCGCTCCCCCTCCCGGGCCCGCTCTCAGCCTCGCCCTGAAGCAGTGAAGACTTCCTCGGGTTCCTCTTCTCTTTCTCAGGCCAAGACCTCCAGACATTCTTCGTCTTCAACCACCAAGGCCCTGTCGAGTTCAGGGGACTGTCACCACCATCACAAGTCCAGCTCCCGCCATTCGGAACCCGCGAGGTCAGTCTCTTTGCCTCCTCCTCCTCCCCAGCAGAAGACCAAAGAACTGACTTCTCTCAAGAGATCGTTGGACCCGATGCCGGCCCCTTCGACGTTGGCCAAACACCATCGGTCCCGAGCACTGACGACCACCAGACGCCCATCGCCGGTCAGGCCATTGCCTCCACGGACGCCGGCCAGGGGACCGACGTCCACACATACCGAGAAGAGGAACCCCTCGCCTCCCACCGACGTCGGTCAAGAGGCGATCATGGAGGAGGAGCTGACCCAGCCCGAGGACCAGACGGGAGAACCCGGTCCTGTCGTACCCCCCCAGGGAACCCTCGCCGGAACCCGAGGCCCCTGGGGAGCCGATGCCAGAACCCGGCCATCGGCGCCCAGTCCGTCGTCGGGCCTCAGCATATCCAAGGTCAAGGAGTTGTTTGCTTCCTGGTGGGACACCATAAAAAGGGATGTGGTTCCCACACCACCACCTCCTCCTCCTCCTGCTACTCCGCCGGCCCCCGCGCCCCCTACTTCACCCAGGGACGTGGGCCGAGTACCCTCCCCCCAGGAGCCTACGGACCCTCCTAGGGGTAGATCACGAAATAGGAGACCTCCGTCCAGATCTTCTTCAGGGTCACCCAGCCCCAAGAGACCCAGAAGACGCCACCGTTCGCCTTCAACGGAGGACACGGGATCGGATGGATCCAGATCCCCCTCTCCGATCAACGTCCCTTCTCCGGACCCACGTGAGCTTCCAAGATCTCCTCCGGATGACCCATCGTTCTCAGAGATTATGAGGCATATCCAAGAGAACATGGGCTGGGACACAGAGAAATTAGACCCCGAGAGATTACGCCTTGCCAGATGCCTTCGGCAAAAAGATACAAAGCCTGTGGTGGTGCCACCCTTGGAGGAGGCACCTGTGGTAGTGGCCAGGGAGGATGTGGGGGCCCTCCTTAGTGGAGGCCCCAAGGAGTGTGAAGAGGACCCCAGAGGAGGAAGCAGCTTCTGGTGGGGGACTCAGTTGACAGGGGGATAGTGTTGGGATTAGGAAAGGGAACAGAGAGGGAGTTGGGTGATATCCGGTGCCACAGCATGGAGGGATGGGAAAAATATCCAATGGATCGCTAGGACAGTAGGAAGGGAGGGGAAGTTGGATTCATTGTCCGTCTGGGTACAAATGACCTGCCTAGGGACAGGGCAGGAACAGTTCAGGGGGAGTTTAGGGAATGGGGAAGAAGTCTTGGGTAGCACGCTCTGTAGCTTTTGCGGAGGTGCTGCCTGTCTACAACAGAGGGAAGGAGAGGGAGCACCACACCAAGGCTTTTTACTCATGGTTAAAGAAACGGTGCAGGGAGGAAGGGTTACAGCTACATTGGATACTGGGGGGCCCACCAGGAAGGATAAGGGCTTATACAGAGGTGATTGCCTGCATCCATCTTGGAGGGCAACCACAGATCTTCATCAGGGTTATCACAGTCATCAGGTTACACCATAGGAACTTCAACGTCGGTGAACAGGAATCCACACAGAAGATGTCGATGTCGCCAAACCTATAAAGGCGTGAGTGGCCCCACTTCCTCCTCAGTTCTTTCCCGTGATCAACTCACTCGCATGGGTCTCCACAGAAGCTCCAACACAGTATTCATGCCATTTTTTTGCCTACTGCTTTTCTTTAATAGTTTTTTTAAATCTTTTTTTTGAAGAGATTCTTCCACTGTTCATAATCATCCTCCCCCTCCTCTGGTTCATAAAACTCCTCTATATCATATTCTTGAACCGGTGGAACCGGCAATTTACCGTGCCCAGGCGGTGGTTGGGACGGAACGAGAAAAGTGACTAGAAAATTTGTATAGCTTTTGCTATCTCTGCAGCAGTTGGAGAAGAGATTTTAGACTCACACCTGCTGATTTTCTATTTTCTTTGCTGGAACTGGCTCCTCAGAGTCAGCTTTACATTTGCCGAGGAAGTCTCGCCTGGTCAGAAGGCACTCCCTCGGTTCGGTTGGCACGAACCGGGCTGGCCATCCGGGTCAGCGGACTTTTTGGCCTCTCGTTCCCTGAGCCTGCCAACTCTCTTATCCAGGGTGGCTGCAGGGAAATTCTTACAAATCTGGCAGTCTGAATTGAGGTGGTCAAACCCCAAACAATATACACATGTGGTGTGTGGGTCAGCCTTGGCAAAGACTTCCCCACAGACACTACAGTGTTGAAACCCAGTGGGCCCGGTTTTTCTTTTGGGTTTCTCAGACATGATGCCAGCCTAACAAAAAACTTGCCCTTTAACAGCAGTGCCAGGCAGACACCCTTATCGGTTCCCAACTCGTGTCATGGGTCGTGGAAAACCGTGAATGAAATCCGGTTTTTTAGAACCGATAAGAACCAGGAACCGCACTCTAAAGCTTTTAAATGCTTGATTTTTAAAGTTTTAAAACAACCTGATCGGTTCGAAAAGGAACCGATAAACATTTACAAGTTCCACACAGAAATAAACCTGTCTATTACTTACAATACCACAGACAGAGCTTGAACCGATCAGTTTGCGGTTAAAATAATAATACTTGCGGTTGAATTTAACCAAGAAAATACTGTTTAAACCGAGAAATGAACCGAGCAGTAGGAGAAATCTCTGGAGCGACTGTTCAGTGAGGCGGAGTAAAGAATCTGACAGTTTCAGTTTGAAATTGTTCAGACAGAGCTTCTCTAACCGAGCTCGCACTCTAAGCTCCATGCCTGGCATGGAAGTTAACTCTTTCACCTCCCGGAGCAGTTCTAATGGTGGGACAAACTGCAATTGTCATAATATAGCAAGACTCCATTAGAAGAAACAACATTACTCAGGTGAGTAATTTTTTCTTCCGTCCCACCGTTCTGTAGGACCGTAAGGCACGCCTTAAGCTGGGGAGACCGGAGCATCGCAATCCACCGGTGAAGTCGAAGGAGGACAGGTAGGTGGTTTCTGCGGCTGCAGGATCTGCCGAGCAGCTCAAGCAAATGGCCTTCGAGGAAGAAGCTGCCCAAGCTTCGGCCAACCGAAGCTTCTTCGTGCCACTCAACTTGGGCTCCACCTTCACGGGATCCTTCCGGGAGCTGTGCCAGTCTCTCCCTACTAAAGGTGAGGCGCCCTCGGGCTCGCACTCCTCCCGCTCCAAGAAGAAGGATAAGGATCCTAAACCATCTTCTTCTACCCAAAGAAGACACTCCTGGGACCGAGAGCGGTCCCACTCTCAGGAGCAAGGGGTTTCGACCACGGTCGAGATCGCCTCCTCGGCTGATGGCTTTTCGGACTTCCGTCAGGCCAGGGCACGGAAGTCGAGGACACGGCTGAACCGGCCGAGATTTCTCTCTCTGCCCGATTGAGCCGTTGTCGCCGACGCCTGTCAACAACTCTCTGGAGAGGACGCCTATTCTCTCCTTCCCCGACGAGGAGACCTGTCCTTCAGGCATCCCGATCAAGGGACAAGAGCCGGAGCCCCAGTTCTCACCAAACCCGGCTTCTCCCGACCGACAGAGCGACGCCGTCAGTCTCGTCCGAGTAGGACCCGTCGGTCGGAAGACCGAAGAAGGGCCACAAGCGCTCCTGAAATAGGCACCGCCACCGTTCCTCATTCTCCTCGGACGAGGAGAGACTTGGACGGAAGCTCCGTCAACGTTATGAGGACCTTATGTGGCAGCAACTTCTTTTAACAGGTCAAAAGCCGGCTGCCCCGGCAGTACCGGCCATTACTTGGCCTCAGCCTCTTCGGCCGACACCGACTCCCTCAGTGCCGAGGACTCCAGTTCTCCCGCCGGTGGGTTCGGTGCGCATTTCGGCTCGGCATGTTACAGGCTCCCCACCAATTTTGGTGGAACCACCGCCAAAACAGCCTCAGGGAGGGGTTCCCTCTTAAGGAGGACCGACTAACTTCAGGCCTGTCCCACAGGCTGTCCATCACGGTCACTCTGATCGCCCTAGGCCCATTGAGGGGTATTTAGGGAGGAGACCTTTGTATCCAGGACTCCTCGGATTCGGATACCACCGGCCTTCACTCTCATGATGAGCTGTCGGTGTCAGGCTTGGAGGAAGGGCCGTCTTCCTTCCAGGGCATCCTTCGACTCATTTCAGAGTCCACAGGTATGCCTTTGCAGCCTATTCAGAAGAAAGCAGAATATCCTTTCACGGATATTCTCAAGAGGGGGGATACCCCGATGGAGGCCTTCCCAGTGGCCGAAGCCATAGTCGGCCCGGCTCTGGAGCTTTGGCAGCGCCCAGCCTCTTGCCCGGCTCCCTCTGCCTACATTGCCTGCAAGTACGTGGTGCCCATGGGGTCCTTGGCGGGCTTCACTGAGCACCCCTCGGCGGAAAGCCTTGTGACTGCTTCAGTGTTTGGGCGAATGGGCAGTTCTCACGGATACTTATGGACCACTCGGCCCGGAAGGTCTACCCGGCATCCTTAGGCCTTCGTCAGGCTAGCTCAACAGTGATCATGGCACACTTCTCTCACGCCCTTTTAGGGTCGCTTGATGAAGTTCTCCCTCATCTCCCAGCAGACATGCAGACCACGGTCAAGCAGGTCCGGGACCAGGGCCGGGCTGTTGCTAAACAGCAGCTCCAGATGGTCCTGGACATTGGTGATTCCTGTGCCTACTCACTAGCTGCCACGGTCGCCTCTCGCCGCAGGGCTTGGCTGAGGTTATCCTCCTTTCCGGCAGATACCCAGCACAAGCTAGCTGACGTGCCCTTCCTTGGCACCGACCTTTTCAGTCCGGGAGTGGCAGGTCACCTACAGCGCATTGAGCAGTCTAATGCCACCTCTGCTAAAGGTTCTTCGGGCAAGAACCAGCAGAAGCGCAAGAAGAAGTCCTTTCGGCATTCTTCCCCTGCAGTCAGACAGCCCTCCTTCCAGGGAGGTCAGCAACAGCAGCAGGCTCAAGCTTGGCGCCCTAGGCCCAAGCAAGGTCCTCAGCAGCCCCGCAAAGGAGGCCGAGGTGCTAGTCCAGGTGCCTCCTCCTCCAAGTCTGCACGGTGACAGGTCGGGGGTAGCCTCCCCTGCACCCATCACGCTAGTTCTGGGTCCTCCCGTGGGGGGCCGACTCTGCTACTTTCTTTCCGCCTGGTCCGGTATCACTTCGGACAGATGGGTCCTGGTAGTGGTCGGGCAGGGTCTGCCTCTAGAGTTCGAGCAGTACCCTTCCACCCGAGCCCGTGCCCCACGGGAGGAAAGGATCTCAGTTGGCGCTCCGTCGGCCCTTCGGGACGACATCACTCAGCTCCTTCTCAAGGAGGCGGTTGCTCCAGTGCCGGATCCTCCTTCAGACCCAGGCTTTGTCTCCAGGTATTTCCTGGAGCCCAAGTGGACGGGGGGTTGGCGCCCCATCCTAGATCTCCATGACCTGAATTGGTATCTCAGGTCTTGCACCTTCCGGATGGTAACTCTGAACCAGGTCATACAATCTCTGGAGCGAAACATGTGGTTCTGTACACTGGATCTTCAGGACGCATTCTATCACGTCCCAATCCGTCCGTCCCATCTGTGGTTCCTCTGCTTCAGGGTCACAGGGACCCTGTATGAGTTCAGAGCCAAGCTGTTCGGCCTGTCATCGGCCCCAAGGGTCTTCACCAAATGCATCGCAGTGGTGGCAGCCCATCTACGGCGTCAAGGGGTTCGCATTTACCCCTATCTAGACTACTGGCTCCTGGCAGGTTCCTCCCTTCAGGAGGTGCAGAGGTCCAGGGACCTGACCCTCCCAACCTGCTCCCACCTGGGCCTTCTAATCAACGAGGCCAAGTCAGAACTCGTGCCTTGTCAGGTGATGGGCTTCATTGGGGCAGAGCTCGACTCTTGTCAAGCCAGAGCTCGGCTCCCAGCGGACAGGGCGGAGGTTCTTTCCTCCTTTGCCCAATCATTTCTGGTTGGGCACTCGCGCCCTGCCCGGGACTTCCTGCGCCTCCTGGGTTACATGGCGGCATGCACCTCAGTGGTCCGCTGGGCCAGACTGCACATGCGCCCCTTCAGTAGGAGCTGGCCAGCCCAGTGGTCTCAGCGTCAGGGTCTCTTCGACCAGCTGGTCACGGTCACCAAGAGTGGGACGCTCCAATGGTGGACCGTCCCGAGTCATTTGCAGGAAGGAGTCCCATTTGTCCGCCCCGGCCGACGGTCACCCCAGACTGACGCCTTTCATGGGCTGGGAGCCCACATGGGGGACAACAGAGCTCATGGGTTCTGGACCCCGAGGTTCCGATGCCACATCAACCTGTTGGAGCTCAGAGCAGTCAGACTGGCCCTGTCAGCTTCGCTCCTCAGCTCCGAGGGTCAAGTGGTTCAAGTCCAGACGGACAATACCACAACCATGTACTACCTCAACAAACAGGGCGGCACGCACTCCCATCTGCTATGCAGGGAGGCGCTACGGATCTGGACCTTCGTCAGCCGGCTGGAGGCAGGTCTCCTAGCCATCCATGTGGCAGGAGTCTCGAACCAACTGGCGGATGCTCTCAGCCGCATAGGCCAGACATCCCACAAATGATCTCTCCATCCAGAGGTAGCGTACGATCTGTTCTCCCGTTGGAGCAAACCGTTGGTGGACCTGTTTGCCTCCAGGGAGAACACCAAGCTGAGACTGTACCATGCCCACCCCCATCAGCAGGGCTCGCTGCAGGAGGATGCCTTCTCGAGGCTGTGGACCCCAGGCCTCCTCTACGCCTTCCCTCCATTTCCCTTGATCCACAAGATGTTACTCAAGGTGAGGAGGGACAAGGCGAAGGTGATCCTGGTAGCCCCAGATCGACCACGCCAGTTTTGGTATCCAGATCTCCTCAGCTGCAGGTCCCCGGAGCGGCTTTGTACATGCCTGGACCTGATTTTGTTGAACCAGGGGAAGGTCTTCCACCTGGATCTTCAATCCCTGCACCTCACAGCCTGGTTCCTGAGCGGCTAGAGTTCCAGGTTTTGGGTCTTTCTGAGGATGTCTACACCGTGGTGGAAGCATCTCGAAAAGAATCGACCAGGAAATGTTATGCCTTCAAATGGAAAAGATTTTCCATTTGGTGTCAGGGAAAGAGCCTGGACCCCTTATCCTGCTCTCTTGCTAACATTCTAGACTACCTGTGGTCCCTCTCCAAAGGGGGTCTTCAGTCATCGACCCTTAGGGTGCACCTGGCAGCCATCTCTGCTTACTGGGTGCGGGCCGGTCAGCCGACGTTCGCACAGGAGATGGTGGTCGGGCGCTTTTTCAAAGGCCTGGATCACAAATACCCTCCGGTGCGTGAACCTTCACCTCCGTGGGATGTCTTGCTGGTTTTGGCAAAGCTCATGGGCAAGCCATTCGAACCCATGCACAAGTGTGAGCTCTCACACTTGTCGTGGAAGACTGCCTTCCTGGTGGCTATCACGTCAGCCAGAAGGATGGGAGCTCCAGGCACTTTCGCTGGACTCCCTTTATCTGGTCTTTCACAGGGACAAAGTTGTCCTGCGCCCCCAACCGAAATTCCTTCCGAAGGTGGTGTCAGAGTTTCACCTCAACCAGGTGTTGACTCTGCTGGTATATTACCCTAACTACACCTCGGATGCCGAGTACAGGCTCCATACTCTGGACCTCAGGCGTGCTCTCTCCTACTATAAGGAGAGGACGGTGGAAATTCCGGGAGAGGTTCGCCAGCTGCTTGTCACCTACACTGAAGCCGCTTCTGGCAGACCTGCAGCCAAGCGGATATTGCAAGATGGATTACATCATGCATAAGTCTGTGTTATGAATTGGCAGGCAAGGAGCCTCCCAAGAGGATAAGAGCTCATTCTACTCGCCATACTGCTGCTTCCAGGGACATTCCCATACAGGAAATCTGTCTGGCTGCTACCTGGAAGTCAGCGAGCACCTTCTTTACCTATTACCACATCGACCTTGAGTCACGACGTGATGCTGGTTTTGGGGCCTCTGTTCTCCAATCTCTATTTCCTAAATGGGGGTGTGCGCCTTGCTTCCCTCCTCCCGGAGAACTGCTAGGAGTCTGCCAGACAGTGTGGATGAACAACATATCCACGCTCCTAGAAAAATAGGTTACTCACCTGTAACAGTAGTGTTAGGAGTGGTATATGTTGTTCATCCACACGTACCCACCTGCCCTCCCCAGCTTAAGGCGTACAACCTGGTTTCTAGCGGGCTAGATCTGGCGTCATGGGGTGGAGCCGAGGTATTTACCACCCAGGTGGGTGGGAGGAGCCAGCTTGAAGACGTCCGGCAAGATTTAAAGGGGAAAGGGACAATGCTAGATAGTGTGGATGAACAACATATACTACTCCTAGAACTACTGTTACGGGTGAGTAACCTGTTTTTTTTGTTTTTTTTTCATCGCTGCCACTGTGGAAAGAAGATTGCCTCTACAGACGAACTTTCCCTGTGTCTGCTGTCTTGGGCCTGAATATAAAGATCTTACTTCGGCCCAGTGGTGCTGAGGGCTGCAGTGCTGGGCGACATCTCGCTCCATGCAGCTGACCCGGGTTCAAGCAGATTCTGGTCGGCCGGAGGTTGCCCATGGCTTGCTCTCGCTTCTCGGGATATGGCAGTCATCTGCAAGACCGCTACCTTCTGGGTAACCAGAGGAGGTCCTTACATAAGGAGCACAAGCAGCAACACAAGGGGTTGGCGCTGACAGAGGACTGGGACAGGCGCGCGTCTCGCGATAGCCTGATCCTTGTTCCATTACTGCCATGCTGTCGGGCAGAGAGAAACTCGGAGAAAATGCCCTTCAGCCCCCCTGGATGAAGTCCTCTGGAGCCAGTCTCACCATCAGCCAACCAAGGGCAGATCCCGCTGTGCAAGCTTGCTGCAGAGGATGAGAGGAGAGGTAAGGGGGAGATCTTTCCTCGCTCTGCCCGGGGGGGTAATCCGGGACATCTAATTGGTCCCAATAGCAGTGAGCGTGTGGCACTCTAGGGGCAGACCCAGATGGCCAGAATAAATGTAGAGGGTGTAACTCCCTGAGCATGGAAGGAGAGGGGGTTGATGGGATGTAAGGCATGAAAAAAAAAAAAAAATCTTCGAGAGGGTTCCTGCAGTAGGTCTTTACATATAGGATTGCGCCCTCTAGCATCAGGCCCGCGCAGCAGATTTCTAGCTAGTAATCACCAGCGGAGGACCACCCCTGGCATCACCTGATCAGGCGTCAGCATAACAGTATATAGGGGCGGTCCCCACGCCTGCCCTACAGTTCTTTCCCGCCGTCATCCTGAACTCGTCGGATCCTCACGGTTGAACTAATTGTCGTCTGCCATTTATCTCTGTATAGTGCAGATTTTTTTGCCCCACTTTCCTTTTGGTGTATGTTTTCGAGAAAAAAGAAAAAGTACTCACAGTGCAGAGCCCAAATCCTGCACAGGGATGACCTCTTCGCTGCATGCTTTGCCTGGGCCCAAAACACTGGGTGGCAGATTGTGAAATCTGCCAGTTGTTTAACCAGGCCACACGCACCTGTCTCCAGAAGACCCTTGATGCTCACCTCTTGAAGTCTTGCCTCGCATCTATGGAAAAAGAGCTCCAGGAGCTGAGTGAATGCGCTTCTTCACCATCTCCCGAGAAAAAGCGAATGAAGGAGAAGCGCCGGGAGCGGGATCGTTCTCGTCGTCAAGACAGCCGACACTGCAGCAAGTGAGGCCTTTACCTAGGTGAGTACCTTGCCTCAAGGGTCTCCATCCGCTCCAGCGGATCAAGGCGTCCTCTCCCCCGGTCAGTGGAGAGTGAGGACTCCTCTCCGAAGGACACAGGTCCGGCCACTAAGCCTCCCTCGATTCTCCCATCGCGAGCTCGGCCTCTGGTGATCCGCCCCATTCCAGCCCCCGGGCTGTTGTAGGCCCGACTGCCACCTGTAAGTCAGTCATCGTCCCCTCCAACGCCCGCCAGTTCTCTGCCGATAAGTCGGTTGTTGGCTCCTTTGTTGACTGCCCAGCGGGTGCCCTCCCATCAGACACCTCTGTGGTCTCCGACATTGTGCAGGGTGAGCTTCCAGCTCCTCCTTCCTGCGAGGGTTCTGCTCCATGGGATCTACTGACCCTGCCCGACGACTCGTTTACCCCTGCTGGGGAACTGATCTTGGCTGTGCAGGAGTCCTCTCCTGCATTGGGCACACACTCTGAGACTCCAGTCTTAGGGCTGGACCTGGTGACTGGCCTCTCTATCCCTTTGCCTCCCTTGCCTATCTCAGACCAGATGGGTCACCTGCCTATCCCAACGCTGGGCCATTCCCCGATCCATACTATTCTTTCTGATATGGACCAGGGTTTTCCTGCTTCATCACCAGAGCCTTCTGGCCCTTCTGGGGTCCCAGACACCCCGGCCTGCCAACGGATCTTATCTCCCCAAGTGGTCCCTTGGCACCGCCTGTCCCTGGATCCTCTGACCCTCCTCCATCGGGTCCTATGGGTCTCTTACTCTGCTACCCACCGCGCCACAGTACCCCTACTACCCAGTGCCAGGAGGGCTGTTGCTGGGATAACAGACACCGGGGCATTATTACCAGGGTCATCAGCCGTACCACTATTGGTACCAACCTCCTGGCCATCCTTCGCACGCTACAGGATACCAGTCTCCACCACCCCTTTCCCAGCTGGAAGCACCGACTTCCATTATGGCCGTGGCAGGATACGAAATCTCTGCTCCTTCAGACTGCGACAACCGCACATGGTGGTGGCCCCCACGCCCACTCATAGGGCCGTCACCAGAAGCCCCTCTCCTTTGGACAGGGCATCAGACAGGGGTTTAGGCGGGTGCTCCTTGGATGGCTGGGCATCTCGGGAGTTAGATCCCAAGAGGAAACGTCTGGCAAAACACCTGGACCTCACTAATGCGGATCCCCTCCCCATTTCTCCATAGACTGGACAGCACGAGAACCTTACCTCTACTATTTGGTAACAGCCGTCCTCCATTCTGGCTGTCTCCAAAAAGACAGATTGGACATATCACCCTCAGAAGGGGTCGGTCATCTGACCAGTCAACCAAAGACCGACTCCATGATCATCATCGCGGCCCATGACCGGTCTGACAGCCGAAGCACTTGAGTGCTTCTTCTCCGGATAAAGAATCCAAACAAATGGATCAGTATGGGGCGCAAAGTGTATTCTTCATCAACCTGTGCCATCTGGTTGTTGAATTATGTAGCCCATTTGGTTTCCTTTCAGAAATCTGCCTTGTCCGATTTGGAAAAGGACCTGCAGGAAATTCCAGATGAGGACCTCAGGAATTGGCTCTTAGACAGTCATACTGAATAAGTCCTCTTTCTACCATGCCTTAAGGGCCACTTATGACACGGTTGATTCAGTGGCCCAAGGCACAGCTATGGGTGTTTGCTTGAGGCACCTGGCCTGCTCCATCTTGTGGGACTGGCACAAGACATCCGGAGCACCCTACTGAACGCCCCCTTCAGGGGCCCCGTCCTGTTTGGGAGAGACGCAAAGGACATTATAATGGAGCTACAGGAGAGCAGTAGGTCACTTAAGGATATCCGCTCCATGTACCACTTGGGGCAAACACCCAAGCAGTCCTTTTGTCGCCCTCAGAAGAGGTGTAACAGGCAGAACCAAGGTAAGCTACAGGGTAAACAACACACCCCTGGTTCAGGCCCCCAGACTCCTCAGGCAAAATTCCAAAAGACCTCCAGAGGCGGTAAGGTGGCCCTCCTCTCCACGTCCTGATGCGGGGGGGGGGGGCCTCCCGTATCTCCTGAGGAACCAGTGGAGGGAAGGTTTGCCCCCCCACCTGGAAAGATGGAGGACGATAACAGACTACGCTTGGGTCCTTCAGCTAGTAGCAAGAGGACACTTGATTGAATTCCTGGACAGACCCCCGAACAACCCTCCGGGCAGGTCTCACTGCCCGTCAAGCCATCTAAGTTTGGTCTATCAGGAAATCCAAACTCTACTGCAAAAATCTGCCTTAGAGCCAGTTCTGCCAGGGCAAATAGGAAGGGGGATACTGTTCCCATTTCTTCCTAGTCCCAAAAAAGATGGGAGATCTGAGGCCTATCTTAAACCTCAGCCTACTTAATCGCTATGTAGAATACAAGAGATTCTGTATGTTGACACTCTAGGGACTCATCTCTGCTCCAATAAAACCAGTGGCTGTGCTCCCTGGACATGCAGGATGCTTACCTGCATATCCCTGTCCTCCAGGCCCACTGCCACTTCCTGAGATTTTCCTTTCAGGAGAATTATCAGTTCAAGGCCCTCCCATTTGGCCTTTCTTTGGCACGTCAGATTTTTACCTAGTACCTAGCAGTGGTGGCCGTGGCCTTATGCTGCCAGGGAATTTATATGTTCCCTTACCTAGTGACTGCTGTCAGCACCACCACAGGACAGTCTGAGGGTTTCCCTGCCCTGCACCCTAGACCTTTTCTCCAGACTTGGCGTCACTGTGAATCTTCCCAGATCTCAGCTTTCACCCTCCCAGCGGCTCCAGTTCATCGAAGCAATACTGGACACTGTTCCGAGCAGGGCCTTCTTGCCTACAGACAGGGCAGAAACTCTGATACAACAAGCGGCATTATATCCTCCTCTTGGTGGGCCAAGGCACACTTTGTTCTCCCCATGTTGGGTCTAATGGCAGTCATACCTACAGTCCCTTCGGCTAGACTACACATGAGGGTGACCCAGTGGTCCCTCTGGGTCCAGTGTGATCAGCGTCTGGACGACATGGACCACATGGTCCTAGTCTCCAGTAGCCTGAAGAGGGATCTCCTATGATGGCAGGATCTTTCCAACCTTTCGTTGGGGATCCCCTTCCAACCCCCATCCCCCTTCTTGACCCTAACGATGGATGCCTCAGGCCAGGGATGGGGCACTCACCTGGGAGACCACCGAATACAGGAGACATGGTCTCCACCAGAGGAACATCTACATATTAATATTCTGGAGATGAGAGCAGTGCTCTACGCTCTCCAAGCGTTCCAGCCCCTCTTGATACCGGGAATACTGTTGGTCCAGACCGACAACACAGCGACAGTCTGGTACATAAACGAGCAGGGAGGCACCTGGTCATACCCCCTTTGCAGGGAGGTGATGTGGGTGTGGTACTGGGCAGTCCAGTACGGCTGTCATTGATAGCGGTCCATGTTCCAGGAGTTCATAGCGTCCTGGCAGACAGTCTCAGCCGCACTGTTACACGGGCTCACGAGTCGGAGCTGAAGCAGGAAGTAGTGGAAGATCTCTTCCTTCAATGGGGTCGGCCAGAAATAGATCTAATCTTCCTCCCCATTCAATGCAAAATTATCCAGCTTTTGCTCGCTCGTTCCCGGGCGTGGTGTTTTTTGGCAAGACGTGCTGTCTCTGTCCTGGACAGGGAAATTTCTGTATGCTTTCCCATTCTGCAGAAGTTTCTGCTGAAGCTACAGGCAAAGGGGGCCCACATGATCCTCATAGCCCCTCTTTGGCCTCGGCAGATTTGGTTCCCTCTGCTGCAACAGCTGACTTTGGAACCTCCAGTACCTCTTCCTCTCTCCCATGACCTTCTGTCTTAGGAGCAAGGCAACCTGGTACACCCGTGCCTCAGATCTCTCCACCTCCATGTGTGGCACCTTTGGACATAGCTGTCTATCGTTATGGCGTCTCTCCTCAAGTAGCCCAGGTCCTGGTAGAGGCCAGAAAATCCTCCACCAGATCCCACGTATGCCATGAGGCGGAAGAGATGCTCTATTTGGGCCACAGCCAAGAGCCTGGATCTGTTCTCTTGAATCTGTCTGATTCAGGCCTCAGTTATTCTTCTCTATAGGTCCACTTGTCTGCGGTTTCAGCCTACCACCTTCTGGTGGGGGGGCAAAACTCCTGCTCAGTTTGTGGTCTCCAGAACCTTTCTGAAGGGGATTCTTCACATTAAGCCTCCAGTCTAGAGTCTGGTGCCCCGAGGACTTAAATTTTATTTTGGAAAAACTTAACTTTGCCCCCCTTTTTGAGCTTGCAGCAAGTTGCGACGTGGATTACTTGTCCTGGATTTCAGAGCTTCAGGCCCTCGTTTGTAAGGAGCCTTATTAGATTTTTCCACAGAGACAGGGTGGCTCTGAGGACTAACCCTTCTTTCCTTCCGAAAGTTGCTTCAGAATTCACTTTGAACCAGAATGTTGAACTCCTGGTATATTACCCACAGTATTTGAACAGGGGGGAATACCTCTTGCACACTTTGGATGTGTACAGGATTCTGAGATATTACATCTCTAGGACCAAAGAGGCTTGGAATTCTGACCAGTTATTTGTGACCTTTGCTCCCAAATGCCAGGTCAAGGCCATCTCCAAACAGGGTTTGTCAAAATGGTTGGCTAACTGCATCTCGTACATCTACCACAAATACGAGAAACCCCTTCTGGGGGAGGTGAAAGGCCATTCTGCTTGGGGCATGGCTGCTTCAGCGGCCTTCCTTAGAAATATTTCCACTGCGGACATTTGCTCAGCAGCCACTTGGTCTTCTATCTATACATTCTCCAAACATTACAGTCTGGACATTGCCTCTAGGCATAGGGCCGGCTTCGGCCTCGCCGTTCTGCAAGGCCTTCTTTCCTAAGTAGGCTTCTAGTTGGCAGGCGCTCCTTCCTCCCGGAAATCGGTCTCTGACTCTTTCTTTATTTTGGTTGCTTGGTGCTCAGTCCTGTATGTAAAGACCTACTGCAGGAACCCTCTCGAAGTTAGATATAATAGTTAAGTAAGAACTTGTAGCAGTAGATCTTCAAGAGAGAGGTTTTAGCAGTAGGTGTAGATTTCCCACCCATCTTCCTCCAGCTCCTGTTAGGTTTATTCTCTTTTCCATTTCACGAGGCTTCGCATCCAGAGCCTAGGGAGTTATCTTTACTCCTTTCTCCTGTACCTCTTCAGAGGTCTATGGCGGGAGAACTGGAGGGCAGGCGTGGGGACCGCCCCCTATATACTGTCACGGTGACGCCTGATCAGGTGACACCAGGGGAAGTCCCCCGCTGATGATTGCTAGCTAGAAATTTGCCTTGTGGTCCTGACACCAGGGTGCGCAGTCCTATATGTAAAGACCTACTGCAGGAACCTCTCTCGAAGATCTACTGTTGCGATAAGTTCTTGCGTAACTGTTATTTCTGGGACATGGATATGTTGTTCATCCACACTTTCTGGCAGGTTCCTTGCCGCTTTAAATCTTGCGGAAGGTCTTCAAGCTGGCTCCTCCCACCCACACCCACCGGGTGGTAAAGCTCTCGGCTCCGCCCCATGACGCCAGATCTTCCTTACCGCTTGGAAGCTCAGGTTCCCTCCTTAGCGCTCTGCGTTTAGACTGGATCCAAACTCTTCGGTTCACCTGAAACTAATTTTAAAGTTTTCTAGACTTCAGTCTGCTTCTTTCTTCACAGCTGTGATGCATAAATCGACTCCCGGTTTTCAGCGGTGCCCATGCGGGCAGAAGATGTCTAGGACCGATCCGCACTCCACGTGCGTCTACTGCCTCGGGCTTGACCACGATCCGAAGGCCTGCAATTTGTGCAAGTCCTTCTCGGCAAATTTCCTCGAAGACCATGCTGCCAGGCTCCAACTTGGGCACCCCGAGAGATGTATACAGCCGGTGAAGTCGAAGGAGGCCCGTTGGGCGGTTTCCGTGGCGGCTGGCTCGGCTGAGCAACTTGAACAGATGATTGCCCTCGAGGAGGAGGCTGCCCAGGCCGCATCTTCGTCTTCCTCGGTCGCAGCATTTATCCCGCTCTCCTTGGGCTCCTCCTATACAGCTTCTTTTAAGGAGCTTTGCCAGTCCCTCTCCACGAAAGGTGAGGGGCCATCGGGACACTCCTCTCGGTCCAAGAAAAAGGACTCGAAGGGTAAGTCCCACCGTCGACATTCGTGGGAGCGGGAGAGTTCCCCTTCCCCGGACAGGTGACTTTCGACTTCGGTCGAGGTTGTGGCTAAGGCTGCTGGCTTCACGTTGTCCCAGTCACTTCAGCTGGCCAAGACACCCGTCGATGCAGTCGAGATTTTCCTCGACTCGTCAGACGGGCTGTCGACTGGAGAAGCTGACAACCCTTCTTCACCGGTTTCCCCGGTGGAAACCGAGGACTTTCCTGTGCTGGAGTCCCCGGTTAAGGCTCCCGAGCCAAAGGAGGAACGGGTTTCCCCCGCTCCCTCCCAGACCCACCCTCGAAACACCAGTCTCAAACCTCTTCGGTCCCCCGACACCGCGGGTCTCGGCACAGAGAAAAACGGCGGCGCTGCTCGTCCTCATCTTCCTCCTTGGAGGAGGAGAGGCTTCAGCGCAAATTGCGTAGATGCTACGAGGACTTGCTGTGGCAGCAGCTCCTTCTGACTGAGGACAGGCCGACACCATCGCCTTCCCCGGCCATTAAGTGACTGTCACCTGAAAAGCCGAAACAACCCCTCGCTGTGGTTGAGGAGCCCAAACCGGCGCCAGTTGTTCGGCCAAAAGCAGCTGCCCCACTGATTGTGGTGGAACCCCCACCTCCACAGTCGAAATCTGGGGCTCCGACCAAGGATTCTCAGTCGGGTCAGGGACTGCCCCACTGGTTGTCGGTCACCCTCACTCCCGACCATCCTCGGCAGGTGGGTGGCTCAGGCCCTAGGCAGCTATTCGCAGGCTTCTCGGAGTCTGATGATGACTCTTCCCTGTTCTCCAGGCCCCTTGACCTGGAGTCCTCATGGGACAGTCAATGGATGAGAGTCCATCCTCGTTCATGGGTTTGCTTCGGCTCATCTCAGATTCCACTGGGATGCAGCTCGAGCCCGTATACAAGCGGGCCAAGTATCCCCTCACGGAGATACTGGACCGAGGGGATTCTCCCACAGAGGCCTTTCCAGTGGCTGAAGCCATTGTTGGCCCAGCCTTGGAGTTGTGGCAGTGGCCAGCTTCTTGTCCTGCTCCTTCGGCCAGGAAGTACGCAGTCCCTACCGGGTCACTGTCCGGTTTCTCGGAGCACCCCTCTGCGGAGGGGTTGGTTACCGATAGTGTTTTTCTTCCTTCCAGGAACGTCAGGGACATGGACAAGCCCCCCGACAGAGTCCAAAAAGCCGGACTATTCTGGGCGTAAAGTGTATGCTGTGTCCTCACTCGGCCTCTGTCAGGCCAGTCGGCCGTACTTATGGCGCACTTCTCTCATGCCCTTATGGGCTCCCTGGATGAGGTGATGCCTCATCTCCCGGCTGACCTCCAGACTACGGTCAAGCAGGTGCGGGATCAGGGAAGGGCAGTGGCGAAACAGCAGCTCCAAATGGCTCCCGATATTGGAGACTCCTGTGCCCGGTCAGTAGCAGCTGCAGTGGCCATGTGCCGCAGAGCTTGGCTGCGGATCTCCACCTTCACGGCGGATACCCAGCACAAGTTGGCAGACGTCCCCTTCCTGGGTACCGACTTGTTCAAGCCTGGGGTGGAAGGCCACCTCCAGAGAACTGAGACGTCCAATGCCACCTTGGACTCGGTCACGTCTGCCCAGAAGGACAAAGGCCACCAGCAGCAGCATAAGCCCTTCTTCCCCTGCGGCACGTCTGGCCCAACAACACCAGCATCAGGGCCAGCAGGCTAGCACTTGGCACCGCAAAGCCAAGCCTGCAGCTTCCTCCAGCAGGAAGCCGGGAGGAAAAGGCCCAGGAGGTCCCTTGGCCGGTCCTTCCTCCAAGCTTGCCCAGTGACTGGTTGAGGGGTCTCGTCCCCAGCCGCGTCGCTTCCCCCTGGGTTCCCCCCGTGTGGGGACGGCTCCGCCACTTTCTTTCCGCTTGGTCCACTATCACCACGATCCGCTGGGTGTTGGAGGTGGTAGGAGGGGGTCTGCCTCTGGAGTTCGAGCAGACCCTGCCCTTCCATGCCATCGCCCCACGGGGGGCTACGGGGTCCACAGCCTCTCTGTCGAGTCGACATTGCCCAGCTCCTCCAGAAGAAAGTGATCAGGAAGGTGGCGGATCCTCCACTAGACCCAGGGTTTATGTCCAGGTACTTCCTGGTCCCGAAACAGCCGGGGGGGTGGGGGCTGGCGCCCCATTTTAGACCTACACGACCTGAACAGGTTCCTAAGGTCTCGGACCTTCAGGATGGTCACTCTGGCTCAGATCATTCCATCCTTGGAATGAGGCATGTGGTTCTGTTCTCTGGACCGCCAGGATGCATTCTTTCACGTCCCGATCAGTCCGTCCCACGAGCGATCCCTCCGCTTCAGAGCTGAGGGGTCTCTACGAGTTCCGGGCCACGCCCTTCGGCCTTTCTCTAGCTCCCAGGGTCTTCACAAATGCATGGCAGTGGTGACAGCATTCCTGCAGCGCTGAAGGGTCCAGGTTTGCCCTTACCTGGACGACTGGCTGATTGCGGCCTCCTCCAGACCGAAGGTGGAGCGGTACAGGGATCTGGCCCTCCAGGTTTGCTCTGAAATTGGCCTCCTTATCAACAAGGCCAAGTCGGAACTCGTGCCAAAGCAGGTGATCCAATTAATCGGGGCAGAGCTCGAGTCTCTATGAGCCAGAGCACAGCTCCCAGTGGACAGGGCAGAGGTTCTTTCCTCCTTTGCCCAGTCATTTCAGGTTGGGCAATTGCGCCCTGCCCGGGACTTCCTGCACCTCCTCGGCCTCATGGCAGCCTGCACCAGCATGGTCCACTGGGCCCGTTGGCACACGCATCCCCTACAATGGGGACTTGCCAGCCAATGGTCACAGCGATCCAGTCCTTTGGATCAGCCAGTGACAGTGACCCAGGAGATATGGAACACTGTCCAGTGGAGATCGTTCCAGCTCATCTGCAGGAGGGCATCCCATTTGTCCACCCCGAGCTGACAGTCTCTCTATCTACCAACGCCTCTATGATGGGTTGGGGTGCCCATCTGGGGGAGCACAGAGCACACTGCCTCTGGTCCCTTCGGGAGTCCCGATGCCACATCAACCTGCTGGAGCTTCGAGCGGTTCGTCTAGCCCTCACCGCCTTCGCTTCTGTTTGTACGAGGTCAAGTGGTCCGGGTCCAGACGGACAATACTACAACCATGTACTACCTAAACTGCCAGGGCGGGACGCGCTCCATGCCTCTGTGCAGGGAAGCTCTCCGCACTTGGTCCCTCGTGCGCAGCCTGGAGGCGGATCTCCTTGCCATCCATGTGGCAGGAGCCTCCAACATTCTGGCCGATGCCCTAAGTCGGATAGGAGCTGCGTCCCATGAGTGGTCACTCCTGCTGGAGGTAGTACAAGATCTGTTCTCCCACTGGGGCACGCCTTAGGTGGACCTGTTTGCCTCCAGGGAGAATACGAAGATGAGGCTGTTTCATTCCCGTCCCCCTCAGCAAGGCTCACTGCAAGGGGATGCCTTCTCGAGGCCGTGGACCCCGGGCCTCTTCTATGCCTTTCCCCCATTTCCTTTGATCCACAAGGTGCTTCTCAAGGCGAGGAGGGACAAGACGCAGGTGATTCTGATAGCCCCAGACTGGCCCCGCCAGTACTGGTATCCAGATCTCCTCAGCCTCAGCTCCAGGTTCCCGAGGTGGCTTCCAGCCCGCCCGGACCTGATCCCAGACAACTAGGGGAAGGTATTCTATCCGGACCTTCAATCCCTGCACCTAACAGCCTGGTTCCTGAGCAGCTAGAGTTCCAGGCCTTGGGTCTTTCCAACGAGGTCCTCAGTGTTGTTGAGGCATCCCGTAAGGAGTCGACCAGGAAATGCTATGCCTTTAAATGGAAGAGATTCTCCATTTGGTGTCAGGGCAAGGGGCTGGACCCTTCCTCCTGTTCCTTGGCAAGCATTCTGGACTACCTGTGGTCCCTTTCTCAGCTAGGGCTTCGGTCGACGACCCTTAAGGTGCACCTGGCGGCCATCTCTGCTTACCGAGCGCGGAAGCAGTCGGTGGCACAGGAGAAAGTGGTTGGGCTCTTTTTCAAAGGCCTTGATCACATATCCCCTCTGGTGCGAGAACCTCCACCTCCATGGGATCTACTGCTGGTATTGGCTAAGCTCATGGGCAAGCCATTCGAACCGAGCACAGGTGTGATATTTCTCACCTGTCGTAGAAGACCGCCTTCTTGGTGGCTACCATGTCAGCCAGAAGGATGGGAGAGCTCCAGGCGCTTTCCATCGAGTATCCCTATCTGGTCTTCCACAGGGATAAGGTTGTCCTGCGTCCCCACCCAATATTTCTTCCGAAGGTGGTGTCGGAGTTTCACCTTAACCAGGTGTTGACTCTGCTGGTGTTGTACCCCAATCACACCTCGGAGGCCGAGTATAGGCTCCATACTTTGAACCCTAGAAGAGCGCTCTCTTATTATAAGGAGCAGACGGCTGACGTTCGGGGAGAGGTTCGCCAGCTGTTTGTCACCTACGCTGAAGCCGCACGTGCAGACCTGCAGCCAAGCGGACAATAGGCAAGTGGGTCACCTCCTGCGTAGATCTCTGCTACAGGTTGGCGGGCATGGAGCCTCCCAAAGGGATAAGAGCTGATTCTACTCGCCATACCGCTGCTTCAGTGGCTGCTTCCGGGGACGTCCCTATCCAGGAAATTGCAGGGTTGCTACCTGGAAGTCAGCACACACCTTTATTACCCATTACCACATCGACCTTGAGTCACGCCGGGATGCTGGTTTTGGGACCTTGGTTCTCCAGTCTTTATTCCCTAAGTAGGGGGTATGCGCCTTGCCTCCCTCCTCCCGGAGAACTGCTAGGAGTCTGCCAGACAGTGTGGATGAACACCATATCCATGTCCCTAGAAATACAGGTTACTCACCTGCAGTGTTCCCACTGAAGCCATGTAGCAGGGGGTACAGTGTACCCTCTTTCAAATATTTCAGGGGTACAAATTATTTTTTGAGGGTGCGCCACACCCCTAGCAGAAAATCATGGAGGTACACCACACAGCCAGAAACAATGACTCACCATAAACAGAACACCGTGTTATTATACTACTTGATGGCAGGCAAGCTACTTGTTGGCGAACTTGACAGGTATTGATTTGATTGGCAATGGCAAATATAAATTTAATCTCTGTGAGTGACAGACTGAATGTCACTGACAGAGCAATACAGTCACACAATTTATACATTCACATAAAATATCAATTACTGCACAGCAGCTGCTGCAGAAAGCTCTAATCAAGCCAGTCAGGTCACTCACAGAGTGAGTAACACTTACTGCACTGCAGAGACAGATTAAAGTTTTAAATTAAGACTGAATGAGAGTCCATCTGTTCTAGTCAACACAACAGAAAGACAGCAAAATTAGTCCTCTATCAGTCTTGAAGACCTCTAATCTACAGTCACACACGCACACTGCACCACTAGGTCTAGTTAGTACACATAACAACATCATGCGCATCATAATCTGCACCTTTTGCATGATATTGTCTCTGTGTTTTGCAAGCAGCATTTTATATCTGCTACAGCAAACTTTACTAATAATTTCACTAATACACTCACTGTAGTACACTGCCTACTCTGACATCCAGTGACAATTGAGCTAAGACAGACAGCTAGTCTATATCTGGACTAAACTACCACCACAGCAGCACATAAGTGTTATGCAACAATGCAAATAATTAGTGGTTCGTGACATCCACATTGAAAATGAATAGATCATCGCGCACACTGAATAACCGATAATCATCAAGGCAGCAACATCTGGTGGCAGCATTTATCAAGAATACATAAAACCGAGTCCTCCAGACACATCAGCAGAGCAGTGTCACGCTCACATTTATTTACTTTTCTTGGAAATAAATGCAGCAAGGCAGGTGGTTTCTACTCGACCCCCACACACACACACTCACTCGCTGACAGACTTTCCTATTCTAGTGGGATGGGACGCTTGAGTCAGAGAGACCCCCCACCACAAACCCCCATCCCACACTCCCCGAGACAGTCCTCGACAGGCACTAGTAGGAGGAACAGAGGGCCGGAGTTGAATCTGAATCTCCAACTGCACATTACCTCATCAGCACCAACTCCCGCCCTCAAATCCTAAGAATAAACTTCTACTGTTAGTGCTCTGCTCATGATGGATGACCTTAGAGTCGGACTCGGGATGAGAAGAGAGAAGACAGCAACCTGGGGAGAGGGAGGGAGAGACTAGGGAGACAGTCAAAACTCACTTAGGGTTACCACCTTTTAAGAAGCCCAAAGTGGGACGTTTCTTACTGAAATGACTTTTCGCAGGACAATATGTAACCTCAACCAACATGACAGATTTTTTATCTAAATAATCAGAATTAAGTCTAAGTGTTGCAGTTTTTTAGATGTTCCCTAGTGTTTCTAATCATTTTAAGGTATTTTAGTTAAGGTACTATAGTTTTTGCAGCATTTAGAGGAAAGTCTGAAAATATTCTTTTGTACTGTAATGTCAGCACATTTCGTATTTTTCATGTTTTTGCGCAGGACACAGCTGCCCAAATCAGGACAGTCCTGCGAAAGTAGGGACAGGTGGTAACCCTAAACTCACTCGATCGGCACGGCACTGGGGCAGGAGGCCAGCACTCTCACTCAGGCAGACTGCACTGTAGACAGGACGGAGGAGAACCATTGCAGTCCAAGTCTAGGATGGGGTCGGGGAGAAGGCTGGAGAGCAAGGGTGTCCAGGAGGGCACAGGGAAGTAAGGGAAGGGACAACAGCATGTGCAGGCTGGGGAGAGGAGTGGGGACTGTCATAGATAGGCTGGCGCTTCCGGTTGGAGCAGAGATGTCATGGAGCTGGACTGGGACTAACAGGGCAAATAGGATGCCGGTGTGAAGGAAAAAGAAGAGAAGACTGCAAATGGGAAGGAGGAACCGAACCAATCACACAACTTACATCTCACCCACCCGCCCGGCCTGACCACACTGGACTGGAACTCGAAGTTGAAATGCTAGTTGGAAGTTGAGCCAATGATTCTTAAAAAAATAACCAATACCAACGTGATTTCATGCATGCAGTAGGGTAGCTGGGTCCCTCTTCAGCACTCTAGCCTGAGTCAGTCTCTCTTTCTCCATTCCGGACTTGAACGTCGTTGATCAGGCGGGCAGGCCAGGGTTGTGGTCCAGTGGGTTGTTTGTTTCATGGTCTCCAGTAGTCTGCACACTCCTCTCTCCACAATCTTTCTCTCACGTGAAGCCCGCGGTTCCCTTGCGTCTTTAACTGTATAGGTGCATGCCCACATATTACAATTGATGAATGAGGATAGGGTGGTTTTTGGAACTGTGCAGTGCGCACCAATCACAATACATTTGCAAACACTTTATAATGGAACATTGGACCAATCGTCTGCTGGCTGCATGGGGTGGACCTTTTTCCAACAACTAGGGCAGGTGTCTTTACGTGCAGTGTACCCTCTTCTCACATAAATTTTGATTTTTTTACGTGATTCACGTACATCTATGCGTGAATGGGAACACTGCTCACCTATAACAGAAGTTCTAGGAATGGTCTATGTTGTTCATCCACACGACCCACCCGGCCGCCCCGGCTTTGATGCATAGCCTGGCTTCCAGCGGGCTAGATCTGGCGTCATGGGGCGGAGCCAAGAGTTTTACCACCCAGGTGGGTGGGAGGAGCCAGCCTGAAGACCTTCCGGCAAGATTGAACCTGCCAGACAGTGTGGATGAGCAACATATACCATTCCTAGAACTCCTGTTACAGGTGAGTAACCTGTATTTTCTGACTGAGCTCTGCTAATTTAATTAAGCAACCCTCAGGCGACGCAAAAAGCTCTTAAAAATTTCGTGATGGATCAACGGGTAGCCCCAGTTCCAGATGTGGGCCCTTTGGGGTCCCGGCCTCTCAGTCACCGACTGGGTTGTCGAGCTTCCAGGCCTCCAAGGACTGAGACAAGTCCTTGGGGAAATGTCACAAGAAAGACCGAGATCGTGACCACTCCCCCTAGCATCGATCTCGTTCCCCAACGGCCGCTTCTCCTCCTGGGGGAGCCTTATCGACTGCGGCTGCACCAACGTAGAACACTGCTGTCCAGGTCTCTCTGTCCACCAGACCCATACCAACAGCTTCTCTGCCCTATTCTCAAGGCGCCTGGCCGTTGACCTCCAGGTCGTTGGCGCCTCCTTAGTCGATGACGGGCTCATCGATGACTCTCATCGAGGCCTGCCCCTTCTCTCTGCAGGGCTACAGGCTCTTCGGTTCCTCAGGACCCAGCAGGTGAGTTGTTGACACCTGTGCTGTTGAACCCCCAACCCCCTGTCGACGACCACCATCTGCTTGAACGAATGCCTACTTAAATTCACTAATGTGCTGGTACAGCAGCTGGGCGCCTATAGGTCCCCCTCATTGACGGCAGCTTCATCGGTGATGCCTACTTGTCAGCCACGGGAGGCTCCCCGTGAGCAGTCCTTGGCATGTCCAACACCAAACCTAGAAGTCGAAGAGGCCAGACCTCATTCTTCGTGAGGATGAGGAGGAAGAAATCCTGGTGTCCAACAGGTCTGCTGCTTCCTCTGTCAGTGAGGATTCAGTCAAGCATATTCCTAGGTCTCCTTCTTAGGACCCAACTTTTTTTCAATGTGATGAAGCAGCTGTCCTCAGCTATGGGCTTCCACACTGAAGAAGAGGATGCCACCAGGAAAGAGCTGGTGGACTTCCTGGAGATTCCTGAATCTCCCCCCAAAGATCATGCCTCCAATCCTTCCTGCTCTGAGGACTGCAGCCATGGCAGCCTGGCACAGACCAGACTTGATGTCAGCAATGCCCTGCAGGGCTGATAAACTTTATCATGCCCTCAAGGTCTTCCCTGCTATGCCACCCAGCCCAAGACAGACTCAGTGGTCATCCAGGCAGCTCATGACCAGCCTGAGTCACCTAAGCGCCTTAGTTCCCTTCCCCCAGATAAGGAGTCTCACAGAATCGACCTCTGGGGAAAGAGAGTGTATGCTTCCTCCACTCTGGGTTTGAGGGTTGCAAACTACCTGTCTCGCATGGTGAAGTACTAAAATGCCAGTTGGAAAAAAGGTAGGGCCACGGCACAGGCCCTTCCAGATGGCACACAAAAGCAAGAGCTGCTTCAGTGCCTACAAGCTGCTGAGGATGTTAGTAAGCACCTTCTCAGGGCCCTCTACAGCATGGCTGATAACATTGCCAGGGCGGCTGCCATGGGCATATGCCTACGTAGGCACGAATGGCTGAAGGTATCCAGCTTTGCTGCTGATATTCAGAAAAAAGTGCTTTATGCTTCCTGTAATGGCACTAAGCTGTTTGGCCCTGATGTTCAGGCTATCATTAGTGACTGACAAGCCTTGAGCAGGGCCCATAAGTCTGTCCATTCCCTATACCATACAAACCAACCAAGAGACAGAGGACACTCTCCCTTTCGTAGCGTGCCCATTAGGCCCAGTACGGGCTCATAGCCCCAAAAGAAACGCAGGGCCCTGGCTGACTTCCCTCCTCCTGCCAGCACTGCAGCCAAGGATCCCAAGAATGATGGACAAGCTCAAGCGGCTGGCTTCACCTCCGCCTGACTCCTTGCCAGACCAGGAGGTGGTGGTTGGAGGTCGGTTCTCCCTCCACTTGAATCAGTGGAGAACCAGAACTTCAGATACATGGATTCTGCACATTGGAGAGCAGGGGCACACCCTGGAGCTCATCGAGCACCCTTCATTTACCCTCTGGCTCATTTACCTGTTCTCTGGGAGGAGGTAGTCTCTTCTACACAAGCAGGCCATCGAACCAGTTTCCAAGCACCAGAGAAACAAGGGATCTTCCTGGACATAGTCTCCACCGATCATTCATACTAATGGGAAGTATGCGGGAGTTGTTAGGACCGAGTGGGAGCCAAAAACCGTAAAGAGGGCTGTCGCCGAGGTAGAGCCACACGGATGCGGCGCTGCAAGACTGGCTTGCGCCATATAGGCTACCTCAGCGGCCACCCTCCAACCTCCTCCGTTCCTTTTTTTCCCCAAGTGCGCTTCAGTGACATTGCTCACCCAACAGGAGTCGAATCTTCATGTCTATATGACAGCAGCTTTAGTCGTTCAGTATTTGATTATTAGTATTATTTATTCAGTTAAAAAAAAAATGTTCCTTCTACAAAAGAACAGAGAAGTCCTCTTCAGCCCGCCTTCGACTGAGTCGACCGCGAATGGGGCTGGTGATGGTAGAGAGACCTCACATGACAGCTGTATTTCCAGCAGGGCTGGGTCCAGTCCGCCACACTCTACAGAGGGGGTTCTGACTACAGGCAGTCCGGTGCGCGGGAGGAAGGGCGGTCCTCCTGAAAGACAAAAAGAAGGGGGCCTGTTCTTGATCATAGTCAGAAAACCTGGCACCACTCACCCTTGAGTTCTTCTTCGTCCCACCAGTCTAAGAAGAAACAGTACTGTTCGAGGTCGCCCTCTGGTATGTCTGCACGTTGATTGTCGGTAACAGATCGACCGACTCTGACTCAGTCAGGGCCGCCTGCAGCCTATGATCCTCGTGGCCAGCATCCTCGACTCCGTAGTCCCTCCCCACACTCTGGGAGTCCTCTGGTGAGCAGTCTCATCACTGGGCTGCTCTTATGGAGCAGTGAGTTCGGCAGTTGTCCTGACTTCCCGAGCCTGCGGAGTCGGCCCCAGGGCCTAGGAGCTTCAAACCCGTGGGCAGGGCGGTTGGGTCAGCCTTGTCGCACGACACCACACTCTTGTGCTTTTCCCCCTCTCACATGGCTGCGGCCCTGAGGCCAACACAGGTACCACTTTCTCCTAGTCATGTTTTCAGATCTTCATCCTTTGGTGCCCCAAGGTTTGGGTTGGGGTCTCCAGGTGCTCACATGGTTCCAACTGCAGTGCTGCTTTTGACTTCGGCCTTGGCGGAGCCAATGCCACCTCGAGTGCTGGGAGTCTTGACTCTGAATCAAGGAGCAGCTGCTCCTGCTCACTTTCCCACAATTTCCTTTTTGTGCTATCCCTCCTGGGCTAGTAGGAGATGATATTGAGCCTGATATGTGATTAGGAGATGACTTCGATGAAGATTCATCGATCGGAGTAGGAAGTAAGCCCTCTACTTCAGCAGAGCTTTTGGTCGAGGACCTGTAAAAGGACCTATAAATCTCTACTGAAGAATATGAATTCCATCCTCTCTCTCCAGACTTAGGACCCAAGCAGGCCCACAGTGGAGGCCGAGGCTCAGGTCCTGGAGCTTCCTTCTCCTCCTCCAAGCCTGCTGAGTGATGGGGTGGGGGCTGCCACCCCTATTCCCGTAACGCCAGCTCTGGGTCTTCCTGTAGGGGGCCGGCTTCCACCACTTTCTTTCCACCTGGTCCACTATCACTTCCGACAGGTGGGTTCTCGAAGTGGTCAATCAGGGACTGCCTCTAGAATTCGAGCAGTACCCTCCCAGCCAAGGCAAGCCCCATGGGAAGAATGGATTTCCACATGCACCCAGTCGGCACTTTGAGATGACATCGCTCAGCTCCTCCTCAAGGAGGCACTAGCTCTCATGGTGAATCCGTCTGCAGACCCAGGCTTTGTCTCCAGGTACTTTCTGGTGCCCAAGCGGATGGGGGGCTGGCGCCCCATTCTAGGTCTCCACGACCTGAATCAATATCTCAGGTCACGCACCTTTCAGATGGTCACTCTGTCCCAGATCATACCATCCTTGGAGCGAAACGTGGATCTTATCTGTGTCAATCTTCACCATTCATTACTAGTGGGTACTGTGCTGGAGCCAGGACCCCGCAGGAGACTTTTTTATTTTTATTTTTTAACATGGGCGGAGTCGACGCAGAGTGGCACTCAAGGGTTGGCTGCTAGTTGCTGTCGACTCCGCCTCCGCCCTAGTTCTTTCCCACCGAGTGTGGACCTCGTGTGTGAGACTCGTATATTTTGCAGCCTAGTCCGTCAATTCTGCGTTGTAAAAAAAAACTTAGGTTGCCTCGGTTCTGCTCACCGTCACTTCAAGTACCAGTAAGACCTTTCCTTTTATTAAGCAGCATCGAGTACTGTTTACAGTTTATTTTCTGTTCGGTCATGCTCATCCAGAGGCAAGAAGACGTCTAAGCCGGGGTGGCCCCCTATGCGTCAGTGCTCCTGTGGCCATTTTTATTCCATGACGGACCAGCATGACTGCTGCCTCGGCCCCAAACACAATACAGATAGCTACGACATTTGCTTCTCCATGGACTGCCGTGTCGTTGAGAACCACGCGTTGAAGGTCGGACGTACACTGCCAACTTTTGGAGGTCGAATGCGCGGTCGCCGGGCCAAGGCGAGGATTCTCTGCCCTTCCTCCAGGTCCTCTCCTGGTCCTGTATGGCCCGTGGCGGGGGTTTCTTCCACGGTGCAGGAGGCCCAGGCCAGCCCCCTTCGGGGTCAGTCGGGAGACGCCGCATTGGCAGTCACCTCTTCGGTGGTGAAGGCTGCCTTGGTGTCATGTTTCAGACCCGTGCCTGACTTTGGTGCAGCTCGCGGGGTTAGGGTAGGACGCAATGCTGCGTTTGGTTTGTTGGCTGGCGGTGCGGGGCCATGCTTGGGGTCGTGCCCGACTGATGCCGATCGCGGCACTGGAGTGAGTGTCAGCATGGGACTGTGCTTTTCTCTGACACAGTTGGCGGTGCCAGATCCCAGGGTGTACCACTGGGGTCCAGGAACTGGAGGGGCTTGGGGAGTTGTCTGGCACCAGACCTCAGAGCCTGCCTCTTCGGAGGTGGACTCTGCGTCTGAGTCAGACTGGCTGCCAGGTTCCTTGGAATCTTCGGACCCCTCTGTTTCCAGCATCTCGGCCCCCACTCAGCCTCCCTCTGGGGGTCAGTTGTCGCTGGTGGACCTTAGGGTCAGGGGGTCTAACCAGCCAGTGGTGGTCCCTGTGACTATTACTGTGCAACTTGGAGTCACTGGCACTGCTGTTCCTTCAGTTGGGGCACCCTCCTCGCCTTGGTGTGTTTGGACAGCCCAAATTTGGGGCAGCCCAGGGCGCACCAGGAGGAGGAGGGTACGGTTCCCTGGGTGGACTCCTCGGAGGCTACCCGGAGTTGCCAGCTACCTAGGCTGGTGGCTACAAAGATGAGATCCCTCTCTGATTCCGAAGGGTTGAGAGCTAGAGGTGTGGTGCGGCGTGCCCTCCCCAGAGCCCAGCCGGGTCCTGGGAGGAGCCGATGCGCAGGCCCTCGCCTTTCCCTGGAGGAGTCCCCAAGAGGGACTTTAACTTCTGAGGTCAGGGGACATCCTTCTGGACTCTTACGGTCCCAGTTACCTCACGGGGGGATTTCTTCCCTTGGGTACAGCCCTGACCGTTCGACTCGACCGTTGAGCGGCTGTTAGCTGCAGCGTTTGGTCCCTCCTTCCCTAGGAAGGTTCTTGTTGGCCCCCGTCCCGACAGAGACTGTTCTCCTGTTGCCAGAAGCCTGTCCACGAGCCTCCATTCCCGGTGGTCCCCGGTATTTCTGGTCCTCGTGGACCTCTCACCTGGAAACAGTTCAGAGGTTCTGCTGCAGATGTTCCCACCTGTCTCCATGCCCTGGACCAGCAGGTGTTCCACTACGCTCCCGTGCAGCTGGACCCTGTACCTGGAAGCTCGTCTTCGTCCTCCTCTTCCTCTATGGAGGGAGAGCAACCTTCAGTTCACATCTCCCCGGCGTCTGATCTGTCCTGTCAGCGCTTCCTTGCGAGGATGTTGGATGAGCTTCATCTTACCCCTGTTCCAGTCAGCAATCCCGAGCATGTGACGCGCGCCTTCTTAGGCGAGTACAGTGCAGCCCACCTGGTGGCTCCCGCCTGGCCTATTCCTTTTCAGGAGGCGTCACATCGGCTCTGGCTTCGACCCTTCTGCACCATTCCAGCCCCAAGGGACTTACACCAGTGGTATTGCACCCCTCGGTCTCCAGGTTCACTGCCTCACCCCCCTTTGGGCTTGACCTCCTTGAACCCCCCCTCAGGGCCTCGCGCCCCTTACCATGACCGCCCACCGGATTCGGATTCTGCGGATTTCGACTTCTGGGGGAGAGGAGTGTTCTACTCAGCAGGGATCTCTCTGTCTATCGCAGCACATCAGGCTCACTTTGCAGCCTACAACATGTTCTTGTGGTTTAGGCTAGGTCAGCTCCTAGCCTCAGTGCCTAACTCAGAGGAAACCAGGCAAGCCATTGCCCCCTCTGCGCAGGGCCTGGAGCTAGCAAGGCACCAAGCAAGGGCATCATCTGACGCCATTGAGGTGGCATCCAGAGTGGTAGGGACAGCGATCTGCCTTCGGCGGACAGCATGGCTTAGACTATCCCGGTTATCACCCTTGGCCCGGCATAGGGTGATTTACTCTGAATACTGGAGAACCCATCTCTTCTCCCAAAGAGTGAGACGGAGGCTCTCCGGGCACCCTCCTTCCCCCCACAGGGGGATCCCCGTCTCACCCAGACCAGTCGCAGGTCTGTAAGGGTTCTCCCCTTCGGTGTCTCACCCACTGGAGGCTAAGTGATCTAGTCCCTTAGGGTGCTTCAGGGCCCCCTTTGGGGAGGCTCGGTACTCATCCACAAGTGATGAATGGTGAAGACTGACACAAATAAGATATGAAAATTACGTACCTACTGTAATTCTTGAACTTTGTGTATCTTCACGATTCATCACTAAATCCCACCCTTCTTCCCCCTGTGGGCCTCAGTCTCTGGACTCCCTCCTCCCTCCTCCCTCCCCATGTTTTCCTCGCTCTCCCCTCCCTTGCACTTAGGCAGGAGGGGACTGTGAAGACACACAGGGGTAAAACCCTTAGGGGGTTTCTTTTTTGGAGACTGGGGGAGAGGGTTACCTTTTCTCTTCTCCCCTTCTGGGGAGTTTGGGGATGAGGCGGTCCTCTCCTCCCCCCCCCCCTTACCCAAGTGTCTATTATTTGGAGTCTCATTGTGGAGCTCTTGTCCCTTATGCCCTTGGCTGTGTTTAATTTTTCCAATTTTGGGAGGAAGGGGGGAGAGTTTGAGACACACCCTCAGCCTGCACCTTCAGTTATCTGGTCTCTAGACCTAGGCCGCTTGCCTCCTGCAGCTGAGCTTAATAGTCCAAGGCTGGACTATAGTCTTCTAAATATGTTAGAGTGCATATCAGTCCTGAGGGTGCGCTACTCTCCCCCTCCCCCTTACCTCTTCTCCCTTTCCTCCTCCTTCTCCTCCCAGAGATTGGGGCCCACTTCTCTCCCCAATTTCCTTTTTAAATTTCTCCTTCTGTTCTCTCAGTCATTTATTTCTCCTTTTGGTTTATTATTCCTTTCCTTTTATCTATCCCTTAGGCTGTCCTGCCTCAACCCACCTACCCTTCCTTACACTCTCCGGCATGTCAGAACTGGGGCTGAGGCGGAGTCGACAGCAGCTAACAGCCAACCCTCGAGTGCCACGTGGAACATCGGCCTCGAGGGTGGCGCCAACTCTGTGTCGACCCCGCCCATGTTTTAAAAAAAGAAAAAAAAGTCTCCCGCGGGTTCCTGGCTCCGGCACAGTACCCACTAGTGATGAATGGTGAAGATAGAAAGATCAAGAATTACTGTAGGTACATAATTTTCATTTCTGTTCACTGGATCTGCAGTACGCATTCTTTCATGTCTCAGTCCGTCCATCCCATCTGCGGTTTCTCCGCTTTAGGGTCGAGGGGAACCTGTATGAGTTTCGAGCCATGCCGTTCAGCCTGTCATCGGCCCCATGGGTCTTCACCAAATGAATTGCAGTGGTGGCGGCCCTTCTCCGGGGGGGGGGGTCAGAATTTACCCCTAATTTGATGATTGGCTCCTTGCAGGTTACACCCAACAGGAGGTGGAGAGGTCCAGGGATCTGGCCCTCCAAATGTGCTCCCAACTCGGCCTCCTGATCAATGAAGCCATGTTGGAACTCGTGCCTTCTCAAGTGATGGGCTTCATCGGGGCAGAGCTTGACTCTTGTCAAGCCAGAGCTAGGCTCCCAGCAGACAGGGCGGAGGTTCTCTACTCCTCTGCCCAGTCATTTCTGGTTGGGCACTTGCACCCTGCCCGGGACTTTCTGCACCTTCTGGGTTGCATGGCGGCGTGCACCTCAGTGGTCCGTTGGGCCTGGTTGCACATGCATCCCCTCCAATGGGAGCTAGCCACCCAGTGGACTCAGCACCACGGTCATTTCGACCAGCTGATCATTGTAACCCAAAAGATGTGGGACGCTCTCCAATGGTGGACTGCCCCAAACCAGTTGCAGGAAGGGATCCCGTTTGTCTGCCCCGAACCAACGGTCGTCCTCATGACTGATGCCTCTCTCATGGGCTGGGGAGTCCAGATGGGGAACAGCAGGGCCCATGGACTCTGGACCCCTGAGGAGTCCCAATGCCACATCAACCTGTTGGAGCTCAGAGCAGTCAGACTGGCACTGTCAGCTTTCGCTCCTCAACTCCGGGTTCAAGTGGTTCAAGTCCAGACGGACAATACCACGACCATGTACTACCTCAATAAACGGCAGCATGCACTCCCGTCTGCTGTGCAAGGAGGCGCTCCGCATTGGGACCCTCGTGAACTAGTTGGAGGCGGATCTGCTAGCCGTCCATGTGGCAGGAGTCTCGAACCAGCTGGCGAATGGTCTCCTTCCACATAGGCCTGACATCCCGTGAGTGGTCTCTCCATCCATAGGTAGCTTACAACCTGTTCTCCCGTTGGGGCAAACTGATGGTGGACCTGTTTGCCTCCAAGGAAAACACCAAGCTGAGGCTGTACCGTGTCCGCCCCCCTCAGCAGGGCTCGCTGCAGGGGGATGCCTTCTCGAGGCTGTGGACCCCAGGCTGCCTCTTCGCCTTCCCTCCATTTCCCTTGATCCACAAGGTGTTACTCAAGGTGAGGATGGAGAAAGCGAAGGTGATTCTAGTAGCCCCAGACTGGCCGCGCCAATTCTGGTATCCAGACCTCCTCAGCCTCAGGCCTCTGGAGCAGCTTTGTACACACCCAGACCTGATATCTCTCAACCAGGAGAAGGTCTTCCATCCGGACCTTCAATCCCTGCACCTCACAGCCTGGTACCTGAGGGGCTAGAGTTCTAGGCTTTGGGTCTTTCCAAAGATGTCTACACCGTGATGCAGGCATCTAGAAAGGAATCTACCAGGAAATGTTACGCCTTCAAATGGAAAAAATGTTCCATTTGGTGTCAGGGTATGGGTCTAGACCCCTTATCCTGTTCTGTGGCTAACATTCTCGTCTACCTTTGGTCTCTTTTCAAAGGGTGTCTACGGTCATCGACCCTTAGGGTGCACCTGGCAGCCATTTCTGCTTACCGGGCGCAGGCCAGTCAGTTGACATTGGTGAAGGAGACAGTGGTCGGGCGCTTTTTTAAAGGCCTGGATCACATATCCCCTTCAGTGCATGAACCTCCACCTCTCTGGGATCTACTGCTGGTATTGGCAAAGCTCATGGGCAAGCCATTCAAACCAGTGCACAAGTGTGAGCTGTCACACTTGTGGAAGATGGCCTTCCTAGTGGCTATCACGTCCGCCAGAAGGACAAGGGTGCTCCAGGCACTTTCGGTGGACTCCCCTTATCTGGTCTTCCACAGAGGCAAAGTTGTCCTGCGCTCCCACCCAAAATTCCTTCCGAAGGTGGTGTCAGAATTTCACCTTAACCAGGTGTTGACTCTGCCGGTATACTACCCGAATTACACCTCAGAAGCCGAGTACAGGCTCCATACTTTGGACCTGAGAAGTGCTGTCTGCTATTACAAGGAGAGGACGGTGGAAATTTGTGGAGAGGTTCGCCAGCTGTTTGTCACCTACGCTGAAGCCGCTTCTGGCAGACCTGCAGCCAAACTGATCATAGCAAGATGGATTACAACATGCATAGGTTTATGCTATGAGTTGGCGGGCATGGAGCCTCCCAGAGGGATAAGAGCTCATTCTACCCACCATACTGCTGCATCGGTGGCTGCTTCCGGGGACATCCCTATTCAGGACATCTGTCAGGCTGCTACCTGGAAGTCAGCAAACACCTTCATTACCCAGTACCACATCGACCTTGAGTCACGCCGGGATGCTGGTTTTGGGACCTCAGTTCTCCAGTCTCTGTTCCCTAAGTAGGGGGTGTGCGCCTTGCCTCCCTCCTCCCGGAGAACTGCTAGGAGTCTGCCAATAGGTGTGGATGAACAACATATCCAGGGTCCTAGAAGTACAGGTTCTAGGAGCGTGGATATGTTGTTCATGCACACTGTTTGGCTTTGTCCTCTTCCACTTTAAATCTGCTGGAAGTCTTCAAGCTGGCTTCTCCCACCCACCCGGGTGGTATGTACCTCGGCTCTGCCCCATGATGCCAGATCTTCCTTTCCGCTGAAAGATACAGGTTGCTTCCCTCATGCTCTCTGCATTTCGTAGGCCCTGGCTTTCAAATTGTCAGTTTTTAACGAAAGTCAAACTCATTCGAGTTAGTGATTGCTCTTTCACCGCATAGATTATGGAGGAAAAATTTTCCCCAGGATTTCGCCGGTGCACATGCAGCCAGAAGATGTCACGCACCGATCCCCACCTTACGTGCGTCTACTGCCTAGGTGTCGGCCATGACACCTCAACATGCGGTTTTTGCTTAGCTTTCCATCCCAATGTCCTGGACGACTGCAAGGCACGCCTGAAGCTGGGGAGACTGGGAAAAAGGAATCCTCTGGTGAAATCGAAGGAGGCTAGGTGGGCAGTTTCTGCGGCCGCGGGTTCCGCCGAACAGCTGGAACAGATGAAGGCATTCGAGGAGGAAGCCGCTCGCGCTTCGGCCAATCGAAGCTTCTTTGTCCCGCTGAACCTAGGCTCCACCTTTACGGGCTCTTTGAAGGACTTGTGCCAGTCTCTCCCCACCCCAGTGAGGTGCCCTCAGGCTCGCACTCCTCTCGCCCTCTGAAGAGGGAGAAAGACTCGTCGTCTTCGTTTCAACGGAGACGTTCTTGGGACCGGAAGAGGTGCGAGTCCCAAGAACAAGCGATCTTGACCTTGGTCGAGATGGCATCCTCGGCCGCCGGCTTTACGGACCTTCCATCTGGCCAGGAGACCAAGAAAGTGGCCGACGAGGTTGAAATTATCCTCGACCCGATCGACCCTTTATCACCGGCCGTGCCCGACTACTCCTTGAAATGGACTCCGGTCCTGGTATTTCCTGATGAGGAAACCCAGCCTACTGGTGTCCCCATCAAGGACCCGGTTCCAGACCCTCGGGTTTCACCGATCCCTCCAGTGTCTCCTGATCGACTGAGTCAGCCAAATGACCGAGGAAGAGCCATAAGCACTTAAAAAAGAGGCGACGCCACAGGTCCTCATCCTCCTCGGACGAGGAGATGCTCCGGCGGAAACTCCAGCACTATGAGGACCTTATGTGGCAGCAGCTGATCTTGACCGGGCAGAAGCCGGCTCTGCCGCCTACCCCAGCCATTACTTGGCTTTTGCCTCCTAGGCCGAAGCCAACCCCTCTGGAACCAAAGCCATTGGTTCCTCCGCCTGTGAGGCCAGCCCGTCCCCCAGTTTGGCCTATTCTGATCTCTCCACCGATTCGGGTGGAACCACCGCCTAAACAGCCTAAGGGAAGGGCACCCTCGAAAGAAGACCAACAGGACACCAGGCTTCCCTGACGTCTGTCGATTACACTCACCCCAGACCGCCCTCGGCGTATCGAGGGTGACTTAGGCAGTAGACTGCTGTATTCCGACTCTTTGGACTCAGACGTAACCAGACTCCACTCTCATCCTGGGGATGATGAGTTGTCCATTGATGCAGGGATGGAGGAAGGCCCTTCCTCTTTCCAGGGCATTCTCTGCCTCATCTCCAGTTCCACCGGAATGCCCCTGGAGCCCATCCAGGAAAAGGCGAAGTACCCTCTCACCGACATACTCGAGAGGGGATACCCTAGCGGAGGCCTTTCCAGTAGCCAAGGCCATTGTTGGCCTGGCCCTTGAACTTTGACAGCATCCTGCCTCCTGCCCAGCACCATCTGCCCGCATGGCCCACAAGTACGCAGTGCCCATGAGGTCCCTTGTGGGGTTCACAGAGCACCCTTTGGCCGAGAGCCTGGTGATCGCCTCTGTGTTCAGGTGTACTGGCAGTTCAGCCGACACTGACCGACCCCCAGACAAGGAGTCCAAAAATATGGACCACACTGCCCGTAAGGTCTATGCGGCCTCTTCTCTGGGCCTTCGTCAAGTCAGCTCAGCGGTCATTATGGCACACTTCTCTCATGCTCTTCTTGGGTCATTAAATGAGGTCCTCCCTCATCTCCCCGCGGACATGCAGACCACGGTCAAGCAGGTCCGCAACCATGGACGTGCTGTTGCCAAACAGCAGCTCCTGATGGCCCTGGACATTGGGGATTCTTGTGCCCACTCAATGGCAGCCGCAGTGGCCTCTCGCCGCAGGGCTTGGCTGAGGCTTTCCTCCTTCCCGACGGATACTCAGCATAAGCTTGCTGATGTGCCCTTCCTGGGGACCGACTTGTTCGGTCCAGGAATAGCCAGTCACCTTCAGTGTATAGAGCAGTCCAGTGCCACCTTGGACGCCACTTCTGCCAAGGGTTCTTCAGGCAAGAACCAGCAGAAGAGAAAGAAGAAGCCATTTCGGCACTCTTCCCTTGCGGTCCGGCAGCCATCCTATCAAGGAGGACAGCAGCAGCAGCAGGTTCAAGCTTGGCGCCCTTAGCCCAAGCAGGGTCCCCAACAGGCCCGCAAAGGAGGCCGAGGCTCAGGTCCTGGAGCCTCCTCCTCCTCCAAGCTTGCTCAGTGACAGATTGGGGGGTTGCCACCCCTATACCCGTCACGCCAGCTCTGGGTCCTCCCTTGGGGGTCGGCTCCGCCACTTCCTTTACTCCTGGTCCGCTATCACGTCGGACAGGTGGGCTGTCGAAGTGGTCAGTCGGGGACGGCCTCTAGAATCGAGCAGTAGCCTCCCAGCCGAGCCCGCGCCCCTCGGGAGGAACGGATTTCCATGTGCACCCAGTCGGCTCTTTGAAACAACGTAGCTCAGCTCCTCCACAAGGAAGCAGTAGCTCCAGTGCCGGATTTTCCAACAGACCCAGGCTTTGTCTCCAGGTACTTCCTGGTGCCAAAGCGGACAGGGGGTTGGCGCCCCATTCTAGATCTCCATGACCTGAATCAGTTTCTCAGGTCTTGCAACTTTCGGATGGTCACTCTGAACCAGATCATACCATCCCAGGAGAGAAACATGTGGATCTTATCTGTGTCAGTCTTCACCATTCATCACATATGGGTACTCGGCCGGAGGCTAGGACCCCATGGGAGCTTTTTTTTTTTTGGTAGGTGGAGCGACGCGCTCTCGGCGCCACCCTCGAGGCCAACGTTCCATGTGGCACTCGCGGGTTGGCCGTTAGACGCCATCAACTCTGCCTGCTTGCCAGTTCTTCATCTCCTGCCATCAAGGTTATCTTGTGGGAAGCTTCTGTCTGCTGACTCGGCCTACCTTGTAGATCTTATTTCGAGAGGGCCCTTGCAGTAGGTAATTACATATAGGACTGAAGCCAGCAGACGTCAGGGCCCCACAGAAAAATTTCTAGCTAGCAGTCTCTGGCGAGGGACTGCCCCCACGTCAGGTGACCGGCGTCAGGCGACGGTATAAAGGGGCGGTCCCTCACGCCCGCCTTCCAGTTCTTTCCCGCCATTTGCTTTTGACAGCGCCTCGCGGTTAAGTTCCACTGCTCATCAGTGAATCGTCGCCGGTAGTTATACCGTTGGTTTTTTTTTTCTTCGATTTCAATTATTTTCGTCAGGATTTTCTTACCTGCCGTGTATGTCATCCCCTACCACGTCTGAGCACAAGAACAAGTGCGGCTCGTGTGGCGTCCAACTCCCGCACAGGGATGGCCATTCTCAGTGCCTCATCTGCTTAGGCCCTGACTACCCCGTGGATTCCTGTCAGCACTGCCTGAAGTTCAATGTGGCCACCCGCAAAAGAAGGCAGCAGTCCCTGGAGGCTCACATACTAAAGAAGAAGATGTCATCCATGGAAAAGGAGCTGAAAAAACTCCGACAGGCTTCCACCTCTCCCGAGGGCCTTAAGAATAAGGAGGAGAAGCACCAGGACTCCTCATCTGTGGCTGCGGCGACTTCGGCTGGGGTCGCCACCCTTCAGGTAACATCCCCTCCAGGGGACCGTTCCTCAACGGCCGTCTTGGTGGTGTCTGAGACGGCATCGTTCCCCCCCGGCTGGTTCGCACTTGGGCTAGTCGGGAGCCTCCAGGGCAAATGAGGCATCCGCTCCCAGTAAGGCCGCCCCTGCGTGGCCTTCTGGTTTGAGCCTCTCCGGTAAGTTGGATGTCGGCTCCTCCGACGCCCGCCCAGATCCCGCCGGTCAGACGCCCTCTGGCCCGCCTAGCGGTCGCTCGGAGAAGGAGCATACGCCGGATCCTCTAATCTCATCTGGTGCCGCCAGCTTCCTGCAGCCTTAACCACTGCTGTCCAAGGCCCCTTTGTCTCCCCAGCTGGACCCAAAGGATCCCTCCGGCCCTCCCCAGACACTGCTGGGGACTCTTCGGCACCTTCGTCAGGCCTTCCTCCCGTAGGTCCAGATTGTCTGACATTGGACCCTCAGATGCCGTCCCCGTCACTGGCCGACGTCCCCTTGCCGGACATCACCCCGATGCCCGCTGGGCCCCCTGTTCCGGGCCCTCCTGTGGGGCATCTTTCAGGACCTTCTACTCTGGAAGAGCCCCTGGTGCCGGATCTTACGCCATCTTATCCAACGCGCCGTCTTATCCGGCTTCACAGTATCCAGCACCACAGTATCCGCCGCCGCAGTATTCGACGCCACAGTACCCGATGCCGGGATTCCCACCGTCAGGCTACGGATACTCTCCCTACGGATGCCCCCAGTATCTGTATCCCCCTCCTCCACCGCCCCCTCAGCCACCGGTGGATCTGAGGGAGACTCTGGCTTCTTGGTGTGCTGAGGCCAAGGCTCAGCTCACCAGGGAGGTGGAGAGCCGCCTTCCGAGGATGGACCTGGTCCCAGATCCCCGTTGCTGGGGGTGAGAGCCCTCCTCCCCCAACCCCAGAGACATTGCCACGGGAGTTCAAGGCTGGGGTGGCACCTTGCCCTCTAGGGGCCGTGTACTATGTCCCCAGGAGTAGGAGAGGGTCTTCATCTCCTTCTTCATCAGACTCATCGGATGACTCCGATAGCTCGATCTGGACAAAGCCTTGCACTCCTGACAAGCCCAGGACTCCTCCAAAGTTCCCTTCGAAGGATCCCTCATTTACGGAGTTGCTGAGAAAAATCCAGGCTCTTCATCAGTGGAAATCTCAGGAGCCGGATCCAGAGAGGCAGAAGCTAGCTGCCCATTTGGATTTGCCTGCGGTCGCTCCCACATTAGTTCCACCCTGGATCGAGCCTCACGCCGACCTCATCTCTACTATCTGGAAAAAAACATCGGCTTTAGCCCCCACTTCCTCGGAAGGCGGATAGGCTGTATCAGGCTCCCGAGGGGATTGACTTTCTTTCATCACACCCCAAGGCTGATTTGGTCGAGATCAGCGCTGCCCACGGCCATTCAGCTAACCCAAAACACCTGAGCTCATCCCCACCCGATAAAGAATCCCGCCTTCTGGACCAGTACGGCAAGAAGGTCTTTTCTTCTTCCTCTCTGGGTATCAGAGCCTTGAACTATGTGGCTCACATGGGGGATTACCAGAAGGCTATCCTTAGTGAGGTGGAAACCAAGTTGGACACCCTTCCTCAGTTCCAGACTAAACAGGAAGTGGCAGATCTAGTCCACTTCGCACATTCGGCCAGTAGGCACATGCTGCGTGCTACCTACGATGCGGTGGACGCTTCTGGACAAAGTTCGGCATTTGCAGTGAGTCTGTGGCAACATGCCTGGCTTCGGGTGTCAGGTTTGGCCTCAGAAGTACAATCTGCCATTCAGGATGCCCACTTCCCTTCGAGGTTCGGTGTTCGGTGGTGATGTCAAGGACATCATTACCGGACTGAGAGAGAAGGGCACTGCTCTCAAGGAGGTTGACTCCATGTACAGAGCCCCCTCAAGCACAGCATCGTTCCTTTTGCCGTTGCGCACAGACTAAGGCAAAACCACAAGGAAAGCAGGCCAACAAACGCCGCTTCGGCTGCGAGACCCACCCCCCTACCTAAATGGGCTTGCGGGAGCTCCAGCCACAGCGCTGCCCCACACCTCCTGACTCCCTCCCTCTCCCACAGCCTCTGGTCGATCCAGAGGAACCGGTAGGCAGGAGTTTCTCCCTTCATCTGCCGGGTTGGGAGAGTATCACTACTGAAACTTGGGTCCTCCAGCTCATAGCAGATGGCCACACCATAGAGTTTCTTCAGAAACCTCCCCCGTCGTCTTACTCCCCCGAACATCTTCTCAAGGTTCAGAAAGAAATCTCCTCCCTTCTATTGAAGGAAGCAATAGAACCCGTCCCTCCCCCTCTTCGGAGGACAGGTTTCTACTCCCATTTCTTCCTGGTCCCCAAGAAGACGGGAGACATGAGGCCCATTCTGGACCTCAGCTCTCTAAATCTGTTCGTGGAATACAAAAGGTTCAGAATGCTCTCCCTACAGAGTCTCCTGCCCCTCCTTCGGCGGGGACTGTGGCTGTGCGCTCTGGACATGCGGGATGCGTACCTGCATATCCTTATCCGCCCTACCCACCGCAAATACCTCCGGTTTGCTACCAGTTCAAGGCCCACCCATTTGGTCTTTCCTCGGCCCCCCGATGATTCACCAAATGTCTGTCGGTGGTGGCGGCCCACCTGCATACCCAGGGAGTGCAGGTTTTCCCGTACCTGGACGATTGGCTCCTGGCAGCCCCATCCAGGGAGGAGCTCCTGCATTCCCTTTGCCTTACCAGGCAGGTCTTTACCAGCCTGGGTATTGCCATCATCTAGGCCAAATCCCATTTGATCCCATCTCAACGCCTCCAGTTCATCAGGGTGATAGTGGACATGACCACCGGTATGGCCTTTCTACCCCCAGACAGGGTGGCCACACTCCAGGCTCAGGCAAGCTTCTTGTCCTCTCACAAGCGGATTCCCGCCAGGTCGGTCCTTCGCCTCCTGGGGCTCATGGCAGCTGCAATTCCGACAGTTCCGCGCGCTCAGCTCCACATGAGAATCTCCCAGTGTACTCTTCGTTCTCAGTGGGATCAATTGGTCGATGACTTGGACCAAGAGGTGCTAGTCTCGACCACGATAATTCGGGATTTGCACTGGTGGTTGGTACAGGAGAACCTTTGTCGGGGAGTTCCCTTCTGCCTTCCTCCCCCGCCCCAAACACTGACAACGGACGCCTCAGGCGAAGATTGTGGAGCTCATCTGGGATCCCAGTGCACCCAGGGCTCATGGTCCATACGCAAGCAGACGCTTCCCATCAACATGCTCGAGCTCGGAGCAGTGTTGTACGCTCTTCAAGCATTACACCCCTTTCTGCTTCCCGGTCACCTGGTTGTCCAGACTAACAATATGAGTGTAGTCTGGTACCTCAACAAATGGGGGGGACTCATTCCTAACCTCTTTGTCAGGAAGCAATGCGGGTCTGGGAATGGGCGACCCTTCACAACCTTCATCTCATGGCTGTCCACGTCCCGGAGGTAGAGAATTCGTTGGCAGATCACTTGAGCCGATCCTCGGCACAACCTCACGAGTAGGAATTGGATCAGGAAATAGCAGACAGCATCTTCCTACGTTGGGGAACCCCTCAGGTTGACCTGTTTGCATCCCCACTAAACGCAAAACTGCCCACCTTTTGCTCGCTCGCTCCACGGCACAGGCAGCTCTGGAGAGGTGCTCTGTCTCTCGACTGGAAGGGCAGATTCGTCTATGCTTCCCCCAATTCCATTGATTCTGAGGATCCTGCACAAGCTCAGCTCTGAAGGGGCCCGTATGATTCTCATTGCTCCCTTCTGGCCCAGGCAAGTTTGGTTCTCTCTTCTGCAGCAGTACTCAGAGGAACCTCCGATTCCTCTTCCTTTTAAGCGGCTTCTGTTGACCCAGGATCGGGGATCCCTGGTCCATCTGGGCCTCAGTTCCCTTCAGCCGCATGCTTGGCTGCTACAGACGTAGCACAAGCCCATTATGGGGTTTCCCCTCAAGTGGCAGAGATCTTGGTGGAGGCCAGAAAGTCGTCCACTCGTTCCACCTATGCCAGGAAATGGAAACGGTTTTCCATTTGGGCTTCGTCCAAAGACTTGGAGCCTTTCTTCTGCCCCATCGGGAGGCTACTGGACTACCTGCATTATCTCTTCGACCTGGGTCTCAGTCATTCCTCTTTGAAGGTTCACTTGGCGGCTCTGGCTGCTTATCATGTTCCCTTTGGGGACGGAACTTTCGCTCAGCTGGAGGTCGCGAAGACCTTTCTACGAGGGGTTCTTCATTTGAGACCTCCCATTCAGGTTCCTGCACCTCCTTGGGATTTGAATTTCATTATTGAGAAGCTTACGCTGCCTCCCTTTGAGCCAGCAGCTTCAGCAGAACTTAAGTTCCTTTCGTGGAAGGCTGTCTTCCTAGTGGCCATTACTTCTGCGTGAAGACTTTCCGAGCTTCAGGCCTTGATGTGCAAAATTCCATATCTGATTTTCCATAAGGAATGTGCGGCTCTGCGAACCAATCCTAAGTTTCTTCCTAAGGTGTAGCGGAATCTACATTGAACCAGTCCATTGAACTGCCTGCCTTTTTCATGCAGCACTCCAATCACGGGGAGTATCTTTTACATACCCTGGACTTTCACCAGATTCTGAGATACTACACCAACAGGACGAAGGATCTCAGAAAGACTGACCAACTATTTGTTTCTTTTGCCAGCAAAAGAGAAGGTAGCGCTGTTTCCAAACAATGTTTGTCCAAATGGTTGGCTCACTGTATCACTTTCTGCTACGACAAGTATCACAAGACCTTGCCAGGTCAGGTCAGGGGTCATTCCACCAGGGGTGTCGCGGCCTCTGCTGCCTGTTTCAAGAATGTGTCAGCAGCTGATATTTGCGCCACCGCAACTTGGACTTCTATCCATACCTTTATGAAACACTAGTTTGGACATTGCCTCTCGCCGGAGAGCCGGCTTCGGGTTGGCTGTTCTGCAAGGACTTCTTTCTTAAGTCCTCAGCCAGAGGATCCCCTCTGAGTAGTTTCCCCCTCTGAGTAGTTTCCTCCTCCCGTGTGCTTGTCTTTGTTCCAGACTGCTTGGGACTCAGTCCTGTATGTAATTACCTACTGCAAGAGCCCTCTCGAAAGTAAGATAGTACAGTTACGTAAGAACTTACCGTAACAGTAGATCTTCGAGAGAGGCTCTTTCAGTTGGTAATATCTTCCCGCCCTCCATCCCCCTAAGCTTTTTCAGCTCCTTTTCCAGGAGGGGAAATATCCGCTTCTCTCTCATCTTGTCTTTTTTGTCCTTTGGCGGGAAAGAACTGGAAGGCGAGTGTGAGGCCAAAGACTGCTAGCTAGAAATTTTTCCGTGGGGTCCTGCCGGCTTCAGTCCTATATGTAATTACCTACTGCAAGAGCCTATCTCGAAGATCTACTATTACGGTAAGTTCTTACGTAACTGTACTTTCATTTCAAAAAAACTGATTTCGACGAAAAGTCCGTTGGTTCCTGTCGGTTCTGCTAGTCACTCAACGTTGCCGGTAAGACCTTTCCATTTTTTCTTCTTGCAGCAATGTCGAATCTTGTTTGTATTTCTTACCGAAGGTCATGTCTAGGTCGGAGGGCAAGAAGACTTCGAAGATGAGTCGGCCCCCTATGCAACGGTGCCCATGCGGCCAAGCGACCATTGCCTTTCGTGTCTTGGTCTGCTTCATGACATGGATTTGTGCGATGCCTGCTTCTTCGTGGACTGCCGGGTTGTCGAACAGCGCATGTGGAAAGTGGGGCAAGCTCCGCCAACTTTTGGGGATCGGGTGCGCACTCGTCAGGCCAAGCCATGCTCTCTCGGCCTTTCCTCTGGGTCCCCTCCCGGTTCTGTACGGACCAAGGAGGAGGGAGCCTCAGCTTCTAGTAGCCTAGCCGTGGCTAAGGCTCCTGCCGCAGTGCAGAAGGCCCAGTCCATTTCCTTCGGGGGGCGGGTGGAGGCACCGTCATGGCAATCGCCCCTTCGGGGGGCGAAGGCTCCCCCAGTGTCTGACCCACAGTTCGCAAGGCCTGGGTTGACGCCATCGGTCGGCGCTGTTTCAGGCCTCTGCGCCATTCGCAGCGCCATGGGCCCTGGCGGTGTCGTCGTCGGTGCCGGTCCATTGTGCAGCGTTGTGGCTGCTTTCAGCGCCGATACTGCTGTCGGTGCTGTCTTTTTCTACTCCTTGCTCGCCGAGGTTGAGCTCAGCGCTGTGTCCAGTTCTGGAGCCGTTCGTGGTGCCAAACGGGCATGGCGCCATGAGAGATTCAGAAGGCACGTTTGGAGCCGTCGGCACCCTCTCTGCTCTTGGTGCCGTTCACAGCACCGTGGAGCAGGTCGACACCGTGGGGGTTTCTGGCTTCGCGCCGTCTCTGCCCTAGGCGCCACTTGCAGCACCGTAGGGCACGACACTGCCATGGCAGGTCCAGACTCTGAGGCTGCTGTTCGGGCCGGAGCCGTCTCTTCTTCGGCCACCGTTCGCGGTGCTGGGGAGGGCACTGGCACCAGCTCGGGTGTAGTCTCCATTTCTGGCACCCTGTTTGGAAAGGATGGCGAAAGGCGCCCACCTACGGTTTGGCGCAGGGCCTCGGCCTCCACTTCTTCAGAGGAGGAGTCAGGCTCTGAGTCAGACGAGCTGTCTGGCTCCCTGGGACTAGCTGCTAGTGTGGGTAGCCTAGTGGTGTCTTCGACAGACCGGAGTCAGCCCCTCTCTGAGGAGCGGCCGGTGACTTCCTAGCTGGGGTCAGGAGCGCTGACCTGCGGGCAGTGGTCCAGGCCACCATTGCACTGCAGCCCGGCCTTGGAGGATTCGCTGACCCCTCAGTGGTGGTACCCCCTCAGGTGGTGTGCCTGGACCGCCCAACTTTGGGGCCGACCAGAACACCTATGAGAGGGGAAGGTACTGTGCCTTGGATAGCTCCTTCAGGTGTTGACCAGGGCTGTCAGCTACCTAGACTGGCCATCTCGAGGAGGAGGGCACTCTCGGATTCCATGGGGTCGAGGGGCATGGGGTCTGCACGGAGGCCTTTTTCGAGGACCCATCCGGGCTCTGGAAAAAGCCGCAGTGCGGATCTCCGCTCTTCCCCTTCGCTGTCTTTGAGAGAGCCCCGTTCTTTTAAGGTAGGGGACTGTCCTTCTGGACTTATACAGCCCCAGTCACCTCACAGTGGGGGATTCTTCCGGGCGCAGCCAAGGCAGTTCTGAAATGGTTGTTCTAGGGACATGGATATGTTGTTCATCCACACTTATTGGCAGGTTCCTTGCCGCTTTAAATCTTGCTGGAAGGTCTTCAAGCTGGCTCCTCCCACGCACCCGGGTGGTAAAACTCTCGGTTCCGCCCCATGATGCCAGATCTTCCTTGCCGCTTGGAAGCTCAGGTTCCCTCCTTAACGCTCTGAGTATAAGACTGGTTCCTAATTCTTCGATATTTTGAAATTGCAAAGTTTTTGCTAAACAGACTTCGGTCTTCTCTCCCTCGCGGCTGCGATGGACAAATGGACTCCCGGTTTCCGGAGATGCCCTTGCGGGCAGAAGATGTCTCGGACGGATCCGCACTCCGCGTCGTTTACTGCTGGCCTTGAGCGACCCGCGGCGCTGCGACCTGTGCTCTTCCTTTTCGGCCTACGTCCTCGAAGACCATGCTGCCTGTTTACAACTGAGGCGTCCCAAGAAGAGATTTCCTCCGGTTAAGTCAAAAGAGGCCTGGTCGGCGGTGTCCGCGGCGGCAGGCTCGGCGGATCAGCTCGAGCAGATGATCGCCCTCGAAAGAGGAAGCGGCGTGGGCGCTTCTACCTCGGCTCACGGCATTTGTCCGCTATCTCTGGGTGCCTCTTATTGACTTCTTTTAGGAGCTTTGTCTGACCCTCTCGACAAAGGTGAGGTCCAACTTCTTCTGGACCGTTTTCTCGGTCCAAAAGAGACAAGATTAAGTCTCACCGTCGGCGCTCTTGGGAGCAGGAAGATCCCCTCCCTAGTAGTCGGCCGTCGACTTGGTGACGCCTCTTGGCTGCGCCACTGGTTTCACGGTGTCCCCGTCAGGCCAGTTGACGAGACTCCGTCCGACGCGGTCGAGATTTTTCTCGACCCGTTGGATGAGTTGTCGGCTGGAGAAGCTGAAATCCTTCTCCCTGGTTCCCCGGTGGGAGTTGATCCCGTCGGCTCGTCTGTCGTCGGTTCCGGAGCCTTCGGTGGATTGTCGAACCGAGGGAGTGCGATTCGACACCTCCCGCACCGCCCTGGCCTGGCGAGGTTCTCGGTCTCGGACGTCTTCGCGGTCCAGCCGATCCTGCAGTCATAGGCGGTCTCAGTCTCGGCGCCGGCGCTCTTCCTGTTCCTCGGACGAGGGGAGGCTTCGGCGCAAGTTGCGTCGGAGGTATGAGGAACTCATGTGGCAACAGCTCCTTTTGACCGGGAATAAGCCGACGCCATCGTCTTCCCCGGCCATTAAGTGGCTGTCACCGGAGCGGCTGAAACAACCCCTCATTTTAGCCACGGAGCCTGTTCCCAGGCCGGTTGTTCGGCCAATTCCAGCTGTCCCACCGATTTCGGTGGAACCTCCGCCTCCACAGCCGTTAGTCGGGCTCCGACCAAAAATTCTCGGTCGGCTCGGGGACTGCCCCATAGACTGTCTGTCACCCTCACTCCCGATAGACCTCGGCAGGTGGTGGGTGGCTCAGGCCTGAGACAGCTCTTTGAGGACTCTTCCGAGTCCGAGGATGATTCCTCCCTTTTCTCCAAGCGAATGGACTTGGAGTCCTCAGGAGGACAGTCGGTGGACGATAGCCCTTCGTCCTTCCTAGGATTGCTTCGGCTTATCTCAGAATCCACCGGGATGAAGCTCGAACCCGTTTCTAAACAGGCCAGGTATCCCCTCATGGAGATTCTGGACCGAGGGGATTCCCCTACAGAGGCCTTTCCGGTGGCCGAGGCCATAGTGGGTCCGGCCTTGGAGCTCTGGCAGTGCCCTGCTTCCTGCCCTGCGCCTTCAGCCAGGATGGCCAGGAAGTATGCGGTCCCTACCGGTTCCCTGTCCGGTTTTTCAGAACACCCTCTGCTGAGGGTTGGTTACCGACTTACGTTTTCCGGCATGCCGGGAACGCTAGGGATGTGGACAAACCTCCCGACAAGGAATCCAAGAAATTGGATTATGCCGGGCGAAAAGTCTATGCTGCGTCCTCTCTCGGCCTTCGTCAGGCCAGTTCGGCCGTCCTCATGGCACATTTTTCTCATGCCCTGTTGGGCTCCCTGGATGAGGTCGTCCCTCATCTTCCCGTGGATCTGCAGACTACGGTCAGGCAGGTGCGGGACCAGGGCAGTGGCCAAACAGCAGCTCCAGACTGCTTTAGATATTGGGGACTCGTGCCAGGTCTGTGGCGGCCGCAGTGGCCATGCGTCGTCAGGCTTGGCTGAGGATATCCACCTTTACTTCGGATACCCAGCACAAGTTGGCGGATGTTCCCTTTTTGGGGACTGACCTCTTCGGCCCTGGGGTGGAAGGTCACCTGCAGAGTATCGAGAAGTCCAATGCTACCTTGGACTCGTGTCTCTTCCGCTCAGAAGGACAAAGGCGCAAACCACAGCCCTAAGCCCCTTTCGTCCTTCTCTCGCCCCAGCAGCGCCCGGCCCAGCAACGTCCAGAGGCCCAGCAGGCTCGAGCTTGGCATCCCAAACCCAAGCCGGAGCTTCCTCCACAGGAAGCAGGAGGTAGGGCCCAGGAGGTCCCTCGGCGGTCCCTCCTCCAAGCCTGCCCAGTGGCGGGCTGAGGGTGTCGCCCCAACCCGTCACCTCACCCCAGGTTCCCCCCGTGGGGGGACGGCTCTGGCACTTCCTTTCCGTCTGGTCCGTTATTACCATGGACAGGTGGGTTCTGGAGGTGGTGGGAAAAAGCCTGCCTTTAGAATTCAAGCAGGCCCCGCCCTTCAGAGCCGTCGCACCTCGGGGGGCCACGGGGTCTGCAGCCTCACTGTCTGCTCGTCGGGCCGACATCGCTCTCCTCCTCCAAAAGAAGGTGATCAGGGAGGTAGCGGACCCTCCCTCAGACCCGGGGTTTGTGTCCAGGTACTTCCTGGTTCCAAAACGGACGGGGGGCTGGCGCCCCATTCTCAACCTACACGACCTGAACAAGTTCCTAAGGTCTCGAACCTTCAGGATGGTCACTCTGGCTCAGATAATACCATCTCTGGAACACGGCGTGTGGTTCTGCTCTCTGGACCTGCAGGACGCGTTCTTTCACGTCCCTATCCATCCGTCACATCAGAGATTCCTTCGCTTTCGAGCGGAGGGATCCCTCTTCGAGTTCCGAGCCATGCCCTTTGGCCTGTCTCAGTGGTGACAGCCTTCCTGCGGCGCCGAGGGGTCCGGGTGTACCCTTACCTGGACGATTGGCTGATAGCAGCCCCCTTCAGACAGGAGGTGGAGCAGTCCAGAGATCTGGCCCTCCAGGTTTGCTCTCAAGTCGGCCTTCTTATCAACTAGGCCAAGTCGGAACTCGAGCCGAGGCAGGTGATTCTGTTTATCTGGGCAGAGCTCGACTCTCTTCGAGCCAGAGCACGGCTCCCGGCGGACAGGGCCGAGGTTCTTACCTCCTTTGCCCAATCATTTCTGGTTGGGCAATCGTGCCCTGCCCGGGACTTTCTGCGCCTCCTGGGCCTCATGGCGGCCTGTACCAGCGTGGTCCGTTGGGCACACTGGCACATGCTCCCCCTTCAGTGGGGACTGGCCAGCCAGTGGTCACAACGCTGCGATCCATTGGACCAGCTAGTGATGGTGACCCAGGAGATGTGGAACGCTCTCCGGTGGTGGACCGTTCCATCTCATCTGCAGGAGGGCATCCCGTTTGTCCGCCCCGAGCCGACGGTCTCTCTATCGACCGATGCCTCTCTGATGGGTTGGGGTGCCCATCTGGGGGAACACCGAGCGCACGGCCTCTGGTCCCCGCGGGAGTCCCGATGCCACATCAACCTGCTGGAGCTCTGAGCGGTCCGCCTAGCTCTCACCGCCTTTGCTCCGTTTCTCCGGGGTCAGGTGGTCCAAGTCCAGATGGACAATACCACGACCATGTACTACCTAAACCGCCAGGGCGGGACACGTTCCTTGCTTCTATGCAAGGAAGCTCTCCACATTTGGTCACTCGTGCGCAGCCTGGAGGCAGATCTCCTAGCCATTCATGTGGCAGGAGCCTCCAACACCCTGGCCGATGCCCTGAGCCGGATAGGGGCTGCATCTCACGAGTGGTCTCTCCTGCCGGAGGTAGTAAAAGATCTGTTCTCCCACTGGGGCACACCTCAGGTGGACCTGTTTGCCTCCAGGGAGAACGCGAAGCTGAGGCTGTTTCATGCCCACCCCCTCAGCAGGGCTCGCTGCAGGGGGATGCCTTCTCGAGGCTGTGGACCCCGGGCCTCTTCTACGCCTTTCCCCCATTTTCCTTGATTCACAAAGTGCTTCTCAAGGCGAGGAGGGACAAGGCGCAGGTGATTCTGGTAGCCTCAGACTGGCCACATGCAGTTCTGGTACCCAGATCTCCTCAGCCTCAGCTCCAGGCTCCCGAGGCAGCTTCCAGCTCGCCCGGACCTGCTCTCAGTCAATCAGGGAAGGTGTTCCATCCAGACCTTCAATCCCTGCACCTGACGGCCTGGTTCCTGGGCTGCTAGAGTTCCAGGCCTTGGGTCTTTCCGGACGAGGTCCTCAATGTTGTTGGGCGTCCCGTAGAGTCGACCAGGAAATGCTATGCCTTCAAATGGAAGAGGTTTTCCATTTGGTGTCAGAACAAGGGCTTGGACCCTTCCTCCTGTCCTTTGGCAAGCATCTTGGACTATTTATGGTCCCTTTCTAGTCAAGGGCTTAGGTCGACGACCCTAGGGTGCACCTGGCAGCCATCTCTGCTTACAGGGCGGGGCGGGGCAGTCGGTGGCGCAGGAGAAGGTGGTCTGGCGCTTTTCAAGGCCTTGATCACATTTCCCCTCCGTGCGAGAACCTCCACCTCCGTGGGATTTACTGCTGGTACTGGCAAAGCTCATGGGCAAGCCATTCGAACCAATGCACAGGTGTGAACTCTCACCTGTCGTGGAAGACCGCCTTCTTGGTGGCTATCACGTCAGCCAGAAGGATGGGAGAACTCCAGGCGCTTTGCATATGAGTCTCCTTACCTGGTCTTCCACAGGGACAAGGTTGTCCTGCCTCTCACCGAAATTCCTTCCGAAGGTGGTGTGGATTTCACCTTAACCAGGTGTTGACTCTGCCGGTGTTCTACCCCAGTCACACCTCGGAGGCCAATACAGGCTCCACTTTGGACCCTAGAAGGGCACTCGCTTATTATAAGGGCCATCGGCTGAAATTGGGAGAGGTTCACCAGCTGTCACCCTACGCTGAAGCCGCACCTGGCAGACCTGCAGCCAAGCCGGACGATAAGCAGGTGGGTCACCTCCTGCATAGATCTCTGCTATAAGTTGGCGGGCATGGAGCCTCCCAGAGGGATAAGAGCTCATTCTACCCACCATACTGCTGCATCGGTGGCTGCTTCCAGGGACATCCCTATTCAGGAAATCTGCAGGGCTGCTACCTGAAGTCAGCACACACCTTCATTACCCATTACCACATCGACCTTGAGTCACGCCCGGGATGCTAGTTTGGGCCTCGGTTCTCCAGTCTTTATTTCCCAAGTAAGTATCGGGTGTGCCTTGCCTCCCTCCTCCCGAGAACTGCTGGAGTCTGCCAATAAGTGTGGATGAACAACATATCCATGTCCCTAGAAATACAGGTTACTCACCTGTAACAGGAGTTCTAGGAATGGTATATGTTGTTCATCCCTACATTCACCGACCTCCCAGCTTCGACACACAACCTGAGCTTCCAGCGGGCCAGATCTGGCGTCATGGGGCAGAGCCGAGAGTTTTCCACCCGGGTGGGTGGGAGGAGCCAGCTTGAAGACCTTCCGGCAAGATTTAAAGCGGCAAGGAACCTGCCAATAAGTGTGGATGAACAACATATACCATTCCTAGAACTCCTATTACAGGTGAGTAACCTGTATTTCAGCTGTCGGCTATGGAGTCTTCCGGAACACCTTCATTCTCTGGCGCTCCTGGTCCGCTCCCTAGCCCAGGCGGAGGTCAGCCAACTTCTCTTCTCGGCTCTGTCCCCATCCCTCTGCTGCACTCTCCTGCACTCCCAGACATCCTCGGTCCTAGTGGGCCTCTCTTCTGGGAGTAGTTTAGGCTGTGGCTGCTCGTTTTCCCGCTTATGTCAGGGCCATGGACGGGCAGGTTTTTCAACCTCCCCTCCGAGCAGCCACCCTCTGAACAGTTGAGGTCCTCTAACTCCTCATCCCCCTCTTCTGGGGGAGAGGAATCTCCTGTCCACATCTCCCCAGCCGCTTATCTCGCAGAGTATCAGCGGTTCCTCGTGAGGATGTTGGAGGACTTGCGTCTCTCCCCTGCCACTCAGAGCAATCCAGAGCACTCGGCACAGGTCTTTTTGGGCGATTTCAGCAAGGACACCCTTGTGGTGCCCCCCTGGCCTGCTCCCTGTAGGGAGGTGTCGTTGCGTTCCTGGCAGAGACCCTTCTCAGGAGTCCCCGCCTCTAGGGATCTTTGCCAGCAGTATTGTGCACTCCCGGAGTCTCCAGGTTCTATGCCTCATCCTCAGTCAGGATTGATGCAGCTGGACACTCCCGATGGGCTTCGCGCCCTTCACCATGATCGGCCCCCAGATCAAGACTCCTCAGATTCTGACTTCTGGGGTAGGAGGACTTTCTACTCGGCACGGTTGCTGCTTTCTATTTCTGCACATCAGGCCCACTATGCAGCCTATGATAAGTTCTTGTAGTCCAGGCAGGGTCGGCTCCTAGCCTCTTTGCCAGACACGGAGCAAACCAGACAAGCCATTGCTCTCGCTGCACGTGGCCTGGAGCTACCAAGGCACCAAGCCACAGGCATCATATGACACCAGTGAGGTAGCTTCCAGGGTCATAGGGACAGCGAGCTGCACTAGGCGGACGGCATGGCTACGTCTTTCCCGGTTGTCACCCTTGGCCCGGCATAGGCTGATTAACTCCACACACCAGAGGACGTATCTGTTTTCCCGTAGGGTGAGGAGGCGTTTGTCGGGGCAACTTCTTTCCCCCTCCGGGAGGTCACCGTCTCACTCTCCCCACTCTCGGTCCTCCCCAGGCCCAGGAGGTCCTCCCTCTTAGTGCGTCACCCACTGAGAGCTAAGGGACATCCTTTAGGGTTTTGAAAGCCCTCTTCACGGCGGCTCGGCACTCACCCATATGTGATGAATGGTGAAGACTGACACAGATAAGCTATGAAAATTACGTACCTACCATAATTATGATCTTTCTGTGTATCTTCACAACCCCACCCGCCATCCCCCTAGGGCCTCAGTCTCTGGATCCCCCTTCCTCTCTGTGCCTTTCCTTGCCCCCCTCCCTGTCTTTGGTGGGGGGTGATGCTGGGGCATGGTGTGGAATGGTATGACTGGGGGGAGAGTGGTCAGGATGGGGCGGCACTCCCTCTTCGGTGCTCTGCTTCACTCCTTTGGAGTGAGAGGGGGTAGTTGCCCTCCATCCTCGCCTCCTTCTTTCTCTTTTTCAAAATTTTAGTTTTTGTGTCCTCTGGACAAATCTTTAAGTTCATTTATCCCAACAAAAAGTTTTCATTGTTACATATGAGAAGGGGCAGAACCTCTGTTCCTGTCCTCTAAAAGTAGCCGTTTTCTGCCTTAAAGGAGTTTCTTTTGCCAGTGATTCTGTGCCTTGAATTCTGATAATTAAGCCTCTTGGCTACTCCTTGCAGTTCCTATACAATCTAGAGACAGGACAGAATCCAACATGTTCTGACTTTCTGTTCCCCCTCTCATGTCAAACATCTATATCTCAGAATTTTCTACCCTTCCCTAACTCCCACCCTTTTCTATTTTCCAGAGATTGGGCCCCCCCTTCCCAGTTTCCCTAGCTTTCATTTCTCTCTTGCTCTGTCCTCTGTCATTTATTTCTCCTTTTGATTTTTATATATTTTCCTTTTTCTGTCCTTTGGACTCTCTTGTCCCACCCTCGCAGCCCTCCTCTTTTCCTCACCTCTCCGGCGACTCAGAACTGGCAGGCAGAGTCGATGGCACCTAACGGCCAACCCGAAAGCGCCACGTGGAACGTCGGCCGAGAGCGCGTCGGCTCCACCTACCAAAAAAAAAAAAAGCTCCTGCAGGGTCCTAGCCACCGGCCGAGTACCCATATGTGATGAATGGTGAAGATATACAGAAAGATCATAATTACGGTAGGTACGTAATTTTCATTTCTGTTCACTGGATCTACAGGACGCGTTCTTTCACATCCCAATCCGTCCATCCCATCAGCGGTTCCTACGCCACAAGGTCAAAGGGACCCTGTACAAGTTCTGAGCCATGCCGTTCCGCCTGTCATCAGCCCCTTGGGTCTTCACCAAATGCATTGCAGTGGTCGCGGCCCACCTTCAGTGTCGAGGAGTCTGAATCTACCCTTATCTCGACAATTGGCTCTTGGCAGGTTCCATTCAACAGGAGGTGGAGAGGTCCATGAATCTGGCCCTCCAAACCTGCTCCCAGCTCGGCCTCCTGATTAACGAGGCCAAGTCAGAACTCGTGCTTTCTCAGGTGAAGGGCTTCATCGGGGCAGAGCTTGACTCTTGTCAAGCCAGAGCTCAGCTCCCGGCAGACAGGGCGGAGGTTCTCTCCTCCTTTGTCCAATCATTTGTGGTTGGGCATTTGCGCCCTGCCCGGGACTTTTTGCACCTTCTGAGTTACATTTCGGCATGCACCTCAGTGGTCCATTGGGCCCAGTTGCACATGCACCCCCTTCAATGGGAGTTGTCCGCCCAGTGGACTCAGCAATATGGTCATTTCGACCAGCAGATCATTGTAACCCAGAAGATGTGGGATGCTCTCCAATGGTGGACCGCCCCAGACCTGTTGCAGGAAGGGATCCTGTTTGTCCGCCCCGAGCCGATAGTCGTCCTTATGACTGATGCCTCTCTCATGGGCTGGGGAGTCACATGGGGACAACAGAGCCTACAGGTTCTGGACCCCGAGGAGTCCCGATGCCACATCAATCTGTTGGAGCTCAGAGCAGTCCGACTGGCACTGTTAGCTTTCGCTCTTCAGCTCCAGGGTCAAGTGGTTCAAGTCCAGACGGACAATACCACGACCATGTGCTACCTCAACAAACAGGGCGGCACGCACTCCCGTCTACTGTGCAAGGAGGCGCTCCGCATTGGGACCCTCATAAGCTGGTTGGAGGCAGATCTCCTAGCCATCCATGTGGCAGTAGCCTTGAACCAGCTGGCGGATGCTTTCAGCCGCATAGGCCAGACATCCCACAAGTGGTCTCTTCATCCAGAGGTAGCTTACAGTCTGTTCTGCCAGTGGGGCAAACGATGGTGGGCCTGTTTGCCTCCAGGGAAAACACCAGTCTGAGCAGGGCTTGCTGCAGGGGGATGCCTTCTCGAGGCCATGGACCCCAGGCCTCCTGTACACCTTCCCTCCATTTCCCTTGATCCACAAGGTGTTACTCAAGGCGAGGAGGGACAAGGCAAAGACGATTCTGGTAGCCCCAGACTGGCCTCGCCAGTTCTGGTATCCAGATCTCCTCAGCCTCAGCTGCAGGCCCCTGGAGCGGCTTTATACTCGCCCGGACTTGATATCTCTCAACCAGGGGAAGGTCTTCCATCCGGACCTTCAGTCCCTGCACCTCACAGCCTGGTACCTGAGCGGCTAGAGTTCCAGGCTTTGGGTCTTTCCGAAGATGTCTATACCGTGGTGGAGGCATCTAGAAAGGAATCAACCAGGAAATGTTATGCCTTCAAATGGAAAAGGTTTTCCATTTGGTGTCAGGGTAAAAGGGTCTGGACCCCTTGTCCTGTCCTGTGGCTAACATTCTCGACTACCTTTGGTCTCTCTCCAAAGAGGGTCTATGGTCATCGACCCTTAGGGTGCACCTGGCAGACATTTCTGCTTACTGGGCGTGGGCTGGTCAGACGATATTGGCGCAGGAGACAGTGGTCGGGTGCTTTTTCAAAGGCCTGGATCACATATCCCCTCTGGTGCATGAACCTCCACCTCCGTGGGATCTGTTGCTGGTTTTGGCAAAGTTCATGGGCAAGCCATTCGAACCCATGCACAAGTGTGAGCTCTCACACTTGTGGAGGACCACCTTCCTGGTAGCTATCACGTCAGCCAGAAGGATAGGGGAGATCCAGGCACTTTCGGCGGACTCCCCTTATCTTGTTTTTCACAGGGACATAGTTGTCCTGTACCCCCACCCGAAATTCCTTCCGAAGGTGGTGTCAGAGTTTCACCTTAGCCAGGTGTTGACTCTGCCGGTATAGTACCGTAATTACACCTCGGATGCCGAGTACAGGCTCCATACTTTGGACCTGAGACGTGCTCTCTCCTATTATAAGGAGAGAACGGCAGAAATTCGTGGAGAGGTTCACCAGCTGTTTGTCACCTACGCTGAAGCTGCTTCTGGCAGACCTGCAGCCAAATGGACCGCAGCAAGATGGATTACATAATGCCTAGGTCTGTGCTATGAGTTGGCGGGCAAGGAGCCACCCTGAGGGATAAGAACTCATTCAACCCGCCATACTGCTGCATCGATGGCTGCTTCCAGGGACATCCCTATCCAGGAGATCTGCCAGGCTGCTACCTGGAAGTCAGCAAACACCTTTATCACCCACTACCACATTGATCTTGATTCACGCTGGGATGCTGGTTTTGGGGCTTCAGTTCTCCAGTCTCTGTTTCCTAAGTAGGGGGTGTATGCCTTGCCTCCCTTCTCCCAGAGAACTGCTTGGAATCTGCCAAACAGTGTGGATGAACAGCATATCCATGCTCCTAGAAGACCAGGTTACTCACCTGTAACAGTAGTTCTAGGAGTGGTATATGTTGTTCATCCACACGGACCCACCCGACCTCCCCGGCTGCGGATGCACACAACCTGGCTTCCAGCAGGCTAAGATCTGGCATCATGGGGCGGAGCTGAGGTATATACCACCCGGGTGGGTGGGAGGAGCCAGCTTGAAGTCTACCGGCAAGATTTAAAGGGGAAAGGGACATGCCAATAAGTGTGGATGAACAACATATACCACTCCTAGAATTACTGTTACAATTGAGTAACATGTTCTTACTGACCCTGGAGCAGACTCTCCAGCTCTTCCACTCCCTGGGCATCATGGTCAGTGTGCCCAAATCAGTTCTGGAACCGTCCCAAAGGCTGCAGTATATAGGGGCAGTCCTGGACTCTGCACAAGGAAAGGTATTCCTGCCCCAAAACAGGGCAGTGTGTCTTATAGCCCAGGCTCAGGAAATTATTCAAAGCTGCTACATTCCTGCCAGGATGTACCTGATGGCGGCAGCTATACCAGCCATTGCTCTGGCACAACTTCACATGCGCACTCTCCAGTGGACCCTCCAGCAGTATAGCGCAGTGGTTTAAGGCTCTGTGCTGCAAACTTGGGAGAACTGGGTTTGAATCCCACAGCCCCCACTTGCATACTGTGTGACTATGAGCAAGTCACTTAACTTCCTTTTGCTCCCAGGTCGCACCTATAAACAAGTTTCAGCTTAGTGTGTCTCTCCTGGTTAAAAAATTAAAATAAAAAATGGGACCAGCGCACAGACAAGTTACATCACCCAGTCCTGGTCTCTTCTCCAGTCCGCAAGGTACTGCGGTAATGGATGGATCCCTTGAAGCTGCTTTAGGGCATCCCATTCCAGACCCCTGGCAAAAAGAAATACAGGTGAGGGGGTACAGGCAAAGTGGGCAAGCATTAAGGATGCAATACTTGAAGCAATGTCCCATTGTGTTAGAGAGAAAAGGAAGTGCAGAAGAAGAAGGAAACCACTTTGGTTCTCAAAAACAGTAGCAGAAAAGGTCAGAGCCAAAAGGCTGACCTTCAGGAAATATAAGGGAACACAGCGGGATGAAGACAGGGAGGCATACCAAACTTCCCTAAGGGAAGTAGGGAAGGTAGTAAGGCAGGCAAAGACCCAAACCGAGGAAACACTAGCCCAAACAGTAAAAAAAAAGGTGACAAGACTATACATTAGTGAAAGGAGAAAATCCAGAGGGGGTATTGCTAAGATCAAAGGTGATAAAGGGGCGTGTGAGGAGGAGGACAATGTAAAAGCATCTATCCTAAATAGATACTTCTGCTCAGTTTTTACTGAAGAGAAGGTAGGGCAGGGCCCACAGCTCACCACCATGTACAGAGGTGGGAGGGAGGTGTGCACTAGTCCCTTCACAAAAGAAAGGGTTCTACAAGAGCTCGATGAGCTCAGGGTGGACAAGGCAATGGGACCTGATGGCATACATCCCAGGGTACTAAAGAAGCTAAGGGTAGAACTAGCAGAGCCATTATCATAACTGTTTAGTGAGTCTCTGAGCACAGGAGAGGTCCCAGAAAACAGGAGAAGGGCTCATGTGATCCCGCTGCACAAGAGTGGTGGCAGGGAACTACAGACCAGTCAGTCTTACCTCAGTAGTGGGCAAGATTATGGAGGCACTCCTTAAGGAAAGGATAGTGCAACACCTGGAATCCATAGGAGCACAGGATCCAAGACAGCATGGGTTTACAACAGGAAGGTCCTGTCAAACTAATCTCATAGATTTCTTTGACTGGGTAACCAGAGTGGTGGACCAAGGGGGAGCAGTTGATGTCGCCTACCTTGACTTCAGCAAAGCTTTCGATACTGTTCCCTCCCTAGACCTCAAAATTCTCCGACTAACACTGGATGAGACCCTGCCTCACCTCACCAAACTCCTAAACTGTTCACTGCGCCTAGGTCAATTCCCTGCTCTCTGGAAAAGAGGTATCACTCTGATCCTAAAGAATGGTGATCCCACCTCCCCTGGTAACTATAGGCACATTACTATCCTTCCCATTCCCCCTCAAAAGCTCTTGAGAAAATTGTGTTGGACCAGCTCACCGACTACCTGGCCAAACACAATCTGCTTTGCCACGAACAACACGGTTTCAGAGTGGGACACAGCCCTACTCGAATTTACATCCTACATACATGAGGCGCTTGAACAGGGGTCTATAGCAGGAGCAATCCATGTTGATCTGACCAAAGTGTTTGACACCGTCAGTCACGCACTACTTCTCTACTCCCTTCCCTCCCTTCACTTCACCCCTGAGGCTATCACCTGGTTCAAAAACTATTTTACAGACTGGACACAACAGGTCAAAATTAGCACCACCTACTCCTCCAAGCAACCAGTGCTAGCGGGTGTCCCTCAGGGGTCGATTTTAGGCCCTCTACTTTTCACGCTCTTCCTAAACACCCTCCCACAGTCCTGCAGTGGAAAGCTACTGCTCTACGCAGATGATGCCGTAGTATACTGGAAACACACAAATCCTAACTCTCTTCAAAATGCCCTACAAGGCTTTTTTAGAGAACTGGCAACCTGGTTGACCAACCATCAGTTAATACTAAACTACTGCAAGATGAAATCCATGATCTTTGCTCACCGTCAAAGCCCTTATAGTGATGCCCTGCTATCCATCTCAAATGCATAGGGCCTCTACATTGAACAGATACCAAATTTCAAATATCTGGGTGTCACGCTGGACACATCTCTCACATACCACACACACATCAAACACCTCTCCTCTTCTGTTAACTCCAGATTAGGGATTCTTTACAGACATAAACAGTGCCTACCCCCCAGGCCCTACGTCTAGCTGTAACCTGCTCAGTCCTTTCATTGGTCGATTACGGAATAATAATTTATGGCACCGCTGACCAAACAGCTCTGCATTGCTTCAATCTAGCCCTCAACAAAGCTTGCTGACTGGTCACAGGTTGTGATAGATTAACCCACACGTGTGTCCTCTACAAGCTAGCAGACTGGCTGACCTTTGAAGGGAGACTTAAGTACCACACTTGCCTCCAAGCCAAAAAAATACTTATGACTCTGACACCTAAAGGCCTCCACCCCCTCATACAGCCAGCCCCATACAGGAGTACCCCTAGACACCTGGCTAGCACCTCCCTCATAGTCCCCCACTGCAGGACCTCACTAGGGCAAAGGTCTTTCCATTATCGTGCTCCCCTCTGGCTGAACAACTTTCCATCCTCCATTTCCCTGGCCCCTAGTCTTGGTCAATTTAAAATTGGTATCAAGAGCCTTCTTCTTGACGCGGTGGCATGTGGCTGTTCTCAACAGTCCTCCCCTTGTCTAAAGATGATAGATAAACTTATTCCATGACTTCACCCTAGGACTACAACTCTGGGCTCAGAAAAGTCCCTCCGAATCGGTAACCTGACCCATCCCGCCTTGATGACCCAGGGTCCTCTAACAACCCTTTGGATAGTAACCAACCTATGTAAATGCACTGTACTATGAACTAAGTGAAATATGTCTAAATGTAATTTCTGAACTATGTATAATATGTCTATTGTAATGTTTCTGCTTTGTACTGACGTGGAGCCTTTGCAAAAGAGTCTATGACTCAAAGGTTTGTAATTCCGGAGCTTGATTAATAAGCTGGGTAGGCTCAGGGTGGGTCAGAAGTTGGTCAACTGGGTGGCAAACTGGTTGAGGAGTGGAAAACCGAGAGTGGTGGTAAACGGTGTACAGTCAGAAGAGATGCAAGTCACAAGTGGGGTACCTCAGGGATCAGTCCTGGAGCCAGTCCTCTTCAATATCTTCATCATTGACATTGCAGATAGACTGGAGGGTAAGGTTTGTCTGCAGATGACACCAAGATCTGCAACACAGTAGATGATTTATCTGTGTCAGTCTTCACCATTTATCACTAGTGGGTTATAGCGCCGGAGCTAGGACCCCAGCGGAAGGCTTTTTTTTTTTCTTTGGCGGAGTCAACGGGATACGGGCGCCACTGAGGCTGACATTCCACGTGGCGCCGAGGGTTGGCCGTTAACTGCTGTCGACTGCCTTGAGCCCCAGTTCTGTCTCTCCTGCCATCGAGTGAAGACCTCATGTGGAGACTGCTGGATTTTGTGGCCTAGTTGTGCGTGTTAGTTGTGCCTCGGTTCTGTTCACCCTGCTCGACATCGCTTCTGGCCGCTAAGACCTTTCCTGTTTATTCAAAGCGGCATTGAGTACTGTTTTGTATTTTATTTACCGAAAGGTCATGTCTCATCCGGGGGGCAACAAAACGTAGAAAGCGGGACGGTCTCCTATGCATCGGTGCCCCTGTGGCCGCTTCTATTCCATGATAGACCAGCATGACCACTGCCTTTCCTGTCTCGGCCCGGACCACAATATGGACAACTGCAACATTTGTTTCTCCATGGACCGCCGAGTTATTGAGAACCGGGCGTGGAAAGTCGGACGTGCGCCGCCAACTTTCAGAGGATGAGTGTGCAGTCGGCAGGTGGAGGCGAGGATTCTCGCCCCTTCCTCTGGATCCCCTCTCGGTCCTGTATGGCCTGTGGAGGAGGGATCCCCCACCTCTCTTAGCCTTGCCTTGTCAGGGGCTTCTTCCGTGGTGCAGGAGGCCCAGTCTGGCCCTTTCAGGGATCAGTCAGGAGGCACCGCTTTGGCAGTCACCTCTTCAGAGGTGAAGGCTCCCTCAGTGTCGTGTTCCTGGCCCTTCGGGTCTGGACCGGCCCCATCCTCTGCGCTGTCTTGCAGTACTGCTCTTGGTCCTGGCACTGTGGGCTTTGAGCATGGTGCTGGGCCTTCTCTCTGAGCCGCCATCGCTTCTGATGATGTTCACGGTGTCGGGGCTCTCGGCAGTGCTGGGGATGGTGATTTGGGTGTTACTGGGCCTGGTTTTGGTTCTTTACTGTGCGTGGCGCCAGAGCAGGAGCTGGTGCCAGCCCTGACCTTGGCGTCATTCACGGCACCAGGGATGGGCAGCGCCGACCTTGGCTCTGGCACCGAGATGCTGTGCAGTGCCGCATTCGGGGCCGTGCCTGACTTCAGTGCCGCTCGCGGTGCCAGGGTGGGAGTTGGCGTCGGGCGTGCGGCTGTGCTTCACTCCAGCACTGTGTGGAGCACCGGGTTACAGGGTGCTTGTGGTCCAGGAACTGGAGGGGCTCAGGGAGTTGTCTGGCATTGAACTTTGGAGCCTGCCTCTTCGGAGGCGGACTCTGGGTCTGATCCGGACTGGCTCCCAGGTTCTTCGGACCCCTCCATTTCCAGCACCTCAGCCCCCACTCAGCCTCCCTCTGGGGGTTAGTTGTCACCAGTAGGCTCTAGGGTCAGTGGTTCTGACCAGCCAGCAGTGGTCCCCCTGACCACAGCTGTGCAACCTGGGGCCACTGACACTTCTGCACCTCCAGTTGGGGCACCCCTTCCTTGGTGTGTTTGGACAACCTAAGTTTGTGACAGCCCGGGGCGTACCAGAAAGGGCAGGGTACTGCTCCCTGGGTGGACTCCTCGGAGGCCACCCAGAGTTGCCAGTTGCCTAGGCTGGTGGCCATGAGGATGAGGTCCCTCTCCGATTCTGAAGGGTTGAGGGGGTAAGGTAGGCGCCCTCTGGAGCCCAGCCAGATTCTGGGAGGAGTCACAGTGCAGACCCTCACCTTTCCCTGGACGAGTCCTCGAGAGGGACTTTAACTTCTGAGGTCAGGGGCCATTCTTCTAGACTCTCACAGTCCTGGTTACCTCATGGGGGGATTTCTTCCTTTGGGCACAGCTCTGACCGTTCTGATCCGGTTGAACGGCTGTTGGCTGTGGTGGCCTTCGGATCCCCCTCCCTGCGAAGGGTTTCCTGTTGGCCCCCCTGCCCTGACAGAGACCTTTTTCCTGTTGCTAGGAGCTTGTCCCCCGAGCCTCTGTCTCCATCCCTGGCTGTCCCAGGTATTCCCAGTCCTCGGGGACCTCTCACCTGGGAACAGTTCAGAGGTTCCGCTACACATTTCCCCACCTACCTCCATGTCCTGGACCAGCAGGTGTTCCACCATGCTCCCGTGCAGCCGGACCCTGAATCTGGGAGTTCATCCTCATCCTCTTCCCCCTCCACAGAGGGAGAGGAACCATCTGTCCACATCTCCCCAGCATCTGATCTTTCCTCTTGTCAGCGCTTCCTCCCGAGGATGTTGGATGAGCTCCAACTTACCCAGTCCCAGTTAGCAATCCTGAGCACATGACAAGCGCCTTTTTAGGCGAGTACAGTGCGGCTCACCTCGTGGCTCCTGCCTGGCCTCTTCCCTTTCAGGAAGCGTCACATCAGCTCTAGCTACATCCCTTCTCCATTGTCCCAGCCCCAAGGGACCTAGCCAGTGGTAATGCGCTCCGCCAGATCTCCAGGTTCTCTGCCTCATCCTCCTTCAGGTTTGACCTCCCTGGACACCTCCTCTGGGCCTTGCGCCCCTTACCATGACCGGACTCAGACTCCGCGTACTTCGATTTCTGGGGGAGACGAGTATTCTACTTGGCACAGATCTCTCTCTATCTTTTGCAGCACATCAGGCCCATTTTGCAGCCTACAACAGGTTCTTGTGGTCCAGGCTAGGACAGATCCTAGCCTCAATGCCCGATTCGGAGGAAACCAGGCAAGCCATTACCCTCTCTACGCAGGGCCTGGAGCTAGCAAGGCACCAAGCAAGGGCATCTTATGATGCCAGTGAGGTGGCATCCAAAGTAGTAGGGACAGTGATCTACCTTAGGCGGATGGCATGACTTTGCCTATCCCGGTTATCATCCCTGGCCCGGCGTAGGGTGATTTATTCCGCATACTGGAGAATCCATCTTTTCTCCTGAAGGGTGAGATGGCGACTTTCGGGGCACCTTTCTTCCCCAACTTGGGGCTCCCCGTCTCACCCAGACCAGTCGCAGGCCTCCCCAGGCCTGTAAGGGTTCTCCCATCTGGTGTCTCACCCACTGGAGGCTAAGGGTCCTAGTCCCTTGGGGTAATTCAGGGTCCCCTTCAGAGGACTCGGTACTCACCCACTAGTGATGAATGGTGAAGATTGACACAGATAAGATACGAAAATTACGTACCTACCGTAATTGTTGATCTTTCTGTGTATCTTCATCATTCATCACTAAATCCCAACCTCCTTCCCCCTGTGGCCTCAGTCTCTGGACTCCCTCCTCCCTCCTGTGTGTCTTCTCTTCTTTCCTCGCTCTCCTCTCCCTTGTGGTTAGGCGGAAGGGGACTGTGGAGATGCACAGGAATGAATCCCTTGGGGGTATTATGGAAGTGTATAGGGGGCTCTCTCTTTCTCTTCTCCCTTAGTTCTAGGGAGTCTTGGAGTGCTATGCCCCCCCCCACCAAAATATGTTTAATTTATGAACTCAAATTTTGAGTTCAGGTTTTTCCCTTATGCCATCTTGGTTGTTTAAAATCCCCCCTTTTTGGGAGGGAGGGGGGAGAGTTTGAGACACACCCTCAACCTGCACCCCTATGATGGTTGGTCTTCTAGACCCATGCTGCTTCAAATCCAGGCCTTGCCTTCTGGCAGCTGAACCTCGATAGCCCAGTGTTGGACTATCGTTTTTCTAAAAATTCTTACGTGCAGAACCGCCCCTGGAAGTGTGCTTCTCTTTTCCTTCCTCCCTCCCTCTCCTATCTTCTACTTCTCCTTCCAGAGATTGGGGCCTTCTCCCTTCCCCAACTTCCTATTTTAATTTCTCTCGTTTGACTCCTCTGTCGTTTATTTCTCCTTTTAGTTCATTATTCCTTTCCTTTTTCTATCCCTTAGGCTCTCTTGCCTCATCCCACCCTCCCTCCCTTCCTTACTCTCTGCAGCGTTTCAGAACTGGGGCTGGGGCAGAGTAGACAGCAGTTAACAGCCAACCCTCAAGCACCACATGGAACGTCGGCTTCGAGGGCGTTGCCGGCCATGCGTTGGCTCCGGTCATAGAGGGGGAAAAAAAAGTGTCCCGTGGGGTCCTAGCTCTGGCGCTGTAGCCCACTAGTGATGAATGGTGAAGATACACAGAAAGATCGACAATTACGGTAGGTACGTAATTTTCATATCCAGATGGGGTGGGCAGAATGAGAAGAGATCTGGCTAAACTAGCAAAATGGTCGGAAGAGTGGCAACTGGGGTTTAATGCAAAGAAGTGCAAGATCATGCACATAGGGAAGAGAAATCATGAAGCCACCTATTGGCTGGGAGGGGAGTTACTGGCAGTCACAAGGGAAGAAAGAGACTTGGGCATCATCATCACTGATGACCTGAAATCATCTAAGCAGACCACTAAAGCAGTAGGTAAGGCTAGGGGGGTGTTAGGGTGTATTAGTAGGGGTATCACAAGTCGTAAGAGGGAGGTAATAATCCCTCTTTACAAGACACTGGTTAGGCCCCATCTGGAGTACTGAGTGCAGTATTGGAGGCCACATCTTCACAAGGACATTAACCAAATTGAGGTAGTCCAGAGAAGGGCAACCAAAATGGTGCAGGGACTGCATCAGAAGACATATGAGGACAGATTAACTGAGCTCAATATGTATACCCTTGAGCAAAGGAGGGCGATAGGTGATATGATCGAGGCATTCAAACACCTTAAGGGCATTAACAAGGTGAAAGAGTCTAAAATGTTTAAATATAAGAAAAATAGCAGGACAAGAGGACACAGCATGAGATTAGAGGGGGGGCCAATTAAGGGGTAATGTGAGGAATTAATTGTTTTGTATTTCTTTTAATGAATTATGTACAAGCACCTTGGTTTTGGAAAGGCACTTTTTTATAAATAAAGTTGATTTGATTTGAAGTTCTTTTTCACAGAAAGGGTGGTGGATGCATGGAATGGCTTACCACAAGAAGTGGTGGCTATGAATACAGTGCAGGGCTTCAAACAGGCATGGGATAGGCATAAGGGAGCAATACAAATGACTATGAGTAGACAGGCCACTGACAGAGCAAAGGCCGATGGCACGTTTATAAGGTAGAAAAAGAAATGGGCAGACTGGATGGGCCTTGTGGTCCTTATCTGCCGTCAACTTTTATGTTTCCACCGTGCAACAGATCCTAACCACAGATGCGTCAGGTCTGGGTTTGGGAGCATACCTAGGTCCCTTCCAGACCCAGGACTGTTAGTCCCAACCAGAAACCTCCCTGCAAATCATTGTTCTGGAGATGAGGGCGGTGCTCTATGCCATATTGGCTTTTCCAAACCACCTTGCTCTGGGTCAGTTGCTGGTGCAGTCAGACATTTTAAGTGTAGTTTACTACATCAGTAAGCAGGGGGGAGACTCGTTCGTACCCCCTATGCAGGGAGGCTATGAGAGTGCGGTACTGGGCACTGGATCATAGTCTTGACACTTTCTGCAGTCCACGTGCCAGGTGTATTAAACATTCTGAGCAGGACTCAGTCCAGCATGCATGAATGGGAGTTATGTCATCTGTCGCAAAAGACTTATTTGACAGATGGGGTCATCCAGAGTTGGACCTTTTTCCATCCCCACTCAGCTCAAAACTGCCCAATTTCTGCTCGCTAGATCCAGGGCCTGGAGTTTTCTGGCGAGACTCCTTCCTCTCGGAGCAGGAGGTTTCTTTATGCATTCCCTCCATTTCCTCTGATCCAGAAAGTGCTGATCAAGTTACAGATGGAAGGGGCCATTATGATTCTAGTGGCTCCATTTTGGCCTCGGCAGATATGGTTTCCTCTGCTACAGTGGCTGACAGAGGAACCTCCAGTCCCTCTCCCTCTATGCAGGAACCTGTTGACCCAGGATCAGGGGACCCTGGTCCATCCCAACCTCCGGTCCCTCCATCTGCATGCTTGACTCCTGAGGACATAGCCAGGTTCTGGGTCTTGAACAGGGTGGTGGACGTCCTTGTGGCCACCCTGAAGCCTTCCTCTCGAGCTATATATTCCACATTTTTATTTTTTGGACTGACTATAATCCCAGTGTATATGATCACATTGTCGTATGTCGTATGTATAACCTGTTTCCTTGCACTCTGCTTCAGATTGCCTTGTGTACTTATTGTTTTAGCATTGCTTGTCTGAAGCATACATCTTGTGAACTGGACCCAGCCCCGATGCATTTCTTGATGGGATGCGCCGTGGCTGTTGGCCCAGTGTTCGCTGGGATAGTCAGGTGTTCCCAGGTCCTCTGGAGGAGGAATTGGTGAAACCCCTCCTAAAGAAACCTTCCCTCAACCCAGACATCCTAGCGAATTACTGTCCTATCTCCAACCTGCCTTTTTTGAGCAAGGTTGTTGAGAAATTGGTAGCACAGCAGCTCGAGGATCGGCTCGTGTCCTTCAACATCTGTGAGCCATTCCAGTCGGGTTTTCAGACTAGACACAGCACAGAAACTACACTAGTCAGGGTGCATAATGACTTACTCAGACCTAGAGAGAGTGGAGACAGGTCAGTTCTTGTCCTCCTCGATCTCTCTTCAGCTTTTGACACCATGGACCACATTGTGCTTCTCGATCAACTGTGAATTTTGTGGACAAGCCGGTGTTGTCATTAGATGGTTTGAGTCCTATCTCTCTTAACAGAGTGCAGCAGGCAGTGATCAGGAATTTCTCCTCCTCCCCAATGCCTCTGTTCTGTGGAGTTCCTCAGGGTTCGATCTTGTCGCCAATGGTATCCGCGGTGTATATCCTGCCCCTGGGTGAGATCATTCAACAGTACAGCGTGGAGTTTCACTGCTGTGCAGATGACACTCAGCTGTATTTGTCATTTGCCCCCCGGGACATCTGGTGCGGTTGATGTGCTTAACATCTGTCTGGATAAAATCAATGACTGGATGGCTTCCAGCTGGCTGCGACTCAACCCGGACAAGACAGACGTGCTGGTAGTCGAGCTGGATCGCAGGCATGATGGGTTGCTACCTGGAGCGGACTCTGGTCTTTTCCTAGGATCTGCTCCATTGGTTGCTTCCCTGAAGGTGCAAAATCTAGGTGAGATCCTGGACAGCAGACAGACCTTTGAAGATCAGATGTCGTCTATTGTGAAGAGTGTTTTTTACCACTTACAGAACATCACCAGGATCAAGCTTCTCATTCTGCCCGAAGATCTGCCAACCCTAGTACATGCCTTTGTGACCTCCAGACTCGACTACTGTAATGCTGTTTACTTCGGGGTCATGAGAGGGACCCTCCACAGGCTGCAGCTGGTGGGACTGCCTCGGTTGTGCCATGTGACCCCAGTTCTTTGTGTTCTGCACTGGCTGCCGGTCAGGTGGAGGATCCTTTTCAAGGTGGGCTTGCTCACCTATATGGCCCTATATAGGCTGGGCCCTGGCTACCTGTCTGAGCTCCTGTCGCCTGCAACCTCTGCCCGCTCCCTCCACTCCACTTCGAGGGGCCTCCTGTATGTTCCCAGGGTTCGGCTCAAGACCTCTGGTGATTGAGCATGTAGTGTCTCTGGGCCGACCCTGTGGAACACGCTTCCAGCTGCAGTCATACTAACGTACTAAAATGCCAGTAGAATAGGCTTAACGTTCTTTTATGTCTGCTTGTTTGGTCAGCCCCCACCCTGGGAGCTGATGTTGCTGCCCCCCTCACCCTCTCTGGTTTCTCCCTTCCCAGTCCCGGATATTCTCGGTGCACAGGACTTTGCTTCCAGAATCCCTCCCCTGTACCTTTCCCACCCCCTCTTGAACCCCTCCACCATCTCTGCCTCCACCAGCCCCCTGGGCAGCGCATTCCATGGTTCCACCACCCTCCCAGTGAAGTAGCACCTCCCTCTCTCCCCTGAATCTCCCCCTCCAGCTTCCACCCATGCCTCTAGTTGCCCCCCTTCCTGAGCACCCTGACTGCTCCTCCCTATTTACCCCTTCATGTACCTGAAGACATCTATCATGTTCCCCGGTCCTCTCTCTTCCAGTGTGTACATATTTAGCTCTTGAGCCTCTCCTCATAGGTCCTGTCCCCAAGCCTCAGATCATTTTGGTTGCCCTCCTCTGGACCCTCTCCAGGAGTTCAATGTCCCTCTTTAAATGTGGCCTCCAAAACTGCATGCAGTACTCGAGGTACGGCCTCACCAAGCAGTTATACAGAGGGAGTATCACTTCCCTTCTTCTGGAGGTGATCCCCCTAGCGATGCATCCCAGCATCCTGTTGGCCTTGGCCACTGCCCTCCTACAAGTCTCAGAGTTGTTCATCTTGACATCCACCACCACCCCCCCCAGTCCCTCTTAGCCATTGAGACTTGCAGCATCCCCCCCCCCACCCAGGGTGTACACTTGGCCCGGGTTTCTGGCTCCCAGGTGCAGTACCTTGCATTTCCCTGCATTGAACCTCAGTTTCCACTTTCTAGAGCACCTTTTCAGAGCCTCCGGGTCCTCCTGTAGGGCCACCCTCCCCTCCTCCCCATCCACCACCGCCCCCCAGTTTTGAGTCATCCGCAGAGAGACACATCTCACTCCTGATACCCTTCCTTATGTCAGAGACATAGGCGTTGAACAGGAGGGGCCCAAGGACCAATCCCTGGGGGACCCCACTAATGATCCTCCTTGGAGATGACTATCCCACCAAACACAACCCTCTGGGTCCGGTCCTGGAGCCAATATCCTATCCATCTGATCATCTGGTTCCCCACCCCCATTTCTCCCAGCTTATCCAACAGGCCCCCGTGAGGAACAGAGTCAAACACCTTGCTGAAGTCAAGAAAGAGGATGTCCACCGGTCTACCCAGGTCCAAGGCACTTGTCACCCAGTCATAGAACTCCACAAGGTTTGTCTGAAACGATTTCCCTGGGACGAATCCATGCTGCCTATCATCCAGGCACCCCGACTTTTCCAGGTCCCCCCCATTCTCTCCTTGACAATGCCCTCCATCACCTTGCCCACCACCGATGTCAGGCTAACGGGCCTGTAGTTCCCTGCCACCTCCCTTGATCCCCCCTTGTGGATAGGCACTATATGCGCCACCTTCCAGTCCTGGGGCACCCACCCTGTCCTCAGAGAGATGCTGAAAAGTTCCTCCAGGGGATTTGCCAAGACATCCGCCAGTTCCTTCAGCACTCTGGGATGTAATTTATCTGGCCCCGGTGCTTTCTCTGTCTTAAGGGACCTGAGGGCTTCCCTCACTCTCTCTGCTGTGATTTCCACCTCCGCTACCTTGTCCCCCTGCTTTGCCTTCCCCCTCCTGCCAGTGATGGCCCCCTCTCCTCAGACCTGCCGATTGGTAAGGGTCCCACCCCCCCTCAGTTTCACCATCTCCTCTCATGTATGATGCAGCACCTCCATTTTCCTTCATGAAAACTGAGGCGAAGTACTCATTTAGTACCTCAGCCTATCTTGTGCCCATCCCTTCCCTGTTTTAATCCTCCTAATCTGCCCCTTCACCCTCTACTTTTCCCCGATGTAACTAAAGAACCCCTTGTTCCCTCTCCTAATTTCCCTGGCCAGGTTCTGCTCCTTCCTTGCCTTAGCCACTCTCACCACTCTAGTGGCCCTTCTAGCCATCAGCTCGTACTCCCCTCGATCCCTTTCACTCCTTGAGCACTTGGAATGCCTATAGGCTGCCTTCTTTCCCCTCACCACCTCCTGAGCCTCCCTGGTCCACCAGCAGGGTTTTTGGGCCCTACCGCATTTTCGACTTACTCTTGTACAGGTGCTGGTAGCATCCTGCACTCCCCTCCTGATGATTTCCCACCTACTGTCAGCGTCCATGTCTGACCCAATCCCATCCAAATGCTTCTTAAGGATCCTTCCAATTTTCTTGAAATCCACCCCCCTGAAGTCAGTCTTTGTGCAGCCTTCTAACCCTCCTAGGTCCAGGCAGAACCAGACCATGGCATGGTTGCTCCCCGCCAATGGGTTCCTTGCCTCCAGGCCCCCAATCTGGTCACTGTCTGCCAGGACCACATCCAGTATCCGCGCCTCCCTGGTTGGTTTCCCCCACCTGCTGAGTTAGGAATGCGTCTAGGAGGCCCCTTCAATTGGTATCTTTAAGCAGAGGCTTAAGGCCCATCTCTTCGGCCAGGCTTTTGGGGATTAAGTGCCCCCATCCTCAGTTGTTTCACATTTTATGTTTTGACGTTTAAGAGTGATGTTTTAAAGATCTTGCTACTGCACAAATGTCATTTATGTATTTTGTATTCTGTTTTTATTGTTTACGGTGCCCAGAGCCTCCGGGATTGGGCGCCCTAGAAATAAAATTGCTTTGCCTTGCCTTTTGTATATAGCTGTATTTGCTTTGTACCTTCCCCAGGTCCACCTTGTAAAAGAGTTGCCTCAATGGTGTGTGTTCCGCCTGGTTAAATAGATTGATTGATGAAGTGGAAGCGGTTTCCCATCTGGGCTGCCACACATAGTTTAGACCCTTTCTCCTGCCAGGTGAACCACATCTTGGACTACCTGGTCTCTCTGTCTGACTTGGGTCTCCAGTACTCCTTCCTCAAGTGCACCTTTCAGCCATCTGTGTGTTTCATGAGCCCGTGGGCAACCGCTCGATTGCTCAGCTGGATGTCTCCATACCATTCTCAGGGGCATCCTGCACCTGAAACCCCCAACCCATTCTCTGCTCCCAGCTTGGGGCTTGAATTTTGTTTTGGAGACATTGACTCTTGTCTCCTTTTGAGCCAGTCGCAGCCTGCAATCTGTGCTTTCTCTCTTGGAAAGCGTTATTTTTGGTTGCCATTATTTTTGCTCGAAGAATATCAGAGCTTCAGGCCTTCTGGTGCGAGCAGCCTTATTTGATTGTTCACAAAGACGGTGTCTTTTGCGCATGAAACCTAAGATCTTATCTGTGTCAGTCTTCACCATTCATCACCTTTGGATTATTGACCGGAGGTCATGACCCCGAAGGAGCTTTTTTTCTTTTTTTGATGGGCAGTCGACACACCATCCGGCACCGCCCTCAAGGCCGATGCTCTGCGTGCGCCTGGTGGTTGGCCATTAGGTGTTGCTCTACCCGCCCCCAGTTCTTCGTCTCCGCCTTGAGGTCACCTCGTGGAACGCTTGCAGTGAAGAAAATTTAAGGCCTACCTTGTGCGCAGTTGATTCTCAACTCCGTCTCGACTATTTATCGACTCCGTGCCACAGTCCGTCGGCTCCCTTTCTCCTGCCGGTTCTATTCGCCTACTCAACATCGCCCGGTAAGATCTCTCCATTATTTTATTTTATCTTTGCGTTGTTGAGTCTTTTTTGGTATTTCTTTTTCGTAGGTCATGTCTAGGTCAGAGGGCAATAAGACTTCCAAGATGGGACGGCTCCCCATGCAACGGTGCCCTTGTGGCCGTAAGTACTCCGTCACCGACCAGCACGACCATTGCCTCGCGTGTCTTGGCCCGCTTCACGACATAAAGTCGTGCGACACCTGTTTCTCCATGGACCGCTGGGTCATTGAGCAGCGCGCATGGAAAGTGGGGCGAGCTCCGCCGACTTTCGGGGGTTGGGCGCGCACTCATCAGGCCAAGCCGCGGTCTCTCGGCCTTTCCTCTGGGTCCACTTCCAGTTCTATATGGACCAAGGAGGAGGGGGCTTCTGCCTCTTCTAGCCTAACCGTGGCAGAGGCCCCTCCCGTGGTGCAGGAGGCCCAGTCCATTCCCGGGGAGACGAGAGGCGCCAGCTGGCAATCGCCCTTTGGGGGCTTAAAGCCCCCAGTGTCACATCCGCGGCTCGGAAGGCCTGGTCGATGCCGTCTTGGGCCTCAGTGCTGTGGGCCCTGATGGTGCTGTCGTCGGCGCGGTCTGTCGCTCGGTGCTGTGTCCAGTTTTGGAGCCGTTCGTGGCTCTGAACATAGACACGGTGCCATAGGGGTTTCGGACCTCAGCACCAAGAGCGCTGTCGGGGCCGTCGTTGGTGCTGTCTCTGTCCTCGCCGCCACTTGTGGTGCCGTGGGGTGGGGCGGCACCATGGGGGTCTCCGGCTTCAGTGCCAAGAGCACGGTTGGAGCTGTCATCGGTGCCGTTGCTGGTCTCGACACCGCTTGCGGCGCCGTGGGTCAGGATGGTGCCATGACAGGCGCTGAGGCTGCCGCTCTTGTTGGGGCCGTGTCCTCCTCTGGCACTGCTTGCGGTGCAGAGGGGGGCACCGGCGTTGACTCTGGTGCAGTCTCTGGTCCTGGTGCCCTGTTCACTAAGGATGGCAGCAGGTGTCCGCGCAATGTTTGGCACAGGACTTCAGTCTCCAACTCTTCGGAGGAGGAGGATTCAGACTCTGAGTCAGACGGGCACTCTGGCTTCCTGGAGTTGGCTGCTGGTGTGGACACCCTGGTAGTGTCCTCGACAGACCAGAGTCAGCCCCCCTCTGAGGAGCGGACAGTGACTGCCGGGGCTAGGGTCAGGTGTTCTGACCAGCAGGCAATGGTTCAGGCCACCATTGCCCTGCAGCCTGGCCTCGGAGGGTTCTCTGACTCCTCAGCGGTGGTACCCCCTCAGGTGGTGTGCCTGGATCGCCCAACTTTGAGGCCGATTGGAGCACCCACGGGAGGGGAGGGTGCTGCTCCCTGGATAGCTTCTTCGGGGGCCAACCAAGGCTGTCAGTTGCCTAGGCTGTCTCTCTCGAGGAGGAGGAGGAGGAGAAGGGCGCTCTCAGATTTCGAGGGGCATGAGGTCTTTGCAGCTGCCTTTTTCTGGAACCCACCCAGGATCTGGGAGAAGCCGTAGTGCGGATCTCCGCCCTTCCCCCTCAGTTTCCTTGAGAGGACCCCGTTCTTTGGAGGTAGGGGACTGTCCTTCTGGACCTACACGGCCCCGGTCACCTCACAGGGGGGATTCTTCAGGGTGCAGCCTAGGCAGTACCAATTTGGTTGTTGAGCTGTCGGCTGTGGAGTCTTCCGGTGCGCCTCCTTTTACTAGGGCTCCTGGTGTACTCCCTAGCCCAGGCAGAGGTCAACCAATCCCCGTTGTCGGTTCTGCCCCTATTCCTCTGCCACCTTCTCCTGCGCTCCCAGGCATTCGTGGTCCTAGCGGGCCTCTCTCCTGGGAGCAGTTCAGAGCTCAGGCTGCTCAGTTTCCCTCTTACGTTAGGGCAATGGACAGACAGGTTTTTCAACCTCCCCCTGAGCAGACAGCTTCTGAACCTTTGAGGTCTTCTGACTCTTCATCTCCCTCTTCTGGGGGAGAGGAGGCGTCTGTCCACATCTCTCCAGCTGCTGATCTCGCTGAGTATCAGTGATTCCTCATGAGGATGTTGGAGGACCTGCACATCACCCCTCCCGCTCAACACAATCCAGAGCACTCGGCGCCCCCCTTTCTAGGCGATTTCAGTGAGAACACCCTTGTGGTGCCCCCCTGGCTTACTCCCTTTCAGGAGGCGTCATTGCATTCCTGGCAGAGACCCTTTTCTGGAGTTCCTGCCCCTAGGGATCTCTGTCAGCAGTATTGTGCCCCCCTTGAGTCTCCAGGTTCCATGCCTCATCCTCAGTCCAGATTGACACAACTGGACACTCCTGATGGGCTTTGCACCCTGCACCATGACCGGTCCCCAGATCAAGATTCTTTGGATTTTGCCTTCTGGGGGAGGAGGACCTTCTACTCTGCACAGTTGCTGCTCTCTATTGCAGCACATCAGTCCCACTATGCAACCTATGACAGGTTCTTGTGATTCGGGCTGGGTCAGCTCCTAGCCTCCATGCCTGACACAGAGCAAACCAGACAAGCCATTGCACTCTCTGCACGTAGCCTGGAGCTAACAAGGCACCAAGCAAGGGCATCGTATGACGCCAGTGAGGTAGCTACCAGGGTCGTAGGGACAGCGATCTGCACTAGGCAGACAGCATGGCTGCGTCTTTCCTGGTTGTCACCCTTGGCCTGGCGTAGGGTGATTAACTCCGCCCACCAGAGAACCTATCTCTTCTCCCGTAGAGTGAGGCAGCGTCTGTCGGGGCAACTTCCTACCCCCCCCGGAGGTCCCCATCTCACTCTCCCCACACGTGAGTCTCTCCAGGCCCTGAAGGTTCTCCCTCCTAGTATGTCACCCACTGAGAGCTAAGGGACTCAGTCCCTTAGGGTTTAAATCCCCCTTCGGAGGGGGGCTCGGCACTCACCCAAAGGTGATGAATGGTGAAGACTGACACAGATAAGATACGGAAATTACGTACTTACTGTGATTCTGATCTTTCTGTGTATCTTCACCATTCATCACAATCAGACCCTCCATCCCCCTGGGGCCTCAGTCTCTGGGTCCCCTCCCTTGCCCCCCTCCTTTCTGCGGTCAGGAGTGGGGTCGACTGGGGCACATGGGGGATAGTTTTTCCTTAAGGGTGGACTGGTCAGGAGTGGGGGCACTCCTTCCTCAGTGCTTCGGCTCCACCCCTGTGGGGTGGGAGTTGGCAGTTGCCCCCTTTTCTTTCCTTTTCCCTGTCAATCCTTGATTTTCTTTCATGTCCTTGTCTGGTGGACATAACCTCAATTAATTTAAGAAACTAGGTTTCTTGCACCAAAATCTCCTTTTGGGGGGGGGGGGATATCCCTGTTTTTCCTGTCTTTCTTCCAGAAAAGCCGATTCTGTTTATAGGAGTTTTGCCAGTAATTCTGTGCCTGCAGTTCTGGCAGTTAGCCTTTTGGTTACTCCTTTGCAGTTCCTATATAAACTTGAGACTAGTCAAGGTTGCAGGGTATGTTTCTCCTCTCCCCCCCCCTTAAAATGTTTTCCTTACCTCTAAAAACCTTTCCCTCCCTCCCTCTTCCTTTCTACTTCCAGAGATTGGGGCCCCTACCCAATCCCCTTTAGTCTTCAAACTTCTTTTGTCCCCTCAGTCATTTATTTCTCCTTTTTGTTTTATATCTTTTCCTTTGTCTGTCCCTTGGACTTCTTTGTCCCACCCTCCCAACCCTTTTCTAACCTCTATGGTGACTCAGAACTGGTGGGAGGGCAAGTCAACAACACTAACGTGACCAACCCACGGCGCCTCACAGTGTGTGTAGGCCTCGAGGCGGCGCCCGATGGTCGTCTATGACCCATCCCAAAAAGCTCACTTGAGGGTCATGACACCCAGCCAATAACCCAAAGGTGATGAATGGTGAAGATACACAGAAAGATCAGAATTACAGTAGGTACGTAATTTACATATCTTGCTTTGAGAGGGCTCTTGTAGAAGGGTATTTTCCATTAGGACTGTGCCCCCTGGTATCAGGACCATACGGAAAACTTTAACTAACAGGGTCTGGTGGGGGACCGCCCACTGACGTCACGTGACCATCAGTGTGTGACCCTATATAGTGGGAGGTCCGCGGCCCGCCCTCCAGTTCTTTCCCACCGTCGACCTGTGTACATTGGACCACAAGGAGAGCGTTGCTACAGTTTGGCCGCCATTTTGGATGAGTATTGATCTTTGATTTTTCTTTTTTTTCCATCTCTTTTAGTAAATATTTTTGTGCATGTCTTCTCCGACACCTCCCAAGTTGCATAAAAACAAGTGTGATTCCTGCGGTTTGCAGTTCCCACATAAGGATGACTATTCCCTCTGCCTCTTCTGCCTAGGCCCAGAACACCAGACCAAAGACTGTGAGGTCTGCCTGAACTTCAGTCAGGCCACATGGAAATGCAGGCATTAAACCCTCGAGGCCCATGTTTTGAAGCTGAAAATGGCATAGATGGAGAAGGAGTTGCAGAAAGGAGTGCATCTTCCTCCCCTTCCTTGGATTCGCACCAACACATGAAACGGAAGGACAAGGAGAAGCAATGGGACCAGGATAGGTCCCCCTCCCATAGCTCCCTTCAGGGACCGCGAACGACCAGCGTCCCTCTTCCTCCAGGAAGGGCGTCACTTTGGACAAGCCTGCTTCAACCCAGGAGCAGCCCTTGATCCCTGCCACTGGTCACGGTGGCAGCAGTTGCCTCGGCCGAGTCTGAGGCTCCTGCCATGCTTAGGCCCCTCATAACCAAAGGGTCTTAAGTCTGTTGGTGGGGGCTAATGTCTCTCATCAGAACCTTCGATGAGCACCAGCTGATATGTCCAGCACCGGAGGCCCCGGTGACCGCCCAGCCACGGTTGATAAGTTGGATGTCGGTTCTCCCGACATCCGCACAGCCCAGGCGCTTCCGTTGGACTCTGATGAAAAGCCCGATATGACCACCCAGCACCCACTGCTGCTTCGGCCACAACACTCCCCTGTAGGCTCGCCTGAACCGGGTACTCCGGCCTCTCCCGAGCACCCGGAGCTGTAGTTGGAAGGATGTCAGCCTGACAATACTCTTTCTGGGTCTCAGCCAGACTTCCTTGTGAATCCCCCGGTCGGCTCTCGGGACCCCCTCCACCCTGGGCTCCCCCCAGCAGGGCCCTCCACTATCAGGCTCAATCCCTAGTGACCCTCTGCCTATCCGCCCTCGGGTCATTCCTGCCTGCCTTTCAGGCCTTCACAGGGTCCTCCTTTTTACCTTACGGCTCATCTGTCGGGGCCATCCCCTGATTTCCAGATGCACGGCTACTGCTTTACCCTACCCGGGATATCTTCCGCGGGGTACCAGATGCCAGGTCTCCCTTCACCGGGGTACCTGCCATCGGGCTATGCACCTAACTTCCATATGCCAAGCTATCCGCCGTCAGGGTACCAGACATAAGAATACCCGACGCTGGGATATGCCCCTGGTTTTCAGCCAGCATACCAGCCCCAACCACCCCCACCTCTGCTTCCCCAGGCTCAGGCGGAGTTCAGGGCCATCCTCCAGTCCTGGTGGGCCGAGACTTAGTCCCAGTTGGTGTCAGAGTTGGACAGTCTTCATCCATTGGCAGTCTGTACTCCAGCATGCCCGGATCTGATGCCTAGGTTTCCTTTGCTGGTGGAGTCCTGCCCTTCCACATCAGGCCTGATGAAAGGGGTGACTCCCGCCACTGAAAAGGGCAGGCCTCATTACTTTTACGGAGGTCCCCCACACCAGGGTTCTATCGCCAGTCCGAATTCACTCATCTGAGTCGGACTCAGATTCCGATTCCACTGCCTCACCTTCTGGCTTTGAGACTCCTCCACCGGATGAGCCTAAGTCTAAGGAATCACCAAAGTCTCCTCCGGAGGACTCCTCATTCACGGACCTCCTCAAGAAGATTGTAGAGGTCTAGGAGTGTAAATCTGATTATCAGGACCCCCAACACAAGAGACTGGCCAAGCATTTGACTATGCCGAAGTTGTCTCCAGTCCTCATGCCTCCCTGGTTGGAGCCTCATGAGGACATAGCCTCTACCATTTGACTGATGCCTTCGTCCATTCTTGCCGTAGCCAAGAAGGTGAACAGGACTTACCGTGTGCCAGAGGGCAAGGACCACCTGAGTGTGCACCCTAAAGCAGACCCGGTGGTCATTAGTGTGGCCCACAACCGATCCACTAAACCTAAACACATGAGCACTTCTCTGCCTAATAAGGAATCAAAGCAGCTGGACCAATTTGGGCGGAAGTTTTATTCCTCTTCCACTTTGGCTATTTGCGCTCTAAACTATGTGGCCCACATGTTGATGTTCCAAAAGTCCCTTTTTCGCAAATTGGAGCTGGTCATTGAGGCCATGCCGGACTCTAAAGCGAAGGAAACACTCTGTGACACAATTAGGTCAGTTGAGGTTGCTTGTCGCCACACTCTGAGGGCAACCTATGACCAGTGTTGGGTAAGTTACTTTTTCTGTTACTTTCTATTACTTTGGAAAACATGTTCCAGGAAGCTCTGTGCATTCACTAGCAAAGATGGAGAAGTACTAGAAAAATTAATACACCTTACAGTTACTTCTTTCTTTTTATATGAAAACAATACAAAAGTAATAAGTAACTATAAGATTACATTTATTTGGAAATAATAGATTAGTTACTGGTTACTTTCAAATAAATGTAATCAGTTACAGTTACATATTACTTTTGTATAGAAAGAAAGTAACTGTAACTGTAAGGTGTATTACATTTTCTAGTACTTCTCCATCCTTGGTAGTGACTGCACGAAGCTTCCTGGAACAAGTTCCCAAAAGTAATAGAAAGTAATAGAAAAAGTAACTTATCCAACACTGCCTATGATGTGGTTGACTCCTCAGCTAGGGGTACGGTCACTGCTGTCAGCCTGAGGAGGTATTCCTGGCTGAGAGTTTCTGGGCTGGCACCTGATGTCCAGGCTGCCATCCAGGATGCCCTGTTCTGAGGTTCTGTCCTCTTCAGAGGAGATGCCCAAGACATCATTACAAACCTCCAGGAGAGGGGGGGAGGCCTTATGTTCATTGCAGACTATGTATTGCACTGGCTACAAGCCCTAACAGCCTTTATATCACCAACAAAGATGGCAGATGAAACAACGCCAGCAGGCCAGACGTCAAACCAAACGTCGGGCCTCCTCAGCCACCCCTCTAGCCAAGAGACAGAGAGCTTAAGGAGTGGCCCTCCCCAACCCTTCCTCCACCTCTTGACTCGCTGTCCACTTCCCCTCCTCCTCCTCCTCCTCTGTTGTAGTCAGAGGAACCGGTAGGCAGAAATTTTGCCAGTCATCTGGCAGGTTGGGAGGCGACCACCACAGATTCGTGAGTCCTGCAACTGGTATCTCAAGGCCACATGTTAGAGTTTCTGGAGAGACCCCAAGACAATCCTCCGGGTCACTCACATTATCCAGAGGCACACATTTCCTTGATCAGAGAGGAGATAGAGGCTGTTTTGCAAAAAGCAGCCATAGAGTCCGTGCCTCAAAACCAGGTAGGAAGGGGATACTACTCTGACTTCTTCCTGGTTCCCAAAAAGACGGGAGATTTACGCCCAATACTAGACCTCATCGCCTTGAATCTGTACACAGAGTACAAACACTTCTGGATGCTGACCCTTTCAGGCTTGCTGCCTCTGATGCACAAGGGACAGTGGTTCTGCACCCTGGACATGCAGGATGCTTACCTGCACATACTGTACCTGTTTTTCAGGCCCACCACTGCTACCTCAGGATCTTACTTTGAGTGGGAGCTCTTGCAGCAGGCTATATAACCATAAGTTCTAACACCACAGGCATTAAGACCCACCAGAAAAAATTCTCAGCCAGCAGTACCCAGCAGGAACTGCCCCCGACGTCAGCCATGGTACAAAAGGGGGCAGACCCTGCTCCACCCCAGTTCTTTTCCTGCCACGGCCCACTCACGTTGGGAAAATCTTAGCTTGCCAGTTGCCAGCAAAAACTTTTTCTTCACTTTTTTCAAAAAATACCGACGGTTATTTCTACCGACTCCAGCCGACATATGTCATCTCCTTCTTTGGTATCATCCTCCAGGCCTCACAGGAACAAGTGTAGCTGCGGCCACCACATCCCATTAAAGGATGGCCACACCAAGTGTGTGTTTTGCCTGGGCCTGAACCACAACACCATGGCCTGTTCCACTTGCCAGGGCTTCACTAATAGGACTAGAACCTGTCGCTTGAAGCCTCTTAAGGCTTTCCTTTTGGAACAAAAGATGCATGTCCTGTGCACCTCTGGGGAGAAGGCCAAACATGAGGACAAATCCAGCAAGCGCTCCCAGGACAAGGACCATAGTTGGTCCCGCCACCGGTCTAGGTCCCAGTCATGTTCTCGGTCCTCCCCCAAGAAGCCCCGCTCTTCTTCTGGTTCCAGAGACCATCATCCCCGTAAGGATTCTGCCCCAGTCAAGAAGACTCCAGCCAAAGCAGGTACGTCAGGGGAGAAACCTACTAAGCCTAAGGTGACGCCGCTTAGGGTCACCCTCAAGACCTCTGTGGCCCAAGCTTCAGCCTGCCTGCTATGGTCCTGGCTTCACCCGACAAGGGTAAGCCACTGGAGGTAGAAGACACTCCATTGCCCCCCCCCGGGAGAAACTGTCATCAGTCCCGGTACTGACACTGGCTGAAGAGGCAACAGGGACAGGTGCTACCACAGAAAGAGCAGCATCTACGTCTCCTACATCTTCCTCCCCTTAGGGCTCTCCAGGAGGTTCCTCTTCAGGGCTGCCGGATCCTGCAGATCCCTTAGTCCCCTTTCCTGGGACAGCGGCTTCGGTATTTTCCAGGGAGGAGCTCCAGGAGCTTTTTTCGTTTTGGTGGAGTCAAGTCCAGAAACAGACTCCCCGAGGCTGGACCCATCACCGGTGCCAGAGCCATCGGGCAAACCATGACCGGACAGTGTTCCTTTGCCTAAGAAGACCCCGAGAGGCTGCTGCCTCACTTATCCTCCAGGGTCCATTCCCGATCACGGTCTCCAGACCGCCACTAGCATTCCCCTAGGTCAGATAGCCAATGCCGGATTAGGTCACACTCCAGGAGCCACTCCTGCTCCGTTGGGCGGGCCCACTCCAGAAGTCGGTCCCCGGACCAACGCCATCATCGCTCCGTCGTTGGTCTCATGACTGACGTCGGTCCCATAGCTACCGAAGTTCGAGCAGGGCAAGTCCTAGGGACAGATCCAGCTACTTTACACCCAGTAGCAAGTCGTCCTCTTCCTCTTCCTTCTCGGGGATCGAGGGTTCCCCAGGAGAAAAGGACCAACCCCGCTCGCCTCCTGATGATCCAACCTTTATGGACGTCATGAGGCACATCCAGGCCTCCAATGAATGGGATATGGAGGACCTGGATCCAGAACGCCATTGACTAGCTCGATACTTGAGACAAAAGGAGCCAAAACCTCTGATGGTACTGTACCCCTTTTAGTGGACACTGCTAAGCCCAAGCAGCCAAAACACCTTAGCTCCCAGCCTCCTGACCCAGAGTCTCGCTGTTTGGACCAGGTGGGCAAGAAAGTGTATTCTGCCTCCACCTGCTCCATTAGGTCCCTTAATTTCCTCATACATATGGTTCAATACCAGAATGCACTCTGGGAGAGCTAGTTAATGCCTTGCCAGACTCCGCACAGAAGACGGAGATTCTGGATGTCCTCAAGTTGGGCTTGGACGTAGGCACGCGTATTCTCCATGCCTCATACGACACTGCAGATACAGCGGCCAGAGCAGCAGCATCAGGTGTCTGCCTCCGGCACCATGCTTGGTTGAGACTCTCCAGCTTTCACCAAGATCTGCAGTCCGGAATCCGGGACCTTTCATTCCAGAGTTCCGTCTTATTTGGGCAGGAGACAGAGTCCCTTATCTCTCATCTCCAGGAGTCGGGGAAATACATTTGGTCTATCCATCAAATGTACAGAGGGGACCAGAAGAGAGCAAAAAGATGGCCATTTCTGAAACCCTCGGGTGCCCAAGCCCTCGGCAACCAACAGGGCCAGAGAGGTGGCTTTAAAAGGAGAGCCGGCAACCAGCAGCCAGGAGGCGCTCTTTTTCATGGCCCCAAGTCCTCCCAAGCCTCTCTGACCACTCCCAGCTCTACCCAATGACTCCCACCCGACTCCCCTCCGGAGGAGGTACCAGGCGAGGCAGTAGGGGGGGTCGCTTCTCCCTTCATCTGAAGGCTTGGATCTCAATAACTGCAGACCAGTGGGTCCTAGATATTATAAGGAGGGGACATACGCTGGAGTTCACCGAGATCCCTCCAGACACTCCACCAAGATCCTCGAGATACCCTCCTTCCCACATCCCTCTCATAGAAGAAGAGATTCAGGCCCTCTTGCAGAAAAGGGCAATAGAGCCAGTCCATCTGCAGCAGCGGGGAAAGGGATATTACTCCCATTTCTTTCTTGTTTCAAAGAAGATGTAGTACCTTCGTCCCTTCTTGGACCTCAGCTCCTTAAACAACTATATCGAATACCGAAGGTTCCGGATGCTGACTCTTCCAGGGCTTAGTCCTCTGCTGCATCAGGGAGACTGGCTCTGCTCCCTAGACATACAAGATGCGTACATGCACATAGAGGTCTTGCCTCCCCCCCACAGGAAGTACCTGAGGTTCCACTTCCAGGGGACATATTTTCAGTTTCGGGTTCTCCCGTTCGGCCTCTCCTCCACTCCTCGAGTCTTCACCAAATGCTTCGCAGTGGTGGCTGCGGCTCTAAGGCGCCACTGACATTATGTCTTCCCTTACCTCGATGATTGGCTGCTTGCGGCCCCATCAAGGACACACCTCCTTCAGGCTCTCGGAGACACCTATACTCTATTACGAGAGGTGGGGATCACCCTGAACCTCCCAAAGTCTTTCCTAGAGCCCAGCCAAAGACTCGTCTTCATAGGGGTGGTCCTGGATTCGGTTCAGGGCATGGCTTTTCTACCCCTAGAGAAGGGTGATTGCTTGCGTAAGATTGCCAGATTGGTCCTTGTAACCCCTCAGGTCCAGGCCACAACCTTCCTCAGACTTCTGGGGCACATAGCGGTGGCCATTCCCGTCACTCCTCTGGCCCACCTCCACATACGAGTTCCACAATGGATGCTCAGGGTGCAGTGGGATCAATGCTCGGACGACCTACACTACCGGACAAAAGTTTTAGAACACCCCCATTTTTCCAGTTTTTATTGAAATTTACGCAGTTTAATGTCTCAATGTACTCTGAAATTAAAGCATAGAACAAATAAACAATTGGAGATAAAAAAGAAATCATAGAATCATTTTGTTTAACAAAATTTAATCTAAATTTTTGACTCATCAAAGTAGCCACCTTTTGCAGATATAACACGAACACACTCGTGGCATTCTTCCTACAATGGACATCAAATATTGTTAGGGAAGTTCTTTAACACTGTTGCAGAAGTTCCCACAAATGTGTTGCACTTGTAGGTTGTTTTGCTTTCACCCTTCTGTCCAGTTCATCCCAAACCAGCTCGATGGGGTTTAAGTCTGGAGACTGTGCTGGCCATACCATGATTTGAAGCCTACCGTCTTGTTCTTTTCCTCGAAGGTAGTTCTGACATAGCCTGCAGGTATGTTTTGGGTCATTATCTTGCTGTAGGATGAACTCGACCAACTAGGGCGAGACCAGAGTGTATTGCATGGCGCTGCAAATGCTGTGGTAGCCCTTTGGTTCAGGGTGCCAGTCACTCTGTGCAAGTCCCGACTCTGGATCCAGCAAAGAGCCCCAGACCATCACGCTTCCTCCTCCATGTTTGACAGTTGGTGTCACACACTGAGGAACCATCCTTTGCCTACTCGACGGGCGTGACAAAACCCTCAGTGATGAACGCAAGATTTCAAATTTTGATTCATCAGTCCAGTCTTCAGTAGTCCACTGGCGGTGCTTCATGGCCCAGGCAAGCCTCTTTTTCTTATTTTGCCATCTTAGCAATGGCTTTCTTACTGCCACTCGACCTGTCAAACCTGCAGCTCGAAGTCTTCTCTTCACAGTTGAAACTGAGACTTGCTTTACTTCGACCAATGTTAAGCTGTGCTTGAAGCTGTTGTCCTGTGAGCCGCCTATCACGCAAGCTGTTGACTCTCAGAAACTTGTCTTCTGATTCTGTTGTGGCTTTGGGTCTGCCAGACCTCTTCCTGTCAGAGTTTCCTCCAGTTTCCAAGTGCCTTTTGATGGTGTAGGAAACTGTACTCACTGACACCTTGGCTTTCTTTGCAATTTCTCTAAAGGAAAGACCTACACTTTTAAGGGTTATAATGGTCTGTCTGTCTTCCTTTGTTAATTGCCTTTTTCTTGCCATTATTATAGCAATATACTACTTCCTGCAGTGTAATATTGTCCAAATAATGCTTCAGAGGGTGTAATAACAGTCTGTTCCAACACTGCTTTTATACATACAGGGGGTAATCAAGTATCAACAAAAGTTGGGACACCTGTAGGAATTGTTTGCATCAACTTTCAAGGCTTAATTTACTTCTATTGCTGCAGAACAGCTGTAAGTTATTAACCCATTACTTGTTCCCTGAAGAAGGCTTTTTTTTATAACTCTGAAATGCACATTATTTTTCAGTTTTTGCTTACCTAAACTTTTTTTTTTAACCTCTAACAGTTTACCGCTTACCTTTGTACCATTTCAGGTTATTCACTGGACTTGAATTGCTTAAATTTCAATAAAAACTGGAAAAATGGGGGGTGTTATAAAACTTTTGTCCGGTAGTGTAGACCACATGGTCAGAGTCACAGAGCCGGTCAAGAGGACACTTCTTTGGTGGTTGGACCCTCTAAATTTAGAAAAAGGGGTCCCTTTCCCTCAGGAGCCCCCAAATCAGACTCTAACAACAATTGCATTGGATTTGGGTTGGGGGTTGGCGCACCAAACACAAGGAGTCTGAACTCCTACGGAGCGCGACCTCCACATCAATGTCTTGGAAATGCGAGTGGTCCTCAATACGCTACATGCCTTTTAAGAGGACCTTGTCCCAGGCTCTCTTCTTGTTCAGACGCACAACACGGCGGTTGTCTTTCTACATCAACAAGCAAGGGGGAGCTCACTCCTAACCCCCTGTGCAGGGAGGCGATGAGAGTCTGGTACTGGGTGCTGGAGCGGCACATCTCTCTGTCCGCCATGCATATTCCAGGCATCCTGAATGACTTGGTAGACAGCCTAAGCAGGCATCAGTCCAAGACGCACAAGTGGGAGCTATTGCAATTAGTAGCCGACCAGCTCTTCGACACATGGGGTCGTCCAGAGCTGGACCTCTTTGCGTCCCCACGCAACGCCAAACTGCCAATTTTTTGCTTGCGAGAGCCCGTGCCTGGTGTTTTCTGGCCAGACATGTTGTCCCTTTGTTGGGCAAGGAGGTTTCTTTACGCCTTCCCTCCTTTCCCTCTCATTCAGAATTCTATTGGATGATTCTAATTGCCCCTTTGTGGCCTTGGCAGATTTGGTTCCCACTGCTTCAGCGGTTGTCCTTGTAGCCTCAAATCCCGCTACCAATATGCTCGCAGTTGCTGTCCCAGAATCAGGGCTCACTGGTCCATCGCGATCTCAGGTCTTTGCACTTTCATGCTTGGCTCCTTCAGACATAGCAAAGTCCAGGTACAGGGGTCTCCCAGGAGGTGGCTGACGTCCTCATCTCGGTGAGGGAGCCCTCTACTCGCTCCACTTATGCTATGAAGTGGAAGCGTTTTTGCTTATGGGTGTCGTCTCACCGTCTGGACCCCCACACCTGTCCAGTGAACTCAGCATTGCAGTATCTCCTCTCCTTTTATCAACAGGGCTTGAGCTACTCCTCCATAAAAGTGCACATGTGGGCCATTTCTGCATACCATATCCTTTTGGGGGACAGAACCTTAGCCTAACTGGATGTAGCCCGCACCTTTTTACAAGGGATTCTACACATGAGACCTCCCATTAGGGATCCTATCCCATCCTGGGACCTCCTGTTTGTGTTGGAGAAGCTCACTGTCCCCCCTTTGAACCAGCGGCTGACTTTGAGCTGCGTGATCTTTCCTGGAAGGTTTGCTTTTTAGTTGCTGTTACATCAGCTCGAAGAGTTTCCGAGCTCCAGGCTCTGATGTGTAAAAAGCCATATTTAATTTTTCATAGGGAAAGGGTTTCCCTCAACGAATCCTAAGTTCCTTCTTAAAGTGGTCTCGGAATTGACCCTCAATCAGTCGGTTGACCTTCCAGTTTACTTTCCTTCTCCCTCCAATAGGGGAGAGGCTCTCCTTCACACTCTGGATGTTCACAGGGCGCCGAGGTACTACCTTAAGCGCACAGCTGCACACCTGCATTGTGTTGAGCTATGAAAAGCACAATAAACCCCTTCCAGGCTCGGTTAGGGGTCATGCTACCAGGGGAGTTTCGGCTTCCTTTGCCACTTTGAAGAACGTCTCTATCAGAGACACATGCGTAGATGCCACCTGGAATTTTGTGCACACTTTTGTGAAGCACTATAGTCTGGACATTGCATCCGGACACTGTGCCGGCTTCGGCCTGGCAGTCCTTCAGGGGCTTCTTTCGTGACTTGCTGTTTTCCAGCACCATCCCATCTTCCACCTTCCGGGGTCAGGCACCTCCTTGGCGTGGGACTACTTGGGATTCAGTCCTTATGGTTACAGCCTGCTGCAAGAGCTCCCACTCGAAGTAAGATAGTACAGTTACGTAAGAAGTTACCGTAACAGTAGATCTTACTTCGAGACACAGCTCTTGCAGCAGGTTACACCATTAGGACTGAAGCCGGCAGGCGTCAGGACCCCACGGAAAAATTCTAGCTAGCTATCTTCAGCGGGGACTGCCCCCGACGTCGGTCCCGCCTCCGTCAGGCGTGGTACATAAGGGGGCGGTCCCGCCAGATTACCCAGTTCTTTTCCGCCGTCAACTTGCATGTCTCGACCCTTCGGTTTCAGTCTAGCGTGCGACTCGTGGTTCAGAGCTTTCCTCCGGGAAATTCCTTTTTCTTCAAGCAAGATTGTTGCTGATGTCCTCTCCGACCTCCGGTCATCCGTCCAAGTGTGCTTGCGGGAAACAGATCCCCTTCAAGGACCCCCACACGGCCTGTGTCAGATGCCTGGGTCCAGACCACGATACCCGGGCCTGTTCGTTTTGCCAGGGGTTCAACAGTCGAACCAGGATCCGACGTCAGAAGGCCCTCCAGGCTTTTTTGTTGGAGGAGAAATTGAAGACCATGTCCTCCAAGGGGGAATCGTCATCCAAATCTCACAAGCACGCGGAGAAAAGAAGGGAGAAGACCCCTTCCAGGTCCCCATCCAGGGCTTCGGAGTCCCGCAGCTCCGGTTCTCGGTCCGACCGCTCTCCTTCCAGGGCCAGCTCTCAGCCTCCCCCGGTTGCAGTAAGAAAGCCTCCTTCTTCTCAGGCGAAGTCCGCCAGACCGTCGTCGTCTTCTGCTTCCAAGGCCTTGGCGAAGTCCGGGGAGCGCCATCACCATCATCATAAGTCGGGTTCCCACCCTTCGGCACCCGACGTCCGGTCATCTTCTGTGCCTCCTCGCAAAACTTTGGAGCTCACACCATTGAAGAGACCTGTGGACCCGGCCGCGGCTCGACCGTCGTCAGCCGATGTCATTCCTCCCTGGAGCCGTCGTCGGCCGGACGGCTGTCATTGGCCAAATCTTCCCAGTGGACGCCGGTTGGGGGACCGACGTCCGTTCCTCCTGAGAAGAGGGCTCCTACGCCTCCGACCGACGTCGGTCAGGAGACGTTGACTGAGGAGGACTTAACGCAGCCCGAGGACCAGACGGGTGACCCCGGCCTCGCCAAAACTCCCAGGGCCCTCTCGCCTTTACCCGAGGCCCCTGTGGAGCCGACGCCAGGACCCGACGACCGCCCACCGGCGCCTGGGCCATCGTCGGGACTTTCTTTAGCGGAAGTGAAGGATCTCTTCACTTACTGGTGGGACACCATTAAAAGGGACATGGCCCCCACCGCTCCTCCTCCTCCTTCCCCCTCCTCCTCCAGTGCGGCCCCCTTCACCTTGATCGGCAGGCGCATAACTCCCCAGGGCCTAGATCCTCTCCCAGGGAAGATCAGAAAAATGGAGACCTCCGTTCAAAATCCTCTTCTGGATCACCCAGCCCCAAGAGGTCCAGGAGACACCGGCGTTCAGCCGTCGACAGAGGACACGGATCAGTCTACTCCTTTTCTAGATCCCATCTCTCTCTCCATCCCTTCTCCGGACCCATGTGAGATGCGAGATCTCCTCCGGATGACCTCTTCGTTCATGGATATTATCGACATATCCAGGAAAACATGGGATGGGATGCAGAAGAACTAGACCCGAAAGTTCGCCTTGCCAATATCTTCGGCAGAAGGACCCCAAGCTTGTGGTGGTACCACCCTTGGTGGACACTTTTGTGGACGTCACCAAGGCAGCGTGGAAGCGTCCACATTTGCTCCCGGCGGTGCCGAAGAAAGCTGATCATCTGTACAAGGCTCCTAAGGATGACCAGTACCTGACACAGCAGCCTCAGGCCGACTCTCTGGTCATCACAGCCTCACATGACCGGTCACAGAGGCCACAACATCTGAGCACCCTGCCACCGGACCCAGAGTCCAAACAGTTGGACGTACTGGGCAGGTGCACGTACGCTTCCGCTACCTGCGCCATCAGATCCTTGAACTAGCTGACCCACATGGTTCAATTCCAGAACGCTTTGTGGGAACAGGGTCTGGAGGCGGCTGAAAAGCTGCCCGGAGGTGAGCAGAAGGAGGAGATGCTCCAGCTCCTCCATACAGGTTCAGACATGGGGACCCAAGTGCTTCGAGCCCACGTCACGACTCCAGGCGGACTCATCGGCCCTGAGCAGCAGCTTCTGGCGTATGCCTCCGGAGACACTCCTGGTTACGTGTCTCGGCTTTACCCGATGTCCAGGAAAAACATTATGGACGCTCCGTTCGAGGGGAAGTTTTTTGGTAATCCTTCGAGAAGATCATTACCAAACTTCAAGAGGCCGGGAAGGCGGTAAGGTCGGTTCAAGCCATGTACCGACCCAAGCTTGGTTCCTTTCGTAGGAACCAAAGCCATTTTCGTAGGCGGACACAGAGGCAGCAGCCCCACTCCGCTACACATCAGAGGGGCTCCGGTTTCCGTAGAGCCCAGGGAAAACAGCCCGCCAGCCGAGGTCAGCGTTCCCCTAGGCCGACCCAGCCAGCGGGCCCATCTGCTGCCACAGCCTGACTCCTTTCCGGCCCCGCCCCTCAGGATCAACGGGAAATCATGGTCGGGAGTCGCATTGCAAACTTCCTGCTGGGATGGCAGGCCATTACCACCGACAGGTGGGTTCTGCAGTTGGTCAGTCTAGGCCACTTTATAGAATTCGCAGAAAAGCCACCCTCGAGGCCTCCTTTGCTCTCTCGGTATCTGGGTCAGCACAAAAATTTGAACTGGCAAGAGGTACTCGCGCTCCTAAGAAAAGGAGCGATAGAGTACGTCCCGGAGAACCAGAGAGGATGAGGATATTATTCCCACTTCTTCCTGGTTCCCAAGAAATCAGGGGACCTCCGTCCGATTCTGGACCTCAGCGACCTCAATGTGTCGGTCGCCTACAAAAGATTCCGCATGGTGCCTCTTCCGGGCCTTATTCCCATGCTGAAACAAGACGCCTTTTTAGCGTCTCTAGACATGCAGGATGCATACCTGCATATCCCCATAGCTCACGCGCACCAGAGGTTCCTGCGCTTCGAGTTTCTCGACCACCACTTTCAGTTCCGAGCTCTTCCATTCGGACTGTCATCCGCACCAAGGGTCTTTACCAAGTGCATGGCAGTCGTGGCAGCATCTCTGAGGAGACAGGGCCACTATGTGTTCCCGTACCTCGACGACTGGCTTCTCATGGCCGCCTCCAGAGAGGCGTTGTTACTCGTGGTCCAGAGCACCCAGGACTTGTTCCAATCTCTGGGCATTCTCATAAATTACGAGAAGTCTCTCCTGGTACCGTCGCTAGAAACTGCAGTTTATAGGCGCAGTACTGGACACTGTTCAGGGAAGAGCTTTTCTTCCGGACGACAGAGCGGGCGCATCAGATCCCTCATAAAGGTTTGTCGTCGAACAAGATTATACCTGCCAGGTCGGTCCTTGACGTTTCGGACACATGGCTGCGCCATTCCTATTGTCCCTCTGCAAGGCTCCACATGGTAACCCAGTGGATGCTCAAGGTGCAATGGGACCAAAGGCAAGACCACTTGCAGCATCCGGTCAGGATCACGAACTCAGTGATCCGAGACTGGCAGTGGTGGCTAGTCCCGGGTCGCTCTCCAAGGGTGTCCTGTTTGTAGCACCGTCCCCGGAGGTAACCCTCACCACGGACGCCTCAGGTCTTGGATGGGGGGCACACCTGGACGGGGTAAAGTCCCAGGGTACGTGGACCCCATTGGAAGCTCATCTCCATATCAGTGTCCTAGAGATGAGGGTGGTTCTCTATGCCCTGCAGGCCTTTCAGTCAGTAATCCCACCGTGTACTCTCCTGCTTCAGACAGACAACATGGTGGTGATGTATTACCTCAACAAACAAGGAGGTGCACACTCTTACTCTCTTTGCAGGGAGGCCATGAGGGTGTGGGATTGGGTAATTGGACACGGCGCAAATCTAATCACTGTGCATGTTCCCGGAGTGGACAACACGATTGCAGACGGCCTGAGTCGTTCCCAGGCCAGAGTCCACGAGTGGGAACTCCTTCAAGAGGTAGCAGAGGACCTGTTTCTTCATTGGGGAATTCCAGAACTAGACTTGTTCGCATCCCCATCCAACGCAAAACTGCCCAATTTTTGGTCGCTAGATCCAGGGCCTGGTGTTTTCTGGCAAGACGCGTTATCCCTCTCCTGGGAGAACAGATTCCTCTACGCTTTCCCTCCCTTCCCGTTGATCCAGAGAGTTCTTCTCAAACTGCGCAGGGAGCATGCACACATCATTCTGGTGGCCCCATTCTGGCCCAGACAGATCTGGTTCCCTTTGTTGGTTCAACTATCTCAGGAACCCCCGCTCCCGTTGCCGCTCAGCTCCCACCTACTGTCTCAGGAGAAAGGTTCATTGGTCGATCCGGATCTACGTTCTCTGAACCTGCATGCTTGGCTCCTAGAGACACAGTCATCTTGCGTCACGAGGTCTCGCAAGAGGTTGCAGAGGTTCTTTCTGCAGCCAGAAAACCGGCAACGCATGCGATGTACGCCATGAAATGGCGCCGTTTTTGTTTATGGTCATGTGCTCGTGATTTTTCCCCTTTAGGTTGTCCTGTGGGAGTAGTTTTGGATTATCTCCTCTCCCTTTTTCATTCAGGCCTAGCCTACTCCTCTATTAAGGTTCATCTTTGTGCCATTTCTGCCTATCACCTCCCGGTGGGGCATCGTACAGTAGCTCAATTGGGCGCCTCGGGAATTTCTTAAGAGTGTATTACCTTAGGCCTCCCATTAGGGACCCTGTGCCTCCATGGGATCTGCTCTTTGTCCTGGAACAGCTCACGCTTCCTCCCTTTGAACCTGCTGCGGATTGCGAGCTACGTTTTCTGTCGTGGAAGACGTTATTTTTAGTTGCTGTTACTTCAGCGAGAAGAATTTCTGAGCTTCACGCTCTCATGTGCAAAGAGCCTTATTTAGTTTTCCACCGGGACAGAGTATCCCTGAGGACGAACCCTAAGTTTTTGCCTAAGGTGGTCTCTTCACTCACTCTAAACCAAGATATTGACCTTCCGGTCTATTTCCCGAGTTATTCAAATAGAGGAGAGGCTTTGCTCCACACCCTGGATGTTCACCGCAGCCTGAGGTATTACCTCAACAGAACTAAACCCGCTCGTAGTTCTGATCAGCTTTTCGTTTCCTTCTCTGAGAGAATGATGGGCCAATCAGTATCCAAACAGACTTTGTCTCGCTGGCTTGTCCAGTGTATTTCCTACTGTTATGATATAAAACAAAAGCCCCTCCTGGGTTCTATCCGGGGTCATTCTACCAGGGGTGTGGCCACATCCTTTGCAGCACTCAAAAATGTGTCCATCTCTGCTATTTGTGCTGCAGCTACTTGGAGCTCTGTGCATACCTTTATCAGGCACTATAGCCTGGACATTGCCTCTCGGCGTAGGGCTGGTTTCGGCCTTGCGGTGCTGCAGGGTCTCCTATCCTAGGTTCAGGACCTGGAATGTATTTCCTATTCTCCTCCTCCCGGAATTTCTGGCAACGTTACTGCTTGGGAATCAGTCCTAGTGGTGTAACCTGCTGCAAGAGCTGTGTCTCGAAGTAAGATAGTACAGTTACGTAAGAACTTACCGTAACAGTAGATCTTCGAGAACAGCTCTTGCAGCAGGTACCTTCCCGACCACCTTCCCCCTTGGAGGAGGCATGGCTTTACCTCTACATGTTGGGATTTTCATTCCTTATTTTCTTCTGACGGTGGATCCTCGGTCTCCCATTCTGATGTCATCCTGCGGCCGGGAGTCTCCGGTGGGAGAACTGGGGAATCTGGTGGGACCGCCCCCTTATGTACCACGCCTGACGTCGGAGGCGGGACCGATGTCGTGGGCGGTTCCCGCTGAAGATAGCTAGCTAGAATTTTTCCATGGGGTCCTAACGCCTGCCGGCTTCAGTCCTAATGGTGTAACCTGCTGTTAGAGCTGTTCTCGAAGATCTACTGTTACGGTAAGTTCTTACGTAACTGTACTGTCTTCGAGAGGAGCTCTTGCAGCAAGTGCTGCTTTCCCACCCTCCATCCCCCGAAAGAGGTGTACAGAACTTCATCTGCAGGCTTCACTCCTTTCTCTCCTCAGGGCCTGTTCGCGGGACTTGGCGGGGAACTGGGTGGAGCTGGATCCGCCCCCTTTTGTACTATGGCTGACGACGAGGTGGAGCCGACGTTGGGGGTGGTCCCTGCTGGGTACTGCTGGCTAAGAATTTTTTCCGGTGGGTCCTAATGCCTGCTCCGTTAGTCCTTATGGTTACAGCCTGCTGCAAGAACTCCTTTCAAAGATCTACTGTTACAGAAAGTTCTTACGTAACTGTACTTTCTCCTTTCAGGGGGAACACTGCCAGCTCAAGGCCCTTCCTTTTGGTCAGTCTTCGGCTCCCAGAGTTTTTACCAAGTGCCTAGCGGTAATGGCGGCAGCCTTGAGGTGTCAGGGCCACTTTTTTCTTTATTCTTGACTTGCCCTTGCAGACACATCACTGCTTATTGTACCAAGCATTAGATTGGCCGTCCCTCTCCACGAGGAGGCAAATAAATGCGCTCATGTGGCTATTCTAGGCATTGTCCAACAAACTACCACCCTATATCTGTGACCTGTTTGAACGTTCAGAGGACACCTATGGACTAAGGAACTCCTCCTTTGTCCTTCTTAAGCTACCACGAACAAGGACATGTCTTGGCTCAACTGTCATTTGCTCCTTTTTACCAGCGCTTTGGAAGAACATGCAACAATTACTTAAAATCTCCCTGCTGCCCAGCCATGTTATATTTAGGGAGCTGCTCTAGGGAGGCCTGAAAATGGTGTGTGATTGTTTCAGGTAAAGCCTTACCCCACTCAACGGAGTCCCTTAACCTCTGTAATCCTCGGCCACCTATTTCCCATATCGGCCAGCATCCCTCTGGGGCAACCATCTCCCCCCCCACCTCCCCTTTCATTAGTTAGCTTTGCAGGGGGCCTCATTCTATTAGGCTGCCCTATTTTCCCTCTCTACTGTGTGTCTGATACCCTTCCTTCCCACTGCCCTTCTCTATGTCCTTCCTTCCTCTCCTCACTTGTACTCTGTAAGCTACAACCTGTATACGCTGCACTTTAAACGCCTATATTTCCACTTGTTTTACATGTCTGATTCGTCCAAGTACTGATTTTGTATACTGTAACTGCCTGTACCAATGTCTACTTTTGTAGGAAGTGTCTGCTGTAAACAAAAGTGTCCTCTGTGTCCAGGACCATCTTGAAAATGAGCTTGCTCAATGATGTAACTGCCTGGTTAAATAAAGTTTGATTGATTGACTATATCTTTCCATACCTCAATGACTGGCTGATCTCAGCCCCGTCAAGGGAACGGCTGGAACGCTCCCTTTCGGCTACTCTGGACCTGTTTGCCCAAGTGGGGGATATAGGGAACTATCCCAAGTTTTACCTTACCGCCTGCCAGCATCTGCAGTTTATTGGGGCGGTGCTGCATACAGCCCAGGGTCATACTTTTCACCCACTGGACAGAGCAGAAACCTTGCAATGCCAGGCACGGCTTGTGGCTTCCAGTCATTGGGTTTTGGCCAGGTCAGTGCTGCACCTCCTTGGCTTTATGGCAGCAGCCATTCCTATGGTTCCTGCAGCCAGGCACCGCATGCAGATATTGCAGTGGACACTCAGGGTTCAGTGGGACCAGAGATCTGATGACCTTGATCGCAAGATCATGGTCTCCGGATTGATGCGCTGGGACCTCCTTTGGTGGCAGGATATCAACAATCTCTGCAAAGGGGACCCCTGTCAGCCTCCTTTCCCCATCCACTCTCACCACGGATGCTTCAGGGCTGGGTTGGGGGCACATCTAGAGAACTACAGGACACAGGGTCTATGGTCTCAGTCAAAGCGTTCCCTGACATAAATGTTCTAGAGATGCGTGCGGTGCTGTACGCCCTCCAAGCCTTTCAGCACCTCCTAAGCCCAGGTCGTACGCTGGTCCAAATGAACAATATGTGCATAGTATGGTACCTGAACAAGCAAGGGGGCACTCTGTCGTGCCCTCTTTGCATGGAGGCAGTGCAAGTTTGGTATTGGGCAATTCAGCATAGGATGTCCCTCACGGCAGTGCATGACCCAGGTGTCCAGAACATCATAGCAAATAGCCTCAGCTGCACCCAGGCCAAGGCTCACAAGTAGAAACTAAACCAATCAGTGGTCGAGGACATATTCAATTGGTGGGGTTGTCCAGATCTTGATCTGTTCGCCTCCCCATCCAACGCAAAAGTACCCAAGTTTTGATTGTTCCAGGGTCTGGTGTTATTTGGCAAAGCGCACTATTGCTTTGTTGGGCAGGGAGATTCTTGTACGCCTTCTCTCCCTTTCCAATTCTGCAGAAGGTACTGCTCAAGCTGCAAGCGGAAAGCGCTCACATGATCTTGATTGCCCCTGCCAAATATGGATCTTCCTGGGCTAAAAGTCTCCACCACTCATTCACACTTATGGGACTACGACAGAGGCGCCAGGACCCCGCGGGAACCAAAACTCTTCAGGAGGGCCAGTGCTGGGGTAGAACCGCACATGTGCAGCACCGTGAGACTAGCTCGCATGCCATATAGACTATCTCAGCATTGACTCTCCAACCATCTCAGTTTCTTTTTTCCCTCCAGTGCGCTTGATGGCGGCCGTCGCTCTCTCCTGCTAAGTCAAGTCTCACGATATGTACAGCAGCTATAGCTGTTCAGTATTCAATTAATTTACTATTTTAGTGTTCTTTTTATTTAAAAGAGAAGAAGATGAACAAGAAGAAGAAAGGAGGAAATTCTCAGTCTGCCATCAGCAGAGTTGACCTTAGACGGTAGCAGTGACAGTAGAGAGACTTTGTTTGAAAGCTGTGATGGTAGTGGGGTTGAGTCCAGTCAGCCGCTGTTTGCGGGGGGGGGTCCGACCATGGGCAATCTGGTGCTTTGGGGGGACAGTCCGTCTGAAAAAAGCAGCGGGCCCATCCCTGATCTCAATTGGGGACCCAGCTCCGCCCGACCTCAAGCTCTTCTTCCTTCTGTCAGTGGAAGAAGAAACAGTACCACTCAAGGTCGCCCTTTGGTACATCTACACAGGGATCGTCAGTGATGCAAGCAGTAGGCCTGACTTGACATTGGTGGGGTCCTCTGTGGCTCCATTCTTAACGGCTGCGATCTTCAACACCGGGCCCTATCCCTGTCCTCGATGGGGCTCCAGTGAGCAGTTTCACCTCTGGGCCACTCTTTTAGAGCAGGGGGTATGACATCTGCCCAGTTGATTTGGCCAGTGGGCCCATTTCCAGGGCCTTTGGGCCTCCGAGCCACTGGGCCATGGCCGAATCAGTCAGGCAGGATGTGCGCATTGCCTTCTCTGGTGCTAGCGCCATCAAAGCAGACCCCGCATGCCTATCCCCTCACCTATTCCTTTGCAGGGGCCAGCATAGGTACCGCTTTCCTTCTTCCCCTTTTTTCTTCAGGTCTAGGGCCAGTATGCCTGATGCCACGAGTGGTGCTGACACCATGTGTGGTGCCGGCGCTGTGGGGGATGCCTGTGCCATGAATGGCACCAAACTCCTCGAAACCATTCTGGGTGGTGGCATCTCTTGTGATTCTGGCTTGGACCTGCCTTTTGGAGGTTCTTCTGGGGTAGAAGTGGAGCTGGATGAGTCTCTCCCTGTCCTACTTTGACGGAGATGCAGCGGACGACTCATTTTAGAGGCTGGAATGCAAGCCTTCTGTATCTGCAGAGCCTGTGATAGAAGATCTTCTTTTCAGTTTTTCCTCAGGGATATGGGGTCCACCATAACATTTCAGATTTTATCTGTGGACCAAAGCAGACTTCTACGTCTGGAGTTCATTCCTTCCTCAGTACAAGTACACCCTGTGGAACACACTAAATTCAGTGGTCGAGAGCCTCCCAGACTCTACCGCTCCATTTGTAGGGGCATATAGCCCAATAATCGGCTAAAAGCTTTTCAAACAACATGAAGTCTTGCTATATTATAGACATTAGCAGTTTGTTCCAGCTCTAGAACTGCCCCAGAGTGAAATGGTTAAAACCATTCCAAAATAGAATTTTGGCACGAGAGCAGCTCTGTCTGTGTCATTTCAAACTTGAACTGTCAGATTCTTTACTCCGCCTCAGTGAACAGTCGCTCCGGAGATTTCTCCTTCTGCTTCGGTTCATTTCTCGGTTTAAAAAGTGTTTTCTCGGTTGGATTTAACTGAGAATAGTTTTATTTAACCCAAAACCGTTCGGTTCAAGCTCTATCTGTAGTAACCGTAAGTAAATGAAGGTTTTGTCTGTGTGGAACTTGTAAGTTATCGGTTCGGTTTTAGAACCGATCAGTGGTTTAAAACTCATTTAAAACTAAAAGTTACTATTTTAGAGTGGTTCCGGTTCTTATCGGTTCTAAAAAAAACGGATTTATTACGTTTTTTTCCAATACCCGTGACACGGTTAGGAACCGATAAGGGTGTCTTGCCTGGCACTGCCGTTAAAAGGGCAAGTTTTTGGTTAGGCTGGCATTATGTTTGAGAAACCCAAAAGAAAAACCGGGCCCACTGGGTTTCAACACTGTGATGTTTGTGGGGAAGTCTTTGCCAAGGCTGACCCACACACCACATGTGTTTATTGTCTGGGGTTTGACCACCTCCAGTCAGACTGCCAGGTATGTAAAATTTCCTGCAGCCACCCTGGAAAAAGATTGGGCAGGCTCAGGGAGCGAGAGGCCAAAAAGTCCGCTGACCCGGATGGCCAGCCCGGTTCGGTGCCAACCGAACCAGAGGGAGTGCCCTCTGACCAGGGCCAGACTTCCTCGGGCAAAAGAAAAGCTGGTTCTGAGGAACCAATTCCAGTAAAGAAAACAAGAAAATCAGCAAGTCTGGAGTCCAAAATTCCTTCTCCAACTGCTGCAGAGATAGCAAAAGCCATACAAATTGTCCAGTCACTGTCTCAGGGTCCGTCCGAACCACCACTATCTGGTAAAAGGTCGGTTCGTCCGGTCCCAGTGGTTCAGGATTATGATATTGAGGAATTTTATGAACCAGAGGAGGAGGAGGATTATGAACAGTATGAATGTGGCTGGGAAGGTCTGGGTGTGTCCATTGAACGGACATCTCCCAGTCAGACCTTTAGAATCTCCCCTATGCTGTCTGAGTCCCCATCTCATTTTATGTTTTATAAAAAGTTGCTGAAACCCTCCAGCTTCCCTTAGAAGAGGCTGTGGATGAGCAAGAGGAGCCTGATTTTGTAGAAATGATGGATATTCAGAGTCTAGGAGATTGTCTATTCCTTTACATAAGTCTTTAGAAACAAACAATTAAAATTTTAAAAGCTCCTAATTCTGTGCCTCCTGTAGATAAAAGATGGACAGAAGGTATACATTGTCAGGCCCTGATACAGAATTCCTTTCTCAGCAATGCAGTCATGTTGGGGTAGTTCAGGCTGCTGCCTGTGATAAAGCTAATATTCCATTGGTTTCACATCCTCCTGACAAGGATTCCAGGAAGATTGATGCCATGGCAAAAAAACAGTATATGGCAGCCTCTGGGACTCAGGCAAGCAAATTATATGATTATGTAGCTAGGTATCAGAAATCTAGATGGGATACTGTTATACAATGGCCAAAGCAGGCCCATGGCCAGCTGGCTAGTGAACTAGAACAGGTGGCTGCTGATGGCATTGAAGCCTCTAAGGTTCAGTTTCATGCTGCTGTGGATGTTAATGATGTTTCCTCTAGGGTCATGGCCACATCTGTAGCTTTTTGTAGGTTGGCCTGGCTCAAGTGTACTAGTTTGTCACAGGATACCCAGACTAAGGCTATGGATTTTCCTGTGGTGGGAAATTCTCTGTTTGGAGAGCAGACCGAGAATTACATGAAGAAGATGGATGAATATAGGACTACTTACAAGAGTGCCCAGGCTAAGGAGCGGCAAGCCACTCCTCAAAGGCATGCCCCCAGGGGTAGGGGTAGGTCTTTTCACAGGCCTTTCTACCAGACTCAGGCCTCCTCTGCCTATGCTCAGAGGGGCTTCTTCAGAGGCAGGGGCAGACGAGGGGTGGGCAGACCTGCTCCCACCCCCCAGCCTAAACCTCCTGCGAAACAGGCACCCTGATGGGGTGCCCAGGGCCGATTCTCCTGTACCAGTGGGGGGCAGGCTGGCTTACTTCAGTCAAATTGGGCTTTAACCTCAGACAAGTGGGTTCTGGAAGTAGTAAGCCAGGGTCTGGTTCTCAGCTTCAAAAGTTTCCCAAGTTGAGAAGCAGACTTTTCTCCTGCAAGTGCTTCAGAGACCCTCGCTCTGGAAACAGAGGTCTCATCCTGTTAGCTCTCAGAGCAGTAGAAAGGGTTCCTCTGCATCAGGGCAGGGGTCTGTATTCCAGATACTTCCTTACCCCAAAAAAGACAGGAGAATGGCAGCCCATTTTAGATCTCAGATATCTGAACAAGCATCTTTTGAAACCAAAGTTCAAAATGGTAACTCTGGCAATGATTTTACCTTCCCTAAGGCCAGGGGACTGGCTAGCCTCCCTGGACCTCAAGGATGCCTATTTCCATGTCCTAATCAGAAGATCCCATCGAAAGTACCTCAGATTCGAACTGCCCTCAGGTCATTACCAGTTCAGAGCAATGACCTTGACCTTACCTCTGCTCCAAGGGTATTCACAAAGTGTCTAGCAGTGGCAGTGGCCCATTAAGGAGGCAGAGGATTGCTGTTTTCCCTATCTAGACGACTGGCTCATTGTAGGCCAGTCCCCAGAACAGGTAAAATCTCACCTGCAGGTCATCCAGCAGCTCTCACCTCCCTGGGTTTTCTGCTAAACCTACCAAAGTCGGTTCTGGAACCAGTCCAGGTACACTCACCTTTATAGGGGCAGGATTGACACAAAGCTAGCCAGAGCCTTTCTTCCCCAGAAAGGGTAAGGAATTTAGTGGCTCTGGCCTCTTCCTTCACTCTGCAGGTCTCTCGACCAGCAAGACACTTTCTGCAGCTCCTGGGGCACATGGCTGCATCCACAGCTGCTGTGCAGGGAGCCAGATTTCAGATGAGAGACATTCAGTTTCACTTGAGAACCTTTTGGTCTCAGAGAAGAGACCCCTTTCCAAGTTGGTCCCAGTGACTCTAACCTTGATCCTAGCTCTCCAGTGGTGGCAGGATCAGAGCAATTCAAGCGGGGGTCCCTTCATTTCCCTTCTCACGACTTGACTCTCACTACAGATGCTTCCCTTCTGGGTTGGGGAGCCCACATGGGCGACCTTTCCCTCAGGGAGTTTGGTCCCCAGGAATCTCTGCTCCACATCAATTTGCTGGAACTCAGAGCTGTCTTTTAGCTCTTCAAGCTTTTTCTGCATCTGTCCACGAAAGGTGATACAAGTCAGAACAGACAACACCACAACAATGTGGTACATCAACAAACAGGGGGCACTCGGTCTTCGGCCTTGTGCACCGAGGCAATGAAGTTGTGGTCTCTGGCCTATTCCCTGAACACTTCCCTCATAGCAGTTCATCTTCCAGGAAGGACAATGTCCTAGCGGATGCCCAGCAGGATTTCCCAGGGCCATCACAAATGGTCCCTGGATCCTCAAGTGCTGGGGATAGTTTTTGCCAGGTGGGGCATCCCTCAGATAGATCTTTTGCAGCCCCAGACAATCACAAACTTCCTCTGTTCTGTTGCAGGCATCAGTGCTGGGCTCAGTTCCCTGGGTGCCCTTCTTCTGGATTGGGAGGGAAGTTCCTCTGCTTTACCCCTTTCCTCTCCTATTCAAAGTACTAGTCAAAATCAGATCTCAGCCTTGCAGGGTGATTCTGATTGCCCCGATTGGGCCAGGCAACCCTGGTACCCTCCTTCTGTCTCTGACAGTCCATCTTCCTGTGCCTCCCCAGGAATCACAATCTGTTGAGTTGTGCCCAGGAAGGTTTGTTATCCGGACCTCAAATCCCTCAACCTCAAGGCCTGGCTCTTGAGGAGTTAGAATTTGCTGATTTACACCTCTCTCAGGGTGTTCTTGAGATCCTAAAGGCTTCCAGAAAGCCTTCCACTAGGGCTACTTATAGTTCTAAATGGAAAAGGTTTTCCATTTGGTGTGCTGGGAAAAATATTTCCCCAGAATCTGCTGAATTGCCAATTTTGTTAGATTACATGGTACATCTTAATTCCTTGGGTCTCAGACCAGCTACCCTGAGAGTTCATTTGGCAGCTGTGTCTGCTTTTCTGTCAGCAGGAAAGTCATCCCTCTTTCCTCTCATCCTGTTTTCCAAGTTTTTAAGGGATTACTCCATACTAATCCCCCTTTAGAACCGGCCCTGCTTGGGACCTTAATGTTTGCATTGCCCAGTTAATGCAACCCCTTTTGAACCTCTGTCTTCTGCAGAGCTTAAGTACCTAACTTGGAAAACTGTTTTCTAGTGGCTATCACTTCTGCCAGACGCATAAGTGAACTGCAAGCCTTGTCAGTGGAGACTGACTTTATTTCTTTCCACAGGGATAAGGTAGTCCTTAGGACTAATAGGAAGTTTTGCCTAAGGTGGTGTCAGATTTCCATCTTAATCAATCTATCTCCTTCCAGTATTTTTCACTGATCACTCCTCTTGGTGAGAGGAGGTTGCACAGCCTGGATGTTAAGAGAGCTCTTAGTTATTATATAGGCGTGACCAAAGGTCCAGAGTTCGAATCCTCCAACTTTTCCTTACCTATGGTGAAGTTGGGAAAGGCAAACCTGCCACTAAGAGATCAATAGCCAGGTGGATTGTCTCTTGTATCCAATTTTGTTATCAGAAGGGGTAGAGCCCCCGGTTTGAGGGCTCATTCTACCAGGGTACAGCTCGTCTCTAGCTGCTGCCAGAGATATCCCTTTATTAGAGATTTGCCAGGCTGCTACTTGGAAAGCGTGCACACACTTTTACCAAGCATTACTCTCTGGATGTCAGGCCAGGAGAGATGCTCAGTTTGGCACAGCTGTTCTTCAGAGCCTATTCCCTAAGTAGGTTCTGCCCTCCTCCATGGAGGTACTGCTGTGTATTCTGCTAATGTCTATAATATAGCAAGACTTCTATGTTGTTTGAAGAAAAATTACTCACCTTAGTAATGTTGTTTCTTCTAATGAGTCTTGCTATATATAGACCTCCCCCAACCTGCCCCTCTCAGAACCTCTACTTGGTGGGTGCGGGCAACTTAGTGTGGGCACTACTTATGTCCTGTTAGCATTTTGTCCCCTTTGGGACTTTGGGGTGTGTATGTGTATGCCGTGTGTGTGTTATTATACTTATGTTCCATTTTCATATTATTAGAATGGTGTTAGTATTTCTGGTCCCTGACTTGAGTCTTGGGTGTTGGGACCATCAATGGTTGTTATTATTTAGGTAGCCATTTGGCTAGTGTAGGTTACAGCTTCCACACAGACCTTAGTGAGTTTGGCTCGTAAAGATCTGACAGTTCAAGTTTGAAATGACACAGATAGAGCTGCTCTCGTGCCAAAATTCTATTTTGGAATGGTTTTAACCATTTCACTCCAGGGCAGCTCTAGAGCTGGAACAAACTGCTAATGTCTATAATATAGCAAGACGCCATTAGAAGAAACAACATTACTGAGGTGAGTAATTTTTTCTTATGGACCCTACGGCACTGCCCTAGGGTGGCTACCATTGGCAGCAGGTAAATAACATCTCCTTGGCAGTGATTATTGGTTCAGCCCTCAGATTGCGCTCTGGAGGGCACTCAGACTCCTGCTGCCCCTCAGAGGGACGGCGCTGTCGTCATTTTTGTAACAGGCAGTTAACTGCAAAAACAAAAAAATCACAGCAGAGGACACAGGGCCTGAAAGCACCCGGTACCATCCTCTTGGATCCAGCCCAGGTCCCACCTCAGCTGTCTGAGGCGGACGCCTCTCGGCGGTAGTGGGGGGCACCGGATTTGGTTTTATAACTAGTGGAAGTCCAATCCAGCAGATGCATGGGTCATCAGGATTGTCCGAGAGGGATACTCTCCCAATTTCACAAAGATTTTTCCTAGACCCAGGTGGCAGCTCAGTCTGTTTGCCTCTCTGTCAGACCTTATTTCCTCTGAGAGACAAGGCCTCAGAGCAGTAGAAGTTGTTCTGCAGTGAGTCGGAACACAGGTTCCTACTTCCTTTGCTTGGTTCCAAGATAACAGGTGGTATGCGCCTATTTCTCGACCTTGAAAGGTTAAACAAGTACCTCTTCAGGGAGGAGTTCACTACAACCTTGGTATTCAAGCCTTTCCTTCCTGGATGTTTGGCTCCAAGCCAGCCCATCCAGCCTAGAGTCTCAGGAAGCAGTTGCCACAACTTCTCAGTTGCTTTCTTTCAGGAGGGGTTTTCTGATTAGGGAAGGTGCCAGATTCACCTTCCCAGCAGCTCCTTTTCATAGGAGCCCTCCTGCAGACCGCCATGGCAAGGGTTCTTCTTTCTGGAGAATGGAAGAAATGGCATTTTCAGATGTCTCCTTACTTCACATAAAGCAATTTTGTCCAGGCCGTTTTCGAAGCAGCGGATGCTGGGACTTATGCCTTCATCCACAACAAATAGTGGTCTCCGACTATGCATCTGCAATCATCTGCATAAATGACAGAACCTTGGACAAAATTACTTACATGGTAGACACAGCTGGCTTAGCTTCTACTAGGTCTACCCATACCCTCTAAATCCCAGATCACCATCATCACAGTTACACTCCTGATCGGTTGGGGAGCTCACTTTCGAGATCTCCATACTGAGGTGTAGAGCCAGGAGGAGGAGGAGCATCATCTTCTCATAAATTTCTTAAGAGATGAGAGCTGTCTTACACACTTTCCAAGTCCTGAAGCCATCCAAGGAGAGACTAAAGGAGCTTCATAATGTATACCCTTGAAGAAAGGAGGGAGGTGGGACATGATAGAAATATTTAAGTACCTCAGTGGAATCAATAAAGTCCAAGAGGGTAGCATCTTTCAGAAAAAGAGATGTGCAAGAACAAGGGAACACAACTGGAAGATAGAGGGGGGACGGCTCAGGGGTAATGTGAGTATTTTTTCACAGAGAGGGTGGTGAACGCATGGAGGAGGTTGTGGCGTCTAAAACTGTGGGAGAATTCAAGAATGCATGGGACAGACATAAGGCCATTCTTTTAAGGGGTAGGAAGAAACAGGCTGTTGGTTAACTAGGATCTGCAGCTCATCCAGTAGTTAGGGAAATGGGCAGACTAGGTGGGTCAAGTGGTCCTTATCTGCCATCAAAGTCTATGTTTCTATGAAGGAGGCCCTCTGCCACAAAGTGATCCCACTTTGGATGGATGACAAAATTGTGACGTCTTCATAAACAAACAAGGTGGAGCACTCTCCTACCCTCTATGCAGGAAGGCCGTGGGAAGGTGAGAGTGGTGCCTTGAGCACGTTGTGTCAATTCAGGCATTGTGCAGTCACTATTCATCGAGTGGGGCCATCTGGACCTGGTCCTTTTTTTGTCCCCCCCAATGCAAATCTGCCTCTATCCTGCTTCAGGAATCCAGACCTCGGTGTTTTCTGTCAGAATGTATGCACTGCAGTAGACAAGATGCTCCTGTATGCTTTTCTTATCTTCCCTTACTTCAGAGGGTGCTGCTCAAGTTGTAGGCAGATGGGGGCAGGCTGAGTCTCATCATCCCAGACTGGCCTCGGCAGACATAATTTGCATAAACAGTCGTTCATAAGTTCCCCCCAAGGCGACTCCCTGTATGAGTGGACCCTCTGACACGTGGACTTTGGTCCATCCTTCCTGCACTCCCTTTTTCTCCATACCGGGCTGCTGAGATGAAAGTGGGCAAGTTTTCAGTTTCTAGACAGTCGTAGAAATCTTCTTAGCCACGCATAGACCTTCCACCAGGACGACTTGCGCGGCTAAGTGGTTTCACTTCACCATCTGCTGTGCAGAGTTCTATCTGGACCCTTTTGGTTGCCCACAAAGTAAAATTTTTGTGTGCCTCGTGGACCTGTCGAATGCAGGTCTGCATTTCTTGGGCAGAGATTATTCACCTCTCCACATTTTCAGACTATTTTGAGCCAGTAGACAACATGTCACTTTCTCAGTTACCATCAGTCAGGTTTTGCATTTCCCTACTTTCTTTGTTAACTCCAGAATGAAGGAGAGCACTCCCTTTATCTCTCTGGATGTTGAGGGTTCTGCGATTCTACATTGACGGAACAAAGAGGTACGCATACAAGCAACTATTGTATCTTTCCAAATGCCTTGGCTGGGTCAGCCTGTTGCCATGAGATGTATTTCTGCTTGGTTAGTAGCATGTCTTCGACACAAATAATCCATGGCACAGCTCAGGTTGGAAGACCATGTTCTCAACACTCTACCAGAGCAGTTGTGGCTTTTCTGGTGGAGATTCGTAATGTACCTGTTGCAGACATCTACAAGGCGGCGAGTTGGAGCTCAGTGCATACCTTTGTAAAGCACTATGTTCTAGGATCATGGATATGTTGTGCATCCACACTTATTGGCATGTCCCCTTTCCCTTTAAGGATCGCCGGAAGTCTTCAGGCTGGCTCCTCCCACCCACCCGGGTGGTATAACCCTCGACTCTGCCCCATGACGTCATATCTTCCTTTTCGCTAAAAGATTAAGGTTGATTCCTTCGTGCTCCTGCATTTTGTAGGCCCTGGCTTCTTAACCTTTAGTTATTCTGAAACTTCATCTAGTTCGCATCAGCGACCGCGACTTCTCTGCTTCAATCGTGGAAGACAAGTCTTCCCCTGGATTTCGCCAGTGTTCATGCAGCCAGAAAAATATCGTGCACCAATCCCCACGCCGCATGCGTCTACTGCTTGGATGTCGGCCATGACACCTCGAAGTGCGACTTCTGTCTTGCATTTCACCCTAACGTCCTTGACGACCGTCTTGCACGCCTGAAGTTGGGGAGGCCGGAATAACAGAACCCTCCGGTGAAATCAAAGGAGGCTCAGTAGGCGGTTTCCGCAGCCGTGGGATCCGCCGAGCAATTGGAACATATGCAGGTCTTCAAGGAGGAAGCGGCTCGGGCCACAGAATCTTCCTCTTGGAGCTTCTTCATTCCGCTCAACCTGGGCTTCACCTTCTCGGGCTGTTTCTGAGAGTTGTACCAGTCTCTCCTAACTAAAGGGGAAGGTCCTGCGGTCATGCACTCCTCTTGGTCCCATAAGCAAAGACATTCTTGGGACTGGGTGAGATCTCAGTCCCAGGAACCGGCAGTCTCGGCTTCAGGCAAGACTGCCTCTTCGGCTGCTGGCTTTTCGGCCTTGCCGTCTGGCCAGTCGACCAAAGTGTCGATCAACGAGGTCGAAGTAGTCTTCGACCTGATCGACCCATTGTCACCAACTCCAGTCGATGATTGTCTCGATAGGACTCCGGTCCTTTCCTTCCCCGACGAGGAGACTCAGCCCACTGGGAATCCCACTGAGGAAGTGGTCCCCGACCCTGGGAAATCACCTGTTCCGCCAGTGTCACCTAAGCGACCGACCCCATTGACTGAGAGGCCGAGGAAGAGCCGCAAGCGCTCAAAAAAGAGGCAATGTCATCAGTCGTCCTCGTCCTCCTTGGATGAGGAGAGGCTCCGGCAGAAACTCCACTGCCGCCCGAGGACCTCATGTGGCAACAGCAGATTTTGTCCGGGCACAAGCCGATCCCAGCTCCTTCCTCGGCCATTATTTGACTTTTGCCTCCCAGGCCAAAGCTGACTCCTTTGGAGCCGATAAAGTCAGTTTCCCTGCCTGCAGAGCCGGTGAAACCCCCAGTTTGGCCTGTACCGTTCTCTCCACTGATCGTGGTGGAACCGCCGCCCAAGCAGCCTGTGGGAGGGGCTCTTTCCAAGGGAGATAGACCAGATACCAGGCTTCCCTGGCATCTTTCGATCACTGTCACCCTGGACTGCCCTCAGTGGGTCAAAGCTGACCTAGGCGGTCGACTGTTGTATCCAGATTCCTCTGATTCGGATAAGACCGGCCTACTTTCTCATCCTGAGGATGACGAATTGGCTGGCGGGATAGAGATGGAGGAAGGTTCTTCATCTTTTTGGGGCATTCTCCACCTCATATCTGAGTCTACAGGGATGCCCCTGGAGCCTATCCAGAAAAAGGCAGAGTACCCTCTCATGGACATTCTCAAGCGAGGGGATACCCGACGGAGGTCATTCTGGTGGCCGAGGCCATAGTTGGCCCGGCTCTAGAACTTTAGCAGTGCCCTGCCTCTTGTCTAGCTCTGTCTGTCTGCATGGCCCACAAGTTTGCGGTACCCATGTGGTCCCTTGCGGGGTTCACAGAGCACCCTTCGACCAAGAGCCTGGTGACCGCTATGGTGGTGGAACACCCCCCCACGCCAGTATACCATTTTAGTAACACCAAGAATCTGAGGTGCAAACCTTTTCTTTCTTCTATATTAGTCTCTTTTTCTCTAATTTCTTCTAAGACTGTAGTGCAACAGCATTTTTATTTTTCTGTCTAATTTACGTTGTGCCTTGTTGGCCACTTGTTATAACGGGAACTCTTAGCTCTCCCTGTTTTCCTGCTTCTGCTACCTCTAGAAACTTGGTATGCTTAAGGCTAAAAACTGGTATGCCTAAAATATGAGTATTACTGGCAGAGGGATTTGTCTGTATACCCCCTCATCTGTAAGACACATGCCTGTCTGGGTTATTACAACCCTGATGCCTCACTTTCATTGGATTTTTCAAGTAAAATAGACAACGGTTTACATTCCCTGCTTTAATGTTAGAATTTGGTCCTAAATGGTCATAAGAAGCTGATTATGTATCCGATTCTTGTTCAAGATAAGCATGTATACAAAATATGGGACAGAATCCCTGTGTGTATAGGTTTAGAGCTTTTTATGTTGATTGCATGCATGTGCAAGAAAAGTATTGCGGCAGCTTTCTCCACAAGTAGGTTGTAGAGGCGTGGCACTGTTGTGGCCAGTGCCCCCACAGCCTTTAAAGGCTTGTCCTGCTTCTCCCAGTGCTGTGGCACACTACTGCTGACACTAGTTCAGCCAGCGTGCCACCAACTTGTAAAAAATCAGCCGCTGCAATCAGGGGCCGCCTCATCATTGCAGCGTCAGCCATTCGCTGCAGTGAGGGAGCAATCCGTCATTGCAGGGCGGAATCTGAAGCCTTTATATTGTTTGTGAACATGGTGGTGGCTCACCGCCGTGTTCACAAACAATATTAACCACTTCAATCGTTTATTTATTAAGATGGGGCTCAATCCCCGTCGGCTTCAGTGCCCCAATGTTTATTCAAACAACATGAAGTCTTGCTGTATTCAAATATAATGCAGTCAGCCCCAGCACTTGAACTGCCCCAGAGAGGAAAGAGTTAACTCTATGCAGAAGCATAGAACGTTGAGCTTGAGCTCGGTTTTCAAACCTCTGTCTGTGGTACTTCGCAGTATAACCATCAGATTCTTTACTCCGCCTAACAGTGAAGTCGCTCCGGAGATTTCCTCTGCTCGGTTCGCTAAAAGAAAAGGCGTTCGATTAAACCATATACTTTTTTTTTATTTTCAGATTTCCAGTCTCTGTCTGTGGTACAGGTGGTATGTTGATAGGTAGTGACTGTGTTTTATTTTGGTAAAAAAAAAAGTGGAAATTGTCTTTTCTTCGGTTTCTTCCTGGTCGGTCCGGTTTGGAACTAACTTTAATTTAATTTAATATTTCTGGGATTAGTGTGATGTTCCGTTACCAATCGGTTTCAAAAGAACCCGACTTTTTGCTGGTTCTTTTAAAAAGCCTGTGACACGGTTTGTAACCGATCGGTTGTTTTATTACCTGGCTTGAAAGCTGCAATAGGGTCATTTTTTAGGTTGGCCATGTCTGAGAAACCCAAGAAGAAAAAAAACGGTCCCACTGGGTTTCAACACTGTACTGAGTGTGGGGAGGCCTTTGATAAGGCCAACCCCTACCTCATCTATGTTTATTGTCTGGGGTTTGACCACCTCAAGTCACACTGCCAAATCTGTAAAAATGTTCCTAAATCCACTCCAGATAAAAGACTGAGTAGGCTGAAGGAAAGGGAGTCCGAGAAGTCCATAGATCCAGATGGCCAGCCCGGTTCGGTTGCGGCCGAACCTGAGGAGGTGCCTACTGACCTAGGCGATACCTCTTTAGGCAAAAAGAGAGCCGACCCCAAGGGGTTGGTTCTGTCAAAGAAAAAGCACAAGTCTGCCGGTTCAGATCCTATATCCCAGTCTCCAACCGCAGACGATATAGCCAAAGCAATTAGTATTGTCCAATCGCTTAGACCGGTTCCATCAGAACTGATACTGCCAGTTCAGCGGTCGGTTCAGTCAGATCCATCTCCTCAGGATTATGACCCAGATGCTTATTATGAGGAGTGAGAGGGAGACCAAGACTATCCCGATGATGATGGCGATGAAGGGTGTCTGGATGTGCCCACTGAACCGGACATCTCTCCAGACAGGCCCCCAGGTGTCTCTCCTCCCAGGCTCTCTGAGTCCCCTTCACACTTTTTGTTCTACAAAAAGGTGGCACAAACCCTGCAGCTTTACTTGGTTGAAGCTGCAGAGGAGGATGAAGAGCCTGATTTTGTGGAAATGATGGACATCCCAGAGTCCGAAAAGCTGTCTATCCCTCTTCATAAATCCCTCGGGAAACAGACACACAAAATTTTACAAACTCCTAATTCAATACCTCCTGTGGATAAGAGAATGGACAGGAGGTATTCGATATCAGGCTCAGCTGCGGAGTTCCTTTATAGTCATTGCAGCCATGTTGGGGTAGTGCAGGCTGCATCCTGTGACAGGGCTAACATTTCTTTGGCTTCACACCCCCTGGATAAGGACTCCGGGAAAGTGGATGCCATGGCCAAAAACATTATTTGGCATCCTCTTTGGGACTCAGGCAGGCTACTTATATGGCCTACAGAGCCAGGTACCAGAAATCCAGATGGGACACAGTTCTGGAACTGGCTAAACAGGCATCTCCCCAGCTAGCCAAGGAGCTGGAGGAGGTGGCAGCTGATGGAACTGAGGCATCCAAAATGCAGTTTCATGCTGCTGTGGACTCCAATGATGTGGCATCTAGAGTCATGGCTACATATGTGTCTCTCATAAGACCTGCTTGGTTCAGATGTACTAGCCTTTCACAGGATAACCAAACTAAGGCCATGGATTTTCCTGTAGTAGGTAACTCTCTGTTTGGGAAGCAGACAGAGGCTTACATGAAGAAAATGGATGAATACAGGACCACGTACTGGAGTGCACAGGCCAAGGAAAGGCAGGTCATTCTACACAAGCAGCAGTCTAGGGGCAGGGGCAGGCCCTTTCAAAGGCCTTTTTAACAAGCCCAGGCCTCCTCTCCCCTTCCCACAGAGGAGGTTTTTCAGAGGGAGGGGTAGGAGGAGGATGAGCAGGGTTGCTCCCTCCTTCTCCCAGTCTAAGGCTCCTGCCAAGCAGACACCTTGATGTGTCAGCCTGGGTCGACTCCCCATTTCCAGTAGGAGGCAGGCTGTCTTACTGCTTCCAGGCCTGGAAGTCTGTGACCTCAGACAAGTGGGTTCTGGAAGTAGTAAGCCAGGGACTGGCCCTCGGCTTTAAATCATTTCCAAAAAGAAGGGCCAAGTCTTTTCCACCTGCATCAGTCTCAGAAACCTTTGCCCTAGAGGCAGAGGTTTCCTTTCTTCTAGCTTTCCGAGCTATAGAGAAAGTTCCTACTCAGCACAAGGGAACAGGACTGTATTCCAAGTACTTCCCTACCCCAAAGACCTAAGGTATCTGAACAAACACATTTCAAAGCCCAAATTCAAAATGGTAACTCTGGGAATAATCCTTCCCTCTGTAAGGCCATGGGATTGACTAGCATCTCTGGACCTCAAGGATGCCTACTTCCATATTCCTGTCAGGTGCTCCCACAGAAAATACCTCAGGTTTGAGTTGCCTTTAGGCCATTATCAATTCAGAGCCATACCATTCGGCTTAACGTCAGCTCCAAGGGTGTTCACAAAGTGCCTTGCAGTAGTGGTGGCTTACCTCAGAAGACAGGGTATCACCATCTTCCTGTATCTGGATGACTGGCTTTTAGTGCGTCAGTCACCTTTACAGGTCAAGTCAGCTCTTCAAGCTACCCAGGACCTACTCAGCTCCCTGGGGTTTCTTCTCAGTCTTCCAGAGTCTGTACCCAAACCAGTTCAACTTCTCACCTTTATAGGCATAGAGCTGGACACTGTACAAGCAAAAGCCTTCCTTCCCCTGGCAAGGGTAAAGGCCCTAGTGGATCTCGCTTCTTCCTTTTGACCTCAGCAAGACAGTTCCTCCAGCTCCTGGGCCACATGGCAGCTGCCACGGCAGTGGTGCAGGGAGCAAGATTCCAGATGAGGGACATTCAGTTTCATACAAACATACAAAATTTGCCAACAGATAAAGGCCTAGTGGTCTATCAAGTCTGCTCAAATGTTCAGCTAGCACCCTTTATTCTGCAGCTGCCCCTCCCTTCCACCCTTCCACTTCATTAACCCTCCCCCTTGTCCTGTCCCATCCTCGTTTGAAGCAGTCCACTGTTCTACTGCATACCACTTCTGCAGGTAACGCATTCCACCCAGCCACCACCCTCTCTGTAAAAAAGTGTCTCCTCATCTCCCTCCTGAACCTTCCTCGCTCCAGTCTCATATCATGACCCTTGGTGGCCCTCCCCTCCCTTACTTCGAACAGCCCCTCTGTACCCGTCTTGTTTATTACTTTCATGTATTTAAAGGTTTCAATCATGTCACCCCTGTCTCTCCTCTCCTCCAGCGAGTACGTTCAACTCCTTCAACCTCCTCTCGTATAATAAGTCCCCCAGCCCCTTGATCATATTTGTCACCCTGCGCTGCACCCCCTCCAGTAACTTAATGTCCCTCTTCAGATACGGCCACCAGTACTGCACACAGTACTCTAGGTGTGGTCTAACTAATGACCTATACAGTGGCAGAATCACCTCATCCCTCCTCGAGGATATACCCCTTGCAATATAACCCAGCATTTTGTTGGCCTTTGCAGCTGCCTTCCTACATTGTGCCGAGTTGTTCATTGACCCTGTAATGAACACACCCAGATCCTTCTCCTCCTCTGTCTGGGCTAGCTGCACTCCCCCTAGCTGGTAACTCCTCCTTGGGTTCTTCATCCCAAAGTGCAGCACTTTGCACTTTTTGGCATTAAACCCCAGTTGCCAGGTGTCTGACCAGGTTTCAAGCTTTGCTAGATCTTCCTGCAACCCCTGCCATCCCCCTAGGTCATCCACCACTGCACCTATCATGGTATCATCAGCAAACAGACTGATCTTGCTTTTGATGTCCCATGATATGTCTGTAATGAATATCCCAAACAACACTGGTCCCAACACTGAGCCCTATGGAACACCGCTCGTCACTGCCCTTGGGTGTGAGAGCCCACCACCACCCTCTGTTGCCTTCCCTGCAGCCAGTTTCCTACCCATCTCACCAGCTTTGCACCCGCCCCTGTGCCTACTAACTTCCTTCCCAGCCTTCCATGTGGCACCGAGTCGAATGCCCTACTGAAGTCCAGATACAGGACATCCACTGCATGGCCCCTGTCCAGTTGCTTAGTTACCCAGTCATAGAACTCGACCAGGTTGGTTTGGCAGGATCTGCCAATGTGAAGCCATGCTATCTACTGTCCTGTAGTCCTTGGCCTCTAGGAGGCCACCAGCCTCTCCTTCAGGATAGTCTCCATTAGCTTACCCACGATGGATGTGAGACTCACTAGTCTGTAGTTTCCTGGTTCATCCTTGGGGCCACTGTTGTGGAGGGGCACCACGTGAGCCATGCTCCAGTCCTGAGGTACACACCTCAAATGTAGTGAGGTATTAAATAGATCTGCCAAGGGTCCTGCAAGGACCTCTGCCAGCTCCTTCAGTACCCTGGGGTGGATGCCATCTGGGCCTGGTACCTTGTCCACCCTCAGTGCCTTCAAACCCTCTCGAACTCTGCCTTCCATGATTTTCCCATCTGTCACCACTTCCCCCCCCAGCTTCTGCCATTTCTCCCACCTTGAGTGTCACCCCCCCTTCTCTTTAGTAAATACTGAGCAGAAGTACTCATTTAGTGCTTCCGCCTTATCGCACCCTGCTTCCACCCAACCCCCCTCCTTTCTAATCGTTACTATGTGGTCCTTACAGCTTGTTTTCTCCCTGATGTACTTAAAGAAGTCCTTCTCCCCCTTCTTAATGCCTTGTGCCAGCCTGAGTTCTGTAGATGCTTTAGCTCCTCTTACTACCCTTGTCACCTCCTTCGATTCTGTCAAGTACTCCTCCCTGTCCTCCCCCCCCTCCCTGTTTTCTTGTACTTCCTAAAGGTAGCTCTTTTCCTCCTTACCTTTCCATGACCTCCTTGCTCAACCAGCTCAGTTTAGCCTCCTTCTTGCTCTGAGCTTTGCAGCAGGTTTTGGTTGCCTCCACTATCCCCAGCTTTATGAGCTCCCACCTCTGGTTAGTGTCCATACTAGATTGAATTCTGGCCAGGTACCCTTTTACCACTTCCCCCATCCCCAAAGTCGGCCTCCTGAAGTCCAGCACTCTTGTGCCAGATTCCACTCCTCTTTGCCCATATCCAATGTGAGCCATACTGAGTGGTGGTCACTCCTGACAGCGGTTCCTCCACTGTAAGTTCTCTCACAAAGTCCCCATTTGCCAGCACAAGGTCAAGGGTATTCCCTAACCTGGTTGGTTCACTGACCATTTGCAGCAGGAAGCTGTCCTGGAAGGCATCTAGCAGTACCTGCTCCCTTCTGTTCCTGGTTGCTGGGGTGCTCCAGTTCACTCCTGGCATGTTGAAGTCCCCCACAATCACCGCACTACCCTTCTCACAGGTCCCCCTGATCTGTCCCGCTAGTTCCCTGTCTAACTCCTCCATCTGAGATGGTGGCCTGTACACCACTCCCATTCTAAGAATCCTGTTCTTGGAATCCTGGATTTGCATCCAAAGTTACTCCATACTACCCTCCTCCCTCACACACTTCAGTCCTTCCTTCACATATAGTGCCACCCTTCCTCCTTTCCCAATCATCCTGTCCCTATGAAATAACCTGTACCCTGGTACAGACAGGTCCTAGTCATTGTATTGGGTGGCCCATGTTTCTGTGATGGCTGCAATGTCCACCTCTCCCTCTGCCATGAGAACCTGTAACTCTGCAGTTTTCCTCCCAAGGCTCCTAGCATTAAGGGTAACCACCTTCCACTCTCTCCCCCACCCTGCCCCCTTTCCTAGCATCACCAATAGTACTTGCCATTTGTCCTCTGTGACTTTTAGGGAGGGTAAGCTCATATGGTTTCCCAACCAGTGGTCTCTGCATATCTCTTCCCCAACTGCCACCCCCCACGCCTAGTTTAAATTCCCAACTTTCTCTATGTACTCCTCCATCCTCTGTTTCCACACCTTCTTTCCCTCCTCACTCAAGTGTAGTCTGTCCTTGGCATAGAGACTTCTGTCCTCCCAGGTTCCTCCACCCCCCCCAACAGCCCATACCCTTTAGCACAACAAAAGGTTCTTAGCCATCCATTAAATTCCTCTATTCTAAGCTTTATTGTTGTGCTTGCCTTTGGCACCGGAAGTATCTCTGAAAAAGTTACTGATCTTCCTGACCCTCACATAATTGTGCTAGTTCCTCAAACCTCCTCTGGACTATATCTACTGTTTTGTCAGCCAGGTCGTTTGTCCCAAGATGTATAATTAAATGAGGCTTGTCCCTACCCCTTCTAGCATATTTCAGAACAGACTGTCCCACCCTTTCCACTGTCATTCCTGGCATGGCCTCCACCCAAATGCGACTATGCCTCTCCTCTTGCTACCCGCCCTAACTCCTCTTAGTATTGAGTCCCCCAGCACCAAGATTCCACCCTCTTACTCCCTGCTTGCTTCCATTCATCTCCCTCTCATTTCCAGCTCCTCTTCTTCCTCCTGCACATTATTTCCCTTTACCCTGTTGCAATTCTCCCAGCAGAACTTCCCCTGCTCCAGTTTGGTCCAGGCATTTATCAATTACTCCTCTAATTTCACATTTCCTCCTCCACCTTCTTCCTCTCTAGCAGTGCACAACTATTTTCTGAAGACCCTTCACAAATGCCCCTCCCTCTCTCTTCATAGTAACTTGTTCTCTCCTTTCCACTCCATGACTTTTGCCACTTCTTCATTCCTCCTCACAAGTCCCTATCGCCTCCTTCCATTTGTCTTTTGTCTCCTAACCTGGTTTCCCGGCAATTGTTCTTCCTGGCCTGGGCCCCTTTGTCTCTGCTTCTCTTCTTCTGACCCTCTCCTCACCACTGTTGGCTTAAATCGCCTCCCTCATCTCCCCATTCTTCCTTCCTCCAGTATTGGCTAAACCACCCCAGTCTGCCTTGCCTGTCTTAGTTCCTCCTGCAGATCCTCAATCTCCTTTCTAAGTTTTTCTATGTGGTTGCACACTAAACATCCTCCCACCTCCAGGCAATTTTGAAAGATTAGTGCTGCCGCAGTTGTTGCAGCCTACCACCTACACCACATTGCTGGTGCCCGACCAGTGACCCCACCCTTCCAGATGCAGGATACGACACTCCCCAAGTCTCTCCTCTCCCCCCTCTATCAGTACAAAATATTTTCTTTATTTCCCTTACCTCCTCTGTTGCACACGTTTAGATATATTGAGCAACTGCTTGTTATATTCCTATCCTTCCTATCCACACTAAAAAAGAGACTCAAAGCAGCCACTGCACAACCCTCTTCAACTCCCACTCCTCCTTTCCCCAATGCAATATCAATGCGAAGAAGTAATAATGAAAGCTCCTAGATTTTCATTTACTTCCCTTCCCTTCCCTTCCACTGAGAGAGCAGTCACCTCTTCACTCGCTGCCGTTCCCTTCCTGGATGTCCGCTTCTGCTATGATAGGTGCATATCCTTTGCCTGTTTAAGGAAGTGATGTCAGAACCCCTGGTATAAAGGAAATAATGGACCAGGGGTGGGACCAGCCCAAGTCTTCCAGAAACAATGAGGTAGCTGAGGCCTCTGGTCAGACCATTAGCACCCTTCCCCTACTCTGCACTCAAACTTTGCAGCTAGTGAAGCCAGCAACAATGAATCACAATTCTACTAAAAGCCCCCAAAATAGGTTTGCTACCCAAAGAAACAGTACTCCAATTCAAACAGCTTCACCAACAGCACATCAAAATAGGCTTGAAATTAGAAGATATAGGTCTCCAAAGAAACAGACCCAGTTAAATCACACCAATTATGTTTTAAAACAGAAGAAATAGGCCTCTACAAATACAGCCTGCCACACAGTGAATCAAACAAATGAGCCTACTTATAGTTACCAAAGCAGGTTTCAAAATTCCAATAGCCCCAAACAATACCCTACTAGCCCCTTAGTAGTAAGAAAGAAAAGAAATAACCATCTACCAAGTCGAATCCACAAGAAACAATGTAAAACTACGGATCCTTCTCTCCTAGGGTGGGGAGCCCACCTGGGAGCTGTGACAGCTCAAGGGCTGTGGTCTCCACAGGAGTCTCTTCTTCATATCAGTCTCCTGGAACTCAGAGCTGTTTTTCTAGCCCTGCAGACCTTCTCAGATTCAGTCAAGGGCAAGGTGGTCCAAGTCAGAATGAACACCACCACCACAATGTGGTACATCAGCAAGCATGTAAGCACTCGGTCCTCGGCCTTGTGCACAGAGGCCAAGAAGCTGTGGTCTCTGGCCTATTCTCTTCAGACTTCTCTGGTAGCAGTCCACCTTCCAGAGAAATTCAATGTACTAGCAGATGCTCTGAGCAGAATTTCACAGGGACACCATGAATAGTCCCTGGATCCTCACATTCTGAAGGTTGTCTTCTCCAGGTGGGGCACTCCAGAGATAAATCTCTTTTGCTGGACAATCATCAACTTCCTCTGTTTTGTTGCAGACCTCCAGTCCTGGGGATGGTTCCCCAGGATGCTCTCTTTTTGGACTGGAAGGGCAGGTTTCTCTGTGCCTTCCCTCTGCTGTTCAGAGTTCTGATCAAGATCAGGACTCAACCCTGCACAGTGATACTGCTGGCTCCAGACTGGGCCAGACAGCCTTGGTATCCTCTACTGATGTCCTTGTCAGTGTCAAGTCCCCTGTCTCTGCCTGGGACATACAATCTCCTGTCCTCCTCCTAGGGGCAGATCTGGTACCCCAATCTCCAGTCTCTCCATCTCAAGGCCTGGCTCTTGAAAAGTTAGAATATGCAGCTCTACATCTTTCTCATGGAGTGCTAGATATTCTGAAGGTCTCTATGAAACCTTCCACTAGAAAAACATACAACTCCAAATGGAAAAGGTTCAGAATTTGGTGCTCTCAGAAAGGCATCCTGCCCGATTCTGCAGACATTTCCACAACCTTAGACTATCTGGGTCATCTCAATAGTTTAGGCCTTAGGCCTACCACTCTGAAGGTTCATCTAGCAGCTGTCTCTGCATTCCTCTCAGCAGGGAAGGGCTCTTCCCTGGCATTTCATCCTGTTTTCAGAAAGTTTTTCAAAGATCTGATTCACATTAACCCTCCCTTTAGGGAGCCTACTCCACCTTGGGATCTTAATGTCTGCATGGCTCAGCTAATGCAGCCACCCTTTGAACCTCTGGCTTTGGCCAAATTAAAGTACTTGACCTGGAAAACTGTGTTCCTGGTAGCTATTACTTCTGCCAGGCGGATTAGTGAGTTACAGGCTTTGTCAGTGGAACCTGACTTCATCTCCTCCTATAAGGAGAAAGTGGTCCTCAAAACCAATAGGAGATTCTTGTCCAAAGTGGTTTCAGATTTTCATCTGAACCAGTCTATATATCTCCCTGTGTTTTTCACTGACCATTCTTCTTCAGGTAAAAGAAGGTTACACAGTCTGGACGTTAAGAGGGCCCTTAGCTACTATATTAGCATACTAAGGCACATAGAAATGACTGTCTTCAGTTGTTTCTCATTTATGGTGAAGTGGGAAAAGGTAAGCCTGCCACTAAGAGAACTATTGCCAGGTGTTTTTTTTCTTGTATACAATTTTGATATGACAAGTTGGGTAGGATGCCCCCTTCAGGCCTGAAGGCTCACTCGACCAGGGGTACAGCTGCTTCTCTAGCTGCAGCCAGAGATATACCTTTGTTAGAGATCTGTAAAGCATGTACCCTCCCTCTTGGGTGGGATAGATATTATTATTATTTTTCTGGTGTTTTACTTAAATATTGTCACTACCTTTCTTTCTTGGGTTCTCGACTTGGGTCTTTTGGGGCCCAAAAAGAAATATTTTGCCCTTTTGCTATATTTTTAACAATTTTCATACTTTAGTATATTGGTTAGTTAGAGTTAGAGTCTAATGGTTACACTGGGAAGTACCACAGACAGAGGTTTGAAAACTAAGCTCGAGCTCAACATTCTATGCTTCTGCATAGAGTTAACTCTTTCCTCTCCGGGGTAGTTCAAGTGCTGGGGCTGACTGCATTATGTCTGAATACAGCAAGACTCCATTAGAAGGAACAACATTACTATGGTGAGTAATTTTTTTATTTTGCCAACGGGGGAACCCACTCCCCATTGGCAGTGTGTAACCCCCCCCCGCTTTTATTGCCTGCCGACGGGGTGCCCAATCCTGGCCCTGGACATCAGGGCTTCTTGTGCCCAATCAGTGGCTGCCACAGCTGCCTCTCACCGCATGACTTGGCAGAGACTCTCCTGCTTCCTGGCAGATATTCAGCACAAACTAGCTGATGTGCCTTTCCTGGGCACCGACCTTTTCGGCCCAGGTGTGGCTGGTCACCTTCAGCATATTGAGCAGTCCAATGCCACCTTGGACGCTACTTCTGCTAAAAGTCCTTCGAGTAAGAAGCAGCAGAAGAAGAAGCCTTTTCAGCACTCTTCCCCTGTGGCCCAGCAACCATCCTTTCATGGAGGGTAGCAACAGCAGCAGGCTTAAGCTTGGTGCCCCCGGCCCAAGCCTGGGCCCTCACAGGCCTGTAAAGGAGGCAGAGGTTCAGGTCCTGGATCCTCCTCCTCCTCCAGGTCTGCTCAGTGACGGCACAGGGGCTGCCACCCCCTCTCCTGTCATGCCAGCTCTGGGTCCTCCCGTGGGAGTCTGGCTCCACCTCTTTCTGCCTGGTCCACTATCACCATGGACAGGTGGGTTTTGGAGATGGTCGGTCAGGGACTGCCTTTGGAATTCGAGCAGTACCCTCCAAGTCAAGCCAAGCCCCTCAGGAAGAAAGAGTATCCACCCATACTCAATCAGCTTTCCAAGACGAGATCACTCAGCTCTTCCTCAGTAGACCCAGGCTTTGTCTCCAGGTACTTCCTGGTGCCCAAGCAGACAGGGGGCTAGTGCCCCATTCTAGATCTGCACAACCTGAATCAGTATCTCAGGTCACAAACCTTTCAGATGGTCACTCTGTCCCAGATCATACCATCCTTGGAGCGAAACGTGGTTCTGTTCACTGGATCTGCAAGATGCAATCTTTCACATCCCAATCCATCCATCTCATTAGTGGTTCCTCCACTTCGGAGCCAAAGGGACCCTATATAAGTTCCGAGCCATGCCATTCGGCCTGTCATCGGCCCCATGGGTCTTCACCAAATGCATTTCAGTGGTGGCAGCCCACCTCAGGCATTGGGGGGGGTCAGAATTTACCCCACCTCGATAATTGGCTCTTAGCAGATCCCACCCAGCAGGAGGTGGAGAGGTCCAGGGACCTGGCCCTCCAGACCTGCTCCCAACTTGGCCTCTTGATCAACAAGGCCAAGTCAGAACTTGTGCCTTCCCAGGTGATGTGCTTCATCGGGGCAGAGCTCGACTCTCATCAAGCCAGAGCTCGGCTCCCAGCGGATAGGGCAGAGGTTCTCTCTTCCTTTGCCCAGTCATTTCTGGTTGGGCAATTGCGCCCTGCCCAGGACTTTTTGCACCTTCTGGGTTACATGACGGCATGCACCTCCATAGTTCGTTAGGCCCAGTGGCCCATGCGCCCCCGCCAATGGGAGCTGGCCACCCAGTGGACTCAGTGCCACAGTCATTTTGACCAGCTGATCACTGTAACCCAGAAGATGTGGGACACTCTCCAATGGTGGACCGCCCCAGACTGGTTGTAGGAAGGGATCTCGTTTGTCCGCCCCGAGCCAACGGCCATCCTCATGACCAGTGCTTCTCTCGTGGGCTGGGGAGCCCACATGGGGGACAAAAGGGCCCATGGGTTCTGGACCCCTGAAGAGTCCCAATACCACATCAACCTCTTGGAGCTCAATGCTGTCAGCTTTCACTCCTCAGCTCTGGGGTCAAGTGGTTCAAGTCCAGATGGGGACAATACCATGACCATGTACTACCTCAACAAATAGGGTGGCACGCACTCCTGTCTGCTTTGCAGGAAGGCACTCCGCATCTGGACCCTTGTCAGCCGTCTGGAGGCGGATTTCCTAGCCATCCATGTGGCAGGAGCCTCAAACCATCTGGCAGATGATCTCAGCCGCTTAGGCCAGACATCCGATGAGTGGTCTCTCCATCCAGAGGTAGCTTATAGCCTGTTCTCCCACTGGGGCAAACCGATGGTGGACCTGTTTGCCTCCAGGGACAACAGCAAGCTGAGGATGTTTCATGCCCGGCCCCTCAGCAGGGCTCACTGCTGGAGGATGCCTTCTCAATGCCATGGACCCCAGACCTATTCTATACCTTCCCACCATTTCTCTTGATCCACAAGGTGCTCCTCAAGGTGAGGAGGGACAATTTGAAGGTGATTCTGGTAGCCCCAGACTGGCCTTAGGGTGCTTCTGAAAGCCATCTCTGCTTTCCGGGCGCGGGCCTGTCAGGTGATGTTGGTGCAGGAGATGGTGATCGGGTGCTTTTTCAAAGGTCTGAATCACATACCCCCTCTGGTTTGTCAACTTCCACCTCCGTGGGATCTATTGCTGGTACTGGCAAAACTCATGGGCAAGCCATTCGAACCAATGCAGAAGTGTACCTTATCACATTTGTCATGGAAGTCGGCCTTCTTGGTGGCTGTCATGTCTGCCAGAAGGACAGGGGAGCTCCAGGCACTTTCGGTGGACTCCCCTTATCTGGTCTTCCATAGGGACAAGGTTGTCCTACGCCCCCACCAGAAATTCCTTCTGAAGGTGGTGTCAGAGTTTCACCTTAACCAGGTGTTAACTCTGCCAGTATACTACCCTAATTACGCCTCAGAGGCCAAATACAGGCTCCATACATTGGACCTGAGATGAGCCCACTCCTGTTACAAGGAGGGGACGGTGGAAATTTGGGGAGAGGTTCGCCAGCTGTTTGTCACCTACGCTGAAGCCGCATCTGGCAGACCTGCAGCAAAACAGACTATTGCAAGGTGGATTACATCTTACATAGATATCTGCTATAAGTTGGTGGGCATGTAGCCTCCCAGAGGGATAAGAGCTCATTCTACCTGCCATACCGTTGCATCGGTGGCTGCTTCCAGGGACATGCCTATCCAGGAAATCTGCCGGGCTGCTACCTGGAAGTCAGTAAACACCTTCATTACCCATTACCACATTGACCTTGAGTCACGCTGTGATGCTGGTTTTGGGGCTTCAGTTCTCCAATCTCTGTTTCCCAAGTAGGGGGTGTGCACCTTGCCTCCCTCCTACTGGAGAACTGCTAGGAGTCTGCCAATAAGTGTGGATGAACAACACATCCACGATCCTAGAAAAACAGGTTACTCATCTGTAACAGTAGATCTTATCTGTGTCAATCTTCACCATTTATCACCTTTGGGTATATGGCCGGAGGTCACGACCCCGTGGGAGCTCTTTTTTTTTTTTTTGGATAGGCGCAGTCGACGCACCGATGGCGCCACCCTCGAGGCTGACGCACTGCATGGCACTTGGGGGTTGGCCGTTAGGTGTCATCGACCCCACCCTCCCACCAGTTCTTCGTCTCCTACTGTAGAGGTCTCACCTCATGAAGAGCTCCAGGCAGCTACATTGGGCCTAGTCTTCATCTGTCTATGCTGAGTCTACCTGCCAGTTCCGTTTTGCCCTACTCAATGGCGCTGTTTGGTAAGATTGTTCCTTTATTATTTTCAGTGACGTCGAGTCTGTTTTTTCATTGTTTTTTTTTATTGTTTTTTTTATTTAGTTGTTTAACCAGGTATAGCACACTAAGCTGAAAGCTTTTTTACAGGAGCGACCTGGGAGCACAAGGAGGTTAAGTGACTTGCTCAGGGTCACACAGTATGCAAGTGGAAGCTGTGGGATTCAAACCCAGGTCTGGTCTGCTGGATGTCACCAAATTTGCAGCTCAGAGCCTTAGACCACTGCGCTATACTGCCTCCTTTTCCATCGGTCATGTCTAGGTCAGAGGGTAAAAAGTTGTTGAAAGTGGGGCGGCCTCATATCCGTCGGTGCCCGTGCGGCCGCGAGTACTCTGTTACCAACCAGCATGATTGTTGCCTTACTTGTCTTGACCCACTTCATGACATGGATTTGTGCAATGCCTGTTTCTCTGTGGATCGTCGTGTTCTGGAACAGCACGTGGAAAGGTGAACGAGTTCCACAACTTTTGAGATGGAGTGCGCTTTTCGTCGGGTCAAGCGCGGTCTCTGACCTTTCCTCCGGGTCACCTCGGTTCTTCTGGACCGCGGAGGAGGGGCTTCGCTTCTTGTAGCCTCACCTTGGCGAAGCCCCTTCCACGGTGCAGGAGGCCCAGTCTGTTCCCCTAAGTTACAGCTCCAGCATTCGCCCTTTCAGAGGTGAAGACTCCTCCAGTGTCGTTTCCTCGGGCTGGAAAGCCTGGGTTGACACTATCCTCAACACCATCCGTCAGTGCTGTTTTGGGCCTCGGTGCCATTCGTGGTGCCATGGGCCCTAATGGCGCTGTGGTCTGCGCTGGTCCATCGCTCAGTGCCGTATCTGCTGCTGACACTGTTCGCGGTGCCGATAGTGCTGTCGGCACCATCAGAAGTTCTATGGCACCATCTTCAGCTGTTTCTCATTGCAGCACCGGCGCCATGGGAACTGTCACTCTTGGCACCGAGTCATCTGTGTTGCTGTCTGCGCCGTCCCTGACTCCGGTGCTGTTCATGGCTCCGTGGGGGGGGGTGGACAGCGCCATGGCGAATGTCAACTCCGGTTCTTCTGCCACTCTCGGCACCGTCTCTTCCTTGGGCACCATTCACGGTGCCACAGGGAAGTTCAGTACTGCCCCTGGTGCGGACACCTGGACTGGCACCTCTCTCACGCCAGACAGGAGCAGGAATCTGCGTGCAGTCTGGCACCAGACTCCGGTCTCTGCCTCCTCAGAGGTGGACTTCGAGTCTGGTACTTACCAGCTGTCCGACTCTTTGGAGTTGGCAGCCCACATGGACACCCTGGTGGTTACTTCGGCTGACCGGAACCAGCTTCCCTCTGAGGAGTGGGTGATAGCCGCCGAGTCTGGGGTCAGAGGTGCTGATCAGCAGGTGGTGGTCCAGGCCACTATTGCCCTGCAGCCTAGGCTTGGAGGCTTTTCTGCCCCCTCAGTTAGATTGCCCCCCTCATGTGGTGTGCCTGGATTGCCCAACTTTAGGGCCAATCGGAGTGCCCTCGGGAGGGGAGGGTGCTACTTCCTGGGTGGTCTCCTCAAGGACTGACCAGGGTTGTCAGCTGCCCAGGCTGGTGTTTGTGAGGTGAAGGGCTCTTCAAACACCATGAAGTCTTGCTATATTACAACAAAAGCAGTCAGCCACTGCAGCTGAACTGCCCCGGAGAGGAAGGAGTTAACTCCAGAGGATCTGGAGTTCTACAGCGCGAGGGGCGCTGTGCCAAAGCTCTATCTGGCAAGTTTCAAATGAAACTGTCAGATTCTTTACTCCGCTTCACTGAACAGTCGCTCCGGAGATCAGCTCCTTCAGCTCGGTTCATTCTCAGTTCAAAGTATTTTGATTCATTTGAACGGCAAAGTTATTATTTTACGCATTTCGGTTAAAAAGCTCTGTCTGGTAAACCGTAAATCACAATTTAAAGTCTGTGGAAAGTTAATTATCGGTTCGGTTTGAACCGATCGGTTTGCTTATTTCAACATTTTAAAGTGTTGGTTGGGTTTTTTAGAGTGCGGTTCCCAGTTCTTATCGGTTCTAAAAAACCCTGAATTTTAGTAGGTTTTTTCAAATACCCGTGACACGGTTAGGAACCGATAAGGGTGTCTTGCCTGGCACTGCCATCAAAAGGGTAAGTTTTGGATAGGCTGGCATTATGTCTGAGAAACCCAAAAGAAAAACCGGGCCCACTGGGTTTCAACACTGTGATGTCTGTGGGGAAGCCTTTGCCAAGGCTGACCCACACGCCACTTGTGTCTATTGTCTGGGGGCTGACCACCTCCTGTCAGACTGCCAGGTGTGTAAAAATTTCCCTGCAGCCACCCTGGAGAAGAGATTGGGCCGGCTCAGGGAACGAGAGGCCAAAAAGTCCGCTGACCCGGATGGCCAGCCCGGTCCAGCACCCACTGGACCAGAGGGAGTGCCCTCTGACCAGGGCGAGACTTCTTCGGGCAAAAGGAAGGCTGGTTCAGAGGAACCAGTCCCAGTTAAAAAGACAAAGAAATCAGTAGGTTTGGAGTCCAAAATTGTGTCTCCAACTGCTGCAGAGATAGCTAAAGCCATTCAGATTGTCCAGTCACTGTCTCAGGGACCTGTCAGAACCACCAACAGTTGGTAAAGAGTTGGTTCATTCAGTTCAGTGGTTCAGAGTATGATGTTGAGGATTTTTATGAACCACAGGAGGGGAGGAGGAATTTGATCAATATATGTGTGGCTGGAGGGTCTGGGCGTGCCCATTGAACTGGACATTTCTCCAGACAGACCTTTAGAATCTCCTCCTATTCTGTCTGAGTCCCCTTCTCATTTTATGTTTTACAAAAAGGTTGCAGAAACCCTCCAGCTTCCTTTAGAGGAGGCTGTGGATGAGCAAGAGGAGCCTGATTATGTAGAAATGATGGATATACCAGAGTCTAGGAGGTTGTCTATTCCTTTGCATAAGTCATTTAAGAAGCAAACAACAAAGATTTTAAAAAATCTTCATTCTGCCCCTCCTATAGATAAAAAATGGACAGAAGGTATACTTTGTCAGGCTCTGATACAGACTTCCTCACTGAGCAGTGTAGTCATGTAGGTGTGGTGCAAGCTGCAGCCTGTGACAAGGCTAATATTCCTCTGGCCTCACATCCTCCTGATAAGGATTCCAGGAAGATTGATGCCATGGCGAAAAAACAGTATATGGCAGCTTCTTTGGGACTCAGGCAGGCAAATTATATGGCTGTGTGGCTAGATATCAGAAATCTAGATGGGACACAGTATTGCAGTTAGCCAAGCAGGCCCATGGCCAGCTGGCTAGTGATGGAACAGGTGGCTGCTGATGGCATTGAAGCCTCTAAAGTTCAATTTCATACTGCTGTTGATGTTAATGATGTCTCCTCTAGGGTCATGGCCACTTCTGTAGCTTTCCGTAGGGTTGGCATGGCTCAGATGCACTAATCTGTCCCAAGATACTCAGTCAAAGGCTATGGATTTTCCTGTAGTGGAAATTCTCTGTTTGGGAAACAAACAGAAAACTATATGAAAAGATGGATGAATACAGAACTACTACAAAGTGCCCAGGCTAAGGAGGCATGCCACGCCACAAGGCATGCTCCAGAGGTAGGGGCAGGCCTTTTCACAGGCCTTTTACCAATTTCAAGCCTCCTCTGCTGTTGCGCCAGAGGGGTTTCTTCAGAGGCAGGGTAGACGAGGCACAAGTAAACTGTCTCTCTCCTCAGCCTAAGGTTGTTGCTAAGCAGGCACCCTGATGGGTGCCCAGGCCGATTCTCCTGTACCAGGTGGGGGCAGGTTGGCTTATTTCAGCCAGAACTGGCTGTCCTTAACTTCGGACAGATGGGTTCTGGAGGTAATAAGCCAGGGTCTAGTTCTCAGCTTCAAACACTTTCCAAAGATGAGAGCCAGACATTTTCCACCAAAATCCTTCAGAAGCCCTTGCTTTGGAAGCAGAGGTTTCTTCTCTTCTGGACTGCAAAGCAGTGGAAAGGGTTCCTCCTTGCCATCAGGGCAAGGGGCTTTATTCAAGATACTTTCTTACCCCAAAAAAGACAGGAGAATGGCGGCCCATTCTAGATTTAAGGTACCTGAACAAGCATCTTTTGAAACCAAAGTTCAGAATGTTGACTCTGGCAATGATATTGCCTTCTCTAAGGCCAGGGGACTGGCTAGCTTCCCTGGACCTCAAGGATGCCTATTTTCATGTCCTGATCAGGCCTTCTCACCGAAAGTACCTCAGGTTCGAACTGCCCTCAGGCCATTACCAGTTCAGGGCAATGCCTTTCGGCCTTACCTCTGCGCCAAGGGTATTCACAAAATGTCTCGCTGTGGTAGTGGCTCACTTAAGAAGGCAAGGGGTTGCTGTGTTTCCCTACCTGGACGACTGGCTCATTGTGGGTCAGTCTCCAGATCAGGTAAAATCCCACTTGCAAGTCACCCAGCAGCTTCTCACTTCCTGGGATTCCTGCTAATTTACCAAAGTCAGTTCTGGAACCAGTTCAGGTCCTAACTTTCATAGGTGCAGAATTGAACACAAAGTTAGCCAGGGCATTTCTTCCTCGAAAGGGTAGACAGACTCATGGCCTGGCATCCTCCTTTCCCATGCGAGTCTCTCGACCAGCAAGGCATTTTCTGCAACTCCTGGGGCACATGGCTGCTTCCACAGCTGTAGTGCAAGGAGCAAGATTCCAGATGAGGGACATTCAGTTCCATTTGAGGGCCTATTGGTCTCAAAGAAGGACCCCTTACCAAATTGGTCCCAGTGACTCAAACTCTGATCCTGGCCCTCCACTGGTGGCAGGTCCAAAGCAGTCTAAGACAAGGGGTTCCCTTCATTCCCATTTCCCACTCCCTCACCCTCACCACGGATGCCTCCCTGTTAGGGTGGGGAGCTCACTTGGGCGACCTGTCCACTCAGGGAGTGTGGTCTCCTCAGGAATCTCTGCTCCACATCAGTCTTTTGGAACTCAGAGCTGTCTTTTTAGCTCTTCGGGTGTTTTCAGTTTCTGTCCAGAACAAAGTGGTTCAAGTCAGACAGACAACACCACCACAATGTGGTACATCAACAGCAAGGGGGCACTCGGTCTTCAGCCTTGTGCACCGAAGCAATGAAGTTGTGGTCTCTGGCTTACTCCCTGAACACCTCCCTGATAGCAGTTCATCTCCCAGGGAAGGACAATGTCCTGGCAGATGCCCTCAGCAGAATTTCTCAGGGCCATCATGAATGGGCTCTGAATCCACAGGTGCTGGGGTCTGTCTTTGCCAGATGGGGCACCCCTCAGATAGATCTTTTCACAGCCCCAGACAACCACCAACTTCCTCTATTTTGTTGCAGGCCTTCAGTGCTGGGCTCAGTCCCTCTGGACGCCTTTCTGTTGGACTGGAAGGGGAAGTTCCTGTATGCCTTTCCCCCCTTTCCTCTTCTTTTCAGGGTGCTAGTGAAAATCAGATCTCAACCTTGCAAAGTGATTCTGATTGCCCAGATTGGGCCAGACAGCCCTGGTACCTTCTGCTTCTGTCCTTGACAGTCCACCCTGCCCTGAGCCTGCCCAGAGTCCACGACTTGCTGGCCTGTGCACAGGGGAGAGTGTGGTATCCGGACCTCAAATCCCTCCATCTCAAGGCCTGGCTCTTCAGGAGTTAGAATTTGCTGATTTACACCTTTCTCAAGGTGTCATGGATATTTTAAAGGCTTCAAGGAAGCCTTCCACTAGGGCCACTTATAATTCTAAGTGGAAGAGGTTTTCCATCTGGTGCTCTGAGAGGCAGATTATTCCAGAATCTGCTGATCTTCCCATTCTACTGGACTATTTGGTCCATTTAAATTCCCTAGGCATTAGGCCAGCTACCTTGAAGGTTCATCTGGCAGCTGTCACTGCTTTTGTGTCAGCAGGGAAGCCTGCCTCCCTTTCTTCTCACCCTGTGTTCTCCAAGTTTTTAAGGGTTACTTCATACTAACCCCCTTTTAGAGACCAGCTCCTGCCTGGGACCTGAATGTTGTATTGCTCAGTTAATGCAACCTCCTTTGAGCCTCTGTCCTCAGCAGAGCTCAAGTATCTAACGTGAAAACTGTTTTCCTAGTGGCTATCACTTCTGCCAGGCCGCATAAGTGAATTACAGGCCCTGTCAGTGGAAGAAGATTTTATCTCTTTCCACAGAGATAAGGTAGTCCTCAGGACTAATAGAAAGTTTTTGCCTAAGGTGGTTTCAGATTTCCACCTGAATCAATCCATCTCTCCCCAGTATTTTTCACTGAGCATTCTTCCTCAGGTGAGAGGAGACTGCACAGCTTGGCGCTCAAAAGAGCCTTGCTACTATTTGGAATGCACCAAAGGTCACAGGTTCGAATCCTCCAACTCTTTTCTTACTTTTGACGGTTGGCAAAGGAAACCTGCCACTAAGAGGACAATTGCAAGGTGGATTGTCTCTTGTATCCAATTTTGTTACCAAAAACTAGGTAGAGAACCCTCCTCAGGACTGAGGCCCTCCACCAGGGGTACAGCTGCGTCTCTAGCGGCTGCTGGAGACATTCCCATTCTGGAGATTTGTCAAGCTGCTACCTGGAAGACAGTTCACACTTTTACCAAGCATTATTCCCTGGATGTCCAGTCCAGGAGATGCTTTCGGTTTGGCACAGCTGTGCTTCAGAGCTTTTCAGTAGGTTTCTGACCCTCCTCCATGGAGGTACTGCTGTGTAATCTGCTTTTGTTATAATATAGCAAGACTTCATGGTGTTTGAAGAAAAAATTACTCACCTTAGTAATTGCTTTTCTTCTCATGGAGTCTTGCTATATTATAACCACCCTCCCTCCTGCCCCTCTCAGAACTTCTACTTGGGTAGGGGTGGCAAATTAGTGCAAGCACTGTGTCATGCCATTGTAGTTGTTTCCTTTACCCTCTTTCCTTTAGGGTTAGGGAACTAGGTTGTTTCATTTAGGTTATATATATTGACCCCCTTCCTGGACTTGAGTCTTGGGGGGGAAGGGGGGGTTCCTAATGGTGCTTGTCAAGGGTGGTAAAACGAACTATAATACCATTATTCATTGTTATTATGGCTATTGGTGTTTCTTTTGTTGTTTATATTGTTGTTATTACTACTAGTAGGTAGCCATTTGGCTAGTGTAGAGTTTTCCACACAGACTTCTTGTTTAATGTTAGCTTCGTAAAGATCTGACAGTTTCATTTGAAACTTGCCAGATAGAGCTTTGGCACAGCGCCCTCGCGCTGTAGAACTCCAGATCCTCTGGAGTTAACTCCTTCCTCTCCGGGGCAGTTCAGCTGCAGTGGCTGACTGCTTTTGTTATAATATAGCAAGACTCCATGAGAAGAAAAGCAATTACTAAGGTGAGTAATTTTTTCTTTCGGACTCTGAGGGGTCGAGGGGGTCAGGGTTTGATGAGGTGACCCTTTTCTGGGACACACCAGGGTTTGGGGAGGAGTCGCAGCGTGGACCCTCGCCCTTCCTTCTCAGTCTCCTCGGGAGGGCCCTGGCCTTTGGAGGGAAGGGACAGTCCTTCTGGGTTTACACGATCCCGGTCACCTCACAGGGGGGATTCTTCAGGGCATGGCCTAGGCAGTTCCAGAGTGGTTGATCAGCTGTCAGTTGTTGGGCTTTCCGGAGTTCCTCCTTCCCTTGAGGCTTCCAGTGCACTCTCTTGCCCGGACAGAGGATGATCCCTTCTGTTGTGGACTTAGCCCCCATGCCTCTGTCGCCATCTCCTGCCCTCCCAGGCGTTCATGGTCCTACCGGACCTCTCTCCTGGGAACAATTCAGGGGTGCGGCTGCTTACTTCCCTACTTATGTCAGGGCCATGGACGAGCTAGTGTTCCACCCTCCCCCCAAGCAGTCAGCCTCTGGATCTCCGAGGTCTTCTGCTTCCTCATCCTCCTCTTCTGGGGGAGAGGAGCCTTCTGTCCACATCTCCTCTGCTGCTGATCTTGCTGAGTATCAGCGTTTCCCCGTGAGGATGATGGAAGACCTGCGTATCACCCCCCCACTCAGCACAATCCAGAGCACTTGATGCGTGCCTTCTTAGGTGGCTTCAGTGTGGCCACCCTTATGGTATCCGCCTGGCCTGCTCCTTCCAGGAGGCGTCATTGTGGTTCTGGCAAAGACCCTTTTCTGGAGTCCCAGCCCCTAGGGATCTGAACCAGAGGTACTGTCCCAGTCTCCAAGTCGTATGCCTCATCCTCAGTCAGTACTGACGCAGCTGTACACTCCCGATGGGCTTAGCGCCCTCAACCATGACCGGCTCCCAGATCAAGATTCCGCAGATTTTGACTTCTGGGGGAGGAGGACCTTCTACTCGGCACGGTTGTTACTCTCACTTTCTGCTCATCAGGCCCACTATGCTTCCTATGATAGCTTCTTGTGGTCCAGGCTAGGTCAACTCCTAGCCTCCTTGCCTGATTTGGAGGTAACCAGATAAGCCATTGCACTGTCTGCACATGGCCTGGAGCTAGCAAGGCACCAAGCAAAGGCATCTTATGACACCAATGAGGTAACTTCCAGGGTCATAGGGACAGTGATCTGCACTAGGCGGACAGCATAGCTACGTCTTTCCTGGTTGTCACTCTTGGCCCAACATAGGGTGATTTCCTCCTCTTACTGGAGAACCCACTTTTTCTCCCGTAGAGCGAGGCAACGTCTGTTGGGGCAACCTCCTGCCCCCTCTGGGGGGGGTCCCCATCTCACTCTCCCCAGTCTCGGGCCTCACCAGGCCCGTAAAGGTTCTCCCTGTCGGTGTTTCACCCACTGGGAGCTAAGGGACATAGCCCTTTAGGGTCTTGGGCCCCCTTTGGGGGGGGGCTCAATACTCACCCAAAGGTGATGAATGGTGAAAATTGACACAGATAAGATATGAAAATTACATACCTACCGTAATTCTTTATCTTTCTTTGTATCTTCACCATTCATTACAAATCCCACCCTCCATCCCCCTGGGGCCTCAGTCTCTGGGTCCCCCTCCCTCTGTGTGCCCCCCCCTCCTTTCCGCTGGTCAGATGCAGAGTGACCTTGGGCACACTGAGAAATTTTTCCTTCGCCATCTGGCGGGGAGAGAGGGATCAGGGGAGGGTGGCTCCCTCCTCAGTGCCTTGGCTCCACCCCTTTGGGGTGGGATTTGGTGGCTGCCCTCTCTGTCTCTATCTCCCCCCCACCTCTCTCTCTCTCTCTCTCTCCCTCCCTCTCTACCCCTCCTCCCCCCTTGTCCTTAGGGACTCATCCCTCGTTTTTTAATCAGGGAGACTTTTTTTTCTCTTCCCTATTCCAATTATTTGGTTTTGAGGGAGGACAACCCTGGATTCCTGTCCACTTCTGTCCCATGATAGCCTTTAATGCTTCTGCTGGAGTTAGTTGCCAGTAATTCTGTGCCTTCAATTCTGGCAATATAGCCTTGTTGTTACTTCTAGGCAGTTCTTAAATTCAGTTTAGGAACAGTTTGCGAGTCCGGGGTATGTCCTCTCCCTTCCCACTTCTTGTTTCCCTCCCTCCTTCCTTCCCTTTCCTTTTCTGATTCCAGAGATTTGGGCCCCTTCTCAATCCCCTTAGTTTTTCTCCATCTCCTGTCTGTCCTCTCCGTCGTTTATTTCTCCTTTTGGTTCATATATCTTTTCCTTTGTCTGTCCCTTGGACTTCTTTGTCCCCCCGAACCCTTTCTTACTCTACGGTGACTCAGAACTGGTGGGAGGGAGGGGTTGATGACACCTAAGAGCCAACCCGTGAGCGCCACACAGTGAAGTCGGCCTCGAAGGCATAGCTGTCAAGGCATCGACTCCTCCCATCCAAAAAAAAAAAAAAGCTCCCGCAGGGTCGTGACCTCCAGCCACATACCCAAATGTGATGAATGGTGAAGATGCACAGAAAGATCAAGAATTACGGTAGGTACGTAATTTTCATTTCTAGGAGTGTTTCATCCACACGGACCCACCCGATCTCCCTGGCTGAGAATGCACAAACCTGGCTTCCAGCTGGCTAAGATCTGGCATCATGGGGCAGAGCTGAGGGTTATGCCACCCAGGTGGGTGGGAGGAGCCAGCTTGAAGACTTCCAGCGATCCTTAAAGGGAAAGGGGACAAGCCAATAAGTGTGGATGAACAACATATACCACTCTTAGAACTACTGTTACAGGTGATTAACCTGTTTTTCTGGATGTCTATGCCTGATAGTTAACTTTCTTCGGCAGGACAGTCCTTATGGACTTCTGTCTTGAGTGAGCTCTGTCTCCTACCACCCTCCTTGGCGGGGGGGGGTTGATTTTTAGCTCAGTACTCCAATTAATGTGAATAAGTGGTGGAGACTTTTAGTCCAGGAAGATTTGGAAATTACGTACTTACTGTAATTCTTGGTCTTGGATGAAGTCGCTACCACTCATTCACAAGCCCAACCACCATCCTCCGAGCTCACTCATTCTGTTTTGGTCTTCACTTCCTTGTTGAGGTTGTGAAGACATTGCTGAATTGACCCTTCTTATATGGGTCATCCGGGCCTTCACATGTCCGGAAGTTAGGATTAGGTTTTCTTTCATTAGTGTATGCTGCACCTCTTCGGTCGAAAAGGTACTTAGATGGTTGGAGAGTCGACGCCGAGATAGCCTCTATGGTGTGAGCTAGTCTTGTGGCACTGCGCATGCACAGTCCTGCAACGGCGCCAGCCCTCCTGAAGATTTTTGGCTCCTGCAGGATCCTGGCACCTCTGACATAGTCCCATTACTGTGAATGAGTGGTGGAGACTTTATCCAAGAAGATCAAGAATTATGGTAAGTACCTCATTTCCATTTTCTGCTTCTTCAGCAATTGGCAGTGGACCCCCCCCCATTCCTTTACCTTTCTGTTACGACCCCCTGTCCCAGGAGAAGGGCACGCCTGTCCATCCAGGGCTGAAGTCCCTTTACCTCCATGCATGGCACCTTCTGGTATAGCTGCTTCATGTTGTGGTGTTTCACCTAGGGTAGCCCAAGTTCTCATGGAGGCCAGAAAGCCTTCCACGACAACCAGTTATGCTCTGAAATGGAGGAGATTTTCCATCTGGGCCACCTCGAAAGGTCGGGACCCTTTTCGTGCCCCATCCCTCAGGTCATGGAGTACCTCTTGCAGTTCTCTGACCTATGCTTGAGTTACTCTTCTTTGAAAGGTACTCCTTTCAGCCATTTCCGACGACCACATTCCAGTGGAAGGCACAACTGTTGCCCAGCTGGAAGTTTCCAAAATATTTCTGAAGGAAATTCTCCAACTGAACCCTCTGGTGCGTAACCCTGCTCCACCGTGGGACTTGAATTTTATTTTAGAAAAACTCACCTTGCCTCCTTTTGAACCAGCTGCAAGTTGCGACGTGCGCTGTCATGGTAAGTGCTCTTTTTAGTTGCTGTTACTTCTACTTGAAAGATTTCTGAGCTTCAGGCCCTGATGTATAAGGAGTCTTTTTTGATCTTTCACAGAGACCTGGTGGCTCTGCGTACTAATCCTAAGTTTTTACTAAAGTAGTTTCCGAGTTTACATTGAATCAGACCAGTCAACTACTGGTGTACTGCCCTGTGTAGTGTAATCAGGAGGAGGCAATTCTACACACCTTACATGTTCACAGAATTTTGGGGTACTATACGAATGTGACAAAATCAGTCCATAAGACAGATCAGCTTCTTGTTTCCTTTGTGCTCAAAGGAGAGGGTGCTGCTGTTTCTCAGCAGCATTTGTCCAAGTGGTTGGCAAACTACAAACTGCATTATTTTCTGCTACCAGAGGTACAACAAACCTTTGCCGGGGAAGAGTCAGAGGGCAATCTACCAGAGGCACGGCTGCTTCTGCTGCTTGTTTCAAAAATGTGTCCACTGCTGACATTTGTGCTGCAGCTGCTTCGCACTCCATCCACACTTTCACAAGACACTAGTCTGGACATTGACTCTAGGCGCAGGGCTGACTTTGGACTAGCTATCCTTCAGGGCCTCCTTTCATACTTCCCTTTGTCTCTGCAGATCTTTCCTGCCTTCCGTGTTTCAAACTTGTCTGATTTACACTGCCTGGAACTCCATCCTACTGGTGAATACCTACTGCAAGAGCTCTCTCGAAATAAGATAGTACAGTTACATAAGAACTTACTGTAACAGTAGATCATTGAGAGAGGCTCTTGCAGTAGGTATCTTTCTAGGAGCGTGGAGATGTTATTCATCCATGCTCTTTGGCATGTCCCGTTCCCTTTAAATCTTGCCGGAAAGTCTTCAAGCTGGCTCCTCCCACCCACCTGGGTGGTAAATACCTTGGCTCTGCCCCAAGATGCCAGATCTTCCTTTCTGCTGGAAGATTCAGGTTCCCTCATGTTAACTCCAGCCATCATAGACCCTCGATTTGTTTAATCGGTTTTTACTGAATTTAACTCTCAAACTCGTCAGTTTTTGATTCTGCTAATAGCGCATTGGATAAGGAGGACAAGTCGTCCTCCGGTTTTCGCCGGTGTACATGTGGCCAGAAAATATCGCGTACCGATCCCCACCTTACCTGCGTGTACTGCCTAGGTGTCGGTAATGACATCACCACCTGTACCTTTTGTTTGGCTTTCCATCCCAATGTCCTCGACAACTGCATGGCGTGCCTTAAGCTGGGGAGACTGGAGAAAATGAACCTGCCAGTGAAATTGAAAGAAGCGAGGTGGGCAGTTTCTGCGCCCGCAGGATCCTCCGAGCAGCTCGAGCAGATGGAGGCCTTTGAAGAAGAAGCTGCCCAAGCTTCGGCTACCCGAAGTTTCTTTGTGCCTCTGAACCTCGGTTCTTCCTTCACAGGTTCCTTCAGGGAGATGTGCCAGTCTCTCCCCACCAGGGGTGAGGTGCCCTTGGGCTCACACTCCTCCCACCCTCGGAAGAGGGACAAGGATCCAGCGTCTTCAAAAAGGAGGCGTTCCTGGGACCAAGAGAGGTCCGAGTCCCAGAACACTGCGACCTTGACTTCGGTCGAGATCCCTTCCTCGACTGCCAGCTTCACGGATCTTCCGTCTGGCCAGGTGGAGACAGAGGGATTGGCTAATCCAGATGAGATTGTTCTTGAGCCAATCGAGCCAATTTTGCCAACTCCAGTCGACGATTCTCTAGAGAAGACCATGTTCCTTTCTTTCCCCGATGACGAGACACTTCCTTCGGGTGTTCCCATCAAGGGAATTGATCCGGAGCCTCGATTTTCACCGAGCCCAGTTTTGCCCAATCCTGATCAACCCCGTCGGTCTTGATCTCGGACTCAGTCTGCTTCTTTGGTGGCAAAACCAAAGAAAGGTCACCGACATTCATAAAAGAAGCGCCGCCACAGGTCCTCATCCTCCTCGGATGAGGACAGGCTTCGGCGGAAATTCCGTTGACACTATGAGGAGCTTATGTGGCAACAGCTGATTTTGGCCGGACAGAAGCTGGCTACGCTATCCAACCCGGCCATTACTTGACCTGTGCCTTAAGGGCCGATGCCGACCCCTTCGCACCCAAAATCTTCAGTTCCTCCACCTGCGGGGCCGGCTGTTATTTCTAAGCCCATACCGGTCTCACCACCAATTAGGGTGGAACCACCACCTAAACAGCCTATCTCGGGGGCTCCTTCAAAAGGGGACCATCCAGATACTGGGCTTCCCCAACGTCTGTCCATCACTGCTACTCCTGACCACCCTCGGTGTGTCGAGGGAGACATAGGCGGGAGCCACTGTACCCAGACTCTTCAGATTCGGATGCCACTGGTTTGCACTCCCATCCGGGTGATGAGAAGTCACTCTCGGTGGGCCTGGAGGAAGGTCCTTCCTCTTTTCAGGGCCTCCTCTGCCTCATTTCCGATTCCACTGGAATACCCCTGGAGTCTATCCAGAAAAAGGTAGAGTACCCCCTTACAGATATCCTTTAGAGGGGGAATACCCTGACGGAGGCCTTCCCAGTGGCTGAAGTCATTACTGGTCCAGCCCTTGAGCATTGGCAGCATCCAGCCTCCTGCCCAGCTCCATCTGCCTGTATGGCCCATAAGTATGCGGTGCCTATGGGATCCCTACCAGGATTCACGGAACATCCCTTGGCTGAGAGCCTGGTGACTGCTTCCATCTTTAGACATACTGGTGGCTCAGCTGACACCGACCAACCTCCGGACAAGGAGTCCAAGAACATGGACCACTCTGCCCGCAAGGTCTATGCGGCCTCTTCCTTGGGCCTTCGTCAGGAGCGTTCAGCTGTAACCATGGCACAGTTCTCCCATGCCCTCCTAGGGTCACTGGATGAAGTACTTTCTCACCTCCCTGCGTACTTTCTCACCTCCCTGCGGACATGCAGAACATGGTCATGCAAGTCTGTGATCAAGGCCATGCTGTTGCCGAACAGCAGCTTCAGACGGCCCTGGACATTGGGGATTCTTGTGCCCACTCTTTAGCAGCCACAGTGGCCACCTGCCACAGGGCTTGGCTGCAGTTATCCTCCTTTCTGGCAGATACCCAGCACAGATTAGCTGAGGTGCCCTTCTTTGGTACAGACTTGCTCGTCCCAGGAGTGGCAGGCTACCTTCAGCGTATTGAACAGTCCAATGCCACCTTGGATGCCACTTCTGCTAAGAGTTCCATGGGCAAGAACCAGCAGAAGAGGAAGCCTTTTCGGCAGTCCTCCCCTGCGGTCAGGTAGCCCTCCTATCAAGGAGGACAGCAGCACCAACAGCAACAGCAGGCTCAAGCTTGGCACCCTAGGCCTAAGCAGGGCCCTCAACAGCCCCGTAAAGGAGGCCGAGGCGCTGGTCCAGGAGCTTCTTCCTCCTCCTCTAAGCCTGCTCAGTGATGGGTTGGGAGTTGCCACCCCTACTCCCGTCACACCTGCCCTGGGTCCTCCCGTGGGGGGGGTCAGCTCCGCCACTTTCTCTCCACCTGGTCCAATATCACTTCAGACAGGTGGGTTCTAGATGTGGTCAGGCAGGGACTGCCTCTGGAATTCGAGCAGTACCCGCCCAGCTGAGCCCGCGCCCCTCGGGAGGAAAGGATCTCAGCTCGCATGCAGTCAGCCCTTTGGGACAACATAGCTCAGCTCCTCCGCAAGGAGGTGGTAGCTCCAGTGTCGGATCCACTTGCCCAAGTGGATGCAGGGTTGGCACCCCATTCTAGATCTCCATGACCTGAATCAGTATCTTAGGTCTCACACCTTCCAGATGGTAACTCTGAACCAGATCATACCATCCCGGCATCCCTGGAGTGAAACATGGTTTTGTTCTCTGGATCTGCAGGATGCGTTCTTTCACGTCCCAATCCGTCCGTCCCACCAGCGGTTCCTCCACTTCAGGGTTGAGGGGACCTTGTACGAGTTTCGAGCCATGCCATTCGGCTTGTCATCGGCCCCATGGGTCTTCACCAAGTGCATTGCAGTGGTGGCAGCCAATCTTCGGCATCAAGGAGTTCAAATCTACCCTTATCTCAATGACTGGCTTCTGACAGGTTCCTCCCTTCAGGAGGTGGAGAGATCCAGGGATCTGGCTCTCAGAACTTGCTCTCAGCTTGGCCTCCTGATCAACGAGGCCAAGTTGGAACTCGTGCCATCTCAGGTGATGGGGTTCATCGGGGCAGAGCTCGACTCTTGTCAAACCAGAGCCTGGCTCCCAGTGGACAGGGCAGAGGTTCTTTCCTCCTTTGCCCGATCATTTCTGGTTGGGCTCTTGCACCCTGCCCAGGACTTTCTGCACCTTCTGGGTTACTTGGTGGCATGCACCTCAGTGGTCCGTTGGGCCAGGTGGCACATGCGCCCCCTCCAATGGGAGCTGGTCGCCCAGTGGACTCAGCGTCAGGGTCAATTCGACCAGCTGATTACGGTAACCCAGAAGATGTGGGATGCTCTGCAATGGTAGACCGTCCCAGAACGGTTGCAGGAAGGGATCCCATTTGTCCGCCCCGAGCCGACGGTCGTCCTCACGACTGATGCCTCTCTCATGGGCTGGGGACCCCAAATGGGGGACAACAGGGCCCATGGGTTCTGGACCCCCGAGGAGTCCCAATGCCACATCAACCTGTTGGAGCTCAGAGCGGTCAGACTGGCACTGTCAGCATTCGCTCCTCAGCTCTGGGGTCAAGTAGTTTAAGTCCAGGTGGACAATACCACGACCATGTACTACCTCAACAAACAGAGCAGCATGCACTCCCATCTGCTGTGCAAGAAGGCGCTCCATATCTGGACCCTCGTCAGCCGGCTGGAGGCGGATTTCCTAGCCATCCATATGGCAGAAAGTCTTGAACCAACTAGCGGATGCTCTCAGCCGCCTAGGCCAGACATCCCACAAGTGGTCCCTCCATCCAGAGGTTGCTTACAGTCTCTTCTCCCATTGGGGCAAACCGTTGGTGGACCTGTTTGCCTCCAGGGAGAATGCTAGGCTGAATCTGTACCATGCCCACCCCCCTCAGCAGGACTCGCTGCAGGGGGATTCCTTTTTGAGGCCGTGGAACTCAGGCCTCCTCTACACCTTCCTTCCATTTCCCTTGATCTACAAGGTGTTACTCAAGGTGAGAAGGGACAAGGTGAAGGTGATTCTGGTAGCCCCGGATTGGCCACGCCAATTCTGGTACCCAGATCTCCTTAGCCTCAACTGCAGGCCCCCGGAGCGGCTTTGCACATGCCCGGACCTGATATCTCTCAACCAGGGGAAGGTCTTCCATCTGGACCTTCAATCCCTGCACCTCACAGCCTTGTACCTGAGTGGCTAGAGTTCCAGGCTCTGGGTCTTTCCAAGGATGTCTACACTGTGGTGGAGGCAGCTCGCAAAGAGTCGACCAAGAAATGTTATGTCTTCAAATAGAAGACATTTTCCATTTGATGTCAGGGTAAGAGTCTGGACCCCTTACCCTGCTCTGTGGCTAACATTCTAGACTACCTTTGGTCTCTTTCCAAAGGGGGTCTGCGCCGACATTGGCACAGGCGACAGTGGTCGGGCGCTTCTTCAAAAGCCTGGATCACATACCCACTCTGGTGTGTGAAACTCCACCTCCGTGGGATCTCTTGCTGGTTTTGGCAAAGCTCATGGGCAAGCCATTCGAACCCATGCACAAGTGCGAGCTCTTACACTTGTCGTGGAAGATGGCCTTCCTGGTGGCTATCACGTCAGCCAGAAGGACAGAGGAGCTCCAGGTGCTTTTGGTGGACTCCCCTTATCTGGTCTTTCACAGGGACAAAGTTGTCCTACACCCCCACTCGAAATTTCTTCCAAAGGTGGTCTCAGAGTTTCACCTTAATCAGGTGCTTACTCTGCTGGCACACTACCCGAACTACACCTCGCATGCCGAGTACAGGCTCCATACTCTGGACCTGAGATGTGTTCTCTCCTACTATAAGGAAAGAACGGTGGAAATTCTTGGAGAGGTTCGCCAGCTGTTTGTCACCTACACTGAAGCCTTTTCTGGCAGACCTGCAGCCAAACTGACCATTGCAAGATGGATCACATCATGCATAGGTCTGTGCTATGAGTTGGTGGGCAAGGAGCCTCCCAGAGAGATAAGAGCTCATTCTGCCCGCCATACTGCTGCTTCGGTGACTGCTTCCAGGGAATCTCTGTCCAGGAAATCTGTCGGGCTCCTACCTGGAAGTCAGCAAACACCTTTATTTCTCACTACCACCTCGACCTTGAGTCATGCCAGGATGCTGGTTTTGGGGCCTCAGTTCTCCAATCTCTGTTTCCTAAGTGGGGATGTGCACCTTGCCTCCCTCCTCCCGGAGAACTGCTAGGAGTCTGCCAAAGAGTGTGTATGAACAACATATCCTCACTCCTAGAACAGGTTACTCACCTGTGACAGTAGTTTTAGGAGTGGTGTATGTTGTTCATCCACACGCACCCACCCAACCTCCCTGGCTTTAGGCGCATCACCTTGCTTCCAGTGGGCTAAGATCTGGCATCATGGAGCGGAGCCACGGTATTTACCAGGAGTGGACGGTCACGAAGAACATATTGAGAAGTCCAATACCATGTTGGACTTCACTACGTCTGCCCAGAAGGAATCCCAGGGTTCCAAGAAACAGAAGAAAAAGCCTTTTCCCCCTCCTGTCCCTTGGCCAAACAGCACCAGTTTCAATCTGGGCATCAGCAGCAGGCCCAGTCTTGGTGCCCCTGGCCTAAGTCAGGCACACAGTCTGCACATGCAAACCAGGAGGGGAAGGGTCTAGGTGGTTCTGCTTCTGCATCCTCCTCTTCTAGGCCTGCTCAGTGACAGGATGAGGGTGGCCAGCTTCTTACCCATCACGACTGCTCTGGGTCGTCCCATGGGGGCCAGCTCCACTACTTCCTTTCCGCCTGATCCGCTGTTACCACAGACAGGTGGGTGTTGGAGGTGGTTGGTCAGGTACTGCCTCTAGAGTTCGTGCAGTACCCGCCAAACCGAGTCACACGCGAGGAAAGGGTCTCAGTTCACACTCGGTCAGCTCTGACAGATGACATAGCCCAACTCCTCCACAAGGAGGTAGTGGCTCGAGTCACCGATTCCCCAGTCAACCCAGGGTTCATTTCCAGGTACTTCTTGGTCCCGAAATGGACGGGGGGCTGGCGCACCATTCTGAATCAGCATGACCTGAACCAGTATCTCAAGCAGTGCACCTATCGGATGGTAACTCATCCCAGATCATACCATGTCTCGAGCAAAATGTTTGGTTCTGCTCCCTGGATCTTCAGGATGTGTTCTTCCACATCCTGATCCATCCATCACACCGAAGGTTCCTCTGCTTCTGAGCGGAGGGAACCCTCTACAAGTTCCAAGCCATGTTGTTCGGTCTGTCATTGGCCCCCTGGGTCTTCACCAAATGCATTGCAGTAGTGGCAGCCCATCTTCGGCGTTGAGGGGGTCAGGGTGTACCCTTGCCTCGACAACTGGCTCATAGTGGGTCTCTCCAGGTTGGAGGTGGAGAGGTCCAGGGATCTGGCCCTCAAGACCTGTCTCGAACTTGGTCCCCTAATCAATGAAGCAAAGTCAAAACTTGTGCCTTCGCAGATGATTTGCCTCATCAGGGCAGAGCTCGACTCTTGCCAAGCCAGAGCCTGGCTCCCGGCAGACAGGGCGGAGGTTCTCTCCTTCTTTGCCCAATCATTTCTGGTTGGGCAGTTGCATCCTGCCTGGGACTTTATGTGTTTCTTGGGTTAGTAATGGTGGCCTGCACCACTGCGGTCTGTTGGGCCCGGGGGCGAATGCATCCCATTCAGTGGAGCTTGGCCAGCCAGTGGTCCCAGCATCTATGTCATTTCGACCAGCTGGTCACGGTAACCCAGAGGCTTTTGGATGCTCTCCAATGGTGGACTGTCCCAGAATATCTGCAAGGAGGGATCCCATTTGTCCGCCCTGAGCCGACAGTCATCCTTACAATCAGTGCCTCTCTCACGGGCTGGGGAGCCCACATGGGAAACCACAGAGTACATGGGCTCTGGAACCCCAAGGAGTCCCGATGCCACATCATCCTGCTGGAGCTCTGAGCAGTACGGCTGGCTCTGGCTGCATTTGCGCCATTTCTGCAGGGTCAAGTGGTCCAAGTCCAGACAGACAACACCACAACCATGCACTGTTTCAGCAAGCAGGGCGGCATGCACTCCCGGCCTTTGTGCAAAGAAACGCTCTGCATTTGGACCCTCGTGAGCTGACTGGAGGCAGATCTCCTAGCCATCCATGTGGCAGGAGCCTTGAACCAACTGGTGGATGCCCTCAGCCATGTAGGCGAGGCACCCCACGAGTGGTCTCTTCACCCAGAAGTAGTCTGCAACCTACCTGTTCTCCCTGTGGGGCACCCCTCAGGTGGACCTGTTCGCCTCAGGAGAACAAAAAGCTGAGGCTGTGCCATGCCCCCCTCAGCGGGGCTTGCTGCAGGGGATGCCTTTTCGAGGCCATGAACTGAGCCTCTTCTGCACCTTCCTCGATTGCCCTTGATCCACAAGGTGCTTTTCAAGGAAAGGCGGGGCAAGGTGAAGGTGATCCTGGTAGTCCCAGATTGGCCACACCAGTTCTGGTATCCAGATCTCCTCAGCCTCAGTGACAGGCTCCTGAGGCACCTCCCAGCACACCTGGACCTGAGATCAGTCAACCAGGGGTAGGTATCCCATCCGGACCTTCAATCCCTGCACCTGACAGCCTGATATGTGAGAGGCTAGAGTTCCAGACTTTGGGTCTTTTCAGCGATGTCCTCAGTGTAGTTGAGGCATCAAGGAAGGAATCGACCAGGACGTTCTATGCCTTCAAATGGAAAAGATTTTCCATTTGGTGTCAGCGCAAGGGCCTAGACCCTAGTTCCTGTCCTGGGGCCAGTATTCTCAACTACCTTTGGTCCCTCACCAAAGGAGGTCTCCAGATGACTACCCTTAAGGTTCACCTAGCAGCCAGCTCTGCTTACCAGACACGGGCTGGTCAGCAGTTAGTGGCGCAGGAGACAGTGGTCTGGGGCATTTTCAAAGGCCAGGATCACAAAGCCCCTCCAGTGCCTGAACCTCCACCTCCATGGGATCTACTGCTAGTATTGGCTAAACTCATGGGCAGGCTATTCAAACCTATTGACAGGTGTGAGATGTTGCATCTGTCATGGAAGACCACATTCCTGGTGGCTGTCACGTCAGCTAGGAGGACTGAGGAGCTCCAGGTGCTGTCGGTGGAGTCTCCTTACCTGGTCTTCCACAAGGACAAGGTTGTTCTGTGCCCCAACCCGAAGTCCCTACCGAAGGTGGTGTCAGAGTTTTACCTTAATCAGGTGTTAACTCTGCCTGTGTTTCACCCGAACTACACCTCGGAGGCTGAGTACTGGCTCCATACTCTGGACCTGAGACGACCGCTCTCTTATTATAAGGAGCAGACGGCTGAAGTTCGGGGAGAGGTTTGCCATCTGTTTGTCACCTACACTGAAGCCGCACCTGGCAGACCTGCAGCAAAGCGGACAGTTGGCAAATGGATTACATCTTGCATTGATCTCTGCTATAGGTTGGTGGGTAGGGCTCACTCCACCCACCATACTGCAGCTGCGTCAGTGGCTACTTCTTGGGATGTCCCTATCCAGGATGTCTGCAGGGGTGCTACCTGGAAGACAGCAATCACCTTCATTACCCATTACCACATCGACCTTGAGTCACGCTGGGATGCTGGTTTTGGAGCCTCAGTTCTCCAGTCTCTGTTCCCGGAGTTGGGTATGTGTGCCTTGCCTCCCTCCTCCTGGAGAACTGCTAGGAGTCTGCCAAATAGTGTGGATGAACAACATATCCATGATCCTAGAAAAACAGGTTACTCACCTGTAACAGTAGTTCTGGGAGTGGTATATGTTTTTCATCCGCATGGACCCACCCGACCTCCCCAGCTATGACGCACAGCCTAGCTTCCAGCGAGCAAGATCTGGTGTCATGGGGCGGAGCCGAAGGTTATACCACCCGGGTGGGTGGGAGGAGCCAGCTTGAAGACACTCCGACTGATCTTAAAGGGGAAAGGACATGACAATTAGTGTGGATGAACAACATATACCGCTCTTAGAAAGTACAGTTATGTAAAATCTTACCGTAACAGTAGATCTTCGAGGAATGTCTCTTGCAGTAGGTAATTACTTCTGGGAGGTTCCAGCAGAGGGCACTGTCGCATGGCAGCTTCTTCTAGCAGTTTCCACCAGGGGCCACCCACACATGATATCATCTTCCTGTTTCCTATGTAAGTGTGAGCGGTTTCTGGTATCCTCAGTTCCCCCCGCCAGATTCAGCTCGCAAAGGCAAGAACTGAGAGGAAGTCAAGGTACCAAGGAGTCCCAACCCTAAGTCACTGGACCAGAATTTGCTGTTTTAGAGAAGGAGGGGGATGAGGGCGGGATTGCCCCTACCGCAAGAGACATTCCTCGAAGATTTACTATTACAGTAAGATTTTACGTAACTGTACTATCTTCCATGGAATAGTCTCTTGCAGTAGGTAATTACTTCTGGGAGATTCCCCAGTAGTTATGTCCATATGGGAGGACAATTATTATAGGAGACCTTGTAGGACTGCACGATCGAAGGACGTCCTACATCTCAAGGCAATATCAAGATTGTAATGCCTTGTAAAAGTATGGATTGTGGACCAGGTAGCTGCATTGCAGATGTCTGAAATGGCGGGTTCTTTGAAGCAGGCCGCAGTAGTGGCCATAGCTCTAGTAGAGTGAGCTTGGACAGGTCCAGGTAAAGTCTTTTTGCAACAAAAGGTAATACAATTCGCCAACCATGAAGACAAGGTTCGTTTAGCAACAGGAAGCCCTTGTCTGCTGGAGGTAAAGGTAAAGAACACCTGTGAGGTTTTCCTAATCGACTGGGTACGACTAGTGTAATAGCGTAGAATACGATGGACATCTAAGGTATATAATAGATGTTCACCAGGATTAGAGTGTTTAGGGTAGTACACCGGGAGCTCCAAGGATTGATTTAGAGTATGTTCAGAGACTACTTTAGGATGAAAGGAAGGAAGGGTTGGTACAAAGGACCACCCTGTCCTTGTGGAAAATCAAGTAAGGTTCCCTACACATGCTGGCATGAAGCTCGGAAATACGGCGAGCTGAAGGAATAGCCACTAGGAACATTTTCCATGAAAGGAAATGGAGATCACAGGTGGCTGCTGTCTCAAAAGGTTTGAGGGTCAGTTTTTCAATAATGAAATTGAGATCCCACAGAGGAGTGGGTAATCTAATAGGAGGCTTAATATGTATAATTCCTCTCAAGAACATTTTGGCTAAATTATGTTGGTACTGCGTCTTGCCATCTAAGGGTTCATGGAAGGCCGACATGGCAGCCAGGTGGACTTTGATGGAGGAGTAACTTAAGCCTGATTCTGATAATGAGGCCATGTAGTTTAAGACCTTCGTAAGTGGACATGAGTACGGGTTCAGGGAGCAAGAGGCCAACCATATGGAAAAACATTTCCATTTGGAATTACATGTTTCTCTAGTCGCTGGCTTACGAGAAGCCAGAAGAATGTTAACAACAGGAGAGGACACTTGGAGGTTTATTTATGAATGCATCCTCAGGAGCCAAGCGTGAAGATGAAGACTCTTCAGGCTGGGGTGTAGGAGGGATTCCTGACACTGAGTCAGGAGGTCCGGTCTGATTGGCAACTGAATGGGGTCTCTGACTGACAGTTGTTGTAGTAGAGGGTACCACAGTTGGAGAGGCCACATTGGTGCTATTAGAATCATGGAGGCCGGCTCTATGTGAAGTTTCAATAGAGTCCGTTGTAAGAGAGGGATGGGTGGGGAAGGCATATAAGTAGAATCCTGTCCAAGGTTGGGAGCGGGCATCTATAGACCTTCCCCCATTGCTTGGGATAATGGAGAAGTAACTGGGGAGCCAGTGGTTGACTGGGAAGGCAAACAGATCCAGCTGTGGGGTTCCCCATAGATCGAAGATATCTTGGAGTACTTCCTCGTGAAGTGTCCATTCGTGAGCGGACGACTGGTGACTTAGTTGGTCCACTAACTGATTGCACTATCCCAGTAGGTGGATGGCCATTAGCGTTAACTGCTGTCTGATGGCTTCCTTCCAGACTGCAAGGGTTTCCAGGCAAAAAGTGCATGATCTCATGCCCCATTGCTTGTTGAGGTAAAACACCACTGCAGTGTTGTCTGATTGAACAGGGCTGGAATGCCTGAAGGGCAAGACAGACCGCTTTCATCTCAAGGAGATTGATATGAGAGTGATGGGAAGAGGCAGTCCACTGGCCTTGGGTCTTATAAGGACCTAAGTGTGCACCCCATCCATCCAGGGAAGCATCCGTGGTTAACATCTGCAAGGGGGAGGAAGCAGATAGACATTCCTTGACATAAACTGGTTTTGATTGTCCACCGCATCAGGGGTGGTTTCAGGGAAAGAATGACTGTGATTTTGTCGTCGAACTGTCCAGTTTTTTGAGACCATTGATTCTGAAAGGTCCACTGGACAGGTCTCATATGAAGGCAGGAAAATGCCACTGTCGAAACGGCGGCTGACATGTGACCCAGAAGGCTCAGCATTTGTCTGGCCATGACTATTTTCTGAGTCTGTATCCATGAGGCCAGAGATATAAGAGTGTTCTGACGAGCAGGTGGGAGGTAAACTCTGGCTGTGACTTTAACGCAGCTCCAATGTACTGCAGAGACTGCATCGGGTTTGGACTGGACTTCAGCCAGTAGACTGTTATCCTTAGATTTATTTATTTATTTATTTATTTAAGAGATTTACCAGATAAGCATACTGAGTGGGAGCCACTCATTTCCAGATGCGACCTGGGGGTTACATACATCCAATACAAATGGTGCATAGGCAGTGGTGCATTATCATTGAATGCGCTCAGAGTAATGGCTAGGGAGGCAAGCAGAGCTTCTTTGGAGTCTGCTTTAAATAGCCAGTTGTCTAGGTATGGAAAGACAAAGTGTACTTTCTTCCATAAGGCTGCAGCCACCACTGCTAGACATTTGGTGAACACTCTTGGGGGTGAAGAAAGGCCAAAGGAGAGTGCTCAAAACTGGTGGCTCTTACTTCAAGAGGGCTCTTGCAGTAGGTATTCACAGATAGGACTAAGCCGCCAGGCGTCAGGACCACATGGAAAACTTCTAGCTAGCAGTCTCTGGCAGGGGACCTCCCCCACATTAGGTGACCGGTGTCAGATGACATCGGTATAAAGGGGCGGTCCCCCATGCCCTCCTTTCAGTTCTTTCCCACCGTCGGCTTGTGAAAGTTCCTCGCGGAAGAACAGCGCTCATCAGTATCTTCGTCGGTTGTAAAGTTTTCAACTTTTTTGACCTTTTTTCTTGAATTTTTTGGTTTTCTCATACAATCTGCTGTGTATGTTGTCCCCGATGCCCTTCAAATCACATAAAAACAAGTGTGACTTGTTTGGTTGCCAGCTTCCACACAAGGATGACCACTCCTTGTGCCTCTTCTGTCTAGGCCCAGACCACCCCATGGAGAAGTGCCAGCACTGCCAGAAATTCAACTCAGCTACCCACAAGTGAAGGCAGCAGTCCCTGGAAGCCCATCTCCTCAAACAGAAAATGGTATTCATGGAGAAGGAGTTGAAAAAACTTAGGCAGGCGTCCATCTCCCCTGAAGGCCACAAAAAGAAGCGTGAGGAGAAGCACCAGGAGCGGGATTCATCTTCCACAGCAGCCGCAACTTTGGCTGGAGTCGCATTCTTACTGATATTATCCCCTCTGGGGGATCGCTCCTTGACAGCCATCTTTGTGGCTACCAAGAAGGCATTGCCCCTCCCGTCAGGCTCGTGCTCTGGCTCTTCAGAAGGCCTCTGCTCCCGTCAAGGCCGCTTCTCCACCACGGCCTTCTGGTCTGAACTGGTCCGGTAAGTCGGACGACGGTCCCACCGACGCCCGCCCAGACAGGGCTGCTAAGCTGCTCACCTCCTTGGGTGATCACCCAGCCCACTCCCCTTCTGACAAGGCCACCATTCCTTCATGGTCTTACTCAGACAGGGAATCCAGTAAGTCGACACTGGCTCCTCTGACGCACGCCCAGACACTGCTGACGAGATGGCCACTGGCTCTTCTGACAACCACCCCGCCAACCTGCCTGCGTCAGGCCCTATCATCACGCCTGATGCCCCAGGCTCTCTGCAATGGATAACCCCATTGCCTACTGAGGTCCCCATGTCCTGTCGGTTCACACCCGGGGATTTCAACCTTCTTTCCCCGGTTGAGACTGACAACCTTGGGACGCTGCCATCAGGGGTCCCCCTCCGATGCCGGCCAACTCGACGACACCGTCCGGCATCCCTTTGCCTGATGGAAGACCTGTTCCTCTGTCAGGACCATCAGACCTGTTTGGTGGTCTCACTACGCTGGGCCCGATGCCCGCGGGACCGACACCTCCTCCATCTGGTCTGCCAGTAGGGCCTTTACCAGGACCTTCTGCGCTGTCAGACCCCTGGCACCAGGGTACCCAACACAGCAATACCCAGTGCTGCAGTACCCGGGTTCCTCAGTATCCGACGCCACAGTACCCAACGCCGCACTTCCCGCCATCAGGCTATGGATACTCTTATTATGGGTCCCCACACTACCAGTATCTGAGCCCTCCACCTCCGCCACCCACTCCTTAGCCGTTGCTGGATCTGAAGGAGTGAGGCCAAGGTACAGCTCACCAAGGAGGTCGAGAGTCATCTTCCGACATCAGTACCTACACCAGACCCCTACGTTGGAGACGGGAGACTCCCTCCCCTTTACCGGACACCAAAGGAGAGCCTTCTGGCACCTGGGGTTGGGAGGACACGCACCACTGGGGGATCCCCCAGAGGGGTCATTCTTCTTCTTCTACCTCAGAACCATCTGACTCAGATTCTGAATCCGACCACTCTGATCATAGAGACAAGCCCCATACTCCAGGAAGCTCAAGGTCGAGGGACCCTCCAATGTCCCCTCCAGAAGCTGCTTCTTTTCTGGAGCTCTTAAGGGAAATGCAGGAGACAAATCAGTGGAGCCAGACCCACAGTGTAAGAAACTCGCTGCTCATTTGGTTCTGCCTGAGACCGCTCTCACACTGATTCCACCCTGGATACAGCCTCATGCCAATCTTGTTTCTACTATCTGGAAACAATCATCTGCGCTAGCCCCCCTTCTGAGGAAGGTGGATAGGCTATACCAGGCTCCGGTGGGTAAAGACTTCCTTAGTCTTCACCCCAGGGCGGATTCGGTTGTGATCAGCGCCACCCACGGCCGCTGTGCCAACCCCAGACATCTGAGCTCATCCCCACCTGATGAGGAATCCTGACTTCTGGATCAGTACGGGAAGAAGATTTACTCCTCTTTGACCTCAGGTATCAGGGCCCTTAACTACGTTGGCCACATGGGGGATTTCCAGAAGTCCATCCTTAGCCAGGTGGACTCCAAGCTGGACTCTGCCTGATTCACAAACTAAGCAGGAACTGGGAGACCTGGTCTATTCTGCTTATTTGGCCTGTAGGCACATGCTTCGTGTCACCTACGATGCAGTGGACACAGCTAGCAGGAGCTCGACTTTTGCCGTAGTCCTATGGCGTCATGCCTGGCTCCATGTGTCAGGATTGGTCCCTGAAGTACAGTCCGCTATACAGGATGTTCCCTTCAGGGGCTCAGTGCTGTTCAGGGGTGATGTCTTAATAAACAATAGCAACACACAGAGGGGTCGAACACCCAAGGGCCTCGCCCTTCCTCACAGCAGGCTCCATCCAGAGTTTATGTGAGAGTGCCTCTGAAGCTGTCGGCTGGAATGATTATCTATGCTGTTTCCCTAATCCACTACACTGATAATCCTTATTTATCCACGATCAAACATACCCAGACCAGGCAAATCCATAAGCGGCTACTAAGCAGGCTAATTCAATACCTCAAGAAGCTATTATTGCTTCTACTACTGTGTTCTGGAAATGTCGAACTGAACCCAGGGCCCGCCTGCTGCTCTAAGCACACCAGCAGACCTCCATCAATGCAAAGGTATCAGCTTCCTCCACATGAATGTTTGTAGCTTCCTCAAGAAGCTTGACTTGATCCAGATCTGGGCCTTTCCCCTGATTTCTTTATGATTTCAGAATCTTGGCTTACACCATCAACTCCAGACAAACTTATTAACGTACCGGGTTACAGCACCTACCGTTATGATACACCTATCGGGGGGGAGTCGTCATATATGTTAAAGAGTAGATTTTCAGTCACAGTTGTCGATTGCACCTCAAAGGCCAAAAAATTTGAATTTCTGGCATTATAAAATGGGCAAAGGATTTCAAGCAATCTGATTGGTTGTTAGCCATGCATTAGATGTGTCTAATGCACAGCTAAAACTAGAACCCCCATTTAGAATACACAGGCTCATTTTATAAGCGCAATAAGCCACTCCGGGGATGTGCATTAGACAGTTCTAATGCATGGCTAGGGGACTGGACGCACTCAGCCTGTGGCCTCATGCCTCACTACGTCCCCCTAGCCATGCATGAGAATTGTCTAATGCACATCACATCGTGTCTTATTGCTTACCTAAAGTTAGCCCTTTCCAACAAAAAGGCGCTCCTTGTTGCTGCATGCTACCACCTGCCAGCTGGTGGCCTAGCCCTCCTGCCGCACCTCCAAAGCCTTATCAATTCAGCTAACACCAAGCTTATTATAATGGGAGATTTCAGTCAAAACTGAAACAATGAGAGTTCTAAGAAGCTCCAGGACTTCTGTGATACAAGTGGGTTGTCACAAATAACTCCTGAAATCACCAGACCCAATGGAAAAAACCCTGAACAAGGCTCCCTACTAGATCTCATGTTAGTCAACAAACCCCACAACTTTTTGCATACTAGAGTCTTCTCTAACGCTCTAAGTGATCATTGTGCCATCGCCTGCCTGAAGCATTTGCCCCTAATAAAATCTGCCTCTAATTTCACCTTGAAAAGATGCCTGAAAAAGTTTTGCCAAGATATCTTCCTGACAGACCTGGGTAACATCAGGTGGCAGGATTTCTATCTAGCCCCCACACTTACTGATGCCTTTAATATCTTCCACAGCTTCTTAAAAGACCTAATAGACAAATATGCCCCCTTAAGGCTGATCAAGTCTAAAAAACAACCGCCTGGTTGGTTCTCCTCTACTCTGAAGAAAGCTCTCAAGGATAGAGATTTTTGGTGGAAAAGGGTGAGAAAATCCTGGCTGGAGGCTGATTGGATAGCATTCTGTACCTCCAGAAACGCTTGCACTAGATTAATTAGATCTGTAAAATCTAAATACTTCCAAACTGCATTGGAAGACAAAAAAATGATGCTACCAAATTTTGGAGCATCCTCAGAGAAGTTAAAGAACACACTACTGACACCTCCTTCTCGCAAAATAGTGTCCAGTGGGTCTATTTGCACAGACAGGTCTGCAATATTAGACCGGCTCAATGAACACTTCACCACAGCGGGGCTAGCCTTTGACACCTCACCAATTAATAAGCTCAGCCCGCCAGGGGACCCCACTGCTGTCCCCATTGCTAACAGCAGCCACAACATATCTCATCCCTCCTTCGGCTTCGATACAGTCACGTTTAAGCAAGTAGAAGACCTCCTATGTCATTGGATACAAAAAAGAGTGCCGTGGCTGACAATATTGAACCGTATTTCCTAAAACTGTGTCATTGCTACTTAACGGACCCATCACCCACTTATTCAGTATCTCCCTGATGTATGGTGAGCTACCAGTGCTCTGGAAGACTGCACATATCATACACTTTTTTAAAGCTGGGGATTAGAGTGACCTGAACAATTACAGACCTATATCCATATTATCTACCCTATCAAAATTATTGGAAAAAATCATCAACACCCAAATTAAAGAGTATCTGGCATCACAGAAACTACTAAATCCTGCACAGTCTGGATTTAGAGCCAAACACAGTACAGTTACTGCCCTTGCAAAAGTAACCACTGACTGACAAATTGCCCTAGATGCTAAGAAGTATGTGTATGCCCTCTTCCTTGACTTTAGTAAGGCATTTAACACTGTGGACCATGATATTATGCTTACAGTGCTGTGCAATATCGACCTTGATACAACTGCCATTAAATGGTTCACCTGTTACCTTACCAACAGGTTAAAGCATCAGGTGAGTTCTCGCCATTAAAAACACTTCTACGAGGTGTCCCCCAAGGATTGATCCTGAGTCCGATCCTGTTTACAATTTATATTAATAACCTTGATGCCAAACTGTCCACAGCTAATGTGCACATATTCGCAGACGATAGTGTCCTATATACTTCTAGTCCATCCCTGGATTCAGCCTTTGAGAACCTACAGCAAGACTTCATCTCTCTCCAGCATAACCTTATCAAATATAAGCTCCTATTCAATGCAAAAATAACCAAAGCCATGATCCTCTCACCTAAGGCAGCACCGGGACCAACATATAAGCATATGATTCTAACGATATTGGATGAACCCCTTGAAATAGTAGATACCTTCAAATACCTAGAGTTCTGGCTGGATAACAAGCTTAACTTCCTGTGCCACCTAAAGGAGATTTCAAAAAAATTAAGGCAGCGACTAGACGTGTTCTACCATATTAAGAACCTACTTACCAAAGAAGCTAGAAAGAGATTAGTGCAATCTACATTTTTACATTCTCTTGCACGCATGCGCAAGGAACGTTTTGGGAGAGTAGCACACTTTGGAGGTGTGCCTCTCCCATTCAATCCAGTGCTCCATTGAGCAGGCATGGTGGTCCTGCACCAGTGGGTGCGGGGAGCTGAGTATGACAGTGGTGGTCTTTGCTTCAAAGGAAACCACTGCTGCCATACCCAGCACTGCGTCACGCCACCCCCCTCGCGTCACACGCTCCCCCCGTGTCACGCCGCCCCCGCCCAAAACTTTGGTGCCACGCTGGGGAGCCCACCCCAGTGTGCCAAGCGTTGTTTGCCGATGGGGATGCCCAATCCCCGTCGGCTCCGGCCCCAAAGCCATCCTGCTGCCATGCAGGAGCCCACCCCAGCGTGGCAAGCATCCAATTTTGCCGGCGGGTGCCCAATCCCCATCGGCTCCTCTGCCCCAGCCATCTTCCAACATCGTGGTTTTACACCTGTAAAGAAAAAAACGGTCCCATGTAGTCTCCCTCCCCCTCCCACAACCCGCACCCACCCACTGCGCACCCAGCCTCCCGCACCCCTCACCCCATACTTACCTCCGGAGCTTGCGCGACAATCTTTAGTGGACGGGAACATGTCTGCACTCTTCAAAGCTGACTGCAAACTGAGGAAATGCCGGTAAGCTGTATAATGGGCTAGATAGGGGTTTCAACTCTATGCATATCTCAGGCATTTTGTAGATTTTTGCAAATTTTCAACATGGGGTTTTGGGACCCTTCTCGTGAATGATGTCACTGTCATGGCGTTATTCAGGCCCGAAGGGTGATTTAGCAGTCACTGCACAGTCACTGTGTGGAAATCACCCTTTGGGCTGAATAACGCCATGATGCTGTTTATCATTCATAGTCTAAAATCCATGTTAAAATTGATACCAAAGCTCAAAACTGTTTTATTTTCTGACATCATTCGCGCGGTTCCTCATGAGCTGAGGAGTTCGTAATTTTTCAATATTTCACTCCAGATTTCAACATTGCCATTTTACCATACCTCCTTATGAGCAGTATAGCTGTCATTTTCACATCCTGCCCAAAACGTGTTTCTGCCATGTAGTGCACAATGGCGCAGTCGGTGTGCGAAATCAATGTATGGGACGCATTAAGAAAATCATGATGACACTGTTCATTAGCAGAGGTCTTAAAATGGCAATGTTGAAAATCTGGTGAAAAAATTCCTAGAAATGACTGTTTTACGAGCGTGCATTGTGTAATTCCTACGCACGCTTGTAGGTTTGCGAATTTTCAATATTTCTACTCCAGATTTTCAACATTGCCATTTCACCAGACTTTCTTATCAGTAGTATAGCTGTCATTTTTCACATCTCACCCAAAACGTGTTTCCGCCCATGTAGCGCACAGTGGCGCAGTCGGTGTGCGAAATCAATGTATGGGACACATTAAGAAAATCACAGTGACACTGATCATGAGCAGAGGTCTTAAAATGGGTGTGCTGAAAATTTGGTGAAAAAATTCCTAAAAATTACTGTTTTACGAGTCTGCGTTGCGCAGTTCTTATGCACGCCCGTAAGTTTGCAAATTTTCAATGTTTTCACTCCAGATTTTCAACATTGCCATTTTACCACACCTCCTCATGAGCAGTACTGCTGTCATTTTTCACATCCTGCCCAAAACATGTTTCCGGCCATGTAGCGCACAATGGTGCAGTCAGTGTGTGAACTCAATGTATGGGACACATTAAGAAAATCACAGTGACACTGTTCATGAGCAGAGATCTTAAAATGGCTATGTTGAAAATTTGGTGAAAAAATTCCTAAAATGACTGTTTCACGGTGTTCATTGCGCGGCTCCCTATGCACGCTCGTGAGTTTCTGAATTTTCAATATTTTCACTCCACATTTTCAACATTGCCATTTTACCACACCTCCTTATGACGGTAAAGCTGTCATTTCACATTCTGCCCAAAACATGTTTCCGCCGTATGGTACCCAGTGGGCGCGATAAATTGTCTGTGAAATCAATGTATGGGACACAGTAAGAAAATCACAGTGACACTGTTCATTAGCAGAGGTTTAAAATGGCAATGTTGAACATTTGGTGAAAAAATTCCTAAAATGACTGTTTTACGAGCGTGCGTTGCACAGTTCCCACGCATGCTAATGAGTTTGCGAATTTTCAATATTTCCACTCCAGATTTTCAACATTGGCATTTTACCACACCTCCTCATGAGCAGTACAGCTGTCATTTTTCACATCCTGCCCAAAACATGTTTCCGTCCATGTAGCGCACAATGGCGCAGTCGGTGTGCGAAATCAATGTATGGAACACATTAAGAAAATCACAGTGACACTGTTCATGAGCAGAGGTCTTAAAATGACTGTGTTGAAAATTTGGTGACAAAATTCCTAAAAATGACTGTTTTACGAGTGTTCATTGCGCAGTTCCTATGCAAGCTAAGTTTGCGAATTTTCAATATTTTCACTCCACATTTTCAACATTGCCATTTTACCACACCTCCTTATGAGCAGTGCAGCTGTCATTTTTCACATATTGCCCAAAACGTGTTTCCGCCCATGTAGTGCACAATGGCGCAGTCAGTGTGCAAAATCAATGTATGGCACACAGGAAGACAATCACAGTGACACTGTTCATTAGCAGAGGTTTTAAAATGCCAGTGTTGACAATTTGGTGAAAAAATTTCTAACAATGACTGTTTTATGAGCGTGCATTGCACACTTCCCATGCACGCTCGTAGGTTTGAGAATTTTCAATATTTCCACTCAAGATTTTCAACATTGCCATTTTACCACACTTCCTTATGAGCAGTACAGCTGTCATTTTTCACATCCTGCTCAAAACATGTTTCTGCCTATGTAGCGCACAATGGAGGTAACAAAAAGGTCATGCTGAAAATTTATTGTGCAAATACCAGCAATCGCACAGGGCATTAGGGTAAAGCACCATAAATGCCTAACACCACTGCAAATACCTGCAAGCAAACATTCGGCATTGACAAATGCATGTTACCTTTACTAGACTATGCAGACTTTCTCGATATCCATTGCCCCTCTGCTGTGCTCAGCAAACTCAACACACTCTACCACCGGGCCATAAGGTTTATCCTAAACTTGCCCTCTCGCACTCACCACTGCATACTGTACCAAGAGTTGGGATAGTCATCCCTGTCTACAAGGAGAAAAAGGAATGCCCTTCTTTGGTTCTCCAGAGCCTTGTCCAACAAACTCCCTGCTTACATTTCAAACTTCTTTGAACGTGCCAAGGGATCTTACGGATTGAGGCGCTTTTTCTTACTCTACTTTCAGATACCCAGAGTAAAAACAACCCATGGTGTGGCTGCAATCAGTTTTTCCCTCTCATCCTTATGGAACGCAACACAAAGTACATTTAAATTCTCAACGCTTCCTGGTCCGTTCACTCTTATAGCTCTATTAGCTAAATACCTTAAGGAAACCTGTAGCTGCTTTAAGTGACCAGGCACTTGTAGCCCCTTGTATCATTCCCATATCTGGCATCACTGCTACCACTCCATTTATCCCTATGTTTGGGGGCGCCTAGCACTTCTTAATCTCTGTCCCTTTCCTCTGCCCCCCACTCTATATACATGTTCCTATTTTACCACCAGTATCGCCTACGCCTCCAGTATCACTGTAACCCATCCTAGGCCATCTCCCCTCAAAAGAGCAACTAGCACTTATTAGTCTCTCTCCCCTTCCCCGCCCCTTACATTCTCCCGTCCTCTCTGCCCTTGCATACTTTGCTTCTTATTGTTATAACTGATTGTTACTGATGACCATGTATCATATATTGCCTCTTGAAATCTAATTAAGACTTGACTTCGATGTTAGTTATGTATGTATTGGCATACTAGTTTACGACATCGCATTTATGTATCCTATGTGAGTTACATATGTATAGGCCTGAATACTCCTCCAAATGTATGATGTCTTTTCTCAGTCTCCCCTTTTTTGTTGCCCTTGTTCTGTATTTACGTCCAGGACCACTTTGAAAACGGGCTTGCTCAATGGTGCCTACGCCTGGTTAAATAAAGTTTGATTGATTGATTGATGTCAAGGACATCATAATTTGTTTTGAAAGAAAAATCAAATAAAAAGACATTGACAAAAAAAAAAAAAACTGCAGTAGAAGGGCACTGCACTAAAGTCAGTCCAGACTTTGTACAGGCCCCCTCAGGGGCAGTGATGTCCTTTTCATCGTCAAACCTGAGAAAAACCAAAGCCCAATCAAGTAAAGTGCACCAATAAACGTCGGGCCCTTCCAGCAACCAATTCTCCCCCCAGCAAAAAGTCTGTGGGAGCCTCGGCTGCTGCACTGCCCCACACCTCCTGACTCCATGCCTCTCCCTCTGCCTCTGGCCATTCCAGAGGAACTGGTAGGGGGGAGTTTCTCCTCCCATCTGCCGGGTTGGGAGAGGATAACATCGGACGCTTGGGTGCTCCAGCTAATATCTGACGGACACTCAATAGAGTTTCTACAGAAACCTCCTAGAAAACCACCCCCTCAGTCATCTTACTCCCCACAACATATTCCTCTGGTTCTAGAAGAAATCCTATTCCTTCTGTCAAAGGCAGTGATAGAGCCAGTCCCCACTTATCTTTGGGGGACGGGTTACTATTCCCATTTCTTCCTAGTTCCAAAGAAGACAGGAGACTTGAGGCCAATCTTAGACCTCAGCTTCCTGAACATGTTCATGGAGTACAAATGCTTCAGAATGCTCTCCTTGCAGAGCCTTCTACCATTATTGTGGCCCGGACAGTGGCTATGTGCTCTGGATATGCAGGATGCGTACCTCCACATCCCCATATGCCCTTCCTATAGCAAATACCTCAGTTTTTGCTTTCAGGTTGACCACTACCAGTTCAAGGCCCTCCCATTTGGTCTCTCCTCGGCTCCCCAAGTATTTACCAAATGCCTGTCTGTGGTAGCGGTCCACCTGCTTACCCAGGGTGTGCAGGTCTTCCTCTACCTGGATGATTGGCTCCTGGCGGCCCCATCCAGGGAAGAACTCCTGCACTCCCTTTTCCTTACCTTTACCAGCCTGGGTATTACCATCAACCAGGTCAAGTCCCACTTAGTACCTTGCCAACGCCTCCAATTTATAGGGCGATACTGGACTTGACCACAGGCAAAGCCTTTTTGACTCCAGACAGGGTTAAGACCCTTCAGAATCAGGCTTGTCTTCTGTCCGGTCGCAGATGTGTCAGAACCAGGTCAGTTCTCTGCCTCCTTGGGCTCGTGGCAGCTGCCATTCCAACAGTTCCGTTCACTCGGTTCCACATGAGGATCTCTCAGTGGACACTTCGGTCGCAATGGGACCAAACCACGGACGATCTAGACCAAGAGGTGCAAGTGTCAGATCCCATGATCAGGGACTTGCACTGGTGGATGGTTCAGGAGAACCTGTGTCTAGGAGTTCCATTCTGCATTGCTTCTCTTTCCCAGACGTTGACAGTGGATGCATCAGGGGAGGGCTGGGGTCCCCACCTAGGGTCTCACAGAACTCAGGGCAGCTGATCTCTGTTCGAGCAGAAACTGCACATAAATGTGATCAAACTGAGGGCAGTCCTACAGGCTCTTCTTCTTCCCTTCACTCTTCCCGGTCATCTTCTCATCCAATCAGACAACATGTGTGTAATCTGGTACCTCAACAAACAGGGAGGAACATGGTCCTATCCCCTGTGCCAGGAGGCAATGAGAGTCTGGTATTGGGCAGCCCAGCACGACCTTCACCTGACCGCAGTTCACATTCCGGGAGTGGAAAATACCCTGGTAGATGAACTCAGTCGATTCTGAGCCAGGGCTCATGAATGAGAGTTAGATCAACAGGTCATAAATGACTTTTTTTGACAGTGGGGGATACCTCAGGTAGGCCTCTTCGCCTTCCCCCAAAATGTAAAACTTCCCGCTTTTTGCTCGCTCGCTCCAGGGTGAGGCGTTTTCTGGCGGGATGCTCTGTTTCTCTGTTGGAGGGACAGATTCGTTTATGCCTTCCCTCCCATTCCTTTGATTCCGGGGGTCCTGAACAAACTCAGATCAGAAGGGGCTCAAATGGTTCTCATCGCCCTCTTCTGGCCCAGGCAAGTTTGGTTCTCTCTTCTGCAACAGTTTTCTGAGGAACTTCCTCTTCCTTTGTCACAGCACTTGTTGACCGAGGATCAGGGGACCCTTGTTCACCCAGGACTCAAATCCCTTCATCTTCATGCATGGCTCCTGCAGACACAGCCAAAGCCCACTTCGAAGTCTCTCCCTTAGTAGCAGACATTTTGGTGGAGGCCAGGAAGCCTTCCACCAGGTCCATCTACGCTATGAAGTGGAAACGGTTTTCTATCTGGGAATATTCTAAAGCCTTAGAGACTTTCTCGTGCCCAGCCAACAAAGTCCTGGATTACGTGCATCACCTCTTTGACCGGGGCTTAAGCCATTCCTCTTTAAAAGTCCATATAGCATCTATTTCAGCTTACCACATTCCCTTTGGAGCCAGGACTTTTGCTCAGTTGGAAGTCTCTAAGACTTTTCTTAAAGGGGTTATCCACCTGAGAACCCCCCAATCCGCAATCCTGCTCCTCCATGGGACTTGAATTTTATCCTAGAGGAGCTCACACTATCTCCTTTTGAGCCGGCAGCAGAAGCAGACTTAAAGTTCTTTTCTTGGAAGACACTATTCCTAGAGGCCATCACTTCTGCTCGGCGCATTTCCAAGTTTCAAGCCTTGATGTGCAAAATCCCGTATTTGATTTTCCATAAGGAATGTGTGGCTCTACATACCAACCCTAAGTTTCTTCCTAAGATGGTGGCTGAATCTATGCTGAATCAATCCATTGAGTTACCGGCTTTCTTTATGCAACACTCCAATTAAGGGGAGCATCTCTTACATACTCTGGATGTTCACAGAATCCTGAGATACTACACCAGTTGGACTAAGGATCTCGGGAAATGGATTAGCTTTTTGTGTCTTTCGCTCACAAAAGGGAAGGCAATGCTGTTTCCAAGCAGTGCCATTCCAAATGGTTGGCCCATTGTATCACTTTCTGTTACAAGTACAAGGCCCTTCCGGGTCAGCTCAGAGGTCACTCCACCAGGAGAGTAGCTGCCTTTGCTGCTTGTTTCAGGAATGTGTCCGTGGCAGACATCTAAGCAGCTGCAACCTGGACTTCAGTCCATACCTTCACGAAACACTACAGTTTGGACATTGCCTCTCGCCGTAGAGTATGCTTCAGGTTGGCTGTTCTGCAGGGCCTCCTTTCTTGAGACCTGCTCAGCCCTGAGGTTATATTGTGAATGACAATCCTCCTCCCGTATTTTTCTTGTTCCTGACTGCTTGGGATTCAGTCCTATCTGTGAATACCTACTGCAAGAGCCCTCTTGAAGCAAGCTAGTACAGTTACGTAAGAACTTATTGTAACAGTAGATCTTCAAGCGAGGCTCTTGCAGTAGGTATTACCCTCCCGCCCTGTGTCCCCCTAAGTCTCTTTTCTTCCTTTTCATGGGGGCACATCCATTTCTCTCTCTCTCGTCTTACCTGTTTTTGGCCTTTGGTGGGAAAGAACTGGAAGGTGGGTGTGGGGGACCACCGCTTTATACCGACGTTGTCTGACGCTGGTCACCTGACATGGGGGCGGTCCCCTGCCACAGACTGCTAGCTAGAAGTTTTCTGTGGGATCCTAACACCTGATGGCTTAGTCCTATCTGTGAATACCTACTGCAAGAGCCTCTCTCAAAGATCTACTATTACGGTAAGTTCTTACATAACTGTACTTTTTGACCTAGAAGGTGGAAGCGCAGAAATGTTTGATGGGCAGGATGAATGGGGATATGTAGGTGGGCATCCTTTATATCCAGGGCACACAACCAGTTTCCTTGTTTTCGGATAGGCATGATGGCAATTAGAGTTATCATGCGAAAATGCTTGAACTGAATGTATTGGCTCAGGTGTCTCGGGTCTAGTACTGGTCTGAGATCTCCAGTTCGCTTGGGTACCAGAAAAAAGTGGGAGTAAAATCCTGTCTGATGTTTTGCTGAATTTCGAGCAACCATCATCGACGGGTTGCTCTATTAAACTCTCGACAGGTGTTGCAGGAATTGGTGTCATGTGTGGGTCCCAGACACCTTACACAGATATCTTCCTACTGCAGTGGCAGGAACAAAATAGAGCTTGTTTGGTTAAAGAATCTTTAGACATTCGTTTTGTAATCCAATTTCTCGTCAATGACTGCTACACAGAAGTTGTACTAGCCGCTGCGCAAGCTGAAGACAGCAGGAAAATGAACTGAAGATACCAGGGACTGCCCACACTTATATAGGAAACAAGAAGATGATGTCATGTGTGGGCGGCCCCTGGTGAAAACTGCTAGAAGAAGCTGCCTTAAGACAGCGCCCTCTGCTGGAACCTCCTAGAAGTAATTACCTACTGCAAGAGACCATTCCATGGAAGATCTACTGTTCTAGGTGAGTAACCTGTTTTTTTGGCCTCCACAACCTGTGGTGGGAAGCTTATTCCAATGGCCCACCACCTTCTCTGTGAAGTAGAACTTATGAATGTTGGTTTTAAACTTACCCCGTTAGTCTCAAACTGTGCCCCCTCATTCACGTGGTCTCGTTTCTGTGAAAGAGGTTTTCTGCTTGTAACTTATTTATGCCCTTTATGTATTTGAAGGTTTCTACCATATTTCCCCTGTTCCTCCTTTGCTCGAGGGTGTACATTTACAGTTGCTGTAATCTAGATTCATATTGCTCCTGGTGCAGTTCCTGTACCATTTTATTAGCTCTCCTCTGTACAGCCTCCAAGCGATCTATTTCCATTTTTAGGTGTGGCCTCCAGAACTGTATGCAGTACTCTAGATGTAGCCTCACCAGGGACCTGTACAGAGGGAGTATGACCTCTCACTTCCTACTTATAATACCATTGCCGATACATCCAAGGTTGCTACTAGCTTTCTGCGACGCCTTTTCACATTGTCTACCCACCTTTAAATCTTTGGAAATAAGTATTCCGAGGTCCCGTTCAAGTTTTGTTTCTGTTAGTTCTAACCCCAGTAATGTTCAGGATAGTCATAACTTTATGCAGTAAGCCTGGAAGGTTGGACTGCCCGGAGAGATGGAACACATGCAAATGAGCAGAATTCTTTGCATGTGAGCATCTTTCAAATACTGCCTTTACCAACTGTAGCGTTCTAACCTCTTCAAATTTTTTCTCCGCATGAATGTCTGGTCACTCAGAGTGGTTGTGTTACTCTTTCGCGTGAAAGAAAATTCAAAACCTTAAAAACTTAAGTATATTCTATTTCTTATATTGCCTCTACTGATTGTTAGTGTAAATCTTGTTTATTGCTTAAATTACATATTTATTCCGGTTCCAGATAACCATGGGGGAACCGGGTTAGTTGTTTAATTCATCAGGGTACTCTGATTAAAGAGTCTTGTTTTTTGTCTATTATTTGTTTAGTTTTTGAGTGTATTTCATTGTTTTTGTAACTGCTTTCTGTCGGTTACAGAACTGCTGAACCGGTTCATCTGTCATCTCCTGGGTTCGGTTCCTCCGGTTCCTATCGGTTCTGGAGCCAACCGCAAAAAAAATATATATATATATACTGTATATATATATATATATATGATGAAATTAGAGGAGTAATTGATACATGCCTGGACCAAACTGGAGCGGGGGAAGTTCTGCTGGGAGAATTGCAACAGAGGTAAAAGGGGAAATAATGTGCAGGAGGAAGAAGAGGAGCTGGAAATGAGAGAGGAGATGAAGGAAGCAAGCAGGGAGTAAGAGGGGTGTAATCTTAGTGCTGGGGGACTCAATACTAAGAGGAGTTAGGTGGGGTAGCAAGGGGGAGAGGCATAGTCGCATTTGGGTGGAGGCCATGCCAGGAATGACAGTGGAAAGGGTGGGACAGTCTGTTCTGAAATATGCTAGAAGGGGTAGGGACAAGCCTCATTTAATTATACATCTTGGGACAAACGATCTGGCTGACAAGACAGTAGATACAGTCCAGAGGAGGTTTGAGGAACTAGCACAATTATGTGAGGGGACAGGAAGATTCGTCACTTTTTCAGAGATTCTTTCGGTACCAAAGGCAAGCACAACAAGAAAGCTGAGAATAGTGGAATTTAATGGATGGCTAAGAACCTGGTGTTGTGCTAAAGGGTATGGGCTGTTGGGGGTGGTGGGGAGGGGACCTGGGAGGACAGTAGTCTCTATGCCAAGGACAGACTACACCTGAGTGAGGAGAGAAAGAAAGTGTTGAAACAGAGGATGGAGGAGTACATAGAGGAATTTGGGAATTTAAAGTAGGAGACGGGGTGGCATTTGGGGAAGAGATATGCAGAGACCACAGGTTGGGAAACCATATGAGCTTACCCCCCATAACAGTGACAAAGGACAAATGGCAAGTACTATTGGTGATGCTAGTAAAGGAGGGCAGGATGGGGGGGGGAAGGGTGGAAGGTGGTTACCCTTAATGCTAGGAGCCTTGGGAGGAAAACTGCAGAGTTACAGGTGCTCATGGCAGAGGGAGAGGTGGACATTGCAGCCATCATGGAAACTTGGGACACCCAATACAATGACTGGGACCTGTCTGCACCAGGGTACAGGTTATTTCGTAGGGACAGGGTGATTGGGAAAAGAGGGGGGTGGCACTGTGTGTGAAGGAAGAACTGAAGTGTGTAAGGGAGGAAGGGGAGGAGGGAAGTACGGAGTCACTTTGGATGCAAATCCAGGATTCCAAGAACAGGATTCTTAGAATGGGAGTGGTGTACAGGCCACCATCTCAGATGGAGGAATTACACAGGGAACTAGTAGGACAGATCAGGAGGACCTGCGAGAAGGGTAGTGTGGTGATTGTAGGGGACTTCAACATGCCAGGAGTGGACTGGAGCACCCCAACAACCAGGAACAGAAGAGAGCAGGTACTGCTGGATGCCTTCCAGGACAGCTTCCTGCTGCAAATGGTCAGTGAACCAACCAGGTTAGAGAATACCCTTGACTTTGTGCTGGCAAATGGGGACTTTGTGAGAGAACTTATAGTGCAGGAACCACTGTCAGGTAGTGACCACCGCTCAGTATGGCTCACAATGGATATGGGGAAGGAAGGAGTGCTGGACTTCAGGAGGGTCGACTTTGGGAGGATGAGAGAAGTGGTAAAAGGGTACCTGGCCAGAATTCAATCTAGTATGGACACTAACCAGAGGTGGGAGCTCATAAAGCTGGCGATAGTGGAGGCAACCAAAACCTGCTGCAAAGCCTAGAGCAAGAAGGCTAGGGCTAAGAAACCGATCTGGTTGAGCAAGGAGGTCATGGAAAAAGTAAGAAAACAGGGAGGGGGGAGGACAGGGAGGAGTACTTGACAGAATCGAAGGAGGTGACAAGGGCAGCAAGGGGAGCCAAAGCATCTACAGAACTCAGGCTGGCACAAGGCATTAAGAAGGGGGAGAAGAACTTCTTTAAGTATATCAGGGAGAAAAGGAGCTGTAAGGACCACATAGTAAGGATTAGGAAGGATGGGGGTTGGGTGGAAGCAGGGTGCGATAAGGCGGAAGCACTAAATGAGTACTTCTGCTCAGTATTTACTAAAGAGAAGAGGGGGTGACACCCAAGGTGGGATAAATGGCAGAAGCAGTGGGGAAAGTGGTGACGGATGGGGAAATCATGGAGGGCAGAGTTCAAGAGGGTTTGAAGGCACTGAGGGTGGACAAGGCGCCAGGCCCAGATAGAATCCACCCCAGGGTACTGAAGGAGCTGGCAGAGTTCCTTGCAGGACCCTTGGCAGACCTATTTAATGCCTCACTACATTCAGGGTGTGTACCACAGGACTGGAGGATGGCTCATGTGGTGCCCCTCCACAAGAGTGGCCCCAAGGATGAACCGGAAAACTATAGACCAGTGAGCCTCACATCCATCGTGGGTAAGCTAATGGAGACTATCCTGAAGGAGAGGCTGGTGGCCCTCCTAGAGGCCAAAGGACTACAGGACAGCAGACAGCATGGCTTCATATGTGGCAGATCCCCAAAACCAGCCTGGTTGAGTTCTATGACTGGGTAACTAGGCAGCTGGACAGGGGCCATGCAGTGGATGTCTGTATCTGGACTTCAGTAAGGCATTCGACTCAGTGCCCATGGAAGGCTGGGAAGGAAGTTAGTAGGCACGAGGCGGGTGCAAAGCTGGTGAGATGGGTGAGGAAACTGGCTGCAGGGAAGGCAACAGAGGGTGGTGATGGGTGGAGAGCTCTCACACCCAAGGGCAGTGGCAGTGGTGTTCCACAGGGCTCGGTGTTGGGACCAGTGTTGTTTGGGATATTCATTGCAGACATATCATGGGACATCAAGAGCAAGATCAATCTGTTTGCTGATGATACCAAGGTAGGCGCGGTGGTGGATGACCTAGGGGGATGGCAGGGGTTGCAGGATGATCAGGCAAAGCTTGAAACCTGGTCAGACACCTGGCAACTGGGCTTTAATGCCAAAAAGTGCAAGGTGCTGCATTTTGGGATGAAGAACCCAAGGAGGAGTTACCAGCCAGGGGGAGTGCAGCTAGCCCAGACAGAGGAGGAGAAGGATCTGGGTGTGCTCATTACTGGGTCAGTGAACAACTCGGCATAACGTAGGAAGGCAGCTGCAAAGGCCGCCAACAAAATGCTGGGTTGTATTGCAAGGGGTATATCCTCGAGGAGGGAGGAGGTGATTCTGCCACTGTATAGGTCATTAGTTAGACCACACCTGGAGTACTGCGTGCAGTACTGGCGTCCGTATCTGAAGAGGGACATTAAGCTACTGGAGGGGGTGCAGCGCAGAGCGACAAAGATGATCAAGGGGCTGGGGGACTTTTCATACGAGAGGAGGTTGAAGGAGTTGAACATGTACTCACTGGAGGAGAGGAGAGACAGGGGTGACATGATTGAAACCTTTAAATACATGAAAGGAGTAAACAAGATGGGTACAGAGGGGCTGTTTACTGTAAGGGAAGGGAGGGCCACCAGGGGCCATGATATGAGACTGGAGTGAGGAAGGTTCAGGAGGGAGATGAGGAGACACTTTTTACAGAGAGGTGGTGGCTGGGTGGAATCGTTACCTGCTGAAGTGGTATGCAGTAGAACAGTGGACTGCTTCAAATGAGGATGGGACAGGACAAGGGGGAGGGTTAGTGAAGGGGAAGGGTGGAAGGGAGGGGCAGCTGCAGAATAAGGGGTGCTAGCTACACATCCGAGTAGACTTGATAGACCTCTAGGCCTTTATCTGCTGGCAAATTTTGTATGTTCGTATGTTCATATATATATACATATATATATATATATATATATATATATATATAATATAAGTAACCACATTTACTCTTTTATTAGCGATTAGTGTTTTTTCTCGCTTTTGGCATTACCATGTCAGAGAAACCCAAAAAGAAAACTGGAGAACCTGGTTTTAAGAATTGTTTAAAATGTGGAGATGTATTTGCGAAAGCAGGCAAGCACACCTTATGTGTGTCTTGTCTGGGGTTTGAACATGTGGACCAGGATTGTGAAGTACGTAAAACTTTCCCGGAAAAAAATGTGGAAAAATGACTTGAAAGGCTAACTAAAAGATTTTCTAGAGGTCTCTACGGCGCTGACCAGCTGACAACCCAATCTGCTGTGGCTGAACCCACAAGTTTGCTTACCCCTGCCCCGATACAGATGAAAAAGGGCCAAAAAGAGGTAAAGAAACGCTGACTCCCCAGTTCCCTCAAAGAAACTCAAGAAAACTAAGCATGCAGAATTTTCCCCTGCTAAACCAGGGACTTCTGCTCAGGTGCCTGCTATGCCCTTGGCTCAAGAGATAGCCCAGGCTTTTAAAATGATCCAGGCACTGCAAGATATTGTTCCCCAGCAGCCTGCCCCTACCCGGGGTCCCCAGGCTAGCAGTGGTGTGCTGCTCTCTTTACAGGAGGAGCAATATTATGAAGAGGAAGATGTTCCTTTTCAGGATGATGAACCAATTCCCCCGGAGGTGTCCCCTGAGTGGGAGTTTGGTCCCCCCCCCCAGGGTGTCAGAGGATTACTCCTCATAGTTCACATTTGTGAGGAGAATGGCAGATGCTCATGATGTTGCTACCACAGAGCAGACTGAGGATGAAGAGGAGATTGAATATTTAAATGTGATGGGTTTAACACCCACAAAAGCCCTCCTCTTGCCAGTCTACAAATTTTTCCAAAAAGACACCCTAAAACTTCTACAAACCCCTAATTCTGTTCCTCCTATTGACAGGAGAATAGATAAAAAATATTGGTTGGACAGGACTGGAGCTGATTTCCTTTTCTCCCATCCTGACCGTCAAGGGGTTATACAACAGGCAGTGTGTGGCAAAGCCAGAGTCCCCCCTGTCCTCCCACCCTCCGGACGAGGACTATAGGAAAATGGATAGCATGGCCAAATTAAGGCTATTTATCAGATTCTTTGGCCATGAGACAGGCTACTTTTCAAGCTTATGCTGCCCAGTACCAAAAATCTTTGTGGCAGTCGGTACTGGACATGTCAATGAAAGCCCCCTCACCCTTGTCTAAAGACCTGGCTGAAACTGCCAGGTTTGGGCTAGAGGCAGCTAAGTACCAGTTCCAGATGGTTGCTGATTCCAATGACACTGCAGTCAGATGGATGGCTAACACTGTGGCACAGAGAAGGTTTGCTTGGCTCAGGGCCACTAACCTTACTCGGGATACTCAATCCAAGGCCCTGGATTTTCCTTTAGAGGGAAACTCTCTTTTTGGGGAATCTACGGTTGCATACATGAAAAAAGTGGGTGAGTATAAGGCAACCTATAGAAGCAACACTGCTAAGGAGCGTGCTTCTGCATACACTAGGCCCTATGGAAGGGGGCAGAGGAAGGTCTTTTATGACCAGTCCCTTTTTCCAGCCTGTAGCCATGCCCCAGTACCAGCAGTATCCACAACAGGGATACTCTAGGGGTAGAAGGGGCTCCAGGAGGGACTCTCAAACCCAACCTCAGCCTCAACCAAAGCAAAACCCCTGAGGCTCAGGCCGCCTCCTCCCTCCCTGTCAGAGGCAGACTCTCCCACTTCCTCCAGGCTTAGCTAAGCATCACCACAGACAAGTAGGTGCTGGAGGTAGTGGGTCAGGGTCTGTCTCTGGACTTCAAATATTTTCCTCCACAGAAGACCAGGGTTTACTGCTGATCTCCTCTAGCAGAGAGGACACTACTAGAAGCAGAGGTTCAGAAATTGTTACAACTCATGGAATGAGTCCCTACCACCCTGAGAGGAAGAGGGTTTTACTCCAGATACTTCCTAGCAACAAAGAAAAGTGGGGAGTGGCGGCCAATATTGGATCTCAGAGCTTTGAACAAGCATCTGAAAAAAACAAAGTTCAAAATGGTAACTTTGGCTGGAATATTGCCAACAGTCCAAAAAGGGGACTGGCTGGCATCACTGAACCTGAAAGATGCCTATTTCCACATCCCCATAAAGGAATCTTACAGAAGATATCTCAGACTCAGGCTCCCTTCAGGCCACTATCAGTTTTCAACTCTTCCTTTTGGTCTTTCAGCACCAAGGGTATTCACAAAGTGCCTAGTTGCTGTAGTGGCATATCTACAAAGACAGGGAGTGACTGTCTTCCCATACCTAGACGACTGGTTGGTGCTGGGAAACTCACCAGACCAAGTAAGGAACTCCCTAGGAATCACCCAGGCCCTCTTAGAGTCTCTGGGTTTCATAATAAACCAAAAGAAGTCAGTTCTAACTCCTGCTCAAACTTTGCAGTTTATAGGAGCAGAAATCAACACACTTCAGGGCAGAGCCTTTTTACCCTTAGACAGGGTGCAAAGTCTTCAGTCAATAGCAAATTCCTTCATCCTGAACAAGTCAAAAACTGCAAGACAGTTTCTATAGCTACTAGGCCATACGGCTGCATCCACAGGGACAGTGCATGGATCCAGGTTCCGTATGCATGACATCAAGTTTCACCTCAGGTCTCACTGGAGTCAGAAAAAAAGACCCCTTTTCAAAGCTTATACCAGTGACAAGGGCACTATTAAAGGCCCTTTTGTGGTGGAAACAGGATACCAATTTAAGGCAGGGAGTGCCTTTCCAGAGAGAAAACCCCTCTCTGGTACTCACAACAGATGCATCTCTATTGGGCTGGGGCACCCATTTAGGAAAGCACATGACTCAGGACACCTGGTCAGCAGCAGAGTCCCTTCAGCACATAAACTTACTGGAGCTAAGAGCAGTGCTCCTAGCTCTAAAGGCATTTCTTCACTGATATTGGGCAGGGTGGTACAGATCAGAACAGACAATACCACCACAATGTATTACATAAATAAACAGGGAGGCACCAGGTCAGGCCTCCTCTACAAAGAGTCCATGAAAATCTGGACTCTGGCGTACTCTCTGAAGGTTTCTTTATAGGCAATTCACTTGCCAGAAAAGGACAATACTTTGGCAGATGCACTGAGCCGCATCAACCAGGCCCATCACAAGTGGACTCTAAACAAGTAGGTGGTACAAGTTATTTTCAGAAGGTGGGGCACTCCAGAGATAGACTTGTTCACATCCCACCAGAACCACCAGCTACCTCAATATTGCTGCAGACCACCAGCACAGGGAACAGTTCCTCTGGATGCCCTGGTTCTGGATTGGACAGGCAGGCACCTGTATGCTTTTCCACATTTCCCTCTGGTTTTCAAGGTGTTGCTGAAGCTAAAATCCCTCTCAGCATCTCTGATCTTGATAGCTCCGGATTGACCCAGGCAGCCATGGTACTCTCTTCTGCTCTCCATTTCTGTCAGCAAACCAATATAGTTGCCCCTCAGACACAATCTCCTGACTTCCAATCAGGGAACATTGTTGTACCCGAATCTCAAGTCCCTTCATCTCAAAGCATGGCTCTTGAGGAATTACAGTATGCAGATTTAAATCTTTCAGAGGCTGTCCTAAATATTTTAAAGGGTTATAGAAAACCCTCCACACAGAAAACTTCTTCCAAATGGAAGAGATTTTCCCTCTGGTGTTCCAGCATGAACCTTTTGCCACATAAGGCTGGAGTTTTGGTTGTCTTGGACTATCTCACTCATTTGCACTCACAAGGTTTGCAACCCAGTTCCCTTAAGGTTCATTTAGCAGCGGTTTCTGCCTACCTTTCTGTGGGGACAAAAGTTTCAGTAGCATCTGATAAACTTTTCAAAAGATTTTTTAAAGGACTGATTAATTTACACCCACCTCACTGGGCGCCAGTGCCTGCTTGGGATCTGAACATGAGTATAGCCAAGCTCATGGGCCCTCCTTTTGAGCCCATGACTACTGCCTACTTGAAATACCTTACTTGGAAAATAGTCTTCCTAGTGGCTATTACTTCTGCAAGGAGAATTAGCGAGCTCCAGGCCCTCTGCATTGACCAAGACTATATCTCATTTCGCACAGATAAGGTAGTCCTCAGAACAGACAGTTTCTTCCTAAAGTGGTTTTCAGACTTTCATCTGAACCAATCAATCACTCTACCTGCCTTTTTCACAGATCATACCCATTCTGATGAAAGAGATTACACAGTCTGGATGTGAAAAGGGCCATCAGCTATTACATGGCAGCCACTAAAGACCATAGGAAGAATGGAAAACAACTTTTCCTTACATAGGGGGATGTAGGAAAGGGTAAACCAGCCTCAAAAAGATCCATTTCTTGGTGGATAGTCCAGTGTATTCAGTTCTGCTACACTAAGGCAGGTAAAGAGCCCCCAACTGGATTGTGGGCACATTCTACAAGAGGAACTGCAGCTACCCTTGCAGCTACCAGGGAGGTTCCTTTGGTGGACATTTGCAAAGCAGCTACCTGGAAAACAGTACACACCTTTCCAAAACACTATAACCTGAATATTTTATCCAGGGGTGATACTAGGTTTGGCACAGCAGTCCTACAGAGCATGTTTCCAAAATAAGTTCTGTGCCCACCTCCAGTGGTACTGCTTGGTAGTCTGCATAAAGTTATGCATATCTTGAGCATTACTGGGGTTAGAAGAAAAATTACTTACCATAGTAATCTTATTTCTTCCCAGTGATGCTCAGATATTCATAACTTCCCTCCCTTCCTCCCCTTCCAGAACTTCAGCCTCTGCACTCCGCATGCTGGTGTCACCAAGCCATATTATTTGTTGCATTTCTCTGTTTTAATCATTTTTAAACTGGAGTTTTTCAGTATTTTCCTTTTGGAGTTTTATTTGATGTGTTTTTGTCAAATGTTGTTATTATCCTGCCTTTGGAGTTTTTTTTCTAAATTCTATGCCTTAATTAGGGAAAACCCCTCTTTTTATTGAATATTAGTTACATTAGTTTCCTAATGCCTGACTTCCAGGCTTCTCACAAATCTGAAGAGGTTAGAACACTACAGTTGGTAGAGGCAGTATTTGAAAGATGCTAACGTGCATTTGATTGCATTGCTGCCGTTCCTTCAGTTGTATCTGCCGTGTTGCAGAGCTTTGTGTCATCTGTGAACAGGCATACCTTACCATGCAGGCCATCAGCAATGTCGCTGATGAATATATTGAAGAGGATTGGGCCAAGGACAGATCTTTGGGATACACCACTGATCGCCCTTCCCTTGCTAGACAGTGTTCCATTGACTATGTCCCTCTGCGTCCTATTGTGGAGCCAGTTTTGAACCCACTTGACTATTTTGTGCCCCAACTCTGAGTGCTCTAGCTTATTGACCAATCTTCTATGGGGGACAGAGTCAAAAGCCTCACTGAAATCTAGATAGACTATGTCTGCTGCCCCTCCCTGGTCCACTATTTTGGAGACCCAATCACAGAATTCAGTTATATTCGTTTGACATGACCGTCCTACTGTAAATACATGCTGTTTAGTATCAAGCTGCCTTGTTTCCATAAGGAACTTCACTATTCTTTCCTTAAGTGGGGACTCCATAAGCTTCCCCACTTCCGATGTCAGTCTCACTGGCTGGTAGTTTCTGGCCTCCTCCCTGCTTCCACCTTTGTGCAATGGTATCACTGTGGCCCTTCTCCAGTCCTGTGGTATTTCCCTGCTCTCTAGAGACTGTGTGAATAATTCTGCCAGTGGGCCTGTAATTTTCTGTGCTAGCTCCTTCAGAATTCTAAGGTAGATTTCATCTGGGACCATTTCTTTATTTGCTTTTAATTTGAGAAGTTTTGTTAGGACACTGTCTCTTGTAAATGGTCCAGCATCTGCTTCTATGGTGAGTCCGCCTGTGTTCTGTATTTTGGGTCTGTTGCCATCATCTTCTTTTGTGAAGACTGAGCAGAAGACACTGTTTAGAATCTCTGCTTTTTCATTATTTTCTGCCTGTTTACCGTCCTTGGTTGCTATTCTTATAATGCCTCCTTTTGTTTTCCTTTTTTCTCTAATGTGTCTATAAAAAGTGTTGTCGCTCTTCTTCACTCCTCGTGCGATTCTCTCTCTCTCTTCTGTCTGGGCTTTGGCTGCCCTTACTGCCTTCCCTGCTTCTTTTCTATCCTTCATTTTTGTTGCTACATCCTTGATATACCATAGTGGTTTCCTCCTTTTTCTTTACTTACAGATCTGCTTCGTGCACTGGTCAGTAACTGTGAGTAAAGCTTCCTACAGGGCTTTCCACCTCTGTTCCTCTGTGCCCTTGTTTCCTTACTAAGTATTTGTTTTATGGAAGCCCTTATTTGAGTAAAGTCAGCCTTCTTGAAATCCAGGACCCCGAGTTTGTTGTGGCTGACTTCCTCTTTACTGGTGATGGTGATCCAGACGGTCCTATTGTCACATGTACCCAGATTGATGCCCACCGTTGTGTCAGAGATCCTGTCGCAATTTGAGAGCCACAAGGTCCAGGATGGCTTCCTTTCATGTTGGTGTGATCACCAACTGTTCTAGTCCTGCTCCCTTTAGTGCTGTGAGGAATTCTTTGCTCCTTTCTGTAGAGGCAGTGTGTGAGAGCCAATCCACATCCAGTAGATTGAAATCACCGACCAGCAGCAGTTCTCCTTTGTCTGCCATCTGTAGGATGACCTCCAGGGGTTCCCTGTCCAAGTCTTTATCCTGGGCTGGGAGTAAGTATATAACCCCAACTCAGATAGAGTACTTACTTCCTGCTCCGAGGGTGACCCAGAGGATCTCCACGTTGCTGCTATGTTCCTAGGTTTCCATAGCATCAGTGCTGTTTTTTTACATACATTGCTACCCCTCCACCTTTCTTACCTTTGTGGTCTCTTCAGAATAGTGTGTATCCTGGGATAGCTACATCCCAGGTGTGGTTCTTGGTAAACCAAGTCTCTGGGACTGTGACCCAGTCCAGGTCTTCCTCCGCCATTATGGTGGTGAGATCTGGGATTTTGTTCACCAGGCTACGAGCATTGACGCACAGTGCTCACCTTCCTTGGTTAGAATTGATCACTGTGGAGTTTCCCTTTTTCTGTATATTTGCAGGAGATGTCTTTATACTAAGTAACCATGTAGGGTCGTTAAGTTTGCCAATAAGGTGTTTGTTAGTGTTGTCTTGATCTGGTTGTGTGTTCATAGGAGATTGTTGGGAGTGGCAACAGTTGTCCCCTGTGGTTCCTTGGGTGCTTCTGCCCACCCCCATTAAGTAGTTTAAATTAGAAATGAAAACATCAAATTTCTGGCCTACTGCCTGGATGCCCTATTTGGCGAAGTGCAGACTATCATATTGAAAGAACTGCCTTTTCCAGAATGTATTCCAGTCCCCTATGCATTTGTAGCCCCTCTCTGCACACCAGTCTATGAGCCAGTTGTTGAGCTCAGTGATGTCTTTATCTCTGATCTTCTTCCTGCTAGCTCATTTTTACAATTCTGGAAGAATTTCAGAGAATGAGACAATGGATGAAATAGGAGAAAGTTTGTCACTTAGAGAGATCAAATGCCTTTTGGTCTCCTCCACCGAATGACTGGCCAGGTCGTCGGTGCCCATGTGAACTAAAATGTGCAGTTTTATCCCTGTGTTCCATACGATTTTCTCAATGCACCTCTCACAAACATCTACTGTTGTTAAGTTCTTACGTAACTGTACTTTTCTCCCTAAGGTGATCTCAGAGTGTACGCTTAATCAGTCTGTCCTCCTTCCTGTTTTATTTTCCTGAGCGTGCCAATCCAGGGAAAGCATTGCTCCATACGTTAGATGTGCGCAGAGCTTTGAAATACTAATTGCTTCAGACCAATGAAAGTCGAAGCAGTTGTTTGTTTCTTTCACCTCAGGTAGAAAGGACACTTCAGTTTCTAAGCAATGTTTATCCAAATAGTTGGCTAACTGTGTTGTGTTTTGTTACAATAAGTATGGCAAAGAATTGCTTGGTGCTGTCAAGTCTCATTCTACCAGAGGCATGGCTACCTCTGTGGCTTGTTTCCGAGGGATCTCAGCCACTGATGTTTGTGCGACTGCCACCTGAAGTACCATCTATACTTTCACCAATCACTACAGTCTTGACATTGCTTCAAGAACCTGTGCAGGTTTTGGCGGGGCTGTGCTACAGGGCCTCCTGTCTCAAGTTTATGGTGAGCCCTCCTCCCAGACTGTTGTACCTGTATTGCTTGGGACTTATTCCTACAGTGTACCCTGATGACTGAGACAACCCAGATAAATCAAACCAAATCATCTTTATTTTTATAGCACCTTTCAAAACCAAGGCGCTGTACATAAAACCAATTACATCACATAAAAACTAAAGCAAGAACAATTAAAAACAGATCATCCATATTTTGGGAAAGCTAAATCAAATAAATAAATAAGTCTGTAACTCAGCCTTAAAATGATCAACAGTCGAGCATTCTCTCAACCAACAAGGTAGAGAATTTCACAGGGTCGGAGCTGAAAAAGAGAAGGCACGAGAACCAGATGTCTTCAAGCGTACCCTGGGAATCTCCAGCAATCCTCATCAGCGGATCAGAGAGGACTGAAGGGGAGGCAGGGTACCAAGAGATCTTGCAGGTAACTGGGTCCCTGTTTGTGTAGGGCTTTAAACGTTAGCAAGCCAACCTTAAAGGTGATCTGCCACTGAACAGGCAGCCAGTGCAGCCCATGGAGCACAGGTGTAATATGACTGGTCCTAGCGGTCCCAGTCAGAAGCCTGGCCACCACATTCTGAACCAGCTGCAAGCGGTGGATATCAATCCCTGGTAGCCCTAGGTATAGGGAATCGAAGATTGAAGTTACATAAGAACTTACCAGCAGATCTTCGAGGGGATCTCAGTTATCAGATATGCTTTTCCTCCTACCATCCCCCTTTTTGTTGTGGCTCCTGTTTAGGAACTGGCTGTCTGGTGTATCCAGCTCTTACCATCGGCCTGGGCACCTCTCACCTCTGTTCCCCATGGCTAGGGCTGTGCTCCCTATGTCTTCGGGGGAAAGAACTGAAGAGGGAACGGGGCTGCTCACACCTTTATAGGGTTGGTGACGTCGACGAAAGTTGATGGCATGGATGGCCCCAGCTGTACTGCTGAAAATCTTCAGTGTGGGTTCCCCTTCGCAGATGGTGAAGTTCTTATGGTGTAACCTGATGACTGAGATCCCCTTGGAGGTCTACCGTTACGGTGAGTTCTTACGTAACTGGTCTTTTTTTCGTAACAGGCACCCCTATTAAGGAAGAGGCTGAGGAGCTCCAGACAAGCACCAGTCTCTTCAGCTGCAAGAGAAGACACAGCAGAAGGCACAGGGGCCAAAAGCGCCCAGTGCCACCTTCTGAAAGTCTGGTCCCGGTCACACCTCAGCTGCCCAAGGTGGACTTCTCGGCAGTGGGAGATCGTCGGACTTAGTTTTACGATCAGTGGAAGTCTATCACTACAGACAAGTGGGTCCTCCAGATTATTCGAGAAGGATACTCTCTCAACTTTGCAGAGACTCCCCCAGACCTTCCAGCTAAGCAACAGCATAGTCTGTCAACCATTCAGTCAGACCTCCTCACTCCAGAGATAGTGGACCTTCTCAAAAACAGGGCAGTGAAAGTAGTTCCCTGGGCTGAGCAGAACACAGGATGTTACTTTGAAGGGGCTCTTGCAGCAGGCAACACCAGTAGAACTAAGCTGCCTGGTGCTACAACCACACAGAAAATCTAGCCAGCAGTCTACAGCAAAGGACCGCCCCTGACGTCAGCATACCAGCGTCCATCCTATGGTATAAAAGGGGCGGTCTCCCAGACCTACTTCAGTTCTTTTCCTGCCGTCGACTTGTGCACGTTGGACCTCTACAGATGCCTGCTTCAGTCGACCATCATTTTTGTTGCAATTTACCCATGATTTCTTTATCCCTTTCAGTGGATTTTACATCGATTTATGGTGTTCTTTTGAGATCGTTTATGTCTTCATCTCCAGCCTCACCTTCCGACCTGCCTATGAAGTGTGACTGTGGCAAACAGATCTCTGCCAAAGATGGTCACTCTTCCTGCCTACTCTGCCTAGGCCCCAACCATGACACCGAGGCCTGCAAGCACTGCCAGGACTTCAACGAGGCCACACGGAGACCCGCTAGAAGATCCTCCAAAGCTATTTACTTCAGAAGTTCGCCACAATGGAGAAGGAGCTTCAGACCAAATGTTCTTCTACCTCCCTGGCCTCCAGGGCTTCGTTGTCTTCTCCCCAGAAGGGGATGAAGTCTAGCAGGAAGCACAAGCACCAGGATTGTCCTTGATTGGCCTCACAGTCGCAGCACAAACCAGCTTCTGCTTTGGGGTCCTCCTCCCGCAGGAAGTTTGCCCCTCCAGCCCTCAGTCCCTCCGGGTTGCCAGTGGCCCCACTGTCTGCCCTCATTTCTGTTACATGCAGTGGCTCCTCGGGGCTGTGGGTCTCTTCCCCTGCCTCCCAGTCTCTGACGCTCAGGCCCTTGATCTCAATGGGCCCTCAGCCATGCGGTTCAACTGGAGCTGGTTCCTCCAGTAGCAGAGCTCCCCCATAAACCACCCCCCCAGTCAAAGTGTTGCCTTCATCAGTTCCCAATTCTGGTGACAGTGCCTCAACACAGGTGATGCTTCTGCTCATGTCTCAGGGAGGGAGGAACTCCCCCCTGCAGGTGCCAGCCTCCCCTATGGAGCTCCCATCAGCCCAGTCTCTGGACTGGTGACAACCTTTGCTCCAGGCCAACTCTCCCAACACCTACACTGATGATACCTCACCTGTCGTCACCTCAGCTGTCTCCTGCTGCCCCACTCAGTGTTCTGCAGCCAACGCCTGCCAGACTGATGCCAGGGTACCCGACGATGCCCCACTGACGTACCACTACCCTCCACTTCTCTTTCAGTATCCACCATACACACTCCTCCCCCCCCCCGGTGGATTGCAGTGCCTTGTTCACGGCTTGGTGGCCCTTCATAAAGGGCAAGGACACTTCCACTAACCAGCATACTATGGGAACCTCTGGGAGAAGTATGGGTGTCCCCCTCCCAAGTACGGAGGACTGTCTCCTGCCAACTCCAGTCCCTGAGACTGACCCTTCAGGGGATGACTCTTCTTCCTCTTCAGAGTCCACAGAGGACTCCAAGGACTCATCTGACACTCGGGGGTGAACTAAAGAGACCCCCAAGTCCCCTCCCAGAAGACTCTTCCTTTATGGACCTGATTCGTCATATCCAGTCCCTCATAGGGTTGAACACAGGAATTGGACCCAGAGCATCATCGCCTTTCCATCTACTTGCGCAAGTTGGACACCCTTCCTTTGGTACTTCCTCCCTTGATAGAGACGTATGAGGATGTATCCAAGGTGAACTGGAATCACCCTTCATCCACTCCATCCATGGCTAGAAAGGCAGATCACCTTTACCATGCACCAGTGAGCAAGTCCTACTATAGTGAGCAACCCACGGCAGACTCTGGTCATGAATGCTGCTTATGATTGTACAAAGAAGCCTCAGCATTTGAGCACCCACCCACCAGACAACGAATCCCACCATCTAGACTTGCTGGGCAGGCGGGTTTATTCCTCTATGACCCTGGCCATCCAGGCCCAGAATTATCTGGCCCACGTGGTGCAGTACCAGAATGCCATTTGGGACCAGGCTAGTGATTTAGTAGCAGCCCTCCCTGATGACTCCACCAAGATCCAGTTAGTCCAGCTTCTCGCGTCTGGATCTGACAGGCAATCATTTCTTCAGAGCATACTGTGATACAGGGATGCTGTGGCTTGAGGGGCAGCGGCAGGAGTTTGCATTTGCCACCACTCCGGGTGTCAGGGTTTGCACCTGATGTTCAGGCCAAAATTATGGATGCCTCCTTTTGAGGCCTGTTGTTGTTTTGGGAGAGATACTCAGGATATCATCTTCCACCTCCAAGAATCCAGAAAGGCTCTAAAGTCGGTGCATTCCATGTACCATTCCCAGCCACAGTCTTCCCAGTGTCAAGCCTCCCGCCAGCCTGCCAAGGGCCAGCAGTCGAAAGGCCCCTACAAACACAAGGTGACCACCCATCCCTCTGGAGCACCTGCCCCAAGGGTTCCCAGAGTGCCTGCGACCGCCGTGCCCACCCCCAGCTCCACTGCCTGACTCCTTGCCCAACCCCCACAGCAGAGGCCTTGGGGGGAGACAATCGAGAGTCGATTCTCCCTTTACCTAGACAGGTGGGGCGCACTGTAACCTCAGATCAATGGGTGCTTCAGATTATCAAGCGGGGTCATACCCTCAAGTTTCTAGAGACCTCCCCCCTCCAGAAAGACCTCCCATGCTCTCCCATTACCCGCCGGCCCACATCTTCCTCATACAGGCAGAGATGCAGGCTGTCCTGTGCAAAAGGGCCATAGAACCCATCACCCCAGGTCAAAGGGGAAAGGGATTCTATTCCCACTTCTTCCTAGTCCCCAAGAAAATGGGACCTTCATCTAATCCTGGATCTGAGCCGCCTGAACCTCTTCATAGAGTACAAATGTTTCAGGATGGTGACTCTTCAGGGTCTGTTGCCACTCATTCATCAGGGGGACTGGCTCTGTTCCCTGGATATGCAGGATGCCTGTCTCCATATCCTAGTTTTCCCAGCCTACCGCCGCAACCTCCGTTTCTGTTTCCAAGGAGACCACTACCAATTTCGGGCCCTCCCATTTGGCCTTTCCTTGGCACCTCAAGTCTTTACCAAGTGCCTTGTGGTGATGGTAGCAGCTCTGCGGAGCCAGGGATTTTATGTGTTCCCCTACCTGGATGATTGGCTACTGACAGCCCCCTCCAGGCATTGTTTATTGTAGACCTCAGAAGGCACCTTTCCACTGTTCCAGCTCTTGGTGATAATTATCAACCTGCCAAAGTCTTGCCTGACCCCAAGCCAACATCTCCTGTATATAGGAGTGATCTTGGACTCATTCCGAGGACAAGCCTTCCTGCCAGAGGACAGGGCAGAATGCTTGAGAGTGCAAGCCCGGCTGGTGTCTTCCCGTCGTCAGATCCCAGCCAGTCTTTCTACATCTATTGGGGCATATGGCAGTGGCCATAACCACAGCTCTCCTGGTCCATCTGCATATGAAGATTCCCCAGTGGACTCTCCCAAGCCCAATGGAACCAATGCACAGATGATATGGAGCAGCCAGTGCTGGTGTCTGACATGGTGAGACAAACCTTAGAGTGGTGTCAAAACCTTGCCAACCTGCTGATCGGGTTTCCTTTCTGCTTGGTGCTACCTCAGCAAATCCTGACCACAGATGCTTTGGAGCTTGGCTGAGGAGCCCATCTAGGGGACCGTCAAACTCAGGGAGTTTGGTCCGACTGAGAACAACACATCTACATCAACGTGCTGGAGATGTGGGCAGTTCTTTATGCTCTGCAGGCCTTCCAGACCCACATTCTTCCATGTCTGTAGTCCTTTGCATCAACAAGCAAGGGGGCACCCACTCTTATCCTCTTTGTTGGGAGGCCATGACAGTCTGGTATTGGGCCACAGAGCACAACCTGGAACTCTTAGCCGTCCATGTTTCAGGAGTCCAAAATGACCTGGCCAACAGTCTAAGCCATTCCAGATCAAGAGCACACAAGTGGGACCTCTTGTCCTCGGTGGTTGACGATCTCTTCAACAGATGAGGACGCCCAGAGTTGGACGTTTTTGTGTCCCCCACTCAATGCAAAACTGCCACTTTCTAGGATTGTGGATAAGTTGTTCTATCCACACTGTTTGGCATGTCCTGTCCCTTTAAGAATCTTGCCGGAAAGGTCTGAAAGCTGGCTCCTCCCACCCACCTGGGTGGTATATCCCTCGGCTCTGCCCCTTGACACCAAATCTTCCCTTCCGCTGGAAGATTACAGTTTCCTCCTTATCGCTCACACAGTAGGCCCTGGCGAACGAATCTTCGGATTTACCTAAAATTGAACTTGTTGGAGTTTCTTCACATCGCTTCACGATTACGACCACAATGGAGGACAAGTCCTCACCCAGTTTCCAACGCTGCCTGAGCAGGCAAAAAATGTCTCATACCAACCCGCGTGCCTCGTGTGTCTATTGCCTGGGCCGTGCCTATGACACCCAGGCCTGCGATTTTTGTCACACGTTCCACCCCAATGTCTTGGACAATCGTCTTGCATGACTTCAAATTGAGCAGACCAGAGAAATGGAACCCACCAGTGAAACTGAAAGAAGCCTGTTAGGTAGGCTCCGCAGCTGCAGGGCCCACTGAGCAACTGGAGCAGATGAAGGCCCTCAAAGAGGAGGCGCCGCGGGCCACTCATTGGTCCTCTTTCTTATCGGTCTTTGTCCCACTCAATTTGGGTTCCACCTTTTCAGGCTCCTTCAAGGAGATGTGCCAGTCTCTCCTCACCAAAGGGGAGAGTCCTTCGGGCATACATGTCTCTCACTCCTGTAAAAAGGACAAGGAGTCAAAAGAAGGTTGGTCTCGTCTACAACATTTTTGGCATTGTGAGAGATCTTGGTCCCAGGAATCTGCTGTCTCTACTTTGGTCGAAATTGTGGCCTCGATCACTGGCTTCACGGTATCCCCCCTCAGGCCAGCCGGCTCAGATGCCGGACAATGACCCAGCCAGGTTTGTGCTCGACCCTGTCAACCCATCATCACTCAATGAGGCCAACAATTCCTTATTCAGGACTCTGGTCCTGACCAGTTCCGCTGAAGAGGAGACCCAGCCCACTGGGAAACTCTTTATGGTCCCGGTCCCTGACCTGGAAGAGCCATGGTTTTCCACGGCTCCTTCCGAGCGACCCCATCAGTCCCCTTGATGGTCCAAGTCGAGGTCTCGGACTCCTTTGACCAACATGCCGAAGAAATTGCATAAGCCCTCCAAGAAGCAGCGCAGCCACCATTCTTCTTCATCCTCCTCGGAAGAGGAGAGGCTTCGACACAGACTGCGTTGACACTACAAGGACTTGATGTGGCAGCAGCTGATTATGGCTGGCCCAAAGTTGACTCCAGCTTCCACCCCAGCCATCACTTTGCTGTTGCCCTCCAGGCCGATCCCGACTCCCCAGGAGCCGGTCAGTATCACCCCTCCATCTGCGGAGCCGGTTAAGACCCTCCCAGCTCTGCCAAAACCGGCCTCTTCACCAATTCGGGTGGAACCCCCACCTAAACAGCCTACCTACGGGGCTCCTTCCAAGGAGTCTCAGCCCATCAAGGGCCTTCCACATAGGCTGTCTGTTACCCTCACTCCCAATTGTCCCTCTGTTACCCTCACTCCCAATTGTCCCAGGTTGGTCAAAGGAGACACAGGTGGCCAGCTGATCTACCCAGAGTCTGAGGACTCTGGCTTGCGTTCCCGTCCCTTGGACAACAAATCCATTGGGAGTCTCTCAATGGAGGAAGGTCCCACGTCCTTCATGGGCATCCTCCGTCTCATCTCCAAATCAACGGGGATGTCCTTGGAGCCTGTTCAGAAGTGGGCCAAATATCTCCATACTGATATTCTCAAATGAAGGGATTCTCTGACAGAGGCCTTCTCTGTGACCAAAGCCATTGTTGGCACAGCCTTGGAGATATGGTAGCATCCAGCCTCCTGTCCTGCGCCCTCAGCCTGGATGGCTCGCAAATACGCGGTTACCATTGGCTCTTTCTCAGGATTCACAGAGCACCCCTCGGCCAAGGGGCTGTAGACTGAATCTGTGTTTCAGTGCTCAGGTAATTCAGGAGACACTAATAGACTCCCGGACAAAGAGTCCAAGAAACTGGACCATTTGGCCCAGAAAGTCTATGCTGCCTCTTCACTTGGCCTTCGTCAGGCAAGATTGTCTGTCATCATGGTACATTTTTCTCATGCCCTCTTGGGCTCTCTGGATGAGGTTCTTCCTCATTTTCCCGCAAACCTCCAGACCATGGTCAGCAGGTCCTTGACCAGGGTCAGGCAGTTGCCAAAAAGCAACTACAGATGGCTCTGGATGTTGGGGACTCTTGTGCCCGCTCGGTGGCAGCTGCAGTTGCCATGTGCCACAGGACCTGGCTGTCTCAGCCTTCACGGCGGACACTTAGCACAAGTTGACTGATGTTCCCTTCCTGGGCACCGATCTTTGTGGTCCAGGAGTGGATGGTCACCTCCAGCATATAGAAAAGTCCCATGCCACCTTGGACTCCATGACTTCTACCCAGAAGGAATCCCAGGGTTTCAAAAGGCAGAAGAGAAAGCACTTTTGGCCTTCTGCCCCTGTGACCAAGCAGCCCCACTTTCAGTCAGGGCAGCAACAGCAGCAGACTCAACCATAGCACCTTCGAGCCGAGCCAGGGTCCTTGGCCCGTAAGCCCAGAGGGAAAGGTTCCGACAGTCCCCAAGCCAGATCCTTCTCCAAGCCTGCACAGTGACAGAATGGGGGTTGCCAACTCCATACCCATCACACCCACTCTGGGTCCTCCCATTGGGGTTCAGCTCTGCCACTTCCTTTCTGCCTGGTCTGCTGTCATGATGGATGGGGGGTCATGGAAATGGTCGGCCAGGAGCTGCCTCTGGAGTTACAGCAGTACTCACCAAGCACTCATTCGGCTCTCCAAGATGACATCACCCAACTTCTCTGCAAGGAGGTAGTGGCTAGAGTCACGGATCCCCATGTCAACCCGGGGTTCATTTTCAGGTACTTTCTGGTCCCAAAACGGATGGGGGGCTGGTGCCCCATTCCAGATCTGAAAGACCAGAACTGATTTCTCAGGTCTCGCACATTCAGGATGGTAACTCTGTCTCAGATCATACCACCTCTCAAGCAGAACATGTGGTTCTGCTCACTGGATCTACAGGATGCGTTCTTTCATGTCCAGATCCATCATCACACTGAAGGTTCCTCCACTTCTGAGCAGAAGGACCCTTTTTGAGTTACAAGCCATGCCGTTTGGCCTATCATCAGCCCCCTGGGTCTTCACCATATACATTGCAGTGGTGGTTGCCCATCTTCGGCATCAGGGGGGCAGAGTGTACCCCTATCTCAATGATTGGCTCATAGCAGGTCCCTTCAAACAGAAGGTGGAGAGATCCAGGGATCTGGCTCTTCAAACTTGCATCAAACTTAGTCTCCTAGTCAACGTAACCAAGTCAGAACTTGTGCCTTCGCGGGTGATCTGCTTCATCGGGTCAGAGCTCAACTCTTGCCAAGCCAGAGCCAGGCTCCCGGCAGACAGGGCAGAGGTTCTCTCCTCCTCCTTTGCCCAATCATTTCTGGTTGGGCACTTCCACCCTGCCCAGGACTTCCTGCGCCTTCTGGGTTGCATGGCATCCTGCACCTCCGTGATCTGATGGGCTCGGTGGCATATGCGCCTCCTTCAATGGGAGCTGGCCAGCCAGTGGACTCAGTGATACGGTCACTTTGACCAGCTGGTCACTGTGACCCAGAAGATGTGGTACATTCTCCAGTGGTGGACCATCCTAGAACATCTGCAGAAGGGGATCCTGTTTGTCTGCCTCAAGTCAACGGTTGCTGTAATGACCAATGCCTCTCTCACGGGCTGGGGTGCCCACATGGGGAATTGCAGAGTCCACAGGCTCTGGATCCCCGAGGAATCTCAATGTCATATCAACCTGCTGGAGCTCTGAGCAGTTCGGCTGGCACTGACTGCACTCGCTCCGTTCATTCGAGGTCAGGTGGTGCAGGTCCAGATGGACAATAACAAGGTCATGTACTATCTCAATAAGCAGGCGGGCTGGCCCACCGGGGCAGCGGTAGGACTACCGTTCATGATGCCAGCGATCTGGGTTCAGGAATGGACTCGGACGGCTGGAGGGCCAGCTTGGGGGAGGAGGATTGAGTGCCTATGGGCTGCTTTCCTCCTCCGGGTGGGGTGGGATGCAGGTCCCACTGTGATACCGCCACCTGGGTGACCACTTGGTGGAGCTGCAGCGAGACAGCATACAAGGGAGGGAGGACGTCTGCCGGGAGCTGGAGCGTGAGCGCATCTTGACGTGTGTCACTCCTTGGCCCCCCTTGCATGCAGATGTCCTGTGGGCTGGGATCAAGTAAACGGAAAAACCCTGTGCTGAGCTCCTGTAGATGGGACCCGGTTGTCCCGAGATAACCGTTAACCAGGCTCCATAGATGGGGCTGGAGATGCCTTCCAACACATACTTGAGGTATGAGAGGGGGACTAAGGGAGGGGTCCCGCTTCTCCCCGCCCGGTGGGAAAACTGAGGCAGGATGGGGAAAAGCTAACCAGCACTCGGAGGGAGGTACCTCGGGCGGAACTACGGGAACACTCAGCCTAAGGATCCCCAAAGAAAGGAGCTTAGCACAGTGAGAAGGGGGCATAAAGAGAAAGTATAAAAAAATAAAAATAAAAAAAAAACAAGCAGGAGGCACACACTCCCAGCCTCTGTGCATCTGGACCCTCATGAACAGTGTAGAGGCAGATCTTGTGGCCATCCATGTGGCAGGAACCTCGAATCAACTGGCGGACACCCTTAGCCATGTGGGCTTGGCGTCTCATGAGTGGTCTCTCTATCCAGAGGTAGTACACAGCCTGTTCTCTCACTGATGCAAACCTCAGGTGGATCTCTTCGCCTCCAGGGAGAACGCAAAGCTGAACTATTTCATGCCCACCCGCCTCAGCAAGGCTTGCTGTAGGGGACGCCTTCTTAAGGCAGTGGATCCCAGGCCTCTTCTATGCCTTCCCTCCACTTCCCTTGGTCCACAAGGTGCTCCTCTAGGTTGGAAGGGACAAAGGCACAGGTGATCCTGGTAGCCCTAGACTGGCCCTGCCAGTTCTAGTATCCAGATCTCATCAGCCTCAGCACCAGGCTCCCGAGTCATCTTCCAGCACACTCAGACCCGCTCTCGCTCAATCAGGGGATGGTATTCCATCTGGACCTTCAATCCCTGCACCTGACAGCCTGGTTACTGAGCGGCTAGAGTTCCAGGCTTTGGGTCTCTCTGAGGATGTACTCACCGTAGTGGAGGCCTCTAGGAAGGAGTCAACCAGGAGGTGCTATGACTTCAAATGGAAAAGATTTTCCATTTGGTGCCAGGGCAAGGACCTGGACCCTTTGTCCTGTCCAGTAGCTAGCATCCTTAACTACCTTTGGTCCCTGTCCAAAGGGTCTTCGGTGTACGACCCTTAAGGTGCACCTGGTAGCCATCTCTGCCTACTGGACACAGGCTGGTCAGCAGATAGTGGCACAGGAGAAGGTGGGTTTCTTTAAAAGCCTCAACCACATTTCCCCTCCAGTGTGTGAACCACCACCACCATGGGATCTACTACTGGTACTGGCAAAGCTCATGGGCTAGCCATTTGAACCAATGCACAGGTGTGAGATGTCACACCTGTCGTGGAAAACTGCCTTCTTGGTGGCTATCATGTCAGCCAGAAGGATTGGGGAGCTCCAGGCACTCTCTGTTGAGACTCCCTATCTGGTCTTCCATAGGGATGAGGTTGTTCTGCACCCCCACCTGAAGATCCTTCCGAAGGTGGAGTTGGAGTTGGAGTTTCACCTTAAGCAGGTGTTGACTCTGCCATTGTGCTACCACATTTACACCTTGGAGGCCAAAGTACAGGCTCCATACTTTGGACCTGAGACGGGCGCTGTCTTATTACAAGGAGCATATGGCTGAAGTTCGGGTAGAGGTTTGCCAGCTGTTTGTCACCTATACTGAAGCCGCACCTCGCAGACCTGCAGCAAAGCAGATGATTGGTATATGAATAACATTCTGCATTGATCTCTGCTACCGGTTGGCGGGCAAGGAGCCTCCCATAGGGATAAGAGTTCATTCTACCTGCCAAACTGCTGTGTTGGTGGCTACTTCTAGGGACGTCCCTATCCAGGATATCTGCAGGGCTGCTACCTGGAAGTCAGCAAACACCTTCATTTCCCACTACCACAGCAACCTTGAGTACATCCTCCGGCCTGCTCGAATTCACCGGTTCCATTCACAGCTCCCTCGACAATGGTCAACTAACTGGTGCTATCTTCATTGACCTGACTAAAGCTTTCGATACTGTCCACCATTCCCTCATGCTGGTCAAACTAAAAAACGCCGGCCTCTCCCTTGGTTCAACTTCCTGGTTCAAAAGCTATCTCGAAAACCACACTCAGAGGATAAAAATATCAGACGTGCTCTCTGATTCTAAACCTGTTCTCTCCAGAGTCCCCCAGGGCTCTGTCCTCAGACTCCTCCTTTTCAACCTATTCCTTAATACACTACCTGACTCCTGTACTGAACAAATCATTTGCACGCTGATGATGCGGTTCTCCTTGCCTCCCATCAGGACCTGAAGAAACTGCAATATAACCTCCAACTCAGCTTCTTCTCAGTTGAGAACTGGTTCACAAAGCACAAACTGCTCCTTAATCAAAAAAAAACAAACAAGGACATGATATTTAGGAGCTCCCACAACATTCATAAGCACCACCAACTCTCCGTTATCACTAGACGAGGTACCGTCTTGGAGCAGGTCCAAACCTTCAAATACCTTGGGATCACCCTTGACCCTCTCCTCTCCTACACCATCTACATTGATAATGTTTCCAAAGCTGCTAACTCCTGTCTGGGCTTGCTTTTCCACCACAGGAAAAACCTGACCTCTGAATCTCTGGCTGTCGCCGTCCAGAGCTCCATCATCACCATTATTGATTATGGCCTCATAATTTACGGCTCTGCTTCAGCTACTGCACTCAAACGTGTAGAAACATAGAATCTGACAGCAAATAAGGACCGCTTGGCCCACCTAGTCTGCCCATTTTCCTACCTAACAGATAAGCTGCAGATCCTTATTAACTAACAGCTTACTTCCTCTTACCTACCCCAGGACTGCCCTATGCCTTTCCCATCCATTCTTGAAGTCCCCCACTGTTCTTGACTCCACGACCTCCTCAGGGAGGCTGTTCCATGCATCCACAACCCTCTCAGTGAAAAAATACTTCCTCACATTACCCTTGAGCCGTCCCCCCTCTATCTTCAAATTGTGCCCCCTTGTTCTTGCACATCTCTTTTTCTGGAAGATGCTACCCTCTTGGACTTTGTTAATTCCCTTGAGGTACTTGAAAGTTTCTATCATGTCCCCTCTCTCCCTTCTTTCCTCAAGAGTATACATATTAAGCTCCTTTAGTCTTTCTTCATATGTCTTCTGGTGCAGACCCTGCACCATTTGATTACCCTCCTCTGGACAGCCTCCACTCTGTCTATGTCTTTGTGGAGATGGGGTCTTCAGAACTGCACACAGTATTCCAGATGGGGTCTCACCAACTGTCTGTACAGAGGGATAACAATTTCCTGTTTCTACTATTGATGCCTCTTCCTATGCATCCCAGTATCCTCCAGCCTTCCTTACTGCCTTCTCACATTGCTTGCCCACCTTTGGGTCATCTGATATAATTACTCCCAGGTCCCTTTCTATTTTTACTGTTGTCAGTATCTCATCCCCCATATTGTACGCTTCCCTTGGGTTTTGTTTCCCATGTGCATTATCTTGCACTTCTTTGCATTGAATCTGAGCTGCCATACATTTGACTATTCCTCCAACCTTGCCAAGTCCCTTCTCATCCTTTTCACTCCATCTTGTGTATCAACCCTGTTGCAGATCTTTGTGTCATCTGCAAAGAGACATACTTTTCCTTCCAGTTCCTCTGCAATGTCACTTATAAAGACATTAAAAAGGACCGGTCCCAGTACTGAACCCTGCGGTCCCCACTAGTAACCCTCCTTTCTTCACTGTGTACTCCATTTACTACTACCCTTTGCGTCCTGTTGTCTAGCCAATTTTTTATCCAGGCTACCACCTTGGGACCCATTCCAAGGCTGGCTATCTTGTGTATTAATCTTTTGGGTGGGACTGTATCAATGCCTTGCTAAAATCTAGGTAGGCCATGTCCACAGCCCCTCCCTGATCTACTACTTTGGTCACCCAGTCAAAGAAATCCATTAGATTCGTCTGACACGACCTTCCCATTGTGAATCCATGCTGCCTCGGGTCCTGTGCCCCAATGGCCTCTAAGTACTCAACAATTCTTTCCTTCAGAAGTGATTCCATCATTTTCCCTACCACTGAGGTCAAACTAACTGGTCTGTGTTTCCTGCCTCTGTCCTGCTCCCACTTTTGTGAAGAGGAATTACATCTGCCCTCCTCCAGTCCTCGGGTACCACCCCATCCTCCCATGATTTGTTAAAGAGTAGTCAGCGATGTCACTAGTTCTACCCTTAGTTCTTTTAGAATTCTTGGGTGAATCCCATCAGGCCCCTTTGCTTTGTCCACCTTCAATTTTATTAGTTCTTTCAGAACCCTTTCTTCTGTAAATGGACTGGTATCAACCCCCGTCTTCAGAATGTTTCTCTTGTTTGGTTTAGGTAACTCACCCTCCTCTTCCTTTGTGAATACTGAGCAGAAATATTTGTTCAGTAACCCTGCTTTTTCACTGTCACCCTCTACCTACATTCCCTTCCCTTTATTAAGCTTCAGTATCCCATCTTTGGTCTTTCTTTGCTCCCTAATGTTCCTATAAAAGGTCTTATCCCCCTTCTTAACAGAATTAGCTATCCTTTCTTCGGTTTGGGCCTTTGCTATTCTGACTTCCTTCCCAGCCTCTTTCTGCTTTAACTGATAAAGTTCTCTGTCCTGCTCCTTCTGTGTTTCCTTATATTTCCTGAATGCTGCCCTTTTCTCCTTAACCTTCCCTGCTACCTCTTTTGTGAACCATAGCGTTTTTTTCCTTCGTTGTGTTTTATTGATTTTTTTACGCAAAGGCTTGTTGCCTCTGTGATGGCTGTTTTGATCACTCCCCATTGTTCCTCCACCCCTCCTTCTTGCCTGTTTGCTAGTGTTTTTCTGAGGCACTCTCTCATTTTCCCAAAGTCAGCCCTCCTAAAGTCTAGTACTCTTGCTTTTGTATGGCTTGATTGTATAGCTGTGTTTATCGTGAACCACACTGTTGGTGGTCACTTGTTCCCAGATTGCTACCCACTTCTAAATCTGAGATTCTTTCTCCATCCCCATTTGAAAGTACCAGGTCTAAGATTGCTCCCTCCCGAGTCGGTTCCAATACTAGCTGTCTAAGACATGCCCCCTGTAGGGCATCAAGAATGACCCTGCTCTTGGATGTGCCTGCAGCAAAGGTGCTCCAGTTAACATCTGGCATATTCAGGTCCCCCATCAACAATATCACCCCTTTTTCTGCCATTCTAAGAAAGCCTTCTATCATTTCCTTGTCATTTCCTCCCCTGAGATTGGGGTCTGTATACAACCCCATGCGGATTGTGGTGCCATTTCCTGTCTCCAGGGTGACCCAAAGTGCCTCATCTGCTCCCTGTTTACTCTTTAGTTCTGTTGCTTTGATCCCTTCCTTTACATAGAGAGCTACTCCTCCTCCTCTTTTACCCTCCCTGTCCCTCCTGTAGATTGTGTATCCTGGTATGTTGACATCCCAGTCATGGTTCTCTGTGTACCATGTTTCTGTGACTGCCACAATATCCAGGCAACCCTCTTCTATCAAGGCCACTAGTTCAGGGAGCTTGTTACACAGACTACGGGCATTGGTACTCATCACCCTCCACTTTTTGATAGCCTTATCCCTTTTAGCCCCATTTCTGTCCTTACTGCCTTTGCCTTTTTTTACATTTAAATCTGTTCTGCTCCCTAATAACTTCTGTACCTTGGTGTTTACCTCACTAATCACCATGTTTTGTGGGAGGCTCAGATTTCCCAGCTCCTTTTCAGTGCCTCCCCCCTTGGCTAGTTTAAATGCTTGCCAATGAAGCATTTAAACCTCTCACCTAGGATCCTGGTTCCCCCCCTGGATAGATGCAGACCATCGCACCAGTATAGGTCTGCATTCCTCCAGGTGGCTCTCCAGTCCCCAAGAAGCCAAAACCCTGAGCTCCACACTAGTTTTTCAACCATTCATTGAATTCCCTGGTGAGAAGTGCCCTAGCATCTCCCTTGCCACAGACAGGCAGCACCTCCGAGAAGGTTACTGTATCGCTTCTTGTCTAAGGCCCTTCCCAACTCTACAAACTCCTCTTTGCACTCTGATCCCATTCCTAGCCAGGTCATTTGTCCCCAGGTGGACAATGACATCCAGCTCCCTCCTTGTGCAGCTCCTCCCACGATCCTGAGGATTGCTTCCTGTCCCTCCAAGCCGTGGCGCCAGGAGACCTACACCTCCCTCTCCCATCCTCCCCATTTCTACCCCCCTAATGATTGAGTCCCCCACCAGGAGTTGTTTCGTTCCCCTGTGGGGTCCCATGCCACCCTTCTTTGGGTCTCCTTTGTGAAGGTTCCCAGCATCCTCCTTGGTCTCCACTGCAGGTGCCTCCATTGAGGAACCACTATCCACCAGAAGAGTGAATGTATTGTGAAGGGGTACAGCTGGAGGGATGCAACTCTGTTCCACCACTCTCTTCCTCCTTGAGCCCACCCTGCTCCAGCCACTCCTCTTTCTTGGCAACCCCTGAGGTAGTGGCATTGGCCCTGGTGGTCCCTGGGTGGGGGAGGAGGTTTCATGAATCCTAGCCAGGTCAGCCTGGAGACGGGCAACCTCCTCTCTCAGACCAGAGAGGTGCCTGCAAATAGGGCAGCATCGTAGCCTCCAGAATGTCTCCCAGAACACTGCCATCCCACACCCATTGCACTGCACCACTCCTATCATGTCTTATTTTGTCCCTCTACTGTTTCTCTGGATGCTTACTCTCTCCTCTCCTTACAACTCTCACCCTTCCTGTTCTGGGACAGCAACTTCCTATCTTCTTCAGTAGTCTCCTTCTTCCTTGCTCAATATCAGACCACCAGCAGCTAGGGGGGGAGAGTGAGCTACTTTTTCTACTTCAGGGTTGACAAAACCAATGTTTCTCTATGATCCTTTCCTTCCTACTGCCAAACAGGAAGTTCCTGTTGACAGTCAAATTAAAAGTAGAACTGGCTTTGGGTGGGTGGGATGGAGGGCAATTAGTAAGAAAAAAGGCTAGCAACAGGAAGTTGTAATTTGACTCACCTGCTTTTATAGTGTCAAAGCCACACTCCCAGGTAAGCTCTCTTTCCTCCTACTGGTTTAGCAAAGTGAGCTGATACAGTACCTTTCACTGCACAGAATATACACTGACTTTCTTTCTTTTTTTTAACCCTAAATAAGTCCCCTTCTACTTCTAATAAAGTTATCTGTTTACTTAATCTTAACAGACACTGTATACTACTGAGATATATGTTTTAAATTAAAAAGAAAATGTAGCTTCTTTTAGTTAGCTGCTTTCTGCTCCACAAGCAAGGCTAGCAACAGGAAGTTGTAATTTGACTCACCTGCTTTTATAGTGTCTAAGCCACACCCCCCAGGTAAGCTCTCTTTCCTGTATCCATCGTGCTCAACATGGCCTGTCATCTCGTCAGTGGCTCCCAACGCCTAACTCATACCTGTGACCTCTATTCTCTAACTGAATGGCTGAACCTTGTTAATTGCATAAAACACCAAACTTGCACCGCTACTAAGAAAATTATGCTTGGCCTTGCCCCACCTGGAGTCTGCGCTCTCGTGCAACTAAGAAACCACAACCACCTTACCAGGAGATCAAAACAACAGGTCCTGCAAATCCCCCTTTGCCGCACGACTCAAGGCCAAAGATCCTTTGCTTACCGAGCCCCTCTTTGGTACAACAGTTTACCCAGTGACATCTCATCCGTGCTATCGCTCAGCTCTTTTAAGTCCCCGGTTCCGCCTATCGCTCATTGACTCCAACCTTTGTGGCTGTTGTGGCTAAGCACGTTGATTGGTTCAGTAGCTGAAGGTACAGTTTTGAATCCTCATCTCCTCTAGCCCCTTTCCAGTGCCTCCCTCAATCTGCACATTCATCCACCTGCCTATGATAATGCCTCCTGGTGGCTCAGCTTCTCTCCTTTCCCCCGTCCACCTCTCCCCCTTCTGCCCCCACTACCTTCCCCCACTACTCTCGCCCTTCACACCCCTATTTTCTCTTTACTCCCACCCCCATTTAAGTTCCCCTGACTACCTAACATACCAACATACTAAAATGCCAGCAGAATAGGCCTAACGGTCTTTCGTGTCTGCTTGATTGGTCAGCCCCCACCCTGGGTGCTGACGTTGCTGCCCCCCTCGCCTTCTCCCTTCCCAGTTCCTGATATTCTTGCTGCATTGGATTTTGCTTCCAGAACCCTTCCCCTGCACCTGTCCCACCCCCTCTTGAACATCTCCACTGTCTCTGCCTCCACCAGCCCCCTAGGCAGCACATGGCATGGCTCTACCACCCTCTCAGTGAAGTAGCACCTTCTCCTTTCTCCCCTGAATCTTCCCCCCTCCAGCTTCCACCCATGCCTTCTAGTGGCCCCCTCCTCCTTCCTTCGAAGCACCCTGACTGTTCCTCCCCTATTTACCCCCTTCATGTACCTGAAGACCTCTGTCATTTCCCCGGTCCCTTCTCTCTTCCAATGTGTACATATTTGGCTCTTGAGCCTCTCCTCATAGGTCCTCCCCAAGCCCCAAATCATTTTGGTTGCCCTCCTCTGGGCCCTCTCCAGGAGTTTAATGTCCCTCTTTAAGTGTGGCCTCCAAAACTGCACGCATATTCAAAGTCTGATCTCCAAGCAGTTATACAGAGAAGTATCACTTCCGTCCTTCTGGAGGTGATTCCCCTAGCGATGCATCCCAGCATCCTGTTGGCTTTGGCTGCTGCCCTCCTACAAGTCTCAGAGTTGTTCATCTTGACATCCACCACCACCCCCAGGTCCCTCTCAGCCATCGAGACTTGTAGCATACCCCCCCCAGGGTGTACACTTGGCCCAGGTTTCTGACCCCCAGGTGGAGTACCTTGTATTTCCCTGCATTGAACCTCAGCTTCCACTTTCTAGACCATCTTTCCAGAGCCTCCAGGTCCCCCTGTAGGGCCACCCTCCCCTCCTCCCCATCCACCACCGCCCTCAGTTTCGAGTCATCCGCAAAGAGACTCATCTCACTCCTGATTCCTGTCCTTATGTCAGAGACGTAAGCATTGAACAGGAAGGACCCAAGGACTGATCCCTGTGGGACCCCACTAATGACCCTCCTTGGGGATGAGACTATCCCGCCAACTGGAGCCAATTGCTTATCCATCTGATCATCTGGTTCCCCACCCCCATTTCTCCCAGCTTATCCAACAGGCCCATGTGAGGAACAGAGTCAAATGCCTTGCTGAAGTCTAGAAAGAGGACATCCACTGGTCTACTCAGGTCCAAGGCACTCGTCACCCAGTCATAGAACTCCACAAGGTTTGTCTGACACGATTTCCCTGGGACGAATCCATGCTGTCTATCGTCCAGGCACCCTGACTTTCAGTTCCCCCCAGCCTCTCCTTGACAATGCCCTCCATCACCTTGCCCACCACCGATGTCAGGCTGACAGGCCTGTAGTTTCCTGCCACCTCCCTTGATCCCCACTTGTGGATAGGCACTATATGCGCCACCTTCCAGTCCTGGGGCACCCACCCTGTCCTCAGAGAGATGGTGAAAAGCTCCGCCAGGGGTTTTGCCAGGACATCCGCAAGTTCCCTCAGCACTCTGGGATGTAATTTATCCGGCCCCGGTGCTTTCTCTGTCTTAAGGGAGCTGAGGGCTTCCCTCACTCTCTCTGCTGTGATTCCCACTTCTGGTACCTCTTCTCCCTGCTTAGCCCTCCCCCCTCCTGCCAGTGATGCCTCCCCCTCTCCCCAGACCCGCCGATCAGTAAGGGTCCCCCCCTCCTCAGTATCTCTGTCTCCTCCCAGAGATACCTCTGCTCCTTCTTTCCCTTTGCTCATTCCAGGTCACACAAATGCTGTCGACATATCTATATATTTTTTTTCATTATTTTAGATGATGTTAATTTGCTCATGTTTGTCAATTTTGTTTTTCTATTACGTAGAACCTTTGTAAAAGAGCCTTGGCTCAAAGGTATTGCAATCCTAGATTCTAATAAATAAATAAATAAATGCTAGGATGCTGGTTTTTGGGCCTCAGTTCTCCAGTCTCTGTTCCCTAAGTAGGGGTGTGCACCTTGCCTCCCTCCTTCCAGAGAACTACTAGGAATCTGCTTAACAATGTGGATAGAACTACATATCCACGATCCTAGAAAAAAGTAGATGTTCCACACAGTGGTCTCTTGCAGCAGGTAATACTTTTGGGAGTTTCCAACAGAGGTCACTGTTGCACAGTAGCTCTTTTAGCAGTTTTTCACCAGGGACCGTCCACACATGACATCAGCTTCCTGTTTCCTATATGAGTGTAGGCGGTCCCTGGTATCCTCAGTTCATTTTCCTGCCGTCTTCAGCTCACACAGCAGCTAATTCAACTTCTGTGCAGCAGTCATCGATGAGAATTTTGGAAAACAAATGTCTAAAGATTCTTCAAGCAAACAAGATGTGTTTCGTTCCTGCCGTTGCTGTAGGAAGATATACCACTTTGAAAACCATACATCTTGTGTAAGGTGTCTGGGACATGCACACGACACCAATTCCTGCAGTTTCTGTTAGGAATTTAATCAGGCAACTTCTTGACGATGGTTGCTTGAAATCCAACATCTTTTAATGGAGCAGAAAATGTCTCTCTTGGAGAACCAGGGGTCTCGTACCAAGGGCTCCCCCACTGCTGGTTCTCGTCCCCGGCAGAAAAAGGGGAAGGAGAAACCCTTCTCACACTCCCTGCCTCGTCGCCCGTCGACAGCCACAGTTTCAGGTGTCCCTCCATTGATGGCGCATGTTTCAACAGCTTCTTCGTCAACAAGGGCTCATATCGTTTCATCAATGGCGCTTTCCAGTGCCTTAAATGCAGTTAAAATTATAACTGCTCCATTGAAGGAGGCTTATACCCTCTCATTGACGATGCTTTCCAGCACTTTACATGCGGTCAGATACATGGCTGCTAAATCAACCGGGGCCCCTCTCCTGTCAACAGCATCTGACAAGTTAAGTGAAAATAATTCTTTCTCCACAGTGGGTTAGTCGACAAGACATCACATTCCTCAGGGGAAACCTATGGCTTACGCCTTACTTACTGCCCCTTCACCCTCACCAGTGGCCTCTTATAGGGGTCAGGTGGACAGAGATCGGACGACATGTCTTGCATGCCATGCAGCACTCCCAGCCCTCCAAATCAGGAGAGCTGGGTGATCCTCTCCAGTCTCTTACTCTTCCACCTAAATGATTTCATAGTGACAGGGATACAGTACCACCCTGGTCCCCTCCTCCTAATATGGAGGATTATTTGTCAGATGAACAAGAATTACCAGTGGACTTCCCTGGAGATACTGACGAAGAAGAGTTCCAAGATCTGGATTTTCCAAATCCTGACTCTCCCTATTTGGAAATCTCTTCTCTGGATGAGGACCTGGGTAGAACTTCCGCAGCCTCTCCCCCAGATGACCTGACCTTTAACAAAATGATGGTTCAAATACAACAGGTCATGGGATTCTCTACTACAGAACACAACAAACAATGGAACGATATGGCAGAATATCTTGAATTACCAGAGGAGCCTACGTTAGTGGTTCCCCACTAATACTAACTCAAAAGGTAAAAAATATTAGAAGGGATGGTCTCTGCTTCTACTAATACTGGTGAAACTGGTTCCTCCACCTCTGGCACAAGAAAGGATGGAGGTAAAGCTAAGGATCCTGATAAAGGATCAGATAAAGTTGAGCAGGGTAAGCCAAAAAGGTCAGTGGAGTCAGGGACTGAACCTGTGCCACTGAAGAAAAAATGTAAGGAAAAGCATGTCACTGCACCTCTGGCCAAGAAGGCTAAGGAGCTCCCAGCTGACAAAACTGGTATGCCCTCGGCTGAGGACATTGCCAAGGCCTTACAGGTCTTGCAAGCACTGCAAGCTGCAGTCCCGGTTCCAATACTGACTGTCCCGGTTCCACCCTCTCAGGAGCCACAGGCTTCCTTTCCTGAGGAAGAGGATTTCGAAGAGGAACAGATAGACCCAGATGTTTCTCCAGAACAGGAGTTCGGTCCCCCCCCCAGGGGCCCAGAGGAGTATTCCTCATACTATGTTTTTGTTAAAAGCATGGTAGAAACACTCAACCTCCCTCTGCAGGAGACAGAGGAGGATGTGGAGGAAGAAGAATTCTTGAATATGATGGGGTTAGCCCTAACAAAATGTTTACTACTACCTATGCATAAGTCCTTAAAAAAGGCAACAATGCAAGTATTCCAAACTCCCAATTCTATTCCAGGAGTCGATAAAAAAACTGATACGAAATATCAGCTTAATAGGACAACAGCTGATTTCCTGTTCAGCCACCCTGACCCTGAAGGGGTTGTGCAGGTTGCTGCTTGCGACAAAGCCAGAATCCCCTTGGCTACCCATCCTCCAGATAAGGATTCTCGGAAGATGGATACAATGGGAAAGAAAGAGTATATGGCTGCTTCTCTCATCCTTAGACAGGCCAATTATATGGCCTATGCAGTGCAATACCAGAAAGCACTCTGGAATGCAGTGTTAGCCCTGGCTGACAAAGTGCCTGGTGAGGTGGCAGTGGACTTGCAGGATACAGCAAGGGCCACTTTAGATGCCACAAAATACCAGTTCTACGTGGCTGTGGACACTAATGACTCTGCAGCAGGTTGATGGCACTATCTGTCTCCCTTAGAAGATTTGCCTGGCTCAGGGCCACAAACCTGACCCTGGACACTCAGGCCAAGGCGATGGACTTTCCTTTTGAGAAAAATTCCCTATATGGGGATTAGACAGAGGCCTATATGAAGAAGGTAGAAAAATATAAGGCCACCTACAGAAGCAATTCTAAGGATAGGCTTTTCTCATCCTATAGGTCCCAGGCCAGGGGAGGCAGGCCTCTCAGCTGCAACAACAGCCTAGAGGATACTTCCGAGGAAGGGGCAGGAGAGCCATGAGGAGAGCTGCTCCCTTCCCAGTGATTCAGGCACAGCCCACTCAGAACCCCTGATGGGCTAGTACAGGTCACACCCCCTTCCAAAAATCTACCAGTGGGTGGCAGACTGGCACATTTTCTCCAGGATTGGTATACCATCACCACAGACAAGTGGGTCCTGGAGGTGGTGAGCCAGGGTTTGGCAATCAGCTTCAAATCTCTCCCCAAGCTGAGAGCAAGAACATTTGCACCAGTCACATCTGCAGACAGGATACTACTGGATGCAGAAGTAAAACATCTGCTGGCTTTCGAGGCAGTGGAGCCTGTGCCCCTAAACCAGCAGGGCAAAGGCTTCTACTCCAGATACTTCCTTGCAAAGAAGAAAAATGGGGATTGGCAACCTATCCTGGTTTTAAGGCTTCTAAACAGACATATTCTGAAACCAAAATTCAAAATGGTCACTCTTACTGTAATCATTCCCACTTTACAAAAGGGAGACTGGCTAGCCTCCCTAGATTTAAAGGATGCTTATTTTCACATTCCCATCAGACCGTCTCACAGAAAGTTTCTGAGGTTCAGACAGGCCTCAGGCCATTATCAGTTTGCAGCCCTTCCTTTTGGTCTTACTTCTGCACCTAGGGCATTCACAAAGTGTTTGGCCGTGGTAGTGGAGTTTCTGAGAAAACAAGGAGCATCAGTCTTTCCCTCCCTGGATGACTGGTTAGTGGTGGGTCCATCTCTACATCTTACAGAGCAGGTCTTGGCACTAACAAAGTCTACTCTGGAATCCCTGGGTTTCCTCATAAACGAGCAGAAGTCGCAGCAAACACCATTTCAGGTATTTGAGTTCATTGGAGGAGAACTGAACACCAGTCTGAGCAGAGCTTTCTTGCCACAGGACAGGGTAAACAGCATTCTATGAAGTGCAAGCTCATTTGTACCAGGAAAACCCAAACCAGCCAGAGACATCCACAGGCTCCTGGGCCACATGGCAGCTGCCACCATAGTGGTACTAGGTTCCAGATTCCAAATGAGGGACATTCAGTTCCACTTGAGACAGTACTGGTCACAGAGGACAGATCATTTGTCCAAACTGGTTCCAGTCACCCACACTCTCCTACAGACACTGCAGTGGTGGCTGGACAAACAAAACCTTCGGGTAGGGGTTCCTTTCACAAAGGAACAGCCTTCCTTAGTTCTTACAACAGATGCATCCCTTCTGGGTTGGGGAGCACACATGTTGGATTATACAGGAAGTGGCACATGGTCTGCTCAAGAATCCATGTTGCACATAAATCTTTTGGAGCTCAGGGCAGTGTACCTAGCCCTGCAGGCATTTGCTCCACATCTTCAAAACAAAGTGGTGCAGGTTAGAACAGACAACACCACTACTATGTATTACATCAACAACGGAGGAACTAGGTCAGCCCCACTGTGCATAGAAGCAAAGAGGCTATGGTCCCTGGTCTACTTCATGAAAGTATCCCTTTCAGTCATACATCTTCCAGGAAAGGACAATGTACTGGAAGACTCCCTCAGCAGGATAAGTCAGGATCACCACGAGTGGTGACTGAATCCTCAAATTCTCAGCTCGATTTTCAGGCGTTGGGGCACTCCAGAGATAGATCTCTTTGCCTCTGCAGAAAATCACCAGCTACCAATATATTGCTGCAGGCCTCCTCTCAGGGGCACACTACTCCTGGATGCATTGGCACTGGATTGGACAGGGAAGTTCCTGTATGCCTTCCCTCCTTTTCCACTGATATTCAGGACCCTGCTGAAATTGAGGTGCCAACCAGCAACAATGATACTGGTGGCACCAGATTGGGTGAGGCAGCACTGGTATTCGCTTCTGTTGGTTCTATCAGTGGTACCTCCAATTCATCTGCCCAGGAAGCAAAACCTACTGACTTCCTCTCAGGGCAGGATACTGTACCACAGCCTGAAATCACTAAGTTCTCAAGGCCTGGCTCTTGAGGACTTAGAGTCTGTGGATCTTAAACTGTCAGAACAAGTTTTGGCAGTACTTAGGGGTTCCAGGAAACCCTCCACTAAAAAGACATACTCTGCCAAGTGAAAGAGGTTTTCCATATGGTGTGCAGGTAAGGGTATCGACCCATCTAGGGCTGACCTTGCCATTCTTCTGGATTGCCTGACACACCTGCATTCTTTAGCCCTGAAGCCTTCCACACTTGAGGTTCATTTGGCTTCATTTTCAGTTTACCTGTCGGCAGGTAAAAGAGAGGCCCATAGCCTCTCATCCTGTCTTTAGGAAATATTTTAAAGGCCTTAACCTCTTGTACCTTCCCTTGAGGGAGCCAGTTTCAGCCTGGAATCTGAATATCGGCATTGCCAAGCTCATGGATGCCCCATTTGAACCGATGGCAACAGCAGATTTGAAGTATATCACTTGGAAAATGGTGTTTCTGGTTGCTATTATTTCAGCCAGAAGAATCAATGAGTTACAGACCCTGTGCATGGATATAGACTACATCTCATTCCACAGGGATAAAGTGGTCCTCAGGACCAATAGAAAATTCCTTCCCAAAGGGGTGTCTGATTTCCATTTAAATTGTCCCTCACTTTACATGTCTGTCTTTTTCACAGAGCACTCCAGTTCTCCAGAAAGGAGACGTCACTCCCTTGATGTCAAAAGGGCACTTAGCCACTGTATTGACAGAAGAAGTAAGTCTTACAGACCAGGCCAGACATAGCTCTTTCTTACCTATGGCAGGTAGGTAAGGGTAGACCTGCCACAAAACGGACAACTGCTCATTGGATAGTGGCATGTATCCAGTTTTGCTATAGTAAAGTGGGTAAACAGACTCCCGTGGGCCTCAGAGCACATTCCACCAGGGGTACAGTTGCTTCAGTGGCAGCTTCAAGGGATATTCCACTCTTGGAAATCTGCAAAGCAGCTACATGGAAAACAGTACACACCTTCACAAAGCATTACAGCCTGGACCTGCAATCCAGAAGTGATGCCAAGTTTGGTATGGCAGTGCTGCAGAACCTGTTTCCTAAATAGGATTTCTGCCCAACCTCCAAAGGTACTGCTTGGTAGTCTGCATTTGTTTAATCATAATGAGTGATTCCTGGGGTTAGAAGAAAAAAATTACTCACCACAGTAATCTTGTTTCTTCAAAGGGATCACTCATTATGATTAAAGCACCCACCCTGCCTCCCCTACTAAAAAAACCTATGAAAGTTGTTCTGCATCCCTGTTTTAGTATTATTTTTTCCACATAGGTTAATTTAGAGACTCACCTTTTGTTAACTAATGCTTCCCTTGTGGTCGTAAGTGTTTTAGGTTTATTTATTAGGATGTTCTTTGTGACCTGAGAGGACAAAAAATTATTATATATAAATATTATCACAGTTAATGGGTCTTACACCCAGTTTAGGCTATGTAAGAATCTGAACCACTCAGAGTGCAACAGTTGCTAGGGCAGCAGTTTGAAAGTGGCATGAGCCAATTGAGAGTTCAATCATTTGCAAATAATTCCATTTCTCCAGACAGTCCAACACAGGAGGCTGACTGCATTTGTTTAATCATAATGAGTGATCCCTTTGAAGAAACAAGATTACTATGGTGAGTAATTTTTTCTTCTTGCTAGCTGGCAAATTGCATTACATTTTGTTACACAAAATACAACAAACCTTTACCAGGACCTGTCCAAGCTCACTCCACTAGAGCTATGGCCACCACTGTGTCTTGCTTTAAAGGAGCCTCCATTTCAGACATCCGTGATGTAGCTACCTGGTCCACAATCCATACATTCGCAAGGCATTACAATCTGAATATTGCCTAACGACGTAAGGTGGCCTTCAGCCATGCAGTCCTACAAGGTCTTCTGTCATAACTGTCCTCCCACATGGACATAACTGCTTGAGATTCATCCCAAAAGCTACAGAAATTCAGAATACACATAAGGAGCCAGAAGAACTGTAGGTCACCCTGGAAACAGGAAATGGAACTGCCATACGAACTGGGGTTGTCTACAGGCCTCCAGACCAGGTGGAGGACATGGACACATTACTTTTAGAAGATATACAAACATGACTGCTAAAGGGGAGGTTCTGATAATGGGAAACTTCAACATGCCAGATACTGATTGGTCAATACCAGCAGGAACATTTGCCAGAACTAGACACCTAGTGGATTCCCTGTAGGAGGAGGGCCTCAAACAAATGGTAGAACAACCCACAAGAGAGAGGGCTATCCTAGATCTAGTACTGACTAATGGGGAAAGGATCACAGATCTCCAGGTAGAAGGTCACCTTGGGGGCCAATGACCATAACATGGTATGGTTCAATTTGGCCACTAGAACTAAATCATCCCATTCCAAGGCAAAAATATGGGACTTCAGAGGAGCTGACTTTGGTAAGATGGCTAACAGAGTTAAGCTAGCCCAGGCAAAAAAAAATACAGGTGAGGAGGTACAGGAAAAGTGGGCAAGCATTAAGGGTGCAATAATTGAAGCAACATCCTATTGTGTTAGAGAGAAAAACAAGAGCAAAAGAAGAAGGAAACCACTTTGGTTCTCAAGAACAGTAGCAGAAAAGGTCAGAGCCAAAAGGCTGACCTTCAGAAAATATAAGGAAACACAGTGGGACGAAGATAGGGAGGCATACCAAACTTCCCTAAGGGAAGAAGGGAAGGCAGTAAGGCAGGCAAAGACCCAAACCAAGGAAACACTAGCATGAACTGTAAAATAAGATGACAAGACTTTCTATAGCTACTGTCACAACCCCACTCAGCAGGTCAGATCCTCTGCTCCCACAGTGCCAACCTCCGAGTGCAGTATTTTGAACAGCAACAGAACAGAGTAACCCTCCTGTCTGTTTTGTGGGTTTGAATCAACCTTTGGTCTCAAGTTCTGGAGGGATTCAAACTGTGAACCTCTTGCTAGCGTACCCAATGTACAGGCTCAGATAATTCTGCTCTTCTGGGAAATACCAGGTATCTTTCACCTATGGGCACCTAACCAGGTGTACAAAATGAACCCTTAAAAACTCTATGAAAGACCTCAGATTAAACTCTTACCTTTTCCCAGTTTGGTAAGCCAGAAAGCTTTTGCACAGTGTCAGCTTTAACCATATATGCTTTGCTTGTCAAATGAAGAATTTCGAAGGCACCCCAAGTAGTCTCTTAAAATAGAGGTTTACTTTAAAATAGAAAAGAAAATATGTAAACTGTAAATACAGAGCAATATGTCACAAAACCATACAATCACTTAAAAGAACAAGGTTTAAAAGTGCCAATTCCAACCAACCATACACTTAGACTGGTCTATCTAATGTATGTCTTCTAATAGTGGTGATAGATGTTTCTTCTTCAGAGTCCAAACATGTATATCTAAAGGTCAGTCACAGCATAATTAAAACATTGTCTTGAACCTGCCTTCTCCATGATATCACCCAGCTCCTCCTCCATTTATTAAAAATTATACAACCAGGATGTCTTCACTCAGGAGGTATTTTTAAATAGCTGGCATCAGCAAAAACTCATTTCCTTATATGACTTCCCAATCAAGTCTGTGATTTTCCAGTATCGTCTTTCATCCATGAGCAGTTTCCTGCTTCACAGACATCAAAGGAACATGTATGACTTAGCACCTAAGTGACATAACCTGTTTTCTTCCTCTAGACATCATAAAAGTTGATGATTTCCATCCTGGCAGCTGGCAGCTACAATTAAGCCAGATAAACAGGAGATCCTTAATTTGTGCCTCTTCTAGCCTGTAATTATCTCCTGGCTTTTAGGTTAACACCTTGTAGTTGAAACCTGGGGGAGATCATCCCAGGAACACAGCATGTCTCAAAAGAGGCATTCAATAACACATTTTTATATTACAAAAAGCATAGATTAATCAGTACCAGCTGTCCAATTGTCTCAGATACATTAGTGAAAGAAGAAAGTCCAGAGGGGGTATTGCTAAGATCAAAGGGGATAAGGGGGAGTGTGAGGAGGAGGACCAAGAAAAAGCATCTATCCTAAATAGATACGTCTGCTCAGTATTTACTGAGGAAAAGGTAGGGCAGAGCCCATAGCTCAGCACCATGGACAGAAGGGGCAGGGAGGTGTGCACCAGTCCCTTCACAAAAGGAAGGGTCCTACAAGAGCTCACTAAGCTCAGGGTGGACAAGGCAATGGGACCTGATGGCATACATCCCAGGGTACTAAAAGAGCTAAGGGTAGAACTAGCAGAGCCATTATCAGAACTGTTTAGTGAGTCTCTGAGCACAGGAGAGGTCCCGAAAGACTGGAGAAGGGCTCATGTGATCCCACTCCACAAGAGTGGTAGCAGGGATCTACAGACCAGCCAGTCGTACCTCAGTAGTGGGCAAGATTATGGAGGCACTCCTTAAGGAAAGGATAGTGCAACACCTGGAATCTATAGGAGCACATGATCCAAGACAGCATGGGTTTACAACAGGAAGGTCCTGTCAAGCTAATCTCATAGATTTCTTTTTCTTTTATCATAGAATAATTTTATTAAGATTATTTGGAGTAGGTTGCAGATCACATTAATCAGCAACATAAACACAATCAGCTTCCACTGGATATTGTACAGACATAAGACTGTACAAGAAGGCTCATCTTTAGTAATGAATATAGGTCATACAGCAGCACACATATGCTAACAATATTGCAAAGTGTGTTCAATCATAAAAGAGACAGGCTACATAGCTGGTTGTAGAGACAATAAAGGGAGGAGTACAGAGCCCTGACAGAGAATAACCACAGGTCTGTATCACTGAAATTTAAACAGGTGGATTGTAGTGGGGGATTGGTACATTACAGAGGGGTGAATTTAGGAAGGCACCCATCTGGTGGTATATTGATCCAGTCTGTTCTGGTGGGCAAATGTTAGGCGCTCCAAGAAGGAGAGGCAGGCTAAAGCAGCATGCCACTCTGCAAGAGTAGGCAGTACCATCTGCCGCCAAAGCATTAGTAAAAGTTGCTTAGCCTCAAGGAAGGTTAGTACTAGCCATTGACACTGACCTCTGGGAAGAGCTACCAGAGAGAAGGTGTCACCCAGGAGAAGTCTTGCACCCGTCAGGGGGATGGGAAGGCCAAGGACTTTAGAGCATTCCGACGCAACCCCTGCCCAAAAAGCTAACACCTGAGGACACGTTCATAGAATATGCAGCAAGTGAGCTCCAGGTTGGTGGCATTGCCAGCAATTAGAATTGCCCAGAATCCCATGCGCATTTAGATTGGCTGGTGTACGGTACTAATGAAGAAGGAGCTTCAGCTGGAGAAAGTGACTTTTGGTGTCTCTATACAGGGAATGAGCCTCACGGATGTAGCCGGCCCAGGTGTTCTCTGGAATGGTAACCTGAAGGTCGGCCATCCATTTCAGTCTGCTAGAGGCCAAGAGGTCTGACTGGGCATCAGGCCAAGCTTGGTAAAAGTGGCCAATAAGGCCAGTGGTGGAAGTGGATTCGTGGAGGGAAGCCAACCAGTGGCAGTTCGAACCATTGCCAGGATGGGGTGGTAGCAGCAAGTACAGCATCTCGCAGCTGGAGATATCTCCAAAAGTCCCTATTGGGAAGGTTAAATCTGAACTTAAGCTGATTGAAAGTGAGCAGTATTTTGGTGTTAGGGAGGTACAGATCCTGTACTAGCCAGATACCTCGTGATTACCGCGTAGGCCAGTGGATTGGGTTCCCTTCAACCAAACAGGTGGTTTGTTACGTCAGAGAGGAGTGTACCACCGTGGTGGAGACCAGTGCCACTTGGGAGGTATGGGTCAGGGACATAAGCGAGCGACATGCCCTCCTGGTTTCTTCCATGGGAGGGAATAGGTCACAAGGTCTATGGGACCCAGGATGAAGAAGCAGGTATAGACTAAAGTCTTTCATTAGCGTGGCCTCTAACTGTACCCAAGGTGCAGGGGGGTGGGGGCCAGGGACAAACCATTTGGTTGCTGCAGCAGCTAAGCAAGCCAGGTGATATCCTTGAAACCAGGGGGAACCCAGGCCACCCTTCGACCAATGTGCCCTCAGTTTATTTTTACTCCATCTGGGAGACCTCCCCTCCCAGTAGAAATGAGACAGGAGATCTTCCAGGGAGGAAAACAGTTTAGGTGAGAGGTGTATTGGAAGGTTGTTAAGGAGATAATAACTCGAGGGACAAAGAGCACACAAACTGCCGCAACCTTCCCAGGCAAGGAAAATGTAATCTGCAGCACATATCAATCTCTGAAGACAACTGCACCAGTAGGGGGGAGACGTTAGTCGACTCCAGGTCCACCCACTTAGTAGAGATGTATTTACCAAGGTACGTAAACCCTGAGGTGCCCAGGATAGCTCTGCACCCTGAAGGCAAGTGTTGGAGCAAGCTGCATTCAGGGGGGCCGAGGTGGCGGTCTTTTGATTAGTTCATAACCCTAAGAGGTCAGCAAAGCTTTGCAGAAGAGAGATCACTGCAGGTAGAGCTTCCTGCGGTTGAGAGAGGGTCAAGTGGAGGTCATCAGCTTAGACAGCTACTAGGCAGGACTCACTGGTGACCTCTATGCCCGTAACCTTATCAGAGGCTACAAAGGCTAAAGCGGCCAAAGCTACCAAAAAAAGAAGTTGGGATAATGGGCAGCCTTGCCTTGTGCCTCTATACAGAGGGAAGGGCATTGATATGGTTGTGTTAGTCAAAATCCTGGCCATCGTGGGAGCAGTAAAGAGTGGATACCCACTGACAGAAGCTGGGGCCAAACCCATATTGCTTGAGCACAACATGCAGGTAGTCCCACTCCAGCGAATCAAAGGCCTTGGTAAAATCGATGGCCAAGGCAGCCATGGGTATGGTAGAACGAGATGCCAGCCATTTCAGGTTGAGTAGGAGTCTGGTGTTGTCCGCCACTGATTTACCTTTCAGAAAACCAGCTTGAGCTGGGTGGATAATGGAAGGGTGCATCTCCAGCATCCAGGTGGCCAAGATTTTGGGGTCAACAGGTAACAAAGAAATAGGGCGGTAGTTTGCACAGTCCAGAGGGTCATTAGATTTCTTTGGGATGAGGGTAATCAGGGCCTCACGCATGGTCGGAGGGAAGGACCCCGTTGCATGAGCTTCTTGAAGGGCATGCAAAAGGGTTGAACTATGCCAGCGCCAAGCGCTTAATACAGTTCTACAGCCATCCGTTCCAGGCCGGGCGCTTTCCCTTTAGCCATGCAGGATAGGGCTTGGCACAGTTTGTTCTCTGTGATCAGTGCATCTAGATGAGCCGTTTGCACAGAGGAGAGGCTAGGCTTGTCAGATCGCCGGCAGAAGTTGCAAAACGCTTCTTCCAGTTGAGAGGAGGTAAGGGAGGAGTATGATTGATAGAGGGACTGGCAAAAGGAATGCATTACCGAATTAATCTCTTGGGAGCTGTGGACTATCTGGCCCAGGTGAGACTGGAGAACATGAATCCGAGAGAAGGCTTGTTGCTTTCCCAGTTGAAATGCTAGGAGCCGACTCCCTTCTTACCCCCCACCAGTAGGCACGCTTGGATCTTAGTAAGAGCCACTCTGCCTTTGATGGAGAATGGTGTTGATTTGGTATTTGAGGCCAACTATCTGGCACTCTAGAGGAGAGTGCCAGGATGTGGCGGGGGAGGACTTGAAATGATCTTCAAGCAGAGCCAAGTCAGCCTGTAGTTTGGCCAGAGTGGCTTGTCATGCCTTATTCTTGGCCGCCAAGAAAGCAATCATGCGACCTCGAAGCACTGCCTTAAAGGCTTCCCAGACAGTACCTGGGGATACCCCACAATTGAAGTTAAGAAGAAAGTAGTCCTGTGCTGTTTAGGTGATCATTGTCAAGAATTCTGGGTCCTTCAGTAGAAGGGGGTTACATCTCCAACGGGTGCCAGACACAGGTTGCCCAGTCAGAGTGTACCGGACCAAAACAGGGGTATGATCAGAGATCAGAATGTTCCCAATTTTGGAGTTAGAGGTATATTGGTCCGCTTTCACGTTGACCAGCCAAAAATTAATCTGGCTGTGAGTGTGGTGCATGGGGGAATAGAAGGTATGGTCCCGCCCAGTGGGGGTTATCCCTTCTCCGCACATCAGATAGCACCCACTCTTCCCACATAGCTTGCTACGACAGAACAGCTTTCGGGTTAACTTGGGAGGTTGGTTTGGACTTATCCAGGAAGATGTCCGGAGCAAGGTTATAGTCACCCCCAATGAGCAAAAGAGTAGGGGGTTCCGCAGGTAATAGTGCCGATAGGGCCTGGCTAACTGCGGGGAAGAAGTCAGCATAGTTGGCATTAGGAGCGTAGACATTGCCAACTAGTAAGCGCCCTGATGGGGATGAGAACCTGACCACCACCCATCTCCTTGCTTTGAAGCATGAGGGGGTATGCTTATTTATCTCACAGGATTACTCTTTACGGCTTCTTCAAAAGCAGAAGATCTTCAGTCCACTTACGGCCCAGCTGAGGAGTCTTAAGGTGGAAAATTTCATGATCTGTACAGCAGTTCTCAAGATTCGTCATGGGGGGTGACATATTCCTTCTGGGAGCTCAATAAAGTGGAGAAGTTTGTTGCTGACTTGCAAATAAAGCTAGCCAAGTAATAGGTCTGGGTCCTATGTGTTAGTCATGATCTGAGGTGGTGAGCACTAACTGACTGCTATGATGTTGTGTAGCTTGTATTTTCCCTGCCTGATGTGAACTATCCTGACCTGCAGAGAACTGTAGGGGAACGAATATGTGGCAGGAATAAGTTTAGAATGAGAACCACTATTACGAAGGGGTGCAAGCTGAAAACAATCTGGAACTCTGACATAAAATGGGTGTGAGTACACTCGAACTGATTATCTCACCTTCTTAGGCCTTCTCTAAGGTGGACTGGAGCAGCAAGGGTGGGCATGTGCTTTGGGAAAAAGGAGAATCTTATGTGGGCTGTAAGGAGATAAAATACAATGAATGAGAGAGAGCGGGGGGAAGGGGCCTAGCGCATGTGTTTATGGTGCGGCCTGCTTCCCTTCCTTATGCTGTTCCTTTGTCTGCTGCGAGGAAAGACTCTGATTGGAGGATACATGTTGCAAGATAGAACTGGTCAGAACTGATAGAACGTGGTGTATAGACCCCCTGCCCTGGCGGAGGAGCTGGAGGACAGTCTAGTGGCAGATGTTAGGAGACACTGCAGACTGGGCAGAGGAAAGGTGGTGGTGTTAGGGGACTTAAACATGCCAGGAACAGACTGGGAGACTATGACATCCTCTGTGACCAGGGAACAGAGGTTGTTGGATGTCTTTCAAGACGCGTTCCTAACTCAGCAGGTGAGGGAACCGACCAGGGAGGCAAGGTACTGGATGTGGTCCTGGCAGACAGTGACCAGATTGGGGGCCTGGAGGTAAGGGACCCATTGGCGGGGAGTGACCATGCCACGGTCTGGTTCTGCCTGGACCTAGGAGGGGTAGAAGGCTGCACAAAGACGGAAGTAACCAACTTCAGGGGGGTGGATTTTAAGGAAATGGGAAGGATCCTTAAGGAGCATTTGGATGGGATTGGGTCAGACATGGACGCTGATAGTAGGTGGGAAAGCATCAGGAGAGGGGTGCAGGATGCTACCAGCACCTGTGCAAGAGTAAGACGAAAATGCGGTAGGGCCCAAAAACCCTGTTGGTGGACCAGGGAGGTCCAGGAGGTGGTGCGGGGAAAGAAAGCAGCCTATAAAATTCAAGTGCTCAAGGAGTGAAAGGGATCGAGGGAGTATGAGCTGTTGGCTAGAAGGGCCACTAGAGTGGTGAGGAGGCTAAGGCAAGGAAGGAGCAGAACCTGGCCAGGAAATTAGGAGAGGAAAAGGGTTCTTTAGATACATTGAGGAAAGACGAAGGGTGAAGGGGCAGATTAGCAGGATTAAATCAGGGAGAGATGGGCACAAGACCCAGAGGAGCAGGCTGAGGTACTAAATGAGTACTTCACCTCAGTTTCACCAGGGAAATGGGATGCTGCATCATACATGGGAGGAGACAGAGATAATGAGGAGGGGCCCTGCCAATCGGCAGGTCTGGGAGAGGGGCATCACTGGCAGGTGGGGAGGCCAAGCAGGAGAAGAGGTACCAGAAGTGGAAATCACAGCAGAGAGTGAGGGAAGCCCTCAGCTCCCTTAAGACGGAGAAAGCACCGGGCCGGATAAATTACATCCTAGAGTGCTGAAGGAACTTGCAGATGTCCTAGGCGAAACCCTGGCAGAGCTTTTCACCATCTCTCTGAGGATAGGGTGGGTGCCCCAAGACTGGAAGGTGGCGCATGTAGTGCCTATCCACAAGGGGGATCAAGGGAGCTGGCAGGGAACTACAGGCCTGTCAGCCTGACATCAGTGGTGGGCAAGGTGATGGAGGCATTGTCAAGGAGAGGCTAGGGGGGGCCCTGGATAAGTCAGGGTGCCTGGACGATAGACAGCATGGATTCATCCCGGGGAAATCGTGTCAGACAAACCTGGTGGAGTTCTATGACTGGGTGACAAGTGCCTTGGACCTGGGTAGACCAGTGGATGTCCTCTTTCTGGACTTCAGCAAGGCATTTGACTCTGTTCCTCACGTGGGCCTGTTGGATAAACTAGGAGAAATGGGGGTGGGAAACCAGATGATCCGATGGATAAGCAATTGGCTCCAGGACCGGACCCAGAGGGTGTGAGTTGGTGGATAATCTCTTCCCAAGGAGGGTCATTAGTGGGGTCCCACAGGGATCAGTCCTTGGGCCCCTTCTGTTCAGCGCCTCGTATCTGACATAGGACAGGAATCAGGGTGAGATGAGTCTCTTTGCAGATGACCCGAAACTGGGGGCGGTGGTGGATGGGGAGGGAGGAGGGTGGCCCTGCAGGGGGACCCGGAGGCTCTGGAAAGATGGTCTAGAAAGTGGAAGCTGAGGTTTAATGCAGGGAAATGCAAGGTACTCCACCTGGGGGCCAGAAACCCAGGCCAAGTGTACACCGGGGGAATACTACAAGTCTCAATGGCTGAGAGGGACCTGGGGGTGGTGGTGGATGTCAAGATGAACAACTCTGAGACTTGTAGGAGGGCAGCAGCCAAGGCCAACAGGATGCTGGGATGCATCCTGGGGATCACCTCCAGAAGGAGGGAAGTGATACTCCCTCTGTATAACTGCTTGGTGAGGCCGCACCTGGAGTACTGCGTGCAGTTTGGGAGCCACACTTAAAGAGGGACATTAACCTCCTGGAGAGGGTCCAGGAGGGCAACCAAAATGATTTGGGGCTTGGGGACAGGACCTATGAGGAGAGGCTCAAAGAGCTAAATATGTACACTTTGGAAGAGAGAAGGACCGAGGGGACATGATAGAGGTCTTCAGGTACATGAAGAGGGTAAATAGGGAGGAACAGTGAGGGTGCTTGAAGGAAGGAGGAAGGGGCCACTAGAGGCATGGGTGGAAGCTGGAGGGAAGATTCAGGGAGAAAGGAGGAGGTGCTACTTCACTGAGAGGTGGTAGAGCCATGGAATGCACTACCTAGGGGCTGGTGGAGGCAGAGACAGTGGAGGGGTTCAAGAGGTGGGACAGGGTACAGGGAAGGTTTAGGAAGCAAAATCCAATGCAGCAAGAATATCCGGAACTGGGAAGGGAGAAGCCAGAGAAGGCGAGGGGATAGCAAGGTCAGCACCCAGGGTGGGGCTGACCAAATGAGCAGATACGAAAGACCATTAGGCCTATTCTGCTGGCATTTTAGTATGTTAGTATGTTAGAACTGAGGGAGGGGGAGGTGTGATCCGAATTATTGGATGAGAAGCATCTGGGCTGGATAGGTGCTAGGAGGGTACAAACTGATAATTCTTGGCTGGGAGAATAATATGGGTAATGTTGTTAATCCCCTGTGAGCTGCAACAACTATCATGGTTTCTCATAAGGCCCCTGCAGCAGGACAGTGTTAGGCAGGGAACGGTTAATGTTAAACTTGAATTTTTCATTAGATTCCCTTTTTTTTCTTTTTTGTAACCGTTATCGGTCGAGGCCGGAACAGCGGGGCAAACATATCAACAGTGGGATCTTAGACACTCATGCTATGATTGCATTTTGTGTTGGGGGGGGTTATTTGCCTCGTTGAGCATTATAAAGATGTTGGGGATAGATTTCAGTAGGGGGGAGAGGGTAGGATAGAGGGAGGACTAGGGAGAGGAGGGAAGTTCTTTATATTACATTTGGGAGTTTCTATTATCTTGTTGAATATATTCAGTTGTTGTTACACTGTGTCTTTTCATGCATTCCATGTACTGAATCACTGGCTACTGATTCCAGATCATTATATTTGTGGAGGGAGTTATACTGCTTGGGTGGGACTGGTGGCAGGTTCTCATGCACATGAACAGGAGGTAAATGAATATGGCTAATGGGCAAGAACTAACGGTGGTCTCCTGGAATGTGTGGGGGGGTCACTAATCCGATTAAGCATACGATGTTGCTGACAACACTTAAAAAGCAGGGAGCACAGGTAGCACTACTCCAGGAGACCCACCTGTCTGATAATGAGCATGCTAAGCTCGCTCGGGGGTGGGTGGGCAAATGCTTTGCTGCCTCATATGCCTCCCGTAAACGGAGTGTGGCTATTCTTTTGAATAGGAACCTGCCACTGGAGGTCAAGAGAGTGGTGAAAGACCACCGGGAGGGGCGGTATATTTTCTTAGTGGGACAATTATATGGAGAGGATATTACATTTGGTAGTATCTATGCCCCGGCCACATATGACCCACAGTTCTTTCCCGGGTTACTAGATCTGCTTATTAAGGAACAGTCTCCAGGACTGATACTGGGGGGGATTTGAATAGTGTCTTGGACCCGGTACTGGACCACTTGGAGAGTAAGGGGAAAACATTGGATGCTCTGAGTCAGTGGTGAGTGGGCATGTTAGAGCTGGCCCTGATTGATAGCTGGAGGATGGTGAACCCCGGGGCTAGAGAGTATACAATTTTTTTGAACCCTCACGGGACTTGGTGGAGGATTGATAATATCTTGGTTCCAAGGGAGTGGAATGAAGGAGTAATAGACGTGCTACACAGCCCTATACACATTTCAGACCATGCTATGGTGATGTTAGGATGCACGGGGCAAGGGACACACCACCCCAGTGGAAGTTCCCATCCTATTTGCTTTCAAATAAGGACTTTAGAGAGTACCTGGCAACTCAGAGGCAAATCTATAAAGAAACCAATAATGGGTCGGAAGTGTCTAGAGCCATATACTGGGATGCTGGGAAAGTCTTTTTGAGAGGCTCAATAATAGCATACATGGCTAGGATTAAGAGGGAGAAAGGGGAGAAAAGACAGGGGTTGGAAAGACAGCTCAAAGACCTTGAGAGGTGGATGGCTTTGGGGGAGAAAGAAGCAGTGAGTAGACTCCTTATGGTTACAAGAGAGGTCCTAAATTCACTAGTGCGAGGTGAAGCTAGAACATCCTGGTTCTATGGTAGGCACCAGATGTTTGAGTTGTCGAATAAGCCAGGTCTGCTCCTAGCGAGACTCATGAAGGGAGGTAAATGCCCTACTTGAATCACAGGGATCAAAGATAAGGATGGTACGGTGCACAGGGAGGCTGAAACACTAAGAGTACGCTTCTGGGAGTTTTATGCCCAATTATATAAGGTGGAATGCAAGGGTAGGGGGCAGCAAATACAAGAATTCCTTGATAAGGTAGAGCTGCCTAGTCTCACTGTAGCTCAGAGAGAATGGCTGAACCAACCTTTCACGAAAGGAGAAATCCTTTATGGCCATAGGAAAATTGCAGAGCGGTAAAGCGAGTGGCCCAGATGGATTCCCGGTGGAGTTTTATAAAGCTCTGGCAGACCAAACTGCAGAAGTGTTGAGTGAGGTGTTCCAGGTGGAGTGGGGCGAGGAGCGCCCACATCTGCCTGACACTTGCAATGACGCTGTGATCTGTTTAATACCAAAACCGGGTGAAGATGTGCTAGAATGTGCATCTTACAGACCGATCTCTTTGTTAAATTGTGATCTTAAAATTCTGGCCACGGTCCTGGCTCTGAGACTTGAGGAACACTTGCCTACATTGGTTCACTCAGACCAGACTGGATTCATAAAAGGAAGATTTTCCTACCATAATATGTGCCGGTTGCTGAATGTAGTATGGAGGGCAGGACGGGAAGTAGATAAAACTTATGTTATCTCTATGGATGCAGAAAAAGCGTTCGATAGAGTGGAGTGGGAGTATCTTTTTGAGGCGCTGAACCAGTTTGGTCTTGGTGAATCCTATGTCCAGTGGATCAGAGTTATGTACCGGGCCCCTAGAGCTTGGGTTCTGATTAATGGGACACCTATGGAGCCCTTTGAACTGGAGAGAGGCACTAGGCAGGGGTGCCTCCTATCCCCACTGCTCTTCGCATTGGCACTGGAGCCCCTCGCTGCGACGCTCAGGCAGCGTCAGGAGATCCAGGGTATAAAGGGAATGGGGAACACGATGCATGAAGTCACGTTATATGCAGATGACATGCTCTTGTTTATCACAGACCCTCAGAATTCTCTGCCACTCGTATTAGAGCAGATAGAGACTTTTGTAGTTTTCTCTGGGTATAGGATTAATTTAAATATGCCTGAAATGCTATGTTTTCCCCAATTAGATAAGACAGATGAACAGTGGGGAATCCGGAATGAGGCTACAAGTCTTACCTACTTGGGTATTAGGGTGGGTAGGACAATTGGATTGTTGTATGGGTTGAATTATGTACCACTAATCAAGGTCTTAGAGGCAGATATGAGACGATGGATGCAACTGCCCATATCTTGGCTGGGGCATATCAATCTGTTAAAAATGAACATCCTCCCGAGGATTTTGTATTCCAAGCAGATGATCCCTTTGGGCCTTGTTAAAGGAGATATAACTAGGACAGAGAAGTCCTTTACCCAGTTTATATGGAGGGAAAGCGGCTGACAGCTAGTCTTCAGAGGTTAAAAGCTGAAGTAGCCGGGGGGTCTTAACTTCCCCGATATCACTAATTATCATTTAGCCATGCAATTACAGTATGTTGAGGATTGGGTGCACTGCCCTGAGGTGGCAAACTGGGTTGCACTGTAGCAGTGGGGATGCTCAGGCCACCTTTCTGCCTACCTCCGTAGTAAAGGCCTTAGAGCCTATACCACCCAGGGTGGTTGTAACTCCTTAGTTTAGACTGTATTGGAGGCATGGGGGCATATCAGGAAATGTAGGGGGATTGTTAAAGGAGAAACTCTCTTGTTATTGGTGGCAAGGAACCCTTTCTTCATCCCTGGCTTGGAGGATAGAGGGTTTCAAGATTGGGAGAGTAGGGGGGCACAGTGTATGGGGACCTTGGTTCAGCGAGGCACATTAAAGTCGCTAGAGGAGCTTGCCCAAGAGCTGAGGCTAAAAGGTCAACAGATATTTCGGTATCTACAACTTCGGGCATACTTAATGAAGATGGACAGAGGAGGGGAGGAAACCCATGGTTGGTCCTCGATTGAGACCCTGATATATGGGGCATGGAGAGATCCCAATGGATATATTAGGAAAGCTGCAAAACTGGGAAAACAAGATTATCCAGATTACACACAAAATGTGAAACAGCTGTGGGAGAGAGATTTAAGAAGGGAAATTTCAGAAGATAATTGGCATCATATGCTGGAGGGACACATGGGCCTCCTGCTATGGGTTAAGGAGGCCTTTTATAAATTTTTGCATAGATTGTATTACCCCCCCAGTTGCAGTTCATAAGGCGTATCCTTCTGTGTCCCCTCTGTGTGGTAGGTGCAGGAAGGAGAGAGGGGCGTATATGCATTGCTTCTGGAACTGCAATGTTTTGCAGGAGTTTTGGGATAAATTCATTGGGGAGATAACAAAGCTAGCTGGATATCCTATTCAGGGCGATCCCATAATAGGCCTATTCGGTATGAACCCGGGGGAGGAGTGGGAGCCAAAGCCACGATGGATCAGGGTGCTAATGATACTGGCTAGGCACTGTATCCTGAACACATGGGTTAGTTGCGTGGCTCCCACGCTTAAACAGTGGCGACAATTGGTGATCCAAATTCTGGCGCTGGAGAGATTGACACTGCTGCTAAGGGACAGAATGGATGCCTTTTATAGAGAATGGGCCCCTTTCCTTGTCTCGCTTAGTACAGAGGAAGAGGTCACCTTGCAGTGTGGCCTAGGGTGAACTGGACTTAAAGGAATATTGTAGGCTGTCCACACTTAATAATTATAATATCAATTTTGTTAATGAATATATGGAAGCTATCTGCAATCACAGTTTTAAGGATAAATTAGAAGAAGGGTAATTAGTATTGTTAAATAAGTGTTTGAATGTAACAAAAATTATTTATGGAATGCATTTTTTTTTTAATTCAATAAAAATATGATGCAAAAAAAAGACACTAGTAAGCTGGTAAGCCCTCGAAATTTAAACTGGAAGTTGTTTTGATAGAGGAATTTTTCAGGGGGACGAAGGATCATCTCCTGGCTGCTGTTTCTTGAGCAAAATTGCGGTAGAAAGAAATTACGGCCCCTTGCCAAAAGACTTCCCTTGAGATCCCTGGCAGCTCTTAAAATTTGCTCTTTGGTAGTGTAGTGAAGAAAATATGCAATGATGGGTCTCGCAACTCAGTGAGCCCTTTCAACATCGATAGGCCCTCTCCACCTATCACCGAGCATAAGGGGTCAACTTTCATTAAGAAAGCATTCCATGGAAGGTCCTCCTGCCCCCTCAGCGACTCCTACGATCCTCAAATTGTTACATCGAGCCCAGTTTTCTTGATCTTCCACCCTAGCACATAGGGCTGCCAGCTTCTCCTCTTGCATTTGTAAATGGTACTGCAGTTTGGATTGTTGCTGGTCACAGGCTTCAGTCCGTTGCTCGACTACGTTCATGTGGTCCTGTAGTTGTCTCACATCAGCAGCAGTCTCAGGCAGGGCAGTGTTAATATCTTCCATATGAGTCAGTACAGCCTCCAGCATCTTCGTAATATGTAGCTGTGAGGTGTTCACGGAGGCAGGCTGGGAGGGGGGCTGTACGCCCTGGAGGAGCTGGGTGGAGGGGCTCTGGGAGGCCATCACGACTCTGTGAGGACAAAGCAACGAGCTGTACGGAATGAAGGAACACAGCTGCTGATTAAACGCACCTCCCATCCTCAAGAAGGAACCTTAATGCCAATAGAGCGGGGAAGGTAGTATCCACTGGGCAGAAATAGCAGAGGGGGCCTAGTCATCCAAAACACCTTGCGGAGAGCGACGCTACTTAAAAAGTAAATTGCGATGAAATCCACAGAATTTAGGTTTCAGCTGGTAGAGGAACTAAAACCCAAACAATTACATGAGATAGGGTGGGTCGCTGCCCCGGAATCCCGGCGATAGAGCTTGGATAGTACTCGGTTCAGAAACAGCTCCAGAGATTAAGCATCCATTGTGCCGGTGGCTTGAGCACACCCCTCCTCATAGATTTCTTTGACTGGGTAACCAGAGTGGTAGACCAAGGGGGAGCAGTTGAGGTCTACCTTGACTTCAGCAAAGCTTTCGATACTGTTCCACATAGAAGATTGATTAATAAGCTGGGTAGGCTTGGGCTGGGTCAGAAGTTGGTCAACTGGTTGGAAAACTGGTTGGCGAGCAGAAAACTGAGTGGTGGTAAACGGTATACAGTCAGAAGAGATGCAAGTCACAAGTGGGGTGCCTCAGGGATCAGTCCTGGGGCCCGTCCTCTTCAATATCTTCATCAGTGACATTGCAGATGGACTGGAGGGTAAGGTTTGTCTGTTTGCAGATGACACAAAGATCTGCAACAGAGTAGATGATCAAGATGGGGTGGGCAGAATAAGAAGAGATCTGGATAAACTGGCAAAATGGTTGGAAGAGTGGCAACTGGGATTTAATGCAAAGAAGTGCAAGATCATGCACATAGGGAAGAAAAACCCTGAAGCCACCTATAGGCTGGGAGGGGAGTTGCTGGCAGTCACAAGGGAAGAAAGAGACTTAGGCATCATCATCACTGATGACCTGAAATCATCCAAGCAGACCTCTAAAGCAGAAGATAAGGCTAGAGGGATGTGGGATGTATTAGGAGGGGTATCACAAATCATAAGAGGGGAGGTAATAATCCCTCTTTACAATACACTAGTTAGGCCCCATATGGAGTACCATGTGCAGTACTGGAGGCTGCACCTGCACAAGGACATTAACAAAATGGAGACAGTCCAGAGAAAGGCAACCAAAATGGTGCAGGGACTGTGTCAGAAAACATATGAGGACAGATTAACGGAGCACAATATGTATACCCTAGAGCAAAGGAGGGAGAGAGGTGATATGATCGAAACATTCAAACATCTTAAGGGCATTAACAAGGTGAAAGAGTCTAACATGTTTCAATATTAGAAACACAGCAGGACAAGAGGACACAGCATGAGATTAGAGGAAGGCTGATTAAGGGAGAATGTGAAGAAGTTCTTTTTCACAGAAAGGGTGGTGGATGCATGGAATGGCTTGCCTCAGGAAGTGGTGAAAATTAACACAGTGCAAGGCTTCAAACAGGCATGGGATAGGCATAAGGGAGCAATACAGATGAGTATGAATAGATAGGCCATTGACAGAGTGCAGGCCTATGGTACATTCATAAGGTAGAAAAAATGGGCAGACTGGATGGGCCTTGCAGTCCTTATCTGCTGTCAACTTCTATGTTTCTATAAGGCCTTGGACCTGACCAAATCACAACCTGACTCTGCCAACAAGACCAAATTGTTAGCAGTCCTTCAGTCCTGTGCTGATGCTGACAAGCACATCCTTGGGTGCTCATATGACTCTACAGACACTGCTGCCAGGGCTGCAGCCACCGAAATATGCCTAAGGCACCACTCCTGGCTGAGGGTCTCACATTGGGTACACCCATCCCGTCACTGCATGAGGTTCTTCTGGGAGCTGGCTCCAGTAGTGGAGTAAAAAACAACTCCTGCTTATGTTCCGTGGCCCTGATCAATACCAGGAAAACCACAGCCCAGCACTGGCTAGGGGACACCCCACCATCAGTCCAGCAATGGGCAAATAACCTTAAACTGTGCCTAAAGCAAGAACACATCCGGCTGAATGCAAATGAGAAGACGAACCTCTCCCACATCCCATGGCGCACACTGGACAGGGCATTAGAACAAGGTCTGTTCCCGAGTTAGCTGCTATGAATACACTTGACTGACCAGAACACAGCTGACCGCATAAACTGCTAATGTTGAGGTTCCAAGATCCAGGCTGCTGTTTCAAAGCAGCTTTGCTGACTAGGAACGCAGATATTGTCATTAGCTGATATACTAACATAAGTAAAACTGCTTGCTCCCACGTGTGTCTTCCCACTGGTAAACATGCTGTGTTCTAGTCATACTATGTTCTGCATGTATAAATTACTGTAATTTGCCTACCCAAGCTATGCTGACATGTATTGCATACCTAATTATTTGATGGGAATGAGCTGTACACATATTATGCTATGTTTTTGTATTCAAACATATTTAAATGTCTGGAGTTCAGGGTGAGGCTTGCCAGCTGTTTGTAAAATACGCTGAAGCCGTGTCTGGCAGACCGGCAGCAAAGTGGGCAGTTGGCAGGTAGGTAATATCCTGTATTGACATCTGCTGTAGGTTGGCTGGTAATGAGCCTTCTAAAGGGATTAGGCCTCATTCCACCAGACATACCACTGTCTTGGTGGCTGCTTTCAGGGACATCCTGATACAGGAGATCTGTTGGGCAGCTACCTGAATTAAAGCATGCAGCTTCTGCTCCCATTACAGCAGCAACACACTTTCGTTGAGATGCTGCTTTGCTGCTTTTATGTCCTCGGTTCTCCAGTCTTTGTTTGCCAGAGGTGTGTGTGTCCTGCCCCCTCTTCCTGGAGATCTGCTAGGAGTCTGCCAAAGTGTGTACAGTGAACTGTATCCATGCCTTGAGAAATATAGGTTACTCAACCTGTAACTGTAGATCTTCCTGGACATAAAATCTCCACCATTCATTCACCCTAATGGGACTGCACTGGAGGAGCTAGGACTGAGCGGGAGCCAAAAAGCTTCAGGAGGGCTGGGGTAGGACCACGTATGAGCGGCACCGTGAGACCGGCTCGTGCTGTATAGGCTACCACGGCGTTGACCCTCCAACCACCTCAGTTCCTGTTTTCCTGCCATCGAGTGCACTTCAGTGATGTCGCTCACCCGCCGGGAGTCAAATCTTCACGTCTGTATGACAGCAGCTTAGTCGTTCAGTATTTGATTAAGTTTTAGTATTTATTTATTTAATCTTCAGTTTAAAAAAAAAAAGTTTTATTTTCTTCAACGGAAGAACAGAGAAGTCCTCTTCAGCCCGCCTTCAACAGAGTCGACCATGAACGGGGCAGGTGACGGTAGGGAGACTTTGCATGAAAGCTGTTTTTCCAGTAGGGTTGGGCCCCGTCTGCCACTCTTTATGGAGGGGGGTCTACTGCGTGGGAGAAAGAGTGGTCCTCCCGAAAGCACAAAAAGAAGTGGGCCCATTCTTGAACTTCATCGGGAGCCTGGCACCACTCAACCTCGAGTTCTTCATTCCACCGGTCGAAGCAGAAGCAGTACCGCTCAAGGTCACCCTCTAGTATGTCTGCACGATGATCGTCAGTAGCGGGGAACAGGAGGCTGACTCAGACTCTGTCGTGGTCACTTACGGTCTCTATTCCCAGTGGCTGACATCCTCAACTCTGTAGTCCCTCCCCACCACCTGGGAGGGTTCTTCAGTGAGCAGTTTCATTATTGGGTCACTCTTGTGCAGCAGTGGGTTTGGCAGTTGTCCTGACTTCCCAAGCCTGCAGAGTTGAGCTGGGGGCCTTCAGGCCTAGGGGCTTTGAACCCATGGGTAGGGCAGTTGGGTCAGCCTAGTTGCATGGCACCTACTTTGGTGCCATCGATGCTGCGCACTTGTGCTTTTCCCCTTCATGGCTGCAGCGCAGGGGCCAGCACAAGTTCCACTTTCTCCTACTCATGTTTTCAGACTTCCATCCTTCGGTGTCCAGGGGTTGTGGTCTCCAGGTGCTCACATGGCATCGCCTTCTACTCCGGTCTTGGCGGCACCACACCCAATGCTGGCACTGTTTCCAGCACCAGTGCGGATACCAGGATTCACAACTCTAATTCAGGGAGTATGTCCTCCTGTTCTTTTTCCTCTCTTTCCTTTACATACTATACTATCCCTCCTAGGCTAGTAGGAGATGATATTGAGCCTGATCTGCAATTAGGAGATGACTTCAATGAAGATTCATCCTTCAGAGTGTAAAGTAAGCCCTCTACTTCAGTAGAGCCCTTGGTTGAGGACCTGTCTTTTAAATCTCTACTGAAGAATATGAATTTTGCCCTCTCTCTCTCCAGACCTTGGAGGTTGATCCGGTAAGCTGTTGAACCTTCAATATCTGCATGTCCCGGAAATCCCTGTGGAATTAACTCCTCTGGTACACCCCTCTTTCGAGACTCTCTCACAGATGATGTAAGACAATCTGGTGCTTATTCCCTCCGTGGCCAAGTCCATAGACAAGAAGTACGCTTCCCCTAAGGATCGACCAATCCTGGCCTCGCAAGCCTTTGCAGATGCCATAGTGGTCTTGGCAGAAAACGATAAGGCCATTCTCCCTCAGGAGTCTACGGCTCATCCAGTAAATAAAGAATCCCATAAAACTGACACTTTGAGGAAGCAAGTCTTCACTGCCGTTACCCTAGGAATGCGTATTTGCAAGTTACAAGGGCTATTTCTCAGTATATGAGTATACCCTCTGGCTTTCACTAAAAACCTTGGTAGAAGCTCTTCCCGAGTCAGACACTAGTTCAGAGCTTCTCCAGACTATTACTAGAGGTACTGTGTCCAGTAATCAGCAACTTAAGGCTGCTGTGGATGCCTTTGACATTGCCTCAAGGGCAGCAGCAGCTTGGATACACACCTGACGCCAGTCATGGTTACGGACTTCCGGGTTTACAAATGATGCCCAGCAAAGAGTCATGAATTTGCCATTTGATGGAGTTTATCTGTTTGGCCCACAGGTGGAGCAGGCTCTGGAGACCACACAGAAAACTAGGACTGCCATTAAGATGGCAAAATTGGCCCTGCTGCCCCTCAACAGGGCAGAAACCGATGGCAGTTTCATAACCATCAGTTCTTTCGTGGTAAAGGCAGAGGGGGCTTCAACAAAAATCAAGCCCCCAACCGCAAAAGAAAATGCAGCAGAAGGCACAGGGCCCGAACGCACCTAGTGCCACCCTCTGAAATTTAGGCCAGGTCCCACCTCAGCTGTCTGAGGGGGACTCTTCAGCAGTATGGGGGCATCTGACTTAGTTTTACAACCAGTGGAAGTCAGTTACATCGGACAAATGGGTTCTCAGAATAATTAGCAAGGGTTACTCTCTGAATTTTTCAGATAACCCATTAGATCATCCACCCAAACGACAGCCCAGACTATTACTCTGTCAGACCTCCTCAATTCCGAGATTCAGGGCCTTCTGAACAACAGGGCAGTAGAAGTAGTTCCACAGGAGCAATGGGACACAGGTTTCTACTTCCATTACTTCCTAGTTCCAAAGAAGACAGGCAGTGTGCACACTCTTCTAGGTTGAAGGAAGTTAAACAAATTCCTCTTGAAGGAGAAATTCAAGATGATATTGCTCAGTACACTTCTACCTCTGATTTATCAAAACAATTGGCTGGTCTCTCTGGACATGCAGGATGCCTACCAACATGTTTCCGTGCACCCAAGCCACAACAAGTATCTCCAATTTGTGACCTTGGGACAGCACTACCAATTCAGAGTACTGCCCTTTGGGCTGTCCTCAGCACCGCAAGTTTTTACAAAGTGCTTTGCAGGACTCGGGGCGCATCTCAGGAAATTCGGATTTCAAGTATTTGCATATCTGGACGACTGGCTCCTAGCAGGCTCCTCCAGACGGGGGACACAGGAAGCTGTGACCATGCTTCCATGTTTCTCACATCCATGGGGGTCCTGTTAAATCTGGGAAAATCGCAGCTGCAGCTCTCCCAACAACTCCTCTTCATAGGAGCCCTCCTGAACACCTCCAGGCAAGGCCCTTTCTCCCGGAGGACAGGAGAAATGATATCTTCCAGATGGCTTGCTTAATCAAAGAGAACAACTCGGTTTGAGCTCTCTCAATGCAGTGGATGCTGGGTCTCATGGCATCATCAGTGTTTATGGTGCCTCTGGCTCATCTTCACATGAGAACCATTCAGTGGATGCTCAGTACTCAGTAGTCCCCGACCACACATCCACAGTCCTTTCACATCAAGGTGACGCAACCTCTAAAGTGGTCACTCACCTGGTGGACTCAAGAGGAGAACCTAGTGTGACAGTAGTTATCTGCTTATTATTTGTATTATAATTTTGTTATAAATATACGTTTTGGATGGCAGTCCTGCTTAGGAAACAGGCCAAGCAGCAGAGCCTCATGGGACATTGGATTTTAAAAGAGAAGAAAAATGGTCTGCCCTCTCACTGACCTAGAGGATAAACTAGTTAGAACTTCCTTTTTTTGACACCTACCTGTCAGAGCCTGTGTAGCTGCTATACAACCAGGTTGTAAAAAGACAACTGCTTTGAACTTAGGAAGACTGCCATAAAAGGTTACATTTTATAGAATAACAAGAGAAAGATTTTTTTTTTGGAAAGCATATATGAATTAATCTTACAGGATACTTCTGCAACATCAAAGGGTGTCGTAAACCATACTCTGAGGCAGATAGACTGTCGTTATAATTAAAATATTTGCAGATTCTAAATGTAATCTGACCTGTTTTGCTTGTATAGCTGCATGTTACAAATTAAGTATGCAGGACTGAATGTGACCTCACACTAGCAGCCCAGAGCTGTAACATCACAAGGAGGGAGGGACATCCTGGCCTCTTTGATATTGGTGAAGCTTGGCTGAACGGACACACTTGTGTTCTGGACTTGGAAGGGACACATCTTACTTCGAGATATAGCTCTTGCAGCAGGTTACACCATAAGGACCGAAGCTGGCAGGTGGCAGAATCCCACAGAAAATTTCTAGCTAGCTATACTCAGTGGGGGACCGCCCCTGACGTTGGCTCTGCCCCTGACATCAGATACATCATAAAAGGGGTAGTCCCCCAGCATCCCTCAGTTCTTTTCCCACCATCGATTCGCAAGCAATGGCTCCATGGAATGCCTTCAGCCTATAAATGATGCAGAGCTTTGTTTTTGCACAAAACTGGTTAATGACCACATGTCTTCCTGACTTCTTCACCAAGGACACTCGCAGCAAGCGCTTAAGTGCAAGCAGATTCCTTTGCTGACAGACACTCTGGCCTGCGGTGGTGCCTAGGCCCAGACCATGACACCAAGGCCTGTTCCATCTGCCAGCAATTTAATAGCCACACTAGGATCTGCCGAAAGAAAGCCTTTCAATGTTTTCTCCTTGAAGAGACACTTAAAGCGATGGAAAAAGATCCTACCTCCAGAAGGGAATCGTCCTACCATAAGATGGGGAAAGATAAAGAGAAGCACAGGGACAAGGGTAGAGACTGATCCCTGAGTAGGATTTCGGACTCCCGAGCCAGCTCCAGCTCTGCCCAGCCAGACAGATCTCCTTCCTGGGCTAAGTCTCAGCACCCCCCCAGGTTAAGGTCTGGACTTCAGGAGGCTCAAGTTCAGTCTCTCTTCAACCTCTGCAGACCAAATCCAAGGATAGCCAACTGTCCACTTCAGCCACCAGGTCTGAGGCCTCGGACCACCACAAGCACCAGTCTAAGCCAGCTGCTAAGTCTAGCACCGATGCCAAGGACCAGTGCAGGGACACCGATCATCACTCAGTCTCCCAACCTCCGAGGGGCACGGATGCACCCCCTAAGAAAACAGCTGAGCTGATGTCCCTCAAACAGACGTCAGACATGGAGTGGACGCCCGACCCAGTGACTGCCAAGTGTTCCAGGGACCTGATGCCACCCCAGCCTCCTCCAGACACCGGTCGTCGCGGGGCGTCAGACGAGGATCTCGGCACTGCTGTCACCAGTGACTAGACATTGGGAGATATAGAGGATGCCGGGTTACCCCAAGACCCGATGCCCAACCTGACTACACCTCAGGCACTGGCGCCCAACCCTAAGGAGGGGCAGACACCGACGTCAGGGCCATTGTCCAGCCTTAATATTGAGGAGGTGAAGGAGCTTTTCATCTTCTGGTGGGATACCATCAAAAAAGACGTGGTCCCCACAAAGCCCTCACAGGAGGTTCCACCTCCCAAAGGACCTCCTAGGGCACTGACTCCTGACCCCAGGGATCCCAACCTGCCATCTAGGGGCAGATCCAGAGAGAAAATATCAGGAGACAAGAGGAGACGTCACTCCAGGACCCCTTCTAGGTCCCCTAGTGAGCATAGGCCTAAGAGACCCAGACGGAGATCCCACTCTTCGTCCAGGGATGACTCACGTCCGGATACGTCGGACACCTCTCGTTCACCTTCTCCTCTCAGCCTCCCATTGCCAGACCCCCGTGACCTCCCCAGGTCGCCACCGGACGACCCCTCATTTTCTGATATAATGAGGCATATACAAGAGAATATGGGGTGGGACACTGAAGAGTTAGACCCCGGGAGGCAACACCTTGCAAGATACCTCAAGCAAAAAGACCCTAAGCCTGTGGTGGTTCCACCTTTGGTGGACACCTTCCAGGACATTACCATGGCTGCATGGAAACATTATTACTCGACTCCACTGGTCTCCAAGAAAGCAGATCACCTCTATAGGGCCCCACTGGAGGATCCTTATCTGGCTCAGCAACCCGTAGCTAACTCTTTGGTCATTATGGTCTCCCATGATCATTCACAATGTCCCCAGCATCTTAGCACCCAACCACCGGACCAAGAATCCAAACAACTGGAGTCACTGGGTAGGCACATGTATGCTGACGCTACATGCTCCATAAGATCCTTTAATTATCTTTCACACCTGGTGCAGTTTCAAAGCGCACTATGATACCAGGGTCAGGACCTTTTCAAGGACTTTCTGGATGGAGGTAAAAAGGAGGAATTGCTGAACCTCCTGCGCATGGGTTCGGATGTTGGGACTCAAGTCCTCTGAACTGCTTATGACTCAGCGGACTCAGCAGCCAGAGGTGCCGCTACAGAAGTTTGCCTCCGGAGACACTCCTGATTGAGGGTCTCTGGATTTACCCTGAACATCCAAAAGGGTATTCTGGATGTATCTTATAATGGTTTGGTATTATTTGGTGAGGACTCGAAAGAGTAATCCCCAAGCTACAAGATGCCAGGAAGGTGATTAGGACAGTATAAGCCATGTACAAACCTAAACCTGGTTCCTTTCATAGGAGCCAGAACCATTTTCACGGCCAGCAGAACAAGCAACAGCCTCATTCCGGCCAGCAACCTAGGGGCAACTTTGGCAGAAAGAACCAGCCCAAGTACTCTGGAGGCCAGGGTCAGTGACATCTCAAGTCTGCCCAGCCGACTGGAGCCAGCATCACCACAGCATGACTCCTTCCCGGCCCCTGCCCCACCTCTGGATCAAAGGGAAGAAAGGGTTGGGGGTCGATTCGCTTACCACCTGTCAGAGTGGCAGAGGATAACCTCCGACCCACTCTCCCAGCTGGACCCCCATCACACAGACCAGCAACCCCTTGCAGCTGACTTCCACCCCGTGCTCCATCCCCTAGTTGGAACCCTCTTCCCACAGACCAGCCACTTCCCTGCAGCAGAACCCCCCTTCCCCACCACCAAACATACTATGTAATTCCACACTCCTCCTTGTGGACGACATCCAAGAACAGACTGGTACTGAGTCACCCATACACAGCTGGAACCCCTTGTTCCAAAGTCCAACTGCCACCCCACAGTTGGACCCCTATTCCCACAGACCAGCAACCCCTGCAGCTGATGCCCCTCCCATGTCCCATTCCCAGCTGGGACCCCTTCCCACAGACCAGCCATCCTTACAGTAGAATCCCCCAAATGTACTAGCTATGTGACACCGGCAGAGCAAGAACCCCCATTCCACACTCCCACTTGCAGATGACACCTCCGAACAGACTGGCAGTGAACCTCCCACACACAGCTGGAAACCCTTGTTCCAAAGACCAGCCACCACCCCACAACTGGACCTCTATTCCCACAGACCAAAAAGCCCCAGCAGCTGACCACCACGTCACATCCCCTAGCTAGAAGTTCAGCCACCCCCCCACAACAGAACCCCCAACATACTAGCCTGTGCTCCCTCTGTGCCCCATCTTCTAGATGGAACCCCTTTCCCACAGACCAGCCACCCCTTACATAGATACATAGATACTGTCAGAAGATAAGGGCCTATGGCCTACCCAGTCTGCCCATTTGAGCTCATAAGATCAATTTAAGTCTTTCTAAAAGTCTGTCCACATGCAGATGGAACCCCTTGTTCCACAGACTAGCCACCATCACCGTGCAGAAGAATCCCCCAAATATACTGTGTGCCCCCTCACAGCAGGAACCCCCATTCCAAACACCCTCTTGCAGCTGACACCCCAGAACAGATTGGCAGTGAACCTTCCACACACAGCTGGAGCCCCTTATTCCAAAGCCCAGCCACCACCCCACAGCTGGACCTCTATTCCCACACACCAGCGACCCCCTACAGCTGACCACCCCCATGTCACATCCCCCAGCTGGAAGTCCAGCCACCCCCTGTAGCAGAACCCCCAACATACATAATAGTATGTGCTCCATCTCCCAGCTAGAACCCCCTTCTCACAGACCTGCCACCCCCTGCAGCAGAATCTCCCAAACATACTAGCTGTGTGCCTCCTCACAGCAACCCCATTCTGCACTCCCCCTTGCAGCTGACACCCCAGAACAAACAGGCTGTGAACCTCCCACACACAGCTGGATCCCCTCATTCCAACAACCAGTCACCACCCCACAGCTGGACACCCCCGTCCCAAGGACCAGTAACCCCCATGTCCCATTCCCCAACTGGAAAACCAGCCATGTCCCTGCTACAGACCGCCCCATACTAGCATCTCTACCCCCCGAACGGTGATGCACAGAGCCTGCTGACTTCCACCCCCCCTGACAGTAGCCCCACCCGCATAGTATGAGATGCCGGACCCCGTGCGCTCCGTTGGCAGCCATGAACATGGCTGTTCTTTTTATTTAAAATTGCTGCAGAGGCTAAGTGTGCCACCTCCCGAATTAGCGAAACATACAGAAGTCAATGGCCTGCTTCCAGGTCTTGACATACACAATATGGCGGCGCAATTTAGGTGCTCCGCGATGACACGTTGCCTTTCTAGTGTTCCCTCTTGGTTCTGTACACAGAACTAGAAGAAAAAGACTAGAATGGCAGCGCCTATAAGCGCTGCTTTATCGCCAGTAGAATGCGTCACCATCTTGTGGATGTCAAATCTCGGAAGGTGCTCATTGACAGCCACAAGATTTTAGCGTAGCACTTGCTTTATGTTCAATTTTTTATGCTCAGAAGCAGTAACACTGTGTTTTGGAGGTTTTTGTGTGAAGACCAGACTACGTGGCAAAGATTAATGCCAAAATCATGCATTGTCATGGTATCATGGCAGTATATATTATTTAAAATGCAGCAGTAGCTATTGCTCATTGGAGTCCTAAAGTAATAGCATTGCGCATTGACAGCCACAGCAGTTTATTTATTTAAGAGATTTACCAGATAAGCATACTGATACTCATTTCCAGATGCGACCTGGGGGTTACATACATACATACAAATGGTACAAAAACAATGGTGCTTACACAGGTTCAGAGTGGATACATATAGGGTGATAACATCAGGTCCAGAATTGTTACAGGCTGGACTATGCATTAGTTAGTGATTACAAGTTTAGACCCGCATACCAGAGTGCATGAGTTGCTATGTCATACTTAGGGTCTATGACGGCAGTGCATAACAGACAGTGACAATAAGTAAACACAATTATAGTAAGTTACTGGTCAATTGTACAGTTTCGACCAGTGTTTCACTTAAATGTTAACTTTTTACATCATGTTTATGTGACACTTAATGTGTAGCCTGGACTCTTCGCTGTCATTACTTATCGTGGATACATATTATATATTATTGAACAGAACAGAGGCTACTGTTTTCAATGGATTAGCTATATCTGCCTATTGAAGTTAACATGGATATAAGCATTCCTGGAGCTAATTCAAGATAATTTATACTTTGCATCTGCTATTTCATATTATATTTCGCTGCAAAGTCAATTATGCAGTGCTTTGACTAACAGATGTTTTGAAAATTACAGTTTTGTGAGGTTAGGGATGTGATTACCCATGCAAAAAGAGACTCAAAATCTAGTGCAGGGGTCTGTCCAGCCACACCCTGGTCCAGTTAACCGTACACTCCAATTCTACATTGCCATAATCACTTAGATTTCCATGTTATCCACTGTCACCCTCAGCTGTCCTGTGCCATCATGCCAGCGATTTCACTTGGTGTCTACTGTCATTCCCCACCCTCCTATCGCACAACTCTGATGCCCCGGCCTGACATTTGCAGTGCCAGGGCCAGGGCATCACAGGGCGGGTGGTGCCACCAGACACCACAACAATCAGTATTAATATGGCATTGTGCGATAGGTGGGTGGGGGATGACAGTAGACACCGGTGAAAACCACTGACTTGGTGGCACAGGACAGTCAAGGGTGGCAGATTTTGATTGTGGACAACAGGGAAAATCTAAGTGACTATGACAATGGCCAATCAGATACCAGGGCATCCATAGAGTCATGGGGCCAGGGTCAACATGCTGGACTACCTTTTCAGTAATGTACCCTTAGGTGTAATTTCCCGGTTTTGGCATGCTTGTGTAACACCACCTGGCCAAGTTCACAAAATAGTCATTTTTGAAATTAATCTTCTTAACCAAATCACTGCCTAAGTGACTTCTCCATTAAGTATAAGAAATACATATCTTCCTTTTTCTGTCCAGGTTTATTTGCATAGAGAGAGCAGTTAATCCACTGAGTGCAGTTAGCCACTCTGTGAGAATCTTGTGTACGTCAATGAGCACGCTTCCTGATTTTTAAAAACCACAAGATGACGCAGTGCTTCACGTACTGGTGCTCTCCTGCTCCGATAAGAGCAGCCATTCTAATCTTTCCCTTCTAATTCTGTTTTAGATACAAACTCTGAGCCATACTTTGTTCGTGGGGGGGGGGGGCACATGGAGAAACGATGAAATTTCACCTTGAAGTGCAAAACAGCTACAACATCAAAGTTGTCGCTGTAATGGACTTTGTTGTCAAAGTTTAGATTTACGGTCAATATACATTCCGGCAGTGCATTCAACCCTGTTACCACTCTGTATGATGTAGTGCCCCCTCATTTCCCTCTTAAATCTTCGTCTCGCCAGCTTCAGAGTATGCCCTATGGTTTCCCCTAACTCTTTTTTGCCTGAACAAGGCCTCAGTCTTTCCTCATAGTCTCTCACCCATTGCTAGGATAATCTTAACTGCCCTTCTCTGTACCCCCTCCAGCCTTACAGTCTATCAAGTGTGATTGAGTGTGCAGCACCCAGTCTGTTAAGCCACCACTGTCCCTCATCCCCCTGCCTGGCTGTTGCAGGTGAGGGAGGGCAATGCCGCCAGCTCTCTGTTGGCACTGAGCAGTGCAGTGGGTCAGGTGGGGGGCATGCCTGCAGGCAGAGGGGGTGCCAGGGTGCCAACACTGCCGGTTGGAGAGGTTGCTGTGTGGTGCAGCCAGTGAGGGGAGTGGCAGCCTGTGCCAGTGCCCTGTGCAGGTAAGGGGTGGTGTGGGGTTGAGGGGAGTCCTCGAATGCACCGCTGTGTGCTGGGGTGGGTGGTTTCCAGCGTCCTGGTCACTGTGATCTGGGGGAAGGTGGGCAGTCACCCTGTCCAGTGGGGTGTGCATGGGCGTGTAGGGGTTATGTCTGAGACTCCTGGTGTACCCGTGACCCCCTAAGCAGCCCCATGACCAGCACTCTGGCATGGCGCGCGTGGCGTGTAGTGCCAGCCTGCCCCCTCTCGCCCACCCTGCGCGATTTGCCCCATGTCCCTGCGCCAGGGGATCAGGTGCGTGTGTCCTGCGCGCTCCTCCTTCGTGCATCCCGTGGGGGGTAGTTAAGGGGTGGCTACTCGCCCGATACGTGTTCCACAGCCACTCCGCACCATTCATGCATAGGGCCCACTCTTTGGTAACATGCTTGACAAGTTTGTCCTCTGTGCAGTCACAAACTGAAAAACTGTGGCAGTACTTACTTTCTTCATCGTTTGCCTCCAAAATTAAACTCTCCATCCTGTGGCAATTCTTCCGATCAGCACCGTTACACTGTGTATCTGTTTATTTGTGTCTCCTGCACATGTGAAGCTTGCATTTCAACTTTGTAGACAAGCAATGCAGGAGTTAAGTTCAGCCACAGTTATTCGTCTTAGTGACTGCACAGAGGACAACCATGTCAAGCATACTATCAAACAATTATACTACATAAATACACGGGGACGGTGCGAGAGACATTTATGTTGCGGGTGCTTCACTGTTTCTCTCAAAACATCCCACTAATTTGCATAATAATAATAATAATAATAATAATAATAAACTTTATGTATAGTGCGCTTTTCAGAAATCAAGGCGCAGTACATTTAAAATGACATCACAATAAAATATCATAAAATCAATAAAATCAGTAATATTAATCCATGTCTGCACCATCCCCATATGCCTTTTTCCATAGGAAAGACTTCAAAGCTTGTTTAAAACCCCCCACAGTCATGCACTCTCTGATCCAATGGGGTAGAGAATTCCAGAGGGTTGGTGCCATGAACATAAAATCTCGGGCGCCAGAAGATTTTAAAGCTACCCTCGGAATCTCTAGCAACCCCTCGTTGGTTGAACGGAGCGGTCGCTCCGGGAGGTAAGGGAACAGAAGCTCTTTCGGGTAGTCAGGGCCCACACTGTGTAGGGCTTTATAAGTCAATAAACTGACTTTAAAGGTGATCCGCCACTTAACCGGCAGCCAGTGCAGATCCCGCAGCACCGGTGTAATGTGGGAAGAATGAGGAATCCCCATTAACAACCAGGCTGTGGAGTTCTGCACCAGCTGCAAGCGGTGGATGTCAACCCCTGGAAGCCCAAAGTAAAGGGAGTTGCAGTAATCTAAACGCAAGGTCACAAAGGCGTGGATCAGTGTAGGCAAGTTGCCAGATGGAACAAGGTGCTTGACCCAAGAGCTGTTCCTCAGATGGTAAAAGGATAACTTAACGAAAGCTGACATCTGAGCACGTAATGTCAGCCAATTGTCAAGAATCACCCCAGGTCACGCACCTGCTCAGAGATAGAACTCAACATCCCCCAGGAATAAACCTGTGGGATGATTTGCTCCCCACGCTCCTATCCGGCGAACAGGATCCACGACCATCACCTCCGTCTTCCCAGAATTCAACTTCAGCCAGCAGGACCTCATCCAACCTTGGATCTTGCCAAGGCAGTTGTTAAACACTGAGAGTGCTCCATTCTGGTCTGGTGCAAAAGACAGATAGAGCTGGGTATCATCGGCGTAACAATGAAACTCCAGCCCATATCATCTTACAATGTCTCCAAGGGGAAGCATGTACACTGCAAACAACATGGGAGACAGCACAGAGCCCTGAGGCACCCCACAAGACAGAGAGGTAGGATCGGAGGAAAATACCCCCGACACCACCCTCTGAGTTCTACCAGTGAGGAAAAAAGTGAACCATCTGTGAACCAAACCTGAAAGCTCACAGATGCATCTCAGGCTCAAGCAACACCCATGGTCTCTGATGTCAAATGCTGCCAACAGATCCAACAAGACCAAATGGACCGTTTTTTCTGGTTTCTCGCCATCAGAAGATCATTGAGCACCCAAACCAGCGCAGTCTCGGTGCTGTGCCTCTTTCGAAAACCCGATTGAAGAGGGTCGTAGATGTTATGGATGGTCAAATGGTTGTCCAACTGGGCAGCCATCACTTTCTCAATTACCTTCCCCACAAAGGGAAGGTTCGAGATAGGCCTATAGTTAGCGAGGGAGTCTGGGTCCAGAGAAGCCTTCTTCAACACTGGTGTCACCACTGCCTCCTTCAGGGAGCAGGGATATTCACCAGAGTCTAAGGAGCACCAGACTATCCTCACCAGGACCGGGATGATAACCTCCCCACAGCCCATAATCAGGGCTGTAGGACCCGGGTCTAAACTACAGCATGTAGTGCGCATACCCTGGACAGTCCTCATAACATCCTCGATTTCCGGCCTTTCGAAGGAACTCCAGGAAAATAGAGGGATTGCGACCTGATGTCGTCCACCTCATCTGCAAAGAACCGAGCAAGCTCCTCACACGGCAATTGTGAAAGGCTCTACGAACCTGTAGACAGGCTGGGTTGCACAGCCTGTCTACGGTTCGAAAAAGCTGGGCCGGTTGGTTCTGAGCAGCAGCAATTTCCCTGGACAGGAATACTGCCTTCTAATGAGTAATTGCTGACTGATAGAGTTGATAATGCTCTAGGAGTCTAAGATGGTCGGCATCTAAGCCGGATTTCCGCCAGCACCTCTCTAACCTGCGTCCTAGTTGCTGCAACTCCCTCAAGTCCCCATCAAACCATGGCGACCGAGGGCGAAGGGAGAGAGGGCACACACGGATTGGAGCAATGGAATCCAGTGCATAGCCACCCTGACCACTGCTGTCTGAACTAGACTGTGTCTTAGGTGGGGAGGAGGAGGGGAATCTGTGGTGGTGGTGCCCTTCCATGAGTTAGGCCCTAGGGGAAGCAGGCACTTATCCATAGGGAGAGGAACAGGAGTGAGAATCCCATCCCCCCAATTATCCTGCTGAGGAGATAAACCAGTATGGAAAAAACAATCATGCAGACCCTAATGAGCCGCAAAGTGCTATTTTTATTAAAAAAAAAAATGGGGTGGGGGGCAGTTGGCAGCCCATCATCTGTCTAATCCCACTCCCCCTCTCGGGACTTACTCACCCCACTGGAGTGCACCATGGCTTACCCCCCCGGGCAAGATGTCAGGGAAGGGCCTCTTTAGGAATGGAGACTGGTTTGTGATCTAGGGGGGTGCCCCAGTTGGCTGTATATGGTCTGGTGGAAGGTGGACATCCTCCTGCATAGGCAGATTATTTTTTTCCTGTCCCCCAGGGAGGCGTGGGATGCAGTGACATAGTGCTGTGCAGAGCACCGGACATCTAGCACACATCCTGAAGATCTCGATCAGTCACTCTCAGATGTCCGGTCTCCACCACGGGTCAGTCAAATGCCGGAGGCTTCCCCACCCACGCCCCCCCCTCCCCTGGAGGAGAGCAATCAGTCCTCGAGCTTCCTACCCCCAGTCGGCACTCTGACATCAGTGGCTCCCTTCCGAAATAGGAATGTTGGAGTCACAAGCGGAAGTGCTACCGCTGATCCGGCAGGATGGTAAAGTTCAATTCTGAGGTGCTCGGCTGTGCTCTTCATTAATTTCACCTGCCACTCAGTGGTGCCACATGCACTGCTGAAACTCTACAGTGCCACGTGCACTGCCGATAACTTTTCTGTGCCATACGCACTGCCAACACTGCAGTGTGCCATGTGCAGTGCCGTCACAATGCTGTGCCACATGCACTGCCGACACTGAACTGTGCCCTGTGCACGTGGCACCATGTGGTGTCAGCATCACACTTGGCACAGAGAAGTGTTGGCAGTGAACGTGGCAAAGCATGGTGTAATTGGTGCACATGGCCTGGAGCGGCATCACAGTGCACGTGGCACAGTGTGGTATTGGCATCATACGTTGCACAGCACGGTGTCAGAGTACACCTGGCAAACTGCGGTGACAGAATTGCTTAGTGCACAGTCCTGTGGTAAGATATGTGTTTGGAAACACAGGACTGGAGAAGCAACATTTGCACATGGGTGGTAGGTGGGAAGGAGGATACATGAGGGTTGCTGGAGTAGAGCTGTGGTCAGGTACATGGGTAGTCACATGTATGTGATGCAGGGCCAGAATGTGCCAGTGATGTCAGCCTGACAGAAACTCTTTCTATTTTCCTCCCTCACCTGGACAATATCAGCCAGGGCCCCCTATATGGGCACAAGTGGAGGCATGGCAATGCAGGGACACTGCAGTCTTGGCAGGAGGACATGCCCTATTTGCATGGATTTCCTGCAAAATAGAGCATTCACAATTAATAAAATTTTCTTTTTTTTCGAACTCTATGGCACCTTAACCCCGAACTCTCTCAGGCTGCCTCAACTCACTGGTCTGCTCTACCACCCACAGTGGTCCTCTTCTCATATATATATATATATATATTACTGCCCCTCGGTGACCTCCACCAGGCAAGCCCCCCGACTCTGAGCCCCTCAGGGCAGGGCTGCCAACCACTCTGGTGCTCTGTCTATAATCTAGATTGCCCAGCTTGAGCCGACGAGAGGCCGAAGGGGTGGAAAGAGGACCTGGTGTTGGACGTGTGGCAGCCAGCCTTGTGAGGAGCTGTCGCCCATCGGGAGAAGGTTTTTTTTCTTAGTTATGCCCCTTTCCCCTCCCTCTCTGCAAAGCCCAAGTGTGCAATGACGCCAGGGACGTCCGTCGTGGCTCTGCATCCCTCTACTAGACCCTGTGCTTTGCTGTGCCTCTGGTCTCCACTGGGGGATGCTGCGGTGTTGAGCTGTCCCTGGATCACTCCCTAGAGAGGAGAGTAGTCCTTCGGATGCTCGATCCTCTCTCCCTCTGCCGACCCTCGGTGGCCCGGGCTCATTCCCGAACCCAGGTTGCTGGCATAGCGCGAGGTGTGGCGTCCAGTGCCTCAACCTTCAGCGCCACTGGGCCAGGCTTTAATAACACTTTCCACCAGTAAACTGCAATGTATTTAATATAAATTTGATTTTTTTGCACACATGATCCTGTTCAACACGTGTTTCCATGCAAGTATACCCCCACAGACCCTGCACCGTCCCCTCACCAACTACCATGGTACAATGTCTCCACATACCCAGGACTACATATATCTCAACATACACTGGCCCACCCATGTACCTGCCACCCCATACCCAACCCACTCTGGTGCCAGTCACATACTTCACCTCCCCCTTCTCACTTAGCCTGGCACAGTTAATATGTACCTTCTCGACCCAACCTACAAAGACCTAGTGTCCCTGCATACACACACATACCCACCCCACATCAGCAAGATGACTCCACATACCCAAGGTCACCTATGCCACTACCCACTCTCCCCACCTATCCCAGCACAGTGTCTCCACATACCCGAGACCTGTCAGTTTGACCTCAGTGGTAGGGAAAGTGATGGAATCACTTCTGAAGGAAAGAATTGTTGAGTACCTAGAGGCCAGTGGGGCACAGGACCCAAGGCAGCATGGGTTCACAGTGGGAAGGTCATGTCAGATGAATCTAATTGATTTCTTTGACTGGGTGACCAAAGTAGTAGACCAGGGAGGGGCTGTGGACATGGCCTACCTAGACTTTAGCAAGGCATTTGACACAGTCCCACACAAAGATTAATAGTCAAATTAACCAGCCTGGGAGTGGGTCCCAGGGTAGTAGCCTGGTAAAACATTGGCTGCACAACAGGACACAGAAGGTAATTGTAAATGGAGTCCACTCTGAAGAAAGAGGGTTACTAGTGGGGTACCGTGAGGTTCAGTACTGGATCCAGTCCTTTTAATGTCTTTATAAGTGACATTGCAGAGGGTCTGGAAGGAAAAGTATGCCTCTTTGCAGATGACACAAAGATCTGCAACAAGGTTGATACACAAGGAGGTGTAGAAAGGATGAGAAGGGACTTGGCAAGGTTAGAGGAATGGTCAGAAGTATGGCAGCTTGGATTCAATGCAAAGAAGTGCAAAATAATGCACCTGGGAAACAAAAACCCAGGAGAAGATTACACAATGGGGTGGGGAGGTAGTAACAACAACAAAAATGGAAAGGGACCTGGTGGTAATCATATCAGATGACCTTAAGGTTGGCAAGCAATGTGAGAAGGTGGTAGGGAGGGCTGGGGGGATACTGGGACGTATAGGGAGAGGCATCACCAGCCGAAAACAGGAAGTTGTTATCCCCCTATACAGACAGTTGGTGAGACCCCATCTGGAGTACTGTGTCCAGTTCTGGAGACCCCATCTCCGCAAGAACATAGACAGGATGGAGGCAGTTCAGAGGAGGGCAACTAAAATGGTGCAGGGTCTGCAAGAGAAGCCATACGAGGAGAGACTAAAGGAGCTTAATATGTATACCCTTGTGAAAAGAAGGGAGAGGGGGGACATGATTGAAACGTTTAAGTACCTCAGTGGAATCAACAAAGTCCAAGAGGGTAGCATCTCTCAGAAAAAGAGATGTGCAAGAACAAGGGGACACAGTTTGTAGAGGGGAATGGCTCAGGGGCAATGTGAGGAAGTATTTTTTCACAAAGAGAGTGGTGGACGCATGGAACACCCTTTCTGAGAAGGTTGCGGGGTCTAAAACTGTGGGAGAATTCAAGAATGCATGGGACAGACATAAGGCAATTTTTGTGGGTGGTAGGAAGAAATAGGCTGTTAGTTAAATAGGATCTGCAGCTTATCTTCTAGGTAGAGGAAATGGGCAGACTAGGTGGGCCAAGCAGTCCTTATCTGCCGTCAAAGTCTATGTTTCTATGAGACCACCTATTTACCCTCCATTCCCACATATACGGGAGCACCATGTGACCCCCCCAGCCTATTACATATCATGGACTAAATATTTACCTCCCTCTCCTCACCTACCATGGCAAAGTGTGTTCACATTCCCAGGAACAAACTCAAACATCCACAATCCCATCTACCCTAAAACAGTGTCTTAACATACCCTTACACCCCACACCTACCTCGATACCACTCAAGTATCCCCGTCCCTCCCACCCATGTGCTCACACATGCCTTATACACTCATGTGTTCCCACGCACATACCCTGGCACAGTGTCTCTACATACTTCTGACCATCCACGTACCTGTCCCCCACAGAACTACCCAAACACCACTCATGCCCCCCCACCTACCAACCATGTACACATGTAGCTTCTACAGCCCTGTTTCCATGCACATACCCCACCACAGGGCTGTGCATTAAGCAATTCTGACACCACATTGTGCCACGTGTACTCTGACACCACGCTGTGCCAAGTGTGATGCCAACACCACACTGTGTCACGAGCACTATGATGCTGCGCTGGGCCATGTGCACTGCTGACACCATGCTGTGCCACATACACTGCTGACACCACACTGCACCACGTGCACAGTTCAGTGTTGGACGTGCATATGGCAAGGCACAGTGAAGGCACTGCATATGGCACAGCACAGTGAAGGCACTGCATGTGGCACAGTGCAGTGCTGGTGCTGCATGTGGCACAGTGCAGTGTTGGCACTGCACGTGGCACAGTGCAGTGTTGGCAGTGCACATGGCACAGAAAAGTGATGGCAGTGCACATGGCACTGTAGAGTGTCAGCAGTGCACGTGGCACACTGCGGCATTGGCCATGCATGTGGACCCGCTGAGTGAGAGCTAACACAGACATGCCCACGTCTTGCCTGCATTGCCTGAACGTGGGTTGGCTGAATGGCAGTTTTCAGCTTTCGTCTTGCAGGGCATGAAAGGGCGATTGGTGACCCCATTAGAGCTAATTTAGTTAGCCCAGTGGAGAGAGATGTGTGTATGAGTCCCACGATGCAGTGAGAGGTGCCACTGGGGAAACACGCCTAGTTTAGGCACTTTGCCCACATAAGTTACCAGGTACACGTCAGCAGTCACCAGCAGCAGCCACTGTACCCTGTAAATAACCCTTTATCCATCACAGACATCCCCCCCAACACAAACATGCAGCCAATTGCTCCAGTTGGCACCACTAAGACCAGTAGCCACACTGCAGAATAACACCCCCCCGCCAAAACCCAATCCATGGCAGACAAGATGTAAAGCTAAGTGATAATGGCAATGAGAAGAGAAACCAATATGGAAACAAAAATCATGCAAAACCTAATGAGCTACAAAGTGCAATTTTGATTTCTTTTTTGGCTGTCGGCTGGCCACCATCTGTCCGTCCCTGCCACCCATCACTTACGCACCCTTACCCCCCCCCCGATGAGTGGTTGGGAAGGGGCCTCTCCATGAACAGAGACTGGATCGTGATCTGAGGGGATGCCTCGGTTTGCTGCATGGGGTCTGGTGGAGGGCGGCTGCCCTCCAGCATAGGCAGATGATTTTTTCTGCCCCTTAGGAGGCATGGCGTGCAGTGACGTAGTGGCATGCAGATTGCCGGACATCTGGCACGCCTGCCAAAGATCTTCATCACTGGCTGTCAGACCCCTGGTCTTCATCAGAAGTCGGTCACACGCCAGAAGCTCCCCCCCCAGAGAGCAGTCATCAATCCTCTTCCTTCTCCTGGCTGCCTCTGACATCACTAGCTCACTTCCAAACCTGGGACATAAGGGTTGCATGTGAAGCTCTACAGCTGTGTCTGCGTGCAGTCATAGTTCAACTCTGAAGTGCTCGGCTGCGCTATTCATTAATCTAACCCTGCAATGGGTGGCAAAAACAAAATAATAAATGAAAACAAATGAATTTTTTGTTGCATTTTCAGTGGTACTCCATGTTCACTGTATTTTGTCGTTTGTATGCATCCAAATTTGGTTCTACGAACCTGTTCCTATTTACAGTTCTGTTGAAGAGCTGATTAGAAACAGGAGTGGCTTATTACCAAAACATTCAGGCACACACACAACCCATTACAAGGGAAGCCAGAACTGCATTTATAAAAAAAAATATTTATAAATTATTTTCTCTCTATTAGAACAGTCTCTGGGTCTGGACACCCCCAGAACACATAGCTGAGCAGCATTTATCTTTTGTGGATCTTCCACTCCTGGGCCTCTCCCAATGGGAGGTGGAGGGATGGGTTCCTGGGGTGGGGTGGGGATAAGATAGATGCCCTACTGAAACAATGGCTTGCCAGGGACCTCAGACAGGGCATGATAGGATGCTCGGGGACCCCTTTAGGGTCCCCCCCCCGGATGCATCTGGAAACAAGCATGTCTGCTGAGTATGTCTTTCCTGGAGAAACTTTTAAATAAATAAATAAAATTTAGTTAGCCTATGGGAGAGCTAAGCAAAAGTTTCACTGGGGAAAACATACAGCATGTTTAGGCATTCAGCGTACACAAGTTGCCAGTATGCCTCAGCAGTCCCTACCAGCAGCCACTGTGCCCAGTAAATAACCCTACATCCACCACAGACACCCCCATTGCTCCAGTTAGCATTACTGCGGCCAGTAGCCCCCCCCACTACAAACCCCTTATAGAATAACTGCCCTTCCCTGCAACCCTAATCCCTGCGCAGCCCAAATCATGACAGATTGCTTTTTTGTACTTATATTTTATTGTTTTCAGATAAAAACAACAGCAATACAGCATATACCTACCGCCAGACAATACAGAATAAAGATTAAGGAGCCATCCAGTGGAACAAGTACAAATCTCAGTCGGGTCAGTTAGGTTTAAGGAGTTGGTGGTGTAACTACACAAGTTTCTCAATAAAAGATTATCAATCTTACATTCCAAATGTTTTCTAAATAAGCTACAGCTTGCATGTATATGGTGATCGTACCATTATAGTAAAATGTTACCTTAAAAATTTTAGTACTGAACCGTAATAATTGATATGATCACCTCTCAAACATTTTATATTCCAAAAATGCGTAGTACTAAACCTCTCCCCCCCCCCCCGAACTCCTCCTAGGAGAGAAGATTTAAACATTTTTCTAAGTTAAATCCAAGATATTATTATTAATTCTCCTCACTTCCAAATCTCTAGTGATAAACGAGTATAAACTTTATAATATCGGCTATTTAAATTCAAACATAACCGCTAATTGTGGTAGGTGTGCTCACACAGAAAGGGCTAATGTGTATGCATCCCTACTCTGCGTGTGACATACAGCTGCATGGCACGGTGTCTCCTGTTGAATTCCGCCATTTTTAAAACAAAATTAAGGACAGCAGTGTAGGGAAGAAATAATAAACAAAAATCCCATTGTTATTTTCCCACCGATAGCCCTTCGTAGGCATTGAAAGAATAAACCGATGGTACTATATCAATAGTTCCATAACATCTGGACTGTTAAAGACATGGAAGAGACAGTCCCTTTATTTATGAGCTAGCCCTTCCGACGAAAATTGCCCTCCAAGTACCGATATGATGACAAGCCCAGGCTCAGATTGCTAGGTTCAAGAACTGTCCTCCGACTCATCAGCCATCGTAACGTTTCTCTCTGTGGCCTTAAATTCCTTCTCCATTTGTTCAACTCTCTTCCCTGCTTCCATGGGATCCGTAAATTGGAATGTACGGCCCCCATATTGAATTCTGAGTCAGGCTGACATTACTAAGGAGTGTGCAATGCCTAGGCTTTTTAAACGAGCCTGACGTCAAATTGTTTTCCGCCTCGACTGGGTGGCAAAGGATCGGTCGGGGAATAGATGTAGTGTGTAGCCATCATAATTAAGGCCCGTTGTATTTCTTGCTGCCTGCAGCATGGTGTGTCTTGGTACTACTCCTGAGGTGACACAGAGCACAGTTCTTGGTAAGTCTTCCTGTCCGATCGCCGATCTGGGTGAGATTCTGTACACTTTCACCAGCTGTGAGGCTGTGGTTTCTATATCCATGGATAGAGCATCTGGTAGCCAATTTTTTAAAAAGCCCAGGAGATCGTTACCTTCCCTTCCCTCTGGTAGGCTAATCAATCGGATATTCATGGCTCTGTTCGCATTTTCTATGGCCTCCAGGCGGTATCGAAGCTGAGAGTTCTCCTGAACCAATTTGCCTGCTGTGGATAAAGCTTTTGTAACGTGAGCCTTCACTGTAGTTGCCATTTTTGTAACGGCTTCAATTTTAATATCTTGTTCCCCCATATGTTTTAATATAGTTTCTATTTTTACATTGATTGCTTTCATAGACTTCTCTTAAGCTTGCCATGGGGGAGCCTCCGATGTTGAAGATACTGGTGCCGAGGCCCTCTCTTGATCACCATGTGGTTGCAGATTCTTTCCTCTGGCTCCTCCACCTTTATTTTGTGTTCCCACAGCTTTTTTTGACATGGATATAATCCCAATCGGAAGCTCTATTCAAAAGTATTGGTTGAACAGATAAATAAAAATAGTGAGATTTGGATTTAGAAGATGCCGTATAGTGGAGACGAGATAAAGTACGTCTGTTCAGCAAGACTGCTCAACAGTGCCCCCATGGCAGATTTTAAACATGTTTATTAGTTCCAAAAAGTATATCCACCTTCCAAAACCACCGTCGATTGACAACAGGAGTCTGGTCCAGAGAAAAATACCCAGATTGACAATGTTGCTATTAAAATTGGCTGAAAAATGAAACTTAAACGCACCGACCAGCATGAGTGGATGTCAATGAGCCCATGTCCATGTGTTGACATCCACAATATGGCGGCATGCTTTACGTGCCTCCAAAGGAGGCGCTGCCATTTTAGTCTTTTTCTTCTAGTTCTATGTTTTTAGGCATAGAACTAGAAGAGAAAGACTAGAATGGCAGCGCCTATCATTGCCGCCGAGCACCAGAACGTAAAACGCACCACCGTCTTGTGGATGTCAAATCTCAGAAAGCGCTCATTGACATCCACAAGATTTTCATGGAGCGGGTCACTTAAATGTAATTTTTTAACACCCCAAGCCCTAACCATGTCTATGTGAGGTGTTCATGTGTAGACCGGACTCCGTGGCAAATAATAATACCGACAGTGTGCACTGGCATGATATTACCGTGGTCACACATTCGTCTTTAACTGCAGCAACTGTACTCAGTGCTATCTATGGGAATAAACGTGGATATACATATTACTCACTGGAGTTCAATAAACGAGGTTCATCCAACGTCATTTCAAGTTTTGTATATAATATAACTATAATATTTAACTGAGAATAAAATTGGGCAGTGCTCTTGCTAAAAAGCTATGTTTAGAAAATGCAAGTTTCCTGCATTTGGGCAGGTGGTATGGTGTGCATGCATAAAGCTGGCAATCGCACCCTAGGGCACAATATTGAAAAGCTAGCATGGGAAACTGTCCAGCCCCCCCAACCCTGGTCCATTGACCCTATGGATGTCCTGGTGTCCAGTAGCAGCACTCCGCACACTATGGCCATTGCGTTATTCAGATTTCTTTGTTGTCCCTTGGCACCCTCGATCGTCTTGTGCTGTCATGTCACTGATTTCCCTAGTGACTACTGTCATCCCCCACCCTCCTGTCACCATCACCATATTAATACTGATTGTTGCGGTGTGTAGTGTCATCCCCCACCCTCCTGTCACCACCGCCATATTAATACTGATTGCTGCAGTGTGTAGCGTCATCCCCCACCCTCCTGTCACCACCGCCATATTAATACTGATCGCTGCAGTGTGTAGTTGCACCACCCACCCTTCCGATGCCATGGGTCAACATGCTGAGTTAATCTGTTGTGTCCACTGTGACCTCTCTCCCGCTAGACACCATCCCAGTGCCTCCCAGGTGGCTAGTAGCCCCCTCCCTGCGCTGAGCACATCATCCAGCTCCCCACCATCATAGACACCAGCGACTAACTAAGGATGTCTGGCAGGGGTACTAGAGGGCAGGGGGTGCCAGCACACACCAGGGACAGTAGTATGGCTACCGGTACTGGTGATCACTGGCCGGGGTGACCACTAGAGACCAGGTACATCTGTGGTAATATGGCAGCTGTTTCTGTTTTTATAGTCCACATACTGTTTGTGACAACATATGTAGAACTCTAAAAAGATAAGCATAAATCCTAGATTAATATATACATTTCTCAATACTGATTGCCCTGGTGTCCACTGGCACCCCCTCCACTCTCTGATCGCACAGTGGTATATTACTAGAGATGTCCCTAGTGTCTAGTGACCCCATGACCAACGATCACCCGTCCCCATAACCATGATATTGTCCCAAGTGTGTATTGGCACTCCTGCCCTCTGATGCCCCTGCCCGACATGCTTAGTTAGCCCTGGTGTCTAGTGGGACCCTATACTGTAGACTGTATGCGTGCTCCTTGTCATCACATACAGCGCCTGCTGAAGAGGTTAGAGTAGCGCTGTGCAGCAACTACTGAGGTATGAGTGGGCGGCTGGATAATGAGCTTGGTGCAGGGGGGCACTAGCCAGCGGGTAGGCATGGTGGCACCAGGATGGGTTTCCAGTAGGAGAGGGGTCATAGCAGATACAATGAAGTAGCTCAGCATATTGGGCCGGGGCATCAGAGGGCATGTGGTGCCACTACGCACCGCAGCAATCAGTACCACAGCATTATTAATACTGATTACCCCGGTGTCCACTGGTCCCCTCCACCCTCCAATCGCCTGCTGTCATATTTCTACAGGTGTACCTGGTCTCTAGTGGTTACCTGTCTCTGTAACCATGACTTCATCCCTGGTGCGTACTGTCATTCCTCCGCCTTCTGATATCACACCCTGGGGTCTAATTGCCGGCTTTTGCATGTATGGGTAACACTACCTGCCCAAGTTCACAAAACTTTCTTTTTTTTAAGTCTTTGGTAACCGGGTGAGTACAACTATGCACAAGTGCCTGTTTTCAGTGGCGACCTGGGAGCACTGGGGAGGTTACATGACTTGCTCAGAGTCACACAGTATGCAAGTGGAGGGTGTTGAAAACAAACCCTGGTCTTCTGAATGTACCAAGCTCAATTACAGCTCGTTACTGTAATCTGAAACCCATCAGCCCCGCATACTGTGTGACACTGAGCAAGTCACTTAAGTTCCTTGTGCTCTCAGGTCACAACAGGAAACAAGCTACAGCTTAGTGTGCCTTTCCGGGATAAACAATTTCCCCTTCCCTCTAGGCTATACTGCCATGTCTTCTTCGCCAGAGCACTGCCTCATTGACTTCTCACACTGTCTGCATTATTCTTTGCCAGAGTACAGTCTACACAAGAAAACCTCATATAGACATAGTTATAGCTTTGGATGTTAAAAAATTAAACTTATATGAAGCACTCCGTGAAAATCTTGCAGACGTCAGTGAGCATGCTTCCGGGTTTTGACATCCACACGATGGCTGTCCACTTCATGTACTGGCACTCGGCAGCTCTGACAGACGCTGCCATTCTAGTCTTTTTCTAGTTCTGTGGCATGCAGTTAGGCCACAGAACTAGAAAAGAAAGACTTGAAAGGCAGAGCCTATCAGGGCTAACCAACATGAGTACGTAAGGCGGGATCCCATATTATGGGTGTAAAACCTGGAAGCGGACCCACTGCTCATGACTGCCAATGAATCACATACGTGTGTGAGCTGGGGAAGGGGGTGTGTGTGTGTGCGTGTTTTTGTCTGCCAGAAGTTCTACTGTGGTACCCTAGACAGCACCATAGCAGCAGTTCTCTGCTGTGAATCTTCCACTTGCCGGCCCTCTGCTGAATGGTGGTTGGGCACCTGTAGGGTGTAGCTTCATCTACGTGGGGGTAGGGATGGGATACAGCTAGACTATTCTGTAGGGGGGGATTCAGCTACAGAGAGAGTGATCAGCTGGTGGAATCCTGAAGTTAGGGCTGGTCCAGTTGTAGAGACTGTGGGACTATTGGGAGGGGGTGGAGGCTGGTCTCTGTATTGGATGATGGTTCATCTACAGGGAGGGTGGTGAGGCTGGTCCAGTTGTAGGGACTGTTGGGAAGGGGTGGAGGCTGTTCTGTGTGTAGGTTGATGGCTCAGCTACAGGGAGGGTGGTGAGGCTGGTCCTGCTGCACGGAAGGTAGACAGCTAAGGTGGGGAGTGTGGTATTGTGGGGGTGTTCAAGTCACATGTAGGCTGGTTGGGGGGGCAGAGACTGGCCATGGGCTTGAAGGGTGACTGATCAATGTAGAGTTTTAGGGCTAGTGTAGCTGAAGGAGGGTGTTCTTTCTTTCTAATTCTGTGATTCTGAGACTGCATTTTGGGGGCATGGTTTCACTCCGATAGACTCACACTTGGCACAGCTCCGTGTCAGCCGTGCACGTGGCTCAGTGCAGTGGCACAGTGTACATGTCACAGTGTTGCGTTGGCATCATACTTGGCACAGCATGGTGTCAGACTACATGTGGCAAAGTGCAGTCTCAGTAGTGCAAAGTGCACTGCTCTAGGACAGAATATTGCATGGAAACACAGAACTGTAGAACCAACATATGCACATAGGTGGTATGTGGGGAAGGGGTTACCTCAGTGGTGTTGGTGTAGGTTTGGGGGACAGGTACACATGTGTTCAAAGGTATGAGGAGACACTGTGCCAGGGTATCTGCATCAGAACACCTGACTCTAGAAGGAATGTGTATCTACATGGGTGGTAGGTGGGGATGGGGGCACTGGAGTGGTGTCGAGGTAGGTGTGGCGGGTGAGAGTACGTGGAGACACTCTTCTGGGCTAGATGGGCTAGTGATGGTTTAAGTGTGGTCCCAGGCATGTGGACACACCATGCCATGGTACGTGAGGTGGGGAGGTGAATTTTCAGCCCAGAATATGTATGAGGATAGGCAGAGAGATACATGATGCTTCCGTGTATGTGTGTGGGGAGTAGGGTAAATGGTGGTCCTGGGTATGTTAAGACACCATGCTAGGGTAGGTGGGGAGAATGGGTGGTGACATGGGTGGTCTCGGGAATATACAGACTGAGACACCCTACCGGTCTGGCGTGGGGGGGTGTATGCAGAGACACTGTTCCATTGTAGGTAGAGTAAGGAAGGTACATATTAACCTTGCCTGGGTTGGTGAGGGGGGGGAGAGGTGCATGAGTGGGTGTCAGGATAGGGGTGATGGCAGGCACATGTGTGGTGTTATCTCCCTCCCACTTATCCCACTGAGAAGATAAATCAATATGGAAACAAAAATCATGCAGAACCTAATGAGCTACAAAGTGCAATTTTAATTTATTTCTTGACCGTCAGCTGGCCACCATCTGTCCGTCCCTGCCATCCATCACCCAGGACTTATCCACCTTTACTTCCGCAGGACGAGTGGTTGGGGAGGGGCCTCTCCATGAATGGACACTGGTTCGTGATCTGGGGGAGTGCCTTGGTTGGCTGCGTGGGTTCTGGTGGGGGGCGGATGTCCTCCTGCATAGGCAGATGATTTTTTTTCTGTTCCCCAGAGAGGCATAGTGTGCAGAGATGTAGTGGCGTGCAGAATGCCGGACATCTGGCACACTTCCCAAAGATCTCAATCACCAACTGTCAGACCGCTGGTCTCCACCAGGAGTCTGTCAAATGCCAGAAGCTTCCCCACACTCCCAGCCTCTGGAGGAGAGCAGCCATCAATCCTCCTTTCCCCGGACAGCCCTCTGACATCATAAACTCGCTTCTGAACCCGTGACATCGGGGTTGCATCTGGAAGCTCTATGGCTGTGCCTGCACGCAGTCAAATTTCAATTCTGAAGTGTTCGGTTATGCTATTCGTTAATCTAACCCTGCTATAGGTGGAAAAAAACAAAATAATAGGTGCTAAATGAGTACTTTGCCTCAATATTTGCAGTGGGTGACAATACAGCCTGATGGAAGAGATGCAGAGTCAGTAAAAGCGAGAGGTCAGTCTTGGTCTGAGACCATAGGATGGCATGACACTAGGGCACAGGCTAGACCAGACCAAGAAGGTGTAGGAAGGTTGCATGAGGGAGTGGACTGGGGGGGGAAATCACAGTGGATAGGGTGAGGGAGGCCCTTCGGAATCTGAAAACTGATAAGGCAGGGCCGGATGGAATACATCCGAAGGTTATGAAGGAATTGGCAGATGTGCTGGGAACCCCACTGGCTGCACTCTTTAACATCTCTCTGCAGACAGGATGGGTGCCACAGGACTAGAGGGTGGCTTATGTGGTACCTATACATAAGGGGGGTCTAGGGAGGAGATTAGGAACTATAGGCCGGTCAGTCTAACATCTGTAGTGGGCAAAGTAATGGGAGAACTTTATCAAGGAGAGGCTTGTGAGGCAGTTGGAAAGGTTAGGGCACCAGGATGATAAACAGTATGGCTTTGTTCCGGGGAGATCGTGTCAGACCAACCTCATAGATTTTTATGATTGGGTGACGGGGGCCTTGGATAGACATAGGCTGGTGGATGTCCTGTACCTAGAGTTCAGCAAGGCGTTTGATTCAGTACCTCATAATGGACTGATGGCAAAAATGGGGGAGATGGGGGTGGGTGGACAGGAGCTAAACTGGGTTGAAAATTGGCTTTCTGGACTTTTACAGAGGGTAGTGGTGGGTAGGATAATATCCTCCCCCAGGAAGGTAATCAGTGGAGTACCTCAAGGTTCAGTATTGGGGCCACTCTTGTTCAATGCCTATGTCTCAGATATAGGGAGGGGGGTTAGGAATAGGTTGAGTCTCTTTGCGGATTATTCAAAATTGGGAGCACTGGTGGATAGTGAGGAAGCGAGGGAGACAGTCCAGGGGGATCTGGATACCCTGGAGGGGTGGTCAAGGAGGTGGGGACTGAAATTTAATGCTGGGAAATGTAAGGTACTGCATTTGGGGGTCAATAACCCGGGCCATGTATACACCCTTGGGGGTCACACTGCAAGCAACATTGGGAGAAAGGGATTTAGAGGTGGTGGTTGACGTTAAAATGAATAATTCTGAAAATTGTAGAAAAACTGCAGCCAAGGTAAACAGGATACTGGGCCGCATAGCCGGGGAAATTACGTCCAGAAGGAGGGAAGTGATCCTCCCTCTATATAATGCCTTTGTCAGGCCGCAGCTTGAGTATTGTGTACAGTTCTGGAGACCTCATCTGAAGAAGGACATAGAGCTGTTGGAGAGGGTCCAGAGGAGAGCGACCAGAATGATTCGGGGCATGGAGGGAAGGCCTTATGAGGAGAGACTGGAAGAGCTTGGGCTTTACTCACTGGAGAAGGGGAGCGATAGAGGAGACATGATAGAGGTTTTCAATTATGTAAAGGGAATAATTAGGAGTGGAACTAGGGAGTTGTTTAGGCTGAAGTAGGGGGGAGTGACCAGGGGCCATGGGTGGAAGTTGGAGGAGGAAAATTACAGGGGGGAACATAGGAGGCATTTTTTCACTGAGAGGGTCATGGAGCTGTGGAATGCACTTCCTGGGAGGCTGGTGGAGGGCTTCAAGAAAGGGTGTGATAGGTTCAAGGGGAAACTGAATCTAGAGAAGATGCTCTTGGGGGCTTGGGGCGGTGGTGGTGAGGGAGGCAGCAATTAGGTTGCTGGCTTTCGAGCAGACAAGACAGATCATTTGACCTATTCTGCTGGCTTTTCAGTATGTTAATGAAAACAAATGACACAAATAAATGTTTTGTAGCATTTTCAGTGGTACACCATGCTCACTGTATTTTGTCGTTTGTTTGCATCCAAATTTGGTTCTACGAACCTGTTCCTATTTACAGTTCTGTTGAAGAGCTCATTAGAAACAGGAGTGGCTTATTACCATAAAATTCAGGCGCACACAACCCATTAAGAGGGACACGAGAAATGCATTTATAATAAAAACATTTATTCCGAAATAAATAAAATAAATGCCTTATGCGTGTTGGACAGTGCTTATCCCTTCTCAAAGTTTCCTTTCAGAAAGAACAAGCACTGTCCAAAATGTGTTAGGCTTTTATTTTATTTTTTTCCGAATGTTTTTATTATAAATGCAGTTCTGGCATTCCTTTATTTGGGGTGTGTGTGCCTGAATTTTATGGTAATGTATTCTTAGTTTTTATTTGGAGCATCGCATTCCTAGTGTGCACTTTTACGCATTGGAAACTGGAGTGGTTCCACAGGGCTGGAAGAGGGCAGATGTAGTGACACTTCACAAAAGTGGTAGCAGGGAAAGGGGCTGGCAATTATATACCAGTCAGCCTGACATCGGTGATGGGAAAGGGACTATCAGTAGAGCTGCTTTCGGGGGGAGGGTGGGCAGAGCCCGATGCTTCGTCTGGCCCCTGGCAGAAGCTGGGGGAAAGGCAGCTTGGGCCAGAAAGTTAGGAGGTGTATCAGATGTTGGTGCACACCATGCCTCCCCATGGACAGGAAATCCAGAAACAGCCCAGCTGCAGGATGAAGAGGAGCACCCACGGGCCCCGCACCTGACCAGCTGGGCATGCCGGCCTGAGCTGGATCCATTCTCCAGTGGGGCTGAGGGAACTTGGCCAGGTGGTCATACTCTGAGGGAGGATGGCCACAAATGTAAGTCCCTGTGGATGTCACACTGGTGGTGCCGGGGTGCCCCTGTGAAGGAGGGCTGTCTGGGAGGAGGGGAAGGGGAAAAATACGTGAAATTGCAGAGGAGCGGGAAGGGAAGGTCAACCTCTTTGTGGATTACACCAAAGCAGTGTCAGTGGCTCAGCAGGTAGCACACTCGCCTCTGAGGCCGGGAGATCAGTAGGCTGTGGGTTCTATCCCCACACCAGGCACTTGGGTTAATATCCCAATACTAACACTGTAGTGCAGCATGAGGGGGGCGCTGCACTCCTGAGGTGCCGTCTTTCGGATGAGACGTTAAACCGAGGTCCCATCTGCCTGTTCTGGTGGTAGTTCAGGTGGATGTTAAAGATCCCGTGGCACTTCTCGAAAAGAGCAGGGGAATTTCTCCGGTGCAATGGCCAAATTTCCTCCATTCACGAAAATTACCACCAACAGCTTAATCTGGTTCAAGGTCAATTGGCATTCATCTGTATCCCCTCCCCCGGGTCGTGCCTGAAAATAGGCAGAATTTGTCTAGTGCGCTTACCCGGTCAACAAAAAATAAATAAAAAATCTGCAGTAGATTGGACACTCCGGGGGGAGGGGATGTGATGAAAAACTCAGGGAGTGGTCAGAGGTATGGCAGCTAGCCCCCTCCCAAATTTGATGCTATACCCTACACTCCCTCATTTGGAGGGTCTTTATCCTTCATTTAAGTGACAAAAAAGTTTTGTTATTTGGACTGGCTTTGTGCTTTCAAACTCAAGACCGCCCCCCTCCCATTGGAACCTGCACCCCGACCCCATCCCTTTCCATTTTCCCCACTGGCTGTTCACACCACACACAAAAGAAGTGACTTCAGGTGAGACGACCCAGAGGTATGTGTGCCATTCAAGGATGGCATCTAATCCCTTGAAGTGCCGGTATCTGTCTGCATGAGCAACTCTGCACCACTGCTAGACATGCACCAGCCTCACTCAATCAGAGCAGTCTCTGGGTCTGCCCCCCCAACCAGCCTAACTCCCACCCAAGCAGACCCCCTCCCAGCACACATAGCTGAGCTGTATTTATCTGCTGCGGATCTTCCACTTCCTTGGGCCTCTCCCAATGGGGGATGGGTTGGCAGCTGCAGGGGGTAGCTTGTCTACGGGGGATGGGTTCCTGCTGTGGGGTGGAGATAAAATAGGAGCCCTACTGAAGCAATGGCTTGCCAGGGACCTCAGACAGTGTACGATAGGGTGCTTGGGGGCCCCTTTAGGGTCCTTTTCCCCCTGCTCCCCCAGGATGCAGCTGGAAACAAGCATGTCTGATGAGTATGTTTTTCCTGGTGAAACATTTAAATAAATAAAATTTAGTTAGCCTATGGGAGAGAGAGATGTGAGAGGTTTACTGGGGAAAACATGCAGTATGTTTACTTTAGGCATTCTGCACACACAAGTTGCCAGTAGACTACCAGGGAATCTGGGGAGTTTCTTTCTACAGAACGTTCGGGGAGGTGGGGGGGGGCCACTAGACTACCATGCAAATGGTTGATGATATATTCAGATGCGATTAGGGTTCGGGGATGGGAGGGGGGTACCACTAGACTACCGTGGAAATGGTTGATGATATATTCAGATGCGATTAGGGTTCGGGGATGGGGGTACCCCTAGACTATAGTGGAAATGGTTGATGATATATTCAGATGCGATTAGGGTTCGGGGATGGGGGGGTACCACTAGACTACCATGCAAATGGTTGATGATATATTCAGATGCGATTAGGGTTCGGGGATGGGAGGGGGGTACCACTAGACTACCGTGAAAATGGTTGATGATATATTCAGATGCGGTTGGGGTTCGGGGATGTGGGGGGTACCACTAGACTACCGTGGAAGTGGTTGATGATGTATTCAGATGCTATTAGGGTTCAGGGATGGGAGGAGGGTACAACTAGACTACTGTGGAAATGGTTGATGATATATTCAGCTGCGATCGTGGTTCAGGGATGGAGGGCGGTACCACTAGACTACAGTGGAAATGGTTGATGATATATTCAGATGTGATTAGGGTTCAGGGATGGGAGGTACCACTAGACTACTGTGGAAATGGTTGATGATATATTCAGCTGTGATCGGGGTTCAGGGATGGGAGGGTACCACTAGACTACCATGGAAATTGTTGCTATATTCAGATGTGATTAGGGTTCAGGGATGGAGGCGGGTACCACTAGCCTAACAGGAACTGATTGATTATATATTCAGATATGATCGAGGTTTGGGGGCCACTAGACTACCAGTGAATCTGGGAGTTTCTTTCTACAGAATGTTTGGGGTTCGGGATGGGCCACCAGACTACCAGGGAAAGATTTCCATAATGACAACTACATTTGGGCGATGGGTGTTCAGTGCTGCTGGGTGGGTATACAGCACGGGACTGGCTGGGGGGGGGTTACAGGCTGCCCAGCACATCCTGCCGGGCGCATCCCTGATGCACATATGCAAATGGGGCCATAATGAAATGCAAATGGCCCTATTTGTGTCTTGTATGCCTAATGGCCCCATTTGCATGTTTCGGGCTGAATATCTGTAATGTGGGCATGGTGCACCCTCAAAATGTGCTATGCATCCCCATTCCAGGTATTCGGCTGAACAGAGGGATGCGAGGCCCAAAATTGCACAACTCACTTTATCTACTATAATCCACGGGTTTAAATAAGCTGCAAAAATTGATTAGCACTTGCCTCAATTTTATAAGCAAAAATTTAAAATACTAAAAATGTGTATATACAAGCAATTAAAATAAAAAAGTATCCTGAATAAAATTCTCATTAAAATTAACTGTCTTGTGTGATCTGTTTCAATATACACTACAGACACAAGTCTAACTGGCAAGCCTAGAGTTAGGCTACTGTAATGAGCTTGGTACATCCAGTAGACCAGGGTTTGATTTCCACAAGATCCACTTGCATGCTATGCAACTCTGAGCAAGCACACTTAACCTCCCCTGAAAACCGGCACTTGTATACTGGGCCATACCTAGCTACCAAAGAAACTCAACTGTCCCTGATTTTCAGGGACTTGATTTGTCTAAAAATTTTACTCTGCCCTCCTAAAATTGTGTTTCTGTGACTAAACAGTGGGGTTATAAGTACAAAATAATATCAAACATAAAAGTTACAGACTTGTTCTTTCTTAGTTGATTTTTTTAAGCCTTGTCCCTGATTTATGAGGGGAGGTTGAGAGGTATGAAAGAAAGAGTTCCCACTCCACCAGACAAGGGCGCTTTTGTGAAGTAAAAATGAGGAACCTTCCTCCTAATGTGGTACAGTTGAGAGGGTGGCAAACTGGTTGATGGGCAGAAAACAGAGAGTGGTGGTAAATGGTATACAGTCAGAAGAGATGCAAGTCACAAGTGGGGTACCTCAGGGATCAGTCCTGGGGCCAGTCCTCTTCAACATCTTCATTAGTGACCTTGCAGATGGACTAGAGGGTAAGGCTTGTCTGTTTGCAGATGACACCAAGATCCGCAACAGAGTAGATGATTCAGATGGGGTGGGCAGAATGAGAAGAGATCTGGATAAACTAGCAAAATGGTCAGAAGAGCAGCAACTGGGATTTAATGCAAAGTGCAAAATCATACACATAGGGAAGAGAAACCCTGAAGCCACCTATAGGCTGGGAGGGGAGTTGCTAGCAGTCACAAAGGAAGAAGGAGACTTGGGCATCACCATCACTGATGACCTGAAATCATCCAAGCAGACCTCTAAAGCAGTAGGTAAGGATAGGGGGTGTTAGGGTGTATTACTAGGGGTATCACAAGTCATAAGAGGGAGGTAATAATCCCTCTTTACAAGACACTGGTTAGGCCCCATCTGGAGTACTGCATGCAGTATTGGAGGCCACACCTTCACAAGGACATTAACCAAACTGAGGCAGTCCAGAGAAGGGCAACCAAAATGGTGCAGGGACTGCATCAGAAGACATATGAGGACAAACTAACGGAGCTCAATATGTATACCCTTGAGCAAAGGAGGGAGAGAGGTGATATGATCAAGACATTCAAACACCTTAAGGGCATTAACAAGGTGAAAGAATCTAACATGTTTAAATATAAGAAAAATAGCAGGACAAGAGGACACAGCATGAGATTAGAGGGGGGCCGATTAAGATGGAATGTGAGGAAATTCTTTTTCACAGAAAGGGTGGTGGATGCATGGAATGGCTTACCACAAGAAGTGGCGGCTATGAATACAGTGCAGGGCTTCAAACCGGCATGGGATAGGCATAAGGGAACAATACAGATGAGTATGAATAGATAGGTCACTGACAGAGCACAGGCCAATGGCACATTTATAAGGTAGAGAAAGAAATGGGCAGACTGGATGGGCCTTGCGGTCCTTATCTGCCGTCAACTTCTATGTATGGCTCGGTTCCCTCCAAGACTCATGCTCCCATTAGCTAGGGTTACCATAAGTCCTCTTTTCCAGCTACCAAATATTCTTCATGTACTGTCTCTATCCTGTTGTATTATTTTTATATTCTACCTAGGACCTCCTTGTAAATGAGCTGAGAAGGCGATGGAGATTTTAAACGTATTTACTCCTAGTCTGGCACAAGGGCTCATAGGTGTGGGGAGGGGGGGGGACCACCCGATGTTGCGCAGCACAAAAGCTACAGGAATCGCTCGCCTTTATAAACGTAAGCGTAACTTAAGGCTACTCGGACAAGTGAACTAACGGTGACGAGACACGCGTGGCAACTGACCCAGCTATCGGGAACCCTCTAATTCGGACTATCACTTATCAATCGTAGACATGATCAATTTATTTTACTTTACATGGGCCCCCCCCCAATGATTCGCATCGTCAGTTACGCATTAAGCGCAGCGCCACGACTGGTCCGACACACTTCACTATCACCCATTGGGGAAGGGACTAAGCGTCTTCTATTTAGCATCCCAAAACCTGGTACCCCTACCGTTGGCATCCTTGCTGACCGTAGCCCCACCGCAAATCCGCTTCAGAGTAATCTGCTTTCTCTCCCCTGCAACCAGTTCCCCTCCACAGCCCAAGACAGAGCTGGTTTAAAACGAGATTATTAGCATCACACTGTACATTCGCCCGCTAAAACCACAGTCAATATGTGAAAGAAAGAAAAAAAAGATTGATCCACATGAAAATGCCAAAACTGAGTTGCTTTTTTTATTCAGAACGTTTCAAAAGTAAATTGTAACTAAGCGCTCTGCCTCACAGACGAGGATGTCAACGAGCCCGCGCGCTTCTCTCATGCACAAGATAGCGGCGTGCTTTACGTGCCCCGGGGGCGTTGCCATTCTAATCTCTCTCTCTCTCGCGTTCTCCAGTTCGGAGGCGTGACGGGCGGGGCTTGCAGAACGTTAAGCGGGCGCACGGTGGGCGGGGCTCTCACTTTGTATAAAGGGAGGTTCGGCGGACAGGACTGGCTCTGACCTTCAGCGGCAGTAGTGTATCGCAGACAGACCAACAGTCATGGCTTCGGGTAGGCGCTTCTTCGTGGGTGGCAACTGGAAACTGAACGGCGACAAGAAGAGCCTGGGCGAGCTGATCGTCACCCTGAACGGGGCGCAGCTGGATCCGAACACAGGTACCCGCGGGTGTTGTAGAGACATAGGTCAGGAAGCCTAGGCAGACTGGGTGAAGTTGTATAGCAAATGGCCAGTGGGGTCCGAAGACAGGTAGCGGGGCAGAGGGGTATAGCCAGGAATTTTAAACATGTACTTAACAGTTGACGAAATTGTTGCGCGCCCCCCAAAAAAAAACTAACAGGTGCTTTGCCACATAAACATTGTCCCACCCCTTTTTATTCAGCAGTGTGTAGTAAGCCAATGATCCCAACAGTCAGAATTTTATTTTGCCTAATACAGGCACTACCATCGGAAAGAAATTGTCTGGCTTTTAGTTACAATATTTAGGATATGTTGTGATAAGTCTCTGCCACATCAAGGTTGCCAGCCTTACAGAAATTCATTCACACCAGCCCTTGTGCAAACAAACTTGAATTGGACATTCATGCAATCATGGCCTCTAGGTTTGCTACCCACACATCTTCCAGAGCACATCACAAGCTCTCACTAAAGCATCCAAGGAGGGGAGAAACAGTTCTCCAGGTGCATCAGGCTCTTTTTGTGTTTGTTACCCTGGCCTGAGATTTGTGTGGCCCCTGGATTTTCCAGATTTTACTGTGCTTGGCAGACTACATGGAGTAGGCCTGCTGACACTCATTGTAATTAGGGCAGGGGTCGGGAGGTGGGGATGTCCAGTAATGGGGTCTGAAGATTGGTAAGGTAGAGGGACTTGAAGATAGGTAGTTCAGCAAGAGGGTTTGGAGTCGTGTGTGTGTGTGTGTGTGTGTGTGTGTGTGTGTGTGTGTGTGTGTGTGTATGTATGTATGTATGTATGTATGTATGGTAGAGGGCTGGGTAGTGGGATTCAGAGATGGGTAGGGTGGGTGGGTGGGGGTCCAGAGATGGGTAGCGGGGTCCAGAGATGGGTAGCGGGGTCCAGAGATGGGTAGCGGGGGTCCAGAGATAGATGGTGGGCTGGAGACTGGTACCTGTTCCAAACCTTCAGGGTCAATCTATGATGTAGAGGGCTAATCTAAAAGTTGGTACCAGGGCTCACCTCAAAAGCTGGTACTGGGGACTCCCTTGGAAAAAGGGAGCTGGGGGGGCCCTGGATTCACACACTCCTATCCACGTATTACTTCAGTGTAATGCCAAAGCTTTATTTGCATTTTGTATTAGCTAGGACTGAGCACACTATTCCCATGTTGTATGAAAAGATTGCCTTGTCTAGGGGGTGGGAATGCAACACATCGATCAGGCATGTGAGATGCAACTATGGTGGTGGGGGATACTGCCCAAGGGGGAGCATCTCCACTGAGATGGGGAATGTGAACACCAGTGATTGGCCCACCTAGGTGTGGTACTACCTCGGTACTGATACTTGGGGAATATGTTGCAGTTAAAATTACACACTTGGGGTCTGTAAGAGGCCGGTCATCACCCTGCCCAGCCAGTGTTTTTTTATTTATTTATTTTTTTTCTCTTCCCAATCTGTGGCAACCAGAGGTGTGATTAGAAACATAAGCTGCCCTGTTGGCACAGCGGTAGGGGTGCTGCTCGTGACTCCAGTAATCCATGTTCATGAACAAGCCTGGGTCATTGGGGGATCGTGCCACATGGGGTGCAGTCCTACTCTGGGGGCGGTAGTGTCTCATGGGATGCTGCCCTATGGGGGAGATGGTGCATGCTGCGATTACGTGTGGGATATGGGCTACAGGCATCTCCTCTGGATGACTTTCTCAACAGTCAACCCTGGGATCTCCACCCCAGCACCCCCACCACCACCACATGGTGTTCACCTGGCAGGTGTAAAAGGGGGAGGTCCCAGCTACTACTCGGTTCTTTTCAACCGTGACCTGCATGCAACAGGTACTCCTTCAGAGCTCCTGCTTTCCTGTCGTCCATGTTGAGTTTTACTGACCCAAACTTTTATTTTAACTAGTTAATATATTGTCTTCAGATCCTTTATTCCAAAAGTGTTCCTATGGCCACAATCGTTAAGGAAGACCTCCATGAAGTCTGTGTTCATTGACTTGGTCCTGAATACGACTCCAGGGAGTGTCTTCTGCAACAGAGCAAAGCGGAGCACAAAACGCCAAAGGCTTCAGCAGCTCTGTGTGTGCCTCGAGCAGAAGGTTGCCGTCCTGGAGCAGCAGCAGTGCTTTCACCCAGAGAAACTTCGCATCCTGTTCGGGGTCTCACCACTCTACGGTGGACCCCTCCATGTTGACACAGGGTCTTGGTAAGAAACTTGTATCAAAGACTAAGCATATTTCTACCACTTCCTTGTCGTCGACACAATCTACACACAAAGTAAGTATTGAGAAGATGGTCCCTAGCGCATCGTCTTCTACACCATTGACTATTGTGGGCTTCTCTCTTCCTTCGACTGCTCCTGTCAATGGTGGGTACTGGGGTTCTGCAGCTTCCAAAGCTGCCTCCCCCTTTGGTGCTATCTAGTCATCTGTCGGCGATGTCTTCAGCCTCGTCGACTATTCTCTCAACTACCTTGACTTATGGCCCATCGACAATCCTGTTGACTCGTGGCACCATTCGGGGCACTCTGTCAACTGTTCTGTTGACTGCAGGGACTTCAGGCCTGTTGACTACATGCCTTACCGCACAGAGCTTAATGTTGGCGACCTAATGGACTATCTTGGAGTCCTATATACACCCCCTTGTCAATGGCTGCACGTTTGGTCCCACTGACTACTCCCATTCAGTTAGTGGTTCCCATACACTCTGTCCAGTCTGCCACGCTTACTTTCACTGGACAGATGGCCATGCTCTGGTAAATAACTTTTTTACCGTGCCTTTGTAGAACCAAGGTGCCTTACAGCAAGCTTCACATAAAAGCAATAAAACACAGATGCAATAAATATGGAATTGATAAAATACAGTAAAATATCTTCAGGGATATACCAACAACCACAATTGGGTCTTTAAGGCCTATTTAAATTCCTCCATGGACGCACACTCTGGAAGCGGACAGGGTAGAGAATTCCAAAGGGTTGGGACCATGTACATAACACGTGCCCCCAAAGATTTTAAGGAAACCCTCAGAATCTTTGTCTGCCAAGCGGAGCGATTGTCTAGGGCAGTAAGGTATCAGGAGCTCTTTCAGGTAGTCCTGGCCCAGTCCATATAGGGCTTTAAGTCAGAAGACCGACTTTAAAGGTGACCCACCACTGTATTGGCAGCCAGTGCAGTCTGTGCGCGCACCGGAGAAATATGACTGGTATGAGGAGTGCCTGTCAGTAACCAGGCCACAGCATTCTGCATGAGCTGCAAGCAGCAGGTATCAACTCCTGGTAGCCCTAGATTCGGGGAGTTGCAGTAGTAGAGGCGTAAGGTCACAAAGGTGTGGACCAATGTAGGCAGATCACCAGACGTAACTAGGTGCTTAATCCTCGAGATGTTCCTCAGATGGTGAAAGGATGATTTGATGACTACTGACACCTGCAATCAGTGTCAGCCCATCATCAAAAATCTCCCCCAGATTCCGGACCTGTTCAGAGGTAGGGAGCTTGGAGCCACCCAGAAAGTCCTGAAGGCAAACCAGCTCCCATCCCCTCTATCCAGCGACCTGGGTGCACAACCATCACCTCTTTTCTCCAAGTACAACCTCAGCCAGCTCAAATTCATCCAGTTCTGGATTTCAGTGAGGCAGCAGTTAAATACAGAGAGCTCTATCCTGATCTAGGTGCAAAAGATGGGTAGAGCTTGGTATCGGCATAGCAGTGAAACCTCGGCCCATACCTTCTTATGTCTCAGAGGCAGCATGTACACTGCAAACATGGGGGACAACACAAACCCTGAGGAACCCCACGTGACAGACTCTGCTGGAGGAATTAATCCCCAACACCACCCTCTGAGCTCTGCCATGGAGGAAAGATCTAAACCACCAGAGGACTGTATCAGACAGGCTGCAGATGAACTTCAGGTGTTCGAGAAGTGTCCCATGGTGCACAGTGTCAAACGCTGAAGAGATATCGAAGGACCAAGATGGAGCAGCTCTTTCGATCTCTTGCCATCAAGAGATCATTGAGCACCTGAACCAGCGCGGTATTGGTACTATGTCTCTTTCGAAAACCAGACTGGAGTGGTTCATAGATGTCATGGATGGTCAAATGGTTCTCCTGGTGGCCATACAACACTTTCTCAATCACCTTTCCCACAGAAGGAAGGTTAGAGATTGGTCTGTAGTTGGCATGGCACTCTGGGTCCAAGGAAGCTTTCTTCAGGAGGGGTGTCACCCTAGCCTTCAGGGAGCTAGGGAACTTGCCCGTCTCCAAGGAGCACCAGACTATCTATGCCGGGACCGGGCCGATAGTATCACATCAACCCTTTATCAGGGAAGTTGGGCCAGGATCCAATCTACAGCATGTGGGGCGCATACTCTGGACAATCCACATAACATCAATGTTCTCTGGCCGGTCAAAGGAACTCCAGGAGAGCCTAGGGACAGTGACCGGGTGCCGATCCACAGCTCCTCCCATAGAGGATGAGGTTGAAGTGCTGCCCTGTCGGCCACCTTAGCCACAAAGAAGTGAGCAAGCTCTTCACACTCTACTTGTGAAAAGGCTGTTCGAACCTGCAGACAGGCTGGGTTGCACAGTCTGTCTACAGTTCGAAAGAGCTGAGCTGGGCAGTTCTGAGCAGCCACAGTCTCCCTGGACAGGAACTCTGCCTTCTTACGAGAGATTGTGGAATGATCGACTTGATGATGATCCATCAATCTTAAGATGGTTGGCATCAAGGGCGGATCTCCTCCAGCAGTGCTCTAATCTTCAACCTTGTCGTGCATCTCTAAGGTCCCATAAAACCATGGGGACTGAGGGTGAAGGGGGAGAGGACGAACCCTGGCAGGAGCAGTGATATCCAGAGCTGAGGCGATTGCTTTCTTATAGGCCAACTGCTGACTCCAGAAGGCTCCGATGGGTCAAGCACCGCCACCAGGCCTCGGAGCTTACATGTCACAAAGGGTGGTACCCGACAATCTCCACAGGGGTAGGCCTACGAGGGGGGAGCAAACACTGAACCCTACGGTGTAATGATTGGACCATCTGACAGGTTCCACCCCAAATCAAAGGCTTCGATCCCCAGGAGGAAGACTAAGTTGAAGGAGTTGACTGCCTTTGAGTGACAGAAGTAATGGCTTGTGTAGGGCCCAAAGATGTCATCAATCGGAGAAAGTGTCCAAATTGCAAGAGTTCGTCCTTGACCCAGGCGTTGAAGTCGCCCAGGACCATCAGCTTGGGCGACTCAAACGCCATGTCTATCAAGAAGTCTGCTGCTTATCTGGTGGATGGTAGATGAGGGTGATCTACAACTTACACCTGCCACTACAGTACACTCAAATGACTCTACCTCCTCAACTGGTACACTTGTGAGGCCCAGTTCGGTCTTAAAACAGACCACAAACCACCACCCCCGTGGTCCAGCCTCTGTCTGAATGGTCCATGTAAGTTCAAGGAAGAGATGGTATACCAGTCGGCCAAAGTAAAACTTCAGTTCACAGAACAAATAAAATGTAAACAATATGGACAAAACTTAAACCAGTAAATGAAAAAATAAAGCTTAAATACTCCAGTACTTGGGTACACCCCCTCTCACTGGGTGTATCAGAAGTCCAGTAATGTCAGATGAAATATGGAGCCCCAGATCCTCTCACTGCCTGGGGGACACCAAAATAATATACAGCACTCTCCTTGCTCAGATAATCCAAAACATAAGTTTGAGTCCTGACCATAATGTTCTCTTGACAAAAATTCCTCTGAGTAGGGAGATTCCAATGATGGTCCAGATCTGTGCTCGCAGCGGTTACAACCACGGGCCCTACCTGTGAGGGCCACTGCCAGAAATATCTGCCCTGCATCCTCGGCTCCCTGCCTAAGTTAGCCCTCCAGCTGGCCCAGCGAGGGGCCTTGGAGAACTAGAGAACCACCAGCTGGTTCCCATACCAGTCCAGGCCCAGCTGTCCCAGGCAAGGCAGATCCTAGCAAGCAGGCCACCCACAAATGTAGAGCCCTGATACTTAGGCAGTTAAAGATCAGTTTGTTCTAGACCAAGGTCAATGTCCCGCAAGAGCCACTTCCACAAACCAGACACTCAAATTCGAGTCTCACAATTTATCTGCAGATTAACACCCACAATATGATCAACTCTGCTCCAAAACCAAAACGGCTGCACAGACACTAAATGCAGGGCACTGTCCACTCTCCTACCCTGGAGCTCACTCTGCTTTCCTCTGCACTCTCCACACTTTCTGGGCAGAACCACAGCTTTGGACTGCTGTCTCCTGGCTGCAGTAAAATCCCAGAACAGACCAGGGAAACAAATTTTTAAAGGGCTTTTTTTTTTTTTTTTTAAAACCTTGTCTGTCTTTTGCTTATTGAACAGCAGCGGAGCGTGGCTGAACAGCCCTGGACCTGACTGGGGGGGGGGGGGTCTGCTCCAGTCTGTGCTCTTTCTTGGCCTCCTTTGGCCCAGTGGATGACCAGCTCTTCCCCGGACTCACCAGGTCTGTACACCCAGGGCGTAGACATGGAGGACCCTTTCTTGCAGGACTGATCTGGCTGGCCTGGAGGATGACAGCATGGACCACAAAGAATCCCCTCATCCTCCTCTGTCACCCCTTGTATTCAAGGGGAACCTACCCCTGAATTCCCTTATTGTCTGCCAGATGACCCAATGTTTTCCAATATTACGATCCACCCCCATAAAATGTTTGGATTCCAGGGCACTGGGCAAAATGCTTCTAGGAAGAAATTGGCTTAGTACTTGGGTGTGCTGGAATGCCTTACTGTGGTCATCCGTCCCCCATCTCTCCGTGGATGCCTTTGAAGAGGCTATCCTGGCTGCATGGAAGCAACCATTCAGGATTCCCTCTAGTCCAGGTAAGAATAAGATTTATCAGGCTCTGGTGGATCACCAGTTTCATGTTTCTGCCACAGGCGGACTCTGGTGGTCAGTGCTGTACATGATGGGACCTCTTGGCCTCAGCCCCTGGATATGGAATCCAAGAAATTGGATGTTTTATGGAAATTATTTTTTTCCTTGGCCACTTTGTCTACATATGCTTTATTACATGGGACACCTGAAATACCAGGAGGAAATCCTAAAAGTTTCCCAGGCGACGGTCCATTCCCTCCTGGTGGGTTTTGTCCAGGAAGAGCTGACCGTGAAAATGTCTACTGCGGCATATGCTGCCACCTGCTGAGGGCCACTTATGATGCTGTTGATACTACAGCTCGTACGTCCTCTACAGGGGTCTGTCTTGGATGACATGCCTGGCACAGGGTGTCAGGATTCACAGGACGTACAGCAGTCTATCCCGAATGCTCATTTTAAAGGAGTTCAGCTGTTCAGTCCACAGATCCAAGACATCTTGAAAGTTTTACAGGGAATTGGTGTAGACCCTTTACCATCCTAAAACCAAAACCGCCTTCTGAGGCTCCTGGAGGGGCTGCTCCTGTAGGGGCTGTCCCTCAGCTCGAAAAGCAACCTCCCAATAAGTGCACCTCAGTTACAATCTCCAGGTCTTAGAAATATCAAACTCTGTTGCATCCCTGCTGCCCCCCCAGCAGGGCCAGTCTTCTGCCTTGAGGTCTTCCTCTGGTTGTGGGACCAGAGACCCTACCCACAACCATCAAGGGCAGGTTTTCACTGCAACTGCAAGGGTGGCAAGCTGTCATCTCTGACCAGTAGCTCCTATAACTGATCAAGACAGGACGCTGGAATTCGGAGAACGCTTCCTTTGCTACCTAGGGTCTCTTACTATTCAGACCTATCTACCCTGAGGGTATTTACAAAATGCCTCAAAGCAGTTGCAGTGGCCCTCCGCAGAGAGGGCCTTTCTTTCCCTACCTGGACGACTGGCTCCTGAAAGAGTCCTCAAGCCAACATCTGTCTCTCACGCTTTCTCTAACACTACAGTTATTCGCCCAAGTGGGGATTGCGGTAAATTATCCAAAGTCTGATGGACCCTACACAACGCCTCCAGTATATCTGAGCCATGCTAGACACCTTCATGGGGAAGGTATATCTGCTTGTAGCTCAGGCTGATGTCCTGATTTCTTTGGCGTACATGGAAAAAACTAAGTAGTAGCTGGGCCCTCTCCCTTTTATACCTGGCAGGTGAACACCATGTGGTGGTGCTGGGGGGAGGTCCCAGGGTCGACTGCTGAGTCATCTGAAGGAGATGACACCTGCGGCTGATATCCCACTCCTGCTGCAAGATTCTTGTAGATCTACTGTTGTAGGTTCTTACCCAACCGTACTGTCAGTGTTTCTGTCCCCATGTACATATTGAGATCAGTCAGTCTTATGACTTATGATGCAGCCCCTGAACAATTAAAGAAACAGACTTTGATGGCAGATAAGGACAGCTTGGCCCACCTAGTCTACCCTTTTCCCTACCTACAGGATAGGCTGCAGATCCTAATTAACCAACAGCCTATTTCTTCTTGCCCCCCACAAGAATTGCCTTGTCTGTCCCATGCATTCTTGAATTCTCCCACAGTTTTAGACCCCACAACCTTCTCGGGAAGGCTGTTCCATGTATCCACTACCTTCTCTCAAAAAATAATTCCTCGCATTGCCCTGGAACCACCCCCTTTTTTTTAAATTGTGTCCCATTGCTCTTGCATGTCTCTCTTTCTGAAAGATGCTATCCTCTTGGACTTTGATTCCACTGAGGTACTTAAAAGTTTCTATCATGTCTTCCCCCCCCCCCCCTTCTTTCCTCAAGGGTATACATATTAAGCTCCTTTAGTCTCTCGTACGGCTTCTCTTGCAGACTCTGCACCATAGTAGCCCTTCTCTGGACAGCCTCCCTCAACCCTGTGTTCTTCCTAGATGTGGTCTCCAGAACTGGAAACAGTATTCCAGGTGGGGTCTCACAATGATCGATACACTGGTAGCGCCACCTATCCTTTTCTGCTGGGAATACCCATTCCTCAGCATCCCACTGGCCCTGCCTGCTGCCTTGCCACCTTGAGGTCATCTGATGCAATTACCCCAAGGTCCCTTTCCTGTTTGACCATCAGTAGTTTCCCCCATTCTGTTTGCCGCCTCTGGTTTCCTTTGCCCTAGGTGTGTCATATTGCACTTTTTGCACTGAAACCCAGCTGACATACTCTTGACCGCTTCTTGAGTTTTTCTTGGGTCTGAGGTCTTGCTGCAGTCCAGGTAGCACACGTTCACTGCCCCACTGTAATGTATTTCTCTGGCTACCCAGTCAAACAAAGTGTAGTCTTGAATTGAATTGAGAAGATCTTGGATGTCGGGGGGGCTGTCCCAAGTTGGATGCTGCAGGGGCCAGTCTTGGGGCTGATGTAGGTTACATCAGGGTGGAACTACAGGATAAAGTGAGATGAGCAGACCATCGCTAACAACGCTTCATTACGTTGAACGGAGTTTTGTCCAGCCAGTAAGCACTGGGCGAATACAGGTATGTTTGTGGTAACTACAAACCGCTGCAGTGCTTGTACTGCTGTCCCTACTGAAGGCTTTGACAGGGAGTGTTGCTGGCACAGTCGGACGCACGCAGTCATATGCCAGGTCACTGCTGCCCTTACCAGGGGGCTTTGACAGCGAGAGTGTTGCTAGCAGTCAGTGCTCAGTCATGCCAAGTCGCTGCACGTCAGTTGGGAACATTACATCCCTTGATGTTCCCACGGGTGACGCTTACAGCAGCCACATGTTGATGCTGGGATACATGTAGCATCAGGATGGTGGGGGGGGTCATAAGATCAACCAGATTATGCTGTGAAGCTGGAGGGGTTGGATTCAGGAGAGATGTGAGGAAATACTTCACAGAAAGGGTAGTGGATTTGTGCAATAGCCTACCAGCCAAGGTGATGTGCATAGGGATATCTTGATGTGGGGAAGGGGAGCAGCGATCAAGCAGGCCTACAGTAGGTAGGGAAAGATGGGCAGACGTGGATGAGGGTGTTCCTTGGGGCTTGGTTACTCCCAATATGGGGCCCCCACTTGTACTCCCCTATAATTAAGAAAAATCCACAAGATGTGTACTGGGTAAAAAAAAAAAAGTCAATTGTACATCTTCTGGTGGGACCTGGAGCTGATGAAGACTGCCAATAGACTTTCGAGTCCCAATCACAGTACGGTACAAATGTGGATTAATGCAGGGTCAGTTGTATATTTGCACCCACTGATGCTGTTTAAAGCTGTCACAATTTGTTTAACCAGTTAAAACATTTACATTGCTCTTAAATATGACCGACTGTCTGGACCGACAGAGGAAGGTTATTCCAGCTTTTGACAGGAAATGCTGAAAATGCTCCCTCCCCTATTACATAGGATGGGGACATGTCTGTTCGCTCGGGTCCTTCTGCTTTGTGACGACTCGCTCTGGGCTGTGAGCTCTGATGTCCGTCCCCTTCCTGTAAAATTTGTTCCCATTTTGCACCACCTGAAGTTTATTAATTTGGGGTTGAATTGTCATGGGGCAATTTGTACAGGAGCACACTTTATGCCAGAGCTCATTGTTCAGAGTGATATTTTGTGGTCCGACTTGGCCAGCATGAATTGACATGTGTCCACATTGGACACCGATGGAATATGAAGCAAATGCTCATTGTTCCACATGTGCAGGGGTTGAAATTGGCACTGGCCCACTAGCCAAATGCTGGTAGATTTTTGTCCGGCTAGTAACATGTTCCTTTAAGTAGCCCTGCGGGCTTGTACTGAGGAAGGTAATGTTAGTACACCAGCTGGACCAGTAGAAGTCTGTGGGGCTAGTGAATTTTCAGTCACTAGCTCTACTAGCTAGCGACTGCCAAACTTTAAATTTGACCCCAAGCTGTGAGTTCTGTTCCCAGTTTAAAATGGCGGCAGCGAAGAGAGGAGAATCCAGACTTGAAATTGATAATTTGGCACTTCATAGTTTTACCGTGCTAAACAATCCAGCCAGAGATTAGCTGAATGAATACAGCAAATGAGAAAACAATGAGGGGTATAGTTTTCTTTTCCGAAGTTCTGTGGCCCCCCAAAAAAACCAAAGTTTAGACTGCTTTCCTACTGCACCTAAATATATGGCCTGCTAATTGGTATAGCGATGCCACTAGTGACCAGGTTCGGAGGGCAGTTACTGCACCCACTGGCCTGGGGATCAAGCATCCTGGAGCAGGCTCTGTTCTGGGAGGAACGCAGGTGACGCTGCTTTAGTTACCTGGGTGACCACTTGAGATGCTGAAGGAGGACACTGGCTGATATCATGCGTGGGTGCACTGTGCGCTTACTCATGCCCCCAGCATCCAGAGATCTGGGCACAACAGGAGGATGAACCCCAGTAGTGTGGCATTGACAGTGGCACTCTCTGGGCTTCACCCTCTACCTTCCACCTTCTGTACTTGAGGGCTGGAAGGGATGGGGAGTTGCCCAAACCTGCAGTTGAATCTGCCAGACCCCAGAGGAGGATGTAATGGTCTCTCTGGACCCCATAAAGGCATGCAGGAGACTGAGGGGAAGGGTGGGAGGTTGACGGGCTGAAGAGGGCAACTCTGGAATAACTAGGCACTGAAATTAACAAACGAGAAAAGATACAGTGGTCTCTGAGGCGAAACTGACAGGGACAGGCTAGGTGAGCCCTTCTCTACATAGGCTGACAGTTTGTCGTGCTTTGCTAAAAGACTGGGCATTCTGAATCTGGCTACTGTCCCAAGAGTGGCTGGTGGAGTTCTGTTGGCAAATGGCCTGCAAGATGAAAGGCAGTAGGGGGGTGTGACAGCTAGGCTTGTCAAACAGATCTGATGGACTTCTCTAACTGATGACTTCTCTAACTGACTAAGGCTGTTGCTAAAGGTTGGGCGTTTGACCTACTGTATTTGAACTTCAGCAAGGCTTGGCTCTGTTCTGCACTGGCAGCTGGTCAAAAAGCTAGGGGTGTCTCTGGGTGGGGATTGGCTGGGGGAGTATATTTGCTGAGCAGGTGGCTGAATAGACTGCCTAAAAGATCTGCTCCATACAATAACTGCAAATGGGATCAGGAAGGAAGGGACTAAAATGGCCAGTCATGAGAGCAGGGAGAGTGAGGTGGGGAGGGGGCCGGGTCATGGACCCCTAGAGGCTGTGTACCACTTCACTGGGCAAGCTGCATCCAGCCTTCTCCTGCTGGCAATGTTTTGTAAGTCTTTTTATTTTTTGGGGGTGGGTGGACTGCAGATAATTTCATGCAACAGTTGTAAGTTCTGAAAATGTGCCTTTAATAAATGCAGCCCCAAACACCTAACTCTAGTTTGATTACTTGATCTAAGATGACAGCACAGCTATTAGGGAAGTGTGCTTCGGTTCTGACTAATAGCAAAGGGAGGGGTGAAGGTGGGGTGTGTCTCTGAGCATGCTGACTCCTCTCTCCGTCTCTCGCTTGCTGTGATCATAGGCACATACTGCACGTAGACTGTTGGAGAGGATGCAAGGGTTTCGCTGTACATGTCTTGCTCCATTACATCTCTCACAACTGCCGTTCCCCGTGGGATGTTTGCCCCTCGTGTGTCTGGGGAGGGGGAGAGGTGGCAGGGTCTTTAGTCCTAGCTGTTTCTTCTACACTGACTTTGAAATGCCTCTGGAGGTGCAGCATCTATCAGTTTGTGGGGGGGGGAGTGGGTTGGAGGGTGCAGGGGATGAAGAACTTGCAGGGTCAGTAGATTTGCCTTGTGTCCTACTGAGAGCCAGTGCATGAGCTGGGATTGGAACCTGCAATCTCCTGGCCCATGGTCTGTTTTGCTGTAACTAGGTGACTTGGCCAGGGTCACAAACCGAGCCAGTTGCTGAGGTGGGATTGGAACCTAGGCTGTCCTGGCATCTCAGCCACCAGAAATGAGAAGACCTGGAGATGAGACTGACATGTTGGGGCAAAAGGGCGGTTGTTCAGCTGGGCTACGTATTTTTTATATGTATCTGTATCTGAGTTGCGCACTTGCAATTTAGCAGTTTGCTGGGCCTAATATGCCCGTTAATATGGTAATTCTGCGCCCCCCCCCCCCACCAACCTTGGGAGCTCTGCTGTGACAGTTGAAAGTTCGAGGTTGTTGCTATGGAAACTGAAATGGGAAATGAGTCAGGCTGCTGGTTGGTGACTTCTCTGCAATGCAGCAGTTTTCTGTCTATTGGAGGCTGAGTAGTGGTGGAAAAGGAGCGTAATTATTCAGGAGCTGCACTGCCAGCTCTCCACCCCACCAAACACTAAATCAGTGGAGCGGAAGCTGTCCTCCTTAGCCTGGTTTCGTCATCTGTACAGTTTGAATGAATAGAGCCTGAAGAGGCTTGCAAACTAGCAGTTGTCACCGTGCATGGCAGCTGTCTGGGACATCCTGGGGAAAAAATGTGCCCCCCCATAGCTTTAGAAATGGCCTCACATTAATGAAGGGGGGAGAGAGGAGTTGGAGAAATTTAGTGAAATGCAAAATAGCCCTTCAAGTGTTTCTTGGAGGTGAGGTACAGCAGCCTTGCAAGGAAGGGGTTAACTGAGAGCATTCTAATGTTTCAGTAAGGGGGGAAGGGGAATCTGACCCAGCAGGCAGGATTAGGAGCTGGTGTACAGCAGAACACCCTTGTATCGGTGTAGCCTCATTTTCTTTCTGTGTGTGACCTACATTGGCCTTGCGTAATGAAACCCATGTGCTATCTGCAGTGACCTTACTGTGTGTCTGACCTTCCCTTGTCCTTTGAAGCCCTCCAGTCCCTATTGACATCTGACATTTCCGGAGGGGGGTGTCTGGATTCACCACAGTTGCCTGCAGGGATCTCCTCCAAATAGAATCTGACCTTTTTCCAGTACAGTCAGGGAGAGGTCGCAGATCTTGCTTGGTGTTGTGTTACAGTGTCTCGTCTGTTGGTTTCTGCAGGTCTGTGAAGAGCAATTGGCACCCAGCTCATAACTAGACAAACCTCCTTCAGTTTCATGTTTACTGTGTTGCTGCTACAGTTTGTACCCCCAGGATAGCTTCTGGGTGCTGCCCCCACCCCCCAAATCATGCAAAAACAATCTGCATTAGGACACACACCTACACCATTGCACACTAAAAAACAGAAATATGTTCTGTTCCTGAGCGCATACATCTTTCTTATTGGGGGTCATGAGTCACAGTCCACTGTCTGTGGCAGTACATTTTGATGTTGTGTAAGCCTCCCTGCGTCTAGGGATATGGTGGTGAATGTCTTGGGGGAAGAGGCACTGTACAAAACAAAGTCCCTCCTGTTCAGCCTGGCTTACCAGATGTGGTGAAGCTGGGGTGCACCATTCTTCGTGCAGAGCTGGACGACTGGCAAGATGAAGATACTAGTCTTCACCTGCCTGGCCTTGCTATCTTGGCCTCAGAGGCCTTTATAGACCATCTTTTCTAGGCAGGCCTCTCAGTCTTCCTCCTGCACACCCTGGAACACACACTAGGGGCTGGGCAGTGGAGGCAAACTGCTTGTTGGCAAACAGTCCATCCAATAAAACGAGGTGAACACCAGACATGCAGGAACAGGGGATCCCATGTAATGAACAGTTAATTGAAACTGGAACAATCACTCCATGGAGCAGAAAAATGTACAAAGTTTGTTCTGGACCAAAGAAATCGTATTGAAGCTCAGTAGGTGCTCTGGACTGTGAAGGTCGCATCAGAAGATAAATTCCATGCAGCTACCTTTACAGGCTGGTAGCCAGCAGTCCAAATGTAGGCAGCTTATCTCATGGCCGAATCATACCTTTAAACAGCCAAAGCAGCAATTCTGTCAATTACAGAAACTGGAAAAGTCTTTTAGATGGGGCCACAGAACCATGGTGCTCTCCCCAGATCGCTGGAACACACTGCACCCTGATTTAGTCTCTCCATAACTTGTGCCACTGCCAGACTCTATAGGACCAGAGGCTTTGCTTTGACCCTGGACCCCTTTGCCTCTTAGGTGCCATTACTTTTGTTCCTCTACAGCTGTCCCTCATTATGGGGTCCCACTTGGTAGTGGTCCTGCCAGGCTGGAAACACCACAGCCCATCCCCAGGTCCTGACCAGTCTCTCCTTCACTGAAGCAGTAACCCCACTGGTGCCCCAGGACGGGGCTGTAAATGTAACAGCTGCCACCACATCCACCCGCATTTGCTGACCAAACTGCATACAAGAAAGGGGGGGGGACAACCAAGGCCTTAATGCCAGAGTGGGTAGTTGCCCCTCTCACACCTCTCTCCAGTTCTCCTTCCTCCTCAGTTCCCACCTGCTTCTCCTATCTCCTGTAGCCCAGGGTGCCAAAACGAGGTCCAACCCTGGACTAGCCAACAGGGTGCCAAAACCATTCTGTGCCCCAAAGACCTGTAGGACCCCAAACTATTTACACAGTGCCCTCATTATTCTGACTGGTGCTGAACTAGTACCCATCACCACCGGAGAAGCTGCTCCTTTAAATTTTTAGGAGTCTGCCTGATGAGCACGGACTGCCAAAAACTATTTAGTTTTATTTATTTGGTGGTGTCCTGAGCACAGCCAAATCAGGAAACTGAACCCAAGACCCGGAGCAGCTGCTCCATTATTCATCTTCAGCGACCACACATGCTTCCTGAAGAGTAGCTGCCATAACAGTTTACAAAACGCATGGTCTCGTTGCCACCGCAACCCCGGGACTGAAACCACCCCAAATGTGCACGGAGACATGGAAACAGTGGAGCGGCACCCAGCCTGCCTGCCAAGAGCTGGGATACCACCACAGGGTGTCTAGAGCCGTGAGATCAGCTGGGTCTGAATTCCACTAGAGCCACTGCCCCCGCCACCAGAGAAAATGGGCAGTAGCTCTGAAAAGGTGAGCTCATTTTGTGGGTGGCTTACAGCTGTAAATGGAGAATCATGACTCCAAGGGACATTTCAGCAGTAAGAATTAAGTGAGTAGAAAGACCGAGGGTTTGTGGGTGAGGATGGGAACAATTGGCACACCACTAATTCTGACCCACCTTTTGTTCACCTTGGGGACAACCTGCTCACTGTCGTAGAGGTTTTAAACTGCTGTTTTGGGAATCTGGGCTTGGTTAAACAGTGGCCCATTCTTTTTCATTTGACATTTATTTTTATTTTTTTTGCTTACCATGACCCTTACATTTTATGCCCAGTCGGTCAGTGTCCCACTTGGATACATGTCTGAAATTAACCCTGGGGAGAGAGCTTTTTAATATCTTCTATAATAAATTGCAGGTCTGGAGATTCAGATTTTGGGGAAAACACCAATACTGATGTCAACCTTGCTGAAAAGGTGCATTTATTTCACAGCCGTGTGGTGTGGGTTGCAGTATTTCGGCTCGTTTTTTTTTTATTTTATTTAAACAGCAGTTTGGAAAACCTTTGAGCCATAGGCTCATTTACAAAGGTACCTTGTCACAGTAAGACAAACCAAAATACAGTGTAGCAGTACAACACATAAGTATAACAGTAAATTAAGACCTAGATACAAACAAGCTGGTACAGGTAGGATGGATGCAAACAATACCAGTTATGTTGTCCTTAGCAGCTTAGTAATAAGCTTTGTCATAAGTATTGAGTATGGCTTTTGACTAGTGGCAATTACAGCATCTGGTGTTAATAAGGTGGTTACATAAGGAAGTTTTGAAGCACGATATAGTTGGAGCTTCGGAGATGGAGGGGGGCAGTCTGTTGAACCAGGAGGGGGCCCTAAAGCTGAAGGCTCTTCGGCCATGAGAGGTCCTAGCTCTAGGGATAACAAGAGAGGTTTTCCCAGAGGTCAGAGTATGAACTAGTGGGACAGAGCGGCGTATGGTGGTGGTCAGTCCTGGTGGGGATAGCCCAAGGAGGGTCTTTTTTGTAAGGGTACAGGTCGGATATTTGAGGCGCTCGTCAAGATCAAGTACCAGCGCTTTAGCGTACAGTAGACAGGTGTGTGTCAGCCTAGGTGCTCCAGTAATTAACCTGCAGGCCTTATTCAGAGTAAAGAATTTTATGGAGCGCGGTCTGATCAGCAGCACCATACACCGGCAGTCCATAGTCCACTAGGGACAGGATAGAGAGGTGACTGCGAGCTCTAAGAGCCTCTGGGGAGGCAGTGTTTATACCAATGTAAGATGCCCAATCGGATATTAGTGGCAGTGGCTAGGGCAGCGATGTGTCCATGGAAGGAGGGAGGGGTCAAAATGGATCCCTAGGTATTTATAGGAGCAAACTTGTTCGAGTGGGAAAGAGGACCCAGAGTGAATGAGGAGTTTGAAGTTGCAGGACTTGTTTTGGGATGAGTGAAGAACATGGTTTTGTTAAGATTTATCACCAATCTATGTTCCTTGAACCAGCCTCGGCTTCAGTGAAGGACTTCTGCAGCGAGTCCTGGAGGGCAATAGGGTTACGACTTGAGGCAAAGATGACTGCATCATCAGCGATAATAGAATGTTCCCTGAGCAAGAGCGTGGAAGAGTGTTAAGGTAAAGGAGAATAGTAAGGGTCCCAGAATGGAGCCCTGGGAACCCCAGAAAGATGGGACAGATGTCTGAGTAGGTCCCATTAATTTTACACACTGAGCGTCAGACAGATAACTGGTGCACCAGGAGATAGGCCCAGCAGCAAAACCAGAGAGACTAAGGGCATCAAGAAGGAGGGTGGGAGACAGTGTCGAAAGCTTTCGAGAGGTCAATGAAGACAGCACCAGCCAGAGAACCAGTGTCTGAGGAGGAGAAAGTTGGAGAACTCTAGGAGGGCTGTGTTGTTACTGTGGCCCGCTCGGAAGCCATGCTGCTCAGGACATAGGACATTGTAGGTGGAGAGGTAGTCAGAGATTTGAGAGGCCACCACTTTTCCAAGGCCTTGAGAGAGGAGAGAGAATGGAGATTGGTCGATAGTTTCCAGCCACAGTCCTATCACCACCTTTAAAGATAGGGGTGACAGTGGCGACTTTCCAGGCAGTTGGAACCTTCCCCAGGCAAAGAGTGGTTGATGAGGCATGTGATCGGGTAAGGACTGTGTCTAAGACCAGCCGTGGGATACACGGATCCAGGGTGTCACTGCCTGTACTATTACTCTTGAGGGCAGTGATAAGGTGCGGGCTGAGTTCTTGGGCAGAAACACGGGCGGAGGAGAAAATAAGGGCGAAAGATTTACGGCAGGTGCTGGGGAGGAGGTCAAAAAATTTGTAGGGAGGATAGGGCTAAGGTCAGTGAATGAGGTGTTGAGGTGGTTGGCTATGAGGGCTGGGTCTGAGGAGATCGCACCATTAATGTTGATCTGGGTGGGTGGGAGGTGTGCACTCCCATTTAACTGTTTAATGTTATCCCAGAAGGTTCTGGGATTCTCCCATGAGGCAGTGAGTGAGGACCGATGGTGCTCAGACGTGTGCATGATGCACTGAACTGCACCAGTTGTCTGGAGCTGTGGAGTCTTGTGCACAACCCTGATGTAACTTAAAGCAAAAGGATTTTAGTCTGTCAAAACGTTTCATCATAAGTTGTGATTTTGTTTGTGATAATGAGAAGCCAGTTCCGAGGGGGGCGTGTATCTGCATCTGCGTACACATACACTCATCATGTCACAGTGCCTGGAGAATGCCTGGGGAGGAAACAGAAAATTGGTTGGCATAGGCTGAATGAATTTCTGCTCTTCACCCTGTACCACTGTCTGGACCGCCAGACCAGTCACTGGATAAGAGTCTCCGGGGTAGGAGGGACTTCCTTTCCTATCCCCATCACGGGGTGGGTGGGGGCACAATCAGTGGGGGTTACTGGATCATCGAGTCCTGGATTGAGGTGGTTGCTTATTGGGGACAGCACTGTGAGCCTACCCTTGTCATAAAATATTGGGTGGGAGCTGTGTGGAAAGAAAAACTCTGAAAATAAGGGAGTTCCCAAATCCTATCCTAACTGCTAGTGGGGCACTCTCTCCCCTGGGTTCCATAGATGGTGTAACAGCATTCAGGCTAATGAATATGCAGAAGCGTTGCTACCTGGTTGGATGACATCAGTTTTACCCAGCAAAAAATGAATTTTCCAAGGACCGCATGGGGTGAAATAGAAAATCACCCCTCCAAAGGGGAAGCCTGACCAAAAACCATTCGAAAGTGTAGTATGGATGTTTTTAAATAACCTTAAAAAAAAAAAAAATGTGTATTCTGTCCTGCTGAAGGTGCTAACTCTTCAGATTGGGTGAGCGACTGCCCAAGTCTGTCACCTCCATTACTAAATGTTTTCTTCCTTTTCCCTCCAGAGGTGGTGTGCGGAGCTCCTGCTATCTACATTGACTTTGCCCGACAGAAACTGGATGCCAAAATCGCAGTAGCCGCACAGAACTGCTACAAGGTAGCAAAGGGAGCCTTCACTGGAGAGATCAGGTGAGCCTATCCACCCCACCTGTAGTCATACGGCCTGGGGTGCAGCTGTAAAGAGGTTCCAGTTTTCAGTATTTCAGAAGGGGACTCCTCTCCTACTACACTTGTCTGTACAGCCCAACCTGGTGAGAGCACCCCCACTGGTACCAGTGAGACATCACCATTCTCCACACTGTCAGTTCTGGGAACTTCTCTCACTGTACTATCACTGCACCCCAATCTGGTGAGAGCACCCCCTGCTGTACCAGGGAGTCACTTTCATTGTCCACCCTCAGTTCTGCAGTGTGCTTGCAGTTTGGATGCATCCCAGGATCATATAATAGGCCACTTGAGAACATTTTGTAGAGGTTTGTTTTGACAGCTGTCTTTCTATTTATAGAAGGTGGCAAAGTGGGTCGTCTTCAAGAAGTTGGCATAGTCAGGCCTCAGCAAGTACAGGCCAGTTGGCCTGACAGGACAGAGTAGTATGGTCTCTGACTGGCCCCATCACCTGCTTACTGTGGATTCCAAGTTTCCCTGTTGTCCCTTACTGCTGGAGCCCTCCAGGGAATGCACTGTCCCCAGTGGGAGTAGGAACCAGTCCAGGGGTAGGGGCCTGCAGGGCCTGTAAGGGCCAGTCCCCATCCTGCTATGGCAGTTTTCCATGTTCTTCCCCAGGGGACTGCCAGCATGCAAGGATGTGGCATGCAGTGCAGTTCTGTGCAAGCATACTGTTGTCTGCAGCAGTCCCAACCCAGAGGCAGCCTCTGCTGATATTAGTGGGACATTTCCACACACATTTCAGAGGGTTGTGGATGCATGGAACGGCCTTCTGGAGGAGGTTGTGGGGTCAAAAACAGTGGTGGAATTCAAGCATACATGGGACAGTCATAAGGCAATTCTAGGGGGTGGGGGCAGGAAGAAGTAGGCTGCTGGTTAACTAGGATCTGCAGCTTATCCATTAGGTAGGGAAATGGGCAGACTGGGTGGGCCAAGCGGTCCTTATCTGCCGTCCACATCCACTCCCACTCCCCTCTTTGCTGGTACCAGTGAGACATTTCCAGTCTCCACATTCTGTCTATAGGACCCTTCTCCCAGTATGCTGTCTGCACATCCCAACCTGGTGAGAGCACCCTCTCTGGTACCCTTGATGATTCCCTGCCATCCACATGCCATCCACATCCACCCCCCACTAAAACTAAATTTTGTAACCTGTTTGTTTTTAAATTTGCTGTCCACGTCCACTTCATTTTCCTGTAAAATATTTTCTTCTCTATCCTCACTAGTCCAGCAATGATCAAGGATTGTGGAGCGACATGGGTGATCCTGGGGCACTCCGAGAGGCGCCATGTGTTTGGGGAGTCGGATGAGGTAATTGGCTTTTGATCTTCCTTTATTTATTGTGTTTTGCGTCCCTGCCTTGGCATGGTGAATATACTGCCCATTATGTGGGTATAGCCAGAGGGATTTACCTAATCTTATGGTTGCCCCCTCTTTCTCTCTGTCCCTGCCCTCTAGGGGTGCTGATGTGAATGTGTTGATGCATGTCATCACGTGCCTCCCTCCCTGTGACCTGTACGCACTGTCACCAGTACACTTACAGGTCCCTCCCAGAGGAGAGTACTCTGAGATGGTCAATCCTCCCCCTACCTGTTCTCTCCCCAATGACCTAGACCAATTTCTGACCCCTGTGTCATAAGCAGTAGTCACTGCACTGACTGCTTTTGATCTTTTTAGCGTAGGTTTTGTAGGGTGCAACTTGCAAACTTAATTTAATCAGGCTAAACTTATACATACATACACCACAGAAATAGGAGTTTGGGGGGGTTGATCATTTCTTTATTTGTATTTACATTTTGTTTTCTCTACCATGGTGCAGCAGGTGTACCATCTTCCTGCTGGATATTCTGGCCTTCATGGAACTGTGGGGGGCAGAGGCCAAATAGACACTGGCGTGTGGTACTAAATCCTCAGCGACAGCTTACATCCCGGTACACAGCACGGTGTCTGTCCTGAGTTGGTCTGCCACCCATATAGCTACCAGTGGTAGTATCACTGTGGGACACTGCCTTCTGGGACACTTAGTCTTCTTCCCCTGCCCCCACCCAAGTGACCCAGGCCAATTCCTGAAGTGGGGTTGCTGGTGCGCTGTGAGTAGCAGCTCTGCTGTTGAGCTGACAGGGGCGTGTAGGCCTGGTGAGAAGTCTCCTGTTCTGAATGAAGAATGCTTCCTGCACTTACTTTGGCTGCATCAGGTTGATGAAATGCCGCTCTTCAGAGCGCTGCTTAGACAAGTGACCTTTACCAGCACTGTACATTACCTCGGTGGGGTGGGGGGGGTGCAGATGTGACCTTTCAGTTGCCACTAGAGTGGTTTTCCGGAGTAAGCTGATCTGGATGGGGCTAAATTTAGCCTCTGCCTTGGAAGACGCTCCTTCTGACCTTTAACTGGAGACTCTTCCATGCTTGAGGGCCTTTAGCATTTGCTATGCATGTGGGGAATGAGGTGGAGGAGAAACATAGTTCTTCTGTAACCCCACCATCTTCCACCCTGCACCCTTTTCTGTGTGAGGAAGGAGCATCAGAAATGGTTCCCCTGCCATCTCTGGCGCTGAGCATTGAGGGACTACCCTGACATGCTGATCATGGGTTGTTTGCACCCCCGAGCCTAGTACATCAGGAGCAGAGGTGGACAGGGAAGGACAAAGTACTCTGCCCTCTGGCAGAGGGAGGTGTGTTCACCATTCAGACAGCTGCACCTGGAGGTAGCGTGGGGCCATTATTTGCATGATTGACTGTGCCAGTGGCCCTGCCCTAGGATACCTATGTGGGCACACTCTGGGCAGAAATGGAGCAGGGAGATGGAGGGGGGGGAATGGAGTGGGGTAGCCTGGCCAGGCCATCTTGGGTAATGGCCTCTACATGCATCTTCTCCCCATGCCACCAACCTCTGGTGCCCAGACATTGGCTTTGGTGGCATGATTCTCCTCCTGTTGCCTTGACTGGAGAAAGGAGGAACCTGGGGAGGGATAGAACCGATCCAGGCACCAGAGGACACCACAAGATCAACTGTGGGCAGTGTCTGGTGACTTCAGCAGACAGGAGGAGCACTGATGTGGGTGCAAGGAAGTAAAGATGGGGAACAATTTCTTTTTTTTTTTTCCATCTAAACCCCCCCTTTTCCTTATCCTCCCCTGTGGCTGGGGGTGGGATAGTAGACCAACTTAACCAGAATGATTGTCCTCACATAAGAGCCATTATATAAAAATGGCATAAGTTCAGTAGCTCACAGCCGGGGGTGTGGTCATTTAGGAATATACCCAGACTTCAGGGTTTCACTCTGGGGGTATATAGTCCCCAGTGACAGCAGTGACATGTTGCTGCACTAGATTCCAGCTATTGACATAAGCCTTGAATTCTCAATCTTCAGCACTTTTTTATAATCTAGGAAAAGGCCATGGATCTACTGAGGGTGGCCTGTCAGCTAGGCACATGCAGGGTTTCAGTGAATACGTTGCTGGTGAAGTGGGAATGTGAGTGTCCATTAGTTCTCCTTATTCCCTGTCGTCTTTATCACACTCCCATTTTTTTCTTCTCTAGCTGATCAGTCAGAAAGTAGAACATGCTCTGTCAGAAAATCTCGGCGTAATCGCCTGCATCGGCGAGAAGCTTGACGAAAGGGAGGCCGGCATCACAGAGAAGGTCGTGTTCGAACAAACCAAGGCTATTGCCGGTAAGGGCTTTCATTCCTTCTGTCCAATGCGGTTTTCACCTGCTTTGCTGGCAGGACTTGGATTGTGAATGTGCTACACTGAGAACTCCCAAAAGGGCAAAATGCCTGTTTGGAGTTTGTCACTTCAGCTTGAACTAGAACATGTGTGTAAAAATCAAAACCAATGGAAACCAGCTGCAGCCTGCACCAACAACCAAGACACAACAGATAGTGCAACTTCAAGACAGTATTCCAGCAGTGGCTGTGCCAGTCTGCCCCGACCCAGTCATTTGTGTATCAGTGGTGCTTTGCATCGGGTTTGATGTTATAAAGTGTGTGTGTGTGTGTGTGTGTGTGTGTGTGTGTGTGTGTGTGTGTGTCAGTTTTGTGTCTCCATGCTTTATGGATTCTACACACAGCTCCTGTTAACTGCATCTTGGAGTGCACTGAATCCCAGCACTTGTTTCATCATTTCTCAGTGTCTCATGATCCAGGCCTTTTGGGATTTTTAAATCCCTGGGATTGTGCCATGATCACTAGTCTGGTTTCCAGATTTTTACTTGGGATTATGCAAATGTCTATAAATCTATCGAACGAGTTGCCTTCAGTCCACAGTGCAATTGCCTCTCCCAGTGCTGGTGACCAGGTAGCGGAAGAAGCTCTTATTGTCTGAAGGCTGTCTGTAGAGGAAGACTGAACATCCCAGGGGTCACCTCCATCTGAGGGGAATGGAGTATGATGGGCTCTGAGAATCCCAGGGGTCACCTCCATCTGAGGGGAGTGGAGTATGATGGGCTCTACTGAGAATCCCAGGGGTTGCCCTCCATCCGAGGGGAATGGGGTATGATGGGCTGTACTGAGCATCCCAGGGGTCGCCCTCCATCAGAGGGGGAATGGGGTATGATGGGCTCTACTGAGCATCCCAGGGGTCGCCCTCCATCTGAGGGGAATGGGGTATGATGGGCTCTACTGAGCATCCCAGGGGTCGCCCTCCATCTGAGGGGAATGGGGTATGAGGGGCTCTACTGAACATCCCTGGGGCCCCTCTCCTTCTGAGGGGAATGGGGTATGATGGGCTCTGAGCATCCCAGGGGTCATCCTCCATCTGAGGGGAATGGGGTATGATGGGCTCTACTGAGAATCCCAGGGGTCGCCCTCCATCCGAGGGGAATGGGGTATGATGGGCTCTACTGAGCATCCCAGGGGTCGCCCTCCATCTGAGGGGAATGGTGTACGATGGGCTCTACTGAGCATCCCAGGGGTCACCCTCCATCTGGGGGGAATGGTGTATGATGGGCTCTACTGAGCATCCCAGGGGTCACCCTCCATCTGGGGGGAATGGTGTATGATGGGCTCTACTGAGCATCCCAGGGGTTGCCCTCCATCTCTGAGGGGAATGGAGTATGATGGACTCTACAATTATACTGCCACCTAGTGGACCAAAAGTGGAAGTGCAGGTAGGAGCAGCTGTGGTTTTGAGGGGGGGAGGGACAGGGATCTGCCTCTGTACTGGCGCACATTGGAGTCATCACTGCTGCCTTCCATGTCTAGTAGGGAGAAACTGCAGATGCAGAAGTGCGTGTGCGTGTGCGTGTGAGCATGTGAGATAGAGCGAGAGATATACATACGTGTGCCTGTTTCTTTGTACACCAAAAATTACTTGCTCTGCTCATGGGTGCCTCTAGTACTGGTTCTCTCCCTTGTGGTGTTGCTGATTAACCTTGCTATCTGCTTCACCCCCTACTGCAGTTTGCTGATTTGACCATCCGGTTGGCAGGTGAGACAGGGTCCTAGCCGCAGTGATTTCCACTCTTTTTGCCACTACAGAACTCCTGGCTCTGCTCATACCAGTGAAACTACACACACCATTTTTAGCTGGATTGTGTTGATGTGCTGTGGTAATCTTGTGTTGGGGTGTTTCCTTGGGGTTGGGGTGCTGGAGGGGGGCATTAGGACATTGCGCTTTGCAAAATGGCAGTAACAAACAGCTGCCTTGTGCAGCTGCCCCCAAACGGGCAGAAGTGCTCCCTGCTATCCAACAGTGCTGACTGTTGCATTATAAATGGGTTTTTAGATTTCTCACTACTTGACTCTTGTTTACAGCTGGTTATATCTCTCAATCTTTTGTCTGCCAAATGTGGAACGTTGCCCCTCAGTGTGGAGCAAATGTGCAAAATGTGGGACAATTAATCAATCTTTAAGAAGCTTGACATTCAGTGTGGGACACGTTCTCCCAATGTGGAACACTCATTTTGTGAAGTAAAATGAGAAACTGTTCCTCATGATGCGGGACAGTTCAGAGGTATGCAGCTGGCTGGGCCCAAAATGCCACCAGACAGTAGCGTAGATTTGGACTTGAGACTGCAGTGTGGTGGTATTGTAAGACTTGGCAGAGGGCCAGTGGACTTCATTCTTTATGCTATACTGCCACCTGGTGGCAGTTTAATGCAATGTTTTGTGAACTTTCTTTACATATGGAATAAGGCGTATACGTCTTACAGGAACTAAAGTCAACATTTTCTAAACTATTTTGTGCAGGGTTTTCCGGGTGTGGGGGTGTTCTTGATGTGTTCTTCCCTTTTTTGGTAAGGATTTTTTTCTGAATTTGCCTGCTGGCTTTATACCCACTGGGGATCTCCATGTTCACACTTTTTTATTGCTCTTTCTGACAATGCCTCCTGTCCCATGTGACTGTTTATGACCATTGCTTCAGCAAATTTTTGTCGAGTTTACAGCAGTAAAGCTTTTAACTCTATTTTGTATTAACTCTCCTTGTCCAGGGAGCTCTAATGGAGGCTACATTTACAGATGAACACCAGAGGGATAGTTAAGTGGGCTACTCTTCAAGGAAATGGTTAAAGTCTTCACTACTTCACTAATCATAGCTTGGGTGACCTTCAGTGATTTGTGTGCTTTCCTAATGATTGTGGTGTTTGAAACAAAGCATTCACTTCTGCTGGCTAGACCCAGAAATGTAACTAGAAAATAAAGTTTGGATTAGACAGTGTTTGTAGTTGATGCCAGAATATCGGGCTTCTCGCAATAGATTGCTGCTGTAGTGGTTATTACTGTCTGAATTGATGGTCCTGGATGCATCATGGGACGGGAAGCATTGTAGGAAAAAGCAAACTATGCTAACATGGAGATCCCCAGGGCCATAAAACTAGTAGGTATGTTGAGAGAACTCCCAGTAGCAAATGAAGGGAAGAATAAGCAAGACCACACACAAATGAAAACTCTCCCCAACATTTTTTTTGCAACTTTTGACTTCAGTTTCCTTTAACACATCGCAACAGGCCCCATTCTACTTTCCTTTGGCGATATTAGAATGGACCCTTAAAGTATTGTAGCATAATGTAAGGTGGTAGAACTATACTGGGGTGAAACTGGATGATGGGAGGCAGTGTGGTCAGAAGGTTACAGCAAAGACTTGGGAACCAGGAGATTTGGGTTCAAGTCTTAACCCCAACCCCCCTGCCACTTGTGTGACTCTGAGCAAGTCTCTTAACCACTTGGTGCTTAGTACCACATTACTGTAAAAACAGATTACGAGCTGTACACTGCTGAACCAGATTTCATGTTGGCTTTCTCAGAGGGAAACCAAGCTGCTGCCCTCGGAAAACTGAGAAGGGGGGAGGATCGTTCCCCTGACTCAACTGGCAGGTGATGGAACTAGAAGGTGTGGGGGCTATGTCCATGGATGATGGAGTATGGCTGGGAATGTTTTACTGCTGTTAGAAACTTTCTCCCACTGGAATTGTTTTTTAAAAATCTTTTTTCTTATCTCCCATCCTGTTATGGTGACAGATCACGTGAAGGACTGGAGCAAGGTTGTTCTGGCTTATGAGCCGGTTTGGGCCATCGGAACGGGAAAAACTGCCACACCACAGCAGGTATGAAACTGGGAGTGTGCAATGGAGGGACTGGATGGCTGGTCTTGCCTGGGAGATGGGTCGGGGAGGTTTTGCTGTATACACATTGGGTGAGGGAGGGGTTTCCTTGGATCGCCATGCAGCTGTAGGCATTGCAGCCATTTTGGGTAACTGGAGAATTCCTGTAGGCATTCTGTCTGTATCGCAGAATATGCATCTGGGAATGCTCGCTCTGTGCCCCAGTGGCTGTGTGGCTGTACACTGTAGTTGACACTTGACCCTTTCCAAAAGATCTTTGAAGGTTGCCCTCACTACCGGTGACAGGGGCAGTAGAGTTCTGGTCCCATTCAAAGCAAAGCAGTCTTGATTTTAAAAAGGGGGGGGGGATTCTAATTTGGCATCAGAAGACTTGAAATTTAAGACTGTCCTTTTTTTAGTGTATATCTAGATCTATATTTCTGTATCTCTAGACAATATCGAAGATATTTTCATTATTGGGGAATAATCAGCACTCTGAGCTGCGCAGTCTGGTGTTGGGCTGATCCCAGTGTGCACTTTGTGTGCAAACACATGTTGATTTACTTGGTTTACTATACCACAGTAAACAGTAATGGACTAACTTTGCTTACTTCCAGGCTGAAATTTTCTGTAACTGCAAATCCCAGAATTCCTTGCAGTTGACATCCAAGCAGGGCTGCAGCAATGGGAGATTCAGTAGGTTGCAGTACATGAGTCTATAAGCTGACCTTTTGTCTGCTGGTCCCACTGTCCTCCCTGGGGCTAAGTACTGTAACAGAGGACAGTACTTGGCCCTTCTAGAACAGCGGGACTGGAAAACTTCTGATTGGAGCTTATAAAAGTGCTAACATATACTGCAGGCTGACTCTCTCACTGCTGTAGTCTGTCCTAATGTTAGCTGCAGGGGAATTCTGGGCTGCATTTTCCTGCCGCTATAAATCCCAGAAGTAAACTAAATTATAATGCAACAATACATGAAGCAAACTGGTTGGTTGGCAGTGTTCTTGTGTACAGCCACTTGCAACGATGATTTCAGTCATAGCTATGAATGAAGTCCTAGCTAGTTTACGGAAATTTTGCCCCCATGTTAAATGGCTGTCCTGTTTATGGGATCACATCTTTGATGCAGCACACCAGTAAAGGTGACACCTCACTGGGACCAGCCAGCAGAAATAATTGAAATGACAGCTGTCTCACTGATTCGGGTGCTGATTTAAGCATACTAACAAGTAAAAAAACAAACTGTGCTTTGTAGACTTCATTTGTTCCTGCCCCCACAGCTATCCTCTTTATGCAGCCTACCTGAAGGGGTGTAAATCTGAGCCAGTGAAAGAAAATTGAAGAGGTGTGGGTGGGGGTGGGCGTGTCAGCCGTGCATTCACTGCCTTACATAGGCAATCATTGGCTGTGAACTCCTACTTTAATTGAAGAGTTTGGATGTTATAAGGTACTATATATTATAGGTTCTGAAACTACGTGCTTATTTGTAAATCTGTATGTAATTTCATGTACAAAATGAGTAGTGTAAATGTCGGCAGTATTAACAATTGGGACGTCTGTGGACATGCACACTAGAACTGGCCTGGCATGCAGATCGGACAGCACTCCACATGTCTAGTCAGTGTCCCAAAGTCTAAACACTTAGACACCGACTGCCTATTTCATAAATTGCATACAGCTGTACAAATCACGTAGTCTCTCAACCCATATTCAGTACATACTGCCTTATAAATCCATCACAAAAGTAGTTGGGAGGGAAGTGAGAGGGTTGCGATGAATACCACTCTCTGCCTGCATTGATGGCTCTGCATTCCAGCATCTGCATGGAGGTGTGTGTGTGTGTGTGTGTGTTTGTTTTAACACTGTTACCATCTGTTTTGAAATGGTAATTAAAATCATTTAAAAAAAAAAAAAAAAAATCCTGTCCGGTAGTGCTGAGGGTTGAGGTGCTGGATGTTGCTGCTCACGCTATGCTGGCAACCCTGGTTCGGGAACTACCTCTGGTCATTGGGGTGCCGGCGTGGGGCAGGATTGAGCATGCCAGTGGGCATCTCTCCTCTCCTGAGGGTGACGAGGGTGGGTTGGCAGTGCCCCCTGTAGTTCTGCTCCCACTGTGTGGTGGGCCAGTGGATAGCTTAGGCAGAGAAGAGGTGGCAAACAGCTACAGGAGGTGGAGGGGGCTAAGCTGGCACCACTGGATGCATAGCATGCCTCTGCACGCTCACATGGCTTTGTGCCGGGGGAACCATACAGTTCTAATTAAAAAAAAAAAAAAAAAAAAAAAAAAACATAATAGCAATAAGATGACTAGGGGTTCAATTAAATCTATTAAGTCTTAATCACCCCCAGTGGGGGGGTGGGTGTAATATGGCACAAGGCACAGCTGAGTCCTTGTCATAATGTTTTGCTCAGTCTGCTTACTGGGGTATAGTAAGTTGTATGTAAAACGTTTTGGCAGATTGGGACCAGCCCCACACTTGGGAAGGGAGGTCAATGTGCTAACTGTTCCCATTTTTAAAATGAGGTCTCTTTGTACCTTGGACTTCATCAGTTCATGAAACTTGCGTGCCATGAACTGTTAATCCCCTGTTTATAGCATGTCTGCCAGTTGCCACAAACTAGTGAGCCATGGGATAGAGGGTTAGCATGATGTATGCCTGCCAGATCGCTACAGCATGTGGGTGATGTGCTATCTAGTGTGGACTAGAAGTGAGGCTCACTTAACATGATTTTATTTTCATTCCTCACATTTTTTCTTCCTTCGTCAAATATAGAATTTGTCAGCAGAAGCAGACTACTTGGCCTACCTAGTCTGCCCAGATGTTCCCTGCTTAATGGGTCTCATACTTGAAGCCCCCCACTGCTTTCACGTCCCAGCAGTTCTGCCAGCAGTCTGTTCCAGATGTCTTCCACCCTTTCGGTGAACTTATTTTTTTCATATCTCTCAAACTACCCACAGTTCCTAAGGCTTCATCACATACCCACTGATCCTGGTGCTTCTCCTGCACCCTGTTCACACCTGTGAGGTAATTGTAGGTATCCATGTCACTTCTCCCTCTCCTGTCCTCTCTCCCTTGTTTTTATATTCTCTAGGGTGTACCCCCACTCTCTTCATAGGGTTGTTTGTGCAACCCCAATACAATTTTAGTTGCCCTCCTCTGGACTGCCTCCACCTTGTCTATGGTTTCTGAGATGTGGCCTCCAGAACTGGACACCATACGTCAGGTCTTGCCAGCAAACGATAGTGGCAGCACACCTTCCTCCTCCTCCTGCTGGATATACTTTTCCGTATGCATCCCACCAGCCCTACCCACTGCTTTGTCTCACTGTCCTACCTCCTTAAGGTGTTGGATATGAGAACTCCAGGGTCCCTGTTTACTGTCTGTATCTTCTGTCTCTTCTCCCCCACCCCCAAACTTGTACTGTGGGCCTGGGTTTCTGTGCCCTAAGTGCATGTTGCACTTTTTGGCATTGAACCCCAGCTGCTATGCTTTAGGCTGCCCCAAGCTTCCCCAGATCCCTGTTCGTTCTCTCCACCTCCTCCTGAGTGTCCATCCTATTACAGATTTTGGTAAAAAGGCATACCTTTCCTTCCAGTTCCTCAGCAGCATTGCATATGAAGATTTTTGAAGAGGACTGAACATAGCCCTGCAGCACCCCTTTAGTCATTCTCCCCTCGAGTGCCATTAACCACTACTGTCTCCTATCCGTTAACCAGTTTCTAAACCAGTTCACCCCTTTGAATCCCACCCTCAGGCTGCTCAGTTTGTCTCCTGTGCGGCACGATGATGGCCTTGCTGAAGTCCAGATGGGCCAATCCCAGAATCCCCTGCACTGCAGGTGGTTAACTCTACTATTGCTGCGCCCTGTTCAGGTGTCTGCTGCAGGGGATTCTGGGATTTCTGGTTACAGCAGAAGTCTGGAAGTCTACAGAATCTGCCTGATACTGTTAATTGCAGTATAGTAGATTATAAAGAAATAAAAATACATTTTGCACACAGTGCAAATTGGGACCAACCACCCACTGGAGACTTATTGTGCAGATTGTTCTCCCCTTTTTAAAGTTCAAAATGTTGTATTTTCAAAACACGATGCATGGAAATCAAATCTACCCATTACATTTTACATAAGATACTACTTGTGTGTGTACTGCGGCCCAGATATTCAGAAGGGTTGCACATGGCGTAACAGTGTTGCACCATGCGCAACCCACTGATGCGCCCTGGTGCGATATTCAAACATGGATTGTGCCTGGCACAAATTCTGATTCGCTGGAACGCATCAGTAATGTATGCGGCACAGGTGGGGGGGGGGCATGCCCATGCATACTCCACACATCCCGATATTCAGCCCGAGATGTGCTGAGCCCATGCATGTGCAACCCCTACTTGCGCTGCACACAAGTGAGGCAAAAAAGGAACGGCTGGCCACCAACAGGTGAGCTGCCATATTGCAGGGCGCAACACAGCAGCTGCCACCTGTGGGTGGCCACCTGAGCTCCAGCTGCACCTTCGTGGCAGTGCCCCATACCCGATCGTGGGCATCCATAGTATAAACATCCAATATCCCTGGTGGTCCAGTGGACAGCTTCACACCCAATCACAGGCATAAGTTGAATAAATGCAGCGTCCTATATCCTGGTGGTCCAGCCGTTACCCCTCACCACACCCACTGCCCTGCTTTCCCCAGTCGGTGGCGGTGGTGCCTCACTCAGCCTACCGCCTCGCCGCCGAGGCCAGTGGCTTGGGGGCTGTAGCTCGATTGGTTCAGCATGAGCCAGCATGCAAGACACACAGTCCAGATATGTGAATGGCCCATTCTATGTATCTGGACTGTGTAGTATGGCACAGGCTGCATGCTTATTGGCTCATGTTGTGGACCAGTGGGCTTACAGCCCTACCGCAACACTGTCAGGCGGCGGGCGGTAGGTGGGTAGGCGCGCCGCCGCTGACTGGGGGCGGTGGGTGGGAGGGGGGACGCTGGACCACCAGGATATAGGACGTTGCATTTATTCAACTTATGCTCGATCGGGCTGCGAGCGGTCCACTGGACCACCAGGGATATTGGACGGTTTTTACATCGACATATGCCCACGATCGGGCAGTGGGGCACACTGCCGCGCTGTGCAGGGGGCGTCGGTCCCTGACAGCTGCTGCCTGGCAGAGCGCAAGTCTCTGAGGATCGGTGCACCTGCATGCAAATGGGGCCGTAATGGCATGCATTATGGCGCCATTTGCATGTGCACTTTTGAATATCACGGCTGTTGCGCATAGTGCAATGGAACTTGCACTAGCGTATCCCCCTGCTCCACTCTGGCCACTTGCGCTGGCACAGTGCCACTGCGCCGTGCACACTGCAGGTGGCCAGGGTTCGATTTTCAATGATGCTGTGCCATGGCGCAGCTCTGTTGCATATCACCTTGTCAACGCCCCTGCACGGCAAAGTTGCACTGCACCCAGGCTTGCGCCACAGCCTGACAGTCTGAATAACCGGTCCTGTAAGTATTTGGATTACATCAAGGTGCAAGTTAGTGCCTTAACTAGGATGGCTGCAGCTGTCTTAAAAGCCTGACAGTGTTGTATTGCATGCTGTCACTAGTTCAAGTTTATTGCAGGAAAACTCCATTGAGCAAGTTCATTCACAAGGAGGTCCTGTGACATAAACACTTAAAGTACAAACACAGATAGGTAATAACAGTATATACATGAAATACATGTTACATGATGCAGGCTGGATATACATACAAGGGTACCACACAGGGTGACCGCAGGTGGTAAACATTGATATGAGACAGGGAAGCGACTTATAGGTCGCAAACTGATAAATGAAACATGATGACTGGTGTGATTTGATTTAATCAAATCAAATATACAGTATTTTGGCAGCTAGAACAAAGTCTACAACTGATATGGGAGGGAGGAGAAATTTGATAGAGTAGCAGTGGAGCGTAAGCAAAGAGAAAGCCAGGAGTAGAAGGGGAAGGGAAAGCAGTTAATATGACAAATCAATTATACCTTACCAGTGGATAAATATGGCACACATGGGGAAGGAAGAGACAATGACAGTTACAGGTGTCTTTTATTTTGGCTGAACTTGGCGATTTTTGTAGAAGTTTATTGAAACTGTGCTAGTTAGTTTCAGTACGGTTTGTAATTGGTTCCAAATGGAGGGAAGGGCATATGCAATAGCATACGTTTACGAAGGAAGTCCGGTCCTTGGTATGTCAAGCATAATAAAGTCAGATTTTCTTAACGGTATGCACTATGTGAGATACTAATAAGGGAAGAGAGATAGCTTGGCAATTTCTGCAGGAGCAGTTTAAGAGTCCATAGCCCAGCATGGAACAGGCGTCTAGTAGTAAGGGATGTCCAACCAACAGCTGCATATAAGTCACAGTGGTGCGAACGGTAAGGGGAGTTGGTAATGAACCGTAACGCACGGTGATAAAGGATGTCCAGTTTACTTAGATTTGCAAGAGTGGTGGAGGAATAGATTACATCGCCATAGTCAAGTAGGGGGAGAAAAGTGGCCTGTACAAGCTTGTTTCGAGTTTCAAGGGGAAAAGGGCCTATTTCTGTAGAAGAAACCTAACCTTGCTTTTAACCTTCTAGAGACATCTTCGATGTGGTCACTGAAAGATAATTTATTGTCGATCCAGATACCTAGATATTTAAATTTAGTTACAACTTCCAGAGGCTCATTTAGCGTGGTGACAATGAAGTCTTGGGCAATGGTATTGGGGGACTGAGACAGCACTGCGAGAGAATATCATCGCTTTAGTCTTCTTAGCATTGAGCAGAAGCTTTGCCTTTATTAAATTATGCTCAAATTGTGCGAAGTCCGCTTGAAGCACTCCCTTGACTTCAGATAACGATGAGCCAGAAGTATACAACACAGTAATCTGCAAAAAAGTGCAGATTGGACGTAGATATGTTAGCATCCAAGTCATTGATGTACAGGGAAAACAAGATAGGGCCCAAGATGGATCCTTGGGGGACTCCTCTTGCAACTGGCAAGGCAGCAGAAAAAAAGCCTTCCGTCTTTACTTTTTGGAATCTTCCAGTTAGGTAGCTAGAGAACCACTGGGTGGTATGGTATGCGGCATCCAACTTTGCAAGGCAATTGACTAATAGTTTGTGATCAACAGTATCAAAAGCTTTGCTGAGGTCCAAAAAGACTGCACCAGTTACCTTCTTAGCATCTATAGTAGAGATCCAATCATTGGTTACTTTTGCTAGTGAAGTGATTGTGCTATGATTAGCCCGGAAGCCAGATTGAGCTGGGTTAATGAGAGAGAAGGTTTCCAAGTGAGATTTTAACTGAATATGGATCAGTTTTTCAAGAACTTTAGAAAGGATAGGCAATATGGATATAGGCCTATAGTTGTTTACATCGCATGGGTCACCAGATTTAAATAGAGGGAGGATATGTGCTGATTTCCAGCAGGACGGCACAGTAGCAGATGTAATGGAAAGATTGAAGATGTGGAGAATTGGGGCAGTGAGATGGGCCAACTAGTAATGGTTTGCAGCGCATCAACCTACTGGTATTGAGACATGACAGGCTATAGAACGTCTTTGTATCTTAAAAAACCTTTTTATTAATTTTCTGAATAAATGTCCAGATTTCTTTTACATGGTAAAAGGGGAAAGTAAAAACCAGTTATATCCATAAACTGTTAGCTGTCAAGAGTACCATAGAAACATAGAATTTGACGGCAAATAAGGACCGCTTGGCCCACCCAGTCTGCCCATTTCCCTACCTACTGGATAAGCTGCAGATCCTAGTTAACCAGCAGCCTACTTCTTCCTACTCCCCTCCCCCTAGTACTGCCTTATGCCTATCCCATCCATGCTTGAATTCCACCACTGATTTTGACTCCACAACCTCCTCTGGAAGACCATGTATTCTGTTAGTCAGAGATGGGGAAAGTAACATGAAAAATGTGAAATAAGTGCAGGGAAGTAGCTGGTAGGAGACTAATTAATAATCCACCCTGAGAAGCAGTTTACTCATCGCAAACATTGGTGGGAAATGAAGAATGTCTAGACACCAGGTGAATGTACTTTTGAGAAACTAAAAACTGGTGTGGTGAGTGAGTATCATTTTCCAGTGTAGGGTAGTCTGCGTTCCTGTAGTATTGAAACAGACTCCTCCTGTCCTAGTTCATTGTGTTTAATTTTTTCTTCTCTTTCCCCTGCAAGGATCACAAGGTTGCACTGAATTGCAAGCGTTTTAATTGGAAGTGCAACCGGTAATGTTTATGGACATTGTTACTCGGGAGAGTAACCACATTTTTAATTGACAGCAAGTAAAAGTGGACAAGACTAAGTTCTGTTTGAGAATCTCCTGAAAACGTTGCAGACAAGTAGTGTAAACCATTTCAACTTATTTAGATGTCAACATTATACAGGGATGTTGATTGCATGCCTTAATTTCCCCCTCGCCCCCTTCAGAGAAAAAGGGTTTCCCACCTCAACCCAGTCGACGGGTCCAGCTCTTGGTTTCTTTGGGCATGTCCTTGGGTCTGTCCCAAATCCAGATATCCTGCATTGCTGGGAAAGGGAGTGGGGGGTGATGGCTAAACTATCACATGGATTGCACTGTCTGGGTGGAGCGATCTGTTTAACACATGGATTTGACTGTTGGCTACTTCTCTTTCAGGCTCAGGAGGTCCATCAGAAACTGCGGGACTGGTTAAAGAGCCATGTATCCGAGGAAGTGGCTAAGTCTGTCCGCATCATTTATGGAGGTAAATCTGTCAGGAAAATGTGGCTCGGACTTCACAACAAATCCCCACTATAATGGCTCCTTCATGATCCGCTGCTTCTCCTTGGTGGATGAACCCTAGCAGTAATTTTGTAAATAGAATAAACTCTATCTCTTTAAAAATCTGACTCTGGCCACCCTGTGGCCTGATTCACTGCTGGCTGGTGCCACTAGTTTTGGGAGCAAACTCTGTAGTTGCTGGGGCAGCCTGGGGGATGCTGGGAGGTACTGTGGCACGCCAGCATAACTAGCCGGGGGGGGGGGTGCACATCAGGTCCTGGTGTTGCAGTAATGCCTTTGGTGGGCCAGGCAGCTTTCTTTCCCACAAGAAATACTGTGCACCTGCGGGGTGTACAGGACCACCAGCAGACACCACGGAAGGTTAGGAAGAAGATGGGAGACTAATCTCCCAAACCCAAACAGTTACAACTGTCACACTTTGGGTCCCTACCCATGGAAACCCCACTGCCTCTGGATCTAGAATATGGTTTCCAGGGGAAGGAAGGCACCCCCCGCCCCCTGAAGACCCCTGCCACAGAGGGGAAAACCTTTTGGAGACAGCTGGATGGTGAGGTCGCCAGAGGGTGTCATGGAAATGTGTGCAAATGTAGCAAAGTTGTATTGGAGTTTGCCACTAGAGGTCGGTATAACCTGTAGAAGTCGCTCCCTCACACTAAAACTGACTGTACAGTTAATTTACTCGCCGTAACACTTTTTCATGGGGGCCTGCTTCAATCCAGGTGTGTGTGACTAGCTCAAGGACATGCAGGGAGCTACCAGTGTGATTTGAACCTCCAATGTTAATTTTTTTTATTTTGTTTTGCAAGAACAGTAAGTTAGCAGGAAATGTTACTGAGCCTGTGAAATATTTTACTTGCATTGTAATTTAATATTTTGTGAAATGTATATGGGGAAGATGAACCTCTGCTCCAGTTTGTGCTATTTGGTCAATGTTGGTGAGCCCTGCTAAAAATATATATATATTTTTCTTTTAATTTTAGGTTCAGTTACTGGAGCAAACTGCAAAGAACTGGGCTCCCAGCCTGACCTTGATGGCTTCCTGGTGGGTGGAGCCTCCTTGAAACCTGAATTCATTGACATTATTAATGCCAGGAAGTGAACCCCTCGGGGGAAGGGGCAAGCATGGTGAAGCAAGAACAGATTGGCAGTGAGGAGGGAGGCAAGCTCTGCTTTAATTCTGCATTTACCCAGGGCAAAGGATAGAGAAATAAGGGAAGGGTCTTTAATCTAAAGGCTGCAGGTTTAACAGTAACACTACCTCAGTCCTGCCATCATTTGACAGTTGGAGGTACAGACTATTCACATTTTGTGTTCCTGGGAGCTGATGATGTCAGAATTTTGGGAGGGTGGGGTATTGGGTTTTCCTTCACCAGTTGATTGGACCTCCTACTGGCAGAAGCTGCACTTCAGTGAAAAGACTGAGGAGAATCTCGTTCTGTTTTAAGTAGACTGCTCCAGATACCAGTCTCCTTGGGAGATGGGCTGGTTCCCTGCACAGAATAAGCTCTGAATACATGACTGGCAGCATGAGACCCTTGGTTGGGGATGTAAACCTCAAAAGGAAAACTGTCTTGTTAGGTGTTCCCTTATAACCAGTTATGTGCCATCTTGTGGAGAGGACTTTTTTTTTCCTCTGTGTAGAACTGCAGAATACAGGTTCCCCACCACAAAGGGAAAACTTGGTTCTGCTTAATGTTCTGAAATTTAATATCTGTGCTTTTTAAACTTAGAGAGAAAGGACTTCAAAGGAGCAGCACTTAAGGACGAAAGGGGGGGGTTTGGGGGTGCAGGAAGTAGACTGCACTGTTTACCTTATTACAGTAAATAACTTCCAGACAGTTGATTGTTTGAGAATCTGAGTCGGTACCCATGACGTCTTGGGTTAAAGGACTAGGTAAAACCAGCCGAAATTGTGGTGCTGTCTCTAGAGAACTCTGTTCTTGCTTCTCGAGCCTGTTGCCCTGCAAGTACTGTAGCAGTAGTGGTAATCTACCCAAAAGCACACAGACCGGAGGTGTCCTACATTTCAAAAGAAAATCCATGCTTTCAGATGGGAGACTCCTTGCGCTGCTTCGACCAGTTGTAACCTGTCTGCGTCCCACATAGTCTCCTTGCTGTCATCTGTTGTGACTTTTCCTTAACCCTGCTGTGAAACTGGTCAATAAAACCGTTGTCTGTCTACTTGTTACCATGACTGTCTTTGTTTCTGTCTACAGTTTTTGCTACAGATTGTTTGGAGGGCAGGGGATCACCACCGCTTACAGAGAAGGGGATGCTTGCTGCACTGGTGGGAGGGTTTAACATAAATGCACTCTACCAATATGTGCTTTACTACCAACATATGTATGCTTTACCAAGGGTGGGACACACTGTTGGGGTTGGGGTGTGTGTGTGTGTGTGTGTGTGTGTGTGTGTGTGTGTGTGTGTGTGTGTGTGTGTGTGTGTGTGTGTGTGTGTGTGTATATATAAGAGTTGTACTGAGGTGGGGATGACACCATCTAAATACTTGCTGGAGTGAGGTTGGGTCATGCAGCAGATTCTTGTTGGATTGGAGGGGAGAATGCTTGCTGCCTGTAAGATGGCCAGCAGGGTCCAGTTCCTGCCAGTCTTCCCAAAGAGTGTGGAAAAAGATTTGTGCTCAGATTATTAATTTGGAGCATGCGTGGCCCCAAGGAGTGGCTGGTTGGGGGGTCAGGGAGGAGCAAAACAAGATTATTCTGGGTTTTCATATACCAGTGTGGGTTTAAGGTTTGGATGCAGAGGGGGTTGGTACTGCTATGCTGTTGGAAGTGGGTGGGGCAGCCCCATACTGAGAGGTATGTATTGTCCAGCTAGGGGCATAGACATGACCCCACTGCTGACCCCACTCCTGTGCGGGGTGGGGGGTAACAAGTGTTCCATCTTGGAAGCATAGAATTGATTGGCAGAAAAGGGCATCTTGGCCCATCTTGTCTGACCAAGTGTTCCCTGACTATTCTGCATCCCCAGAATCTATCTGGTCTCTGACACCCCCCCCCCCCACCACCACCACCACTGCCTTTGCTGTTGTATCCCTGTATCCTATGCATGCTTGAAAGATGCACGCACTCCCCATTTTGGCATCTGTCACCCTTTCAGTGGAGAAACCTTTCCTCACTACTTTCCTGAATATTCTTTCTCCCACCCCTTCATCTCATGCCCCTACTCCTGGTGCTCATCTTATGGAAGTCTCCTGCTGTTAAGCCATGTGAGTACTTGTATATCATGCCATATCTTGCTCTCCCCCACTGTCTCTTCTCTTTGGGTGTACATGTTGAGATCCCTCACTTTTTCCCCTCATAGGGCATCCCTTGTAAACCCTGCACTGTTTTAGTTGCTGTCTTTGGAGTGCCTCCACCCTATTTCCTTTCTGAGGTGTGGCCTCCAAAACTGGGCACAGTACTCCAGGTGGGGGCGTACCGGGGAGTGATACAGCAACACCACCTTCCTTCCGATTGATATGCCCTACCCTATACATTCCAGCATCCCAGTAGCCCGACCTGTAGCCTTGTTGCACTTTGCTGCCACCCTGAAGTCCTCTGCTATAATAACCTTGAGGCCACTTTCCTGTCGTGACTCTATACCCACTCATCCTGTACTCTGCACTGGGGTTTCTGTGCCCTACATGCTTTGCCCTTTTTTTCCCCATTGAACCCCAACTGCAATTTCCTTTGACCACTCTTCAAGGATTCCCTACACATTCTCTCCACCCTGTTGCAGATTTAGGGTTGTCTGCAAAAAGGCATACCTTCCCCCTCCAGCTCTCACAATGCTCCTATGAAGACCGTGGAAAGTACTGGTACCAGTACTGAACTCTGTGGTCCACCACTGATCACTCACCTGGCCTTGCAATGAGTGCTATTAACCACCAACTTCTGTTTTCACAGTTAACCAGATTTACCAGTTTGGATCCTCCTCCTAAGCTGGCCAGATTCCTAATCTTCCTCCTGTGTGGCATAGTGCCAAAGGACTTGCTGTAGTCCAGATAGCCTATGCCCACAGCCCTCGTTTCAATTTTATATAATTTTTTTTTTTTCCAAATTGTTTAACCAGGTGAGACGCATTAAGCTGAAAGCTTGTTTACAGGTGCAATCTGGGAGCACAGGGAAGTTGAGTGACTTGCTCAGGGTCACGCAGTATGCAAGTGGTGGCTGTGGGATTCAAACCCAGGTCTTCAGATTTGCAGCTCAACCTTAAACCACTGCTATACTGCCTTCCATTTTCATGGATGGCATCAGATTTGCTTGGCATGAGATCCACACCGCCCCGTGAATCCTGTGTTCCTGCAGTCCCATTGTATGGATGCTCAATCAGCCTTTCTGTAGGGTTGGTGTTAGTCTTGCCACCACTAAAGCTAGGCAGACTAGCCTATAATTGCTAGCCTCCCCCTGCTGCCACACTCGTGGAGGGACCACTTCAGCCCTTCTCCAGTCCTTCAGCACCACACCTGCTTCCAGTGAAACTGTTGAACAAGGCTGTCAGAGCAGCTAGCACTGCCCTGTCTTCTGTCCGTTCCCTGGGGTGTATCCAGTCCAGTCCCCTAGCCTTATTTACACTCGGGGCTGCAAGCATTTTCAGAACTCTCGTTAAAAAACTTGTATCCTTGTTCTCCCCGCCAACCTTGCTTCTCCCTGGTGGTCCATCCCCTCCCTCCTCAACTGAAAACTGAGCAGAAGTACAATCCCCTTCTGTATAGTCCCAACCACCTGTCTAATCCTCCCTGTCCCTCCCCTAGCTTTTCTACTTGCTTATGTATCTGAAATGTCTTCTCCTTTGTCACCCCCTCTAGAAATCCTTCTGCCTGTGCCTTTGCTTCCCAAACTGCCTTACCTGTTTCCTTCTGCCTTGCTAGGTACACCTCCCCGTCTTCCTCCATTTGCATTTCTTTGTATATGTAGAATGCCACCCCCATTAATACTGCTTTGGAGAACCATAAAGGTCTCATTTTCCTTCTGCATTGCTTCTTTCACACAGGCTTGTTGCCCTAATTATACCCTCCCTTGTTCTTCCCCACTGTGCCTCTACTCCCTTTCCCTGGAAGCCCCACTACCCATTTTTGGAGACTACCTCCTGTTTCTTTAAAATCCACCTTCCTTAAGTCCAGGATGACTTGCCCTTGCAGGGCCTGCCTCTGTGCCTTATGTTGAACCATACTGTATAGTGATCACTGATATCTGGGACTGCTTGCTGTTGTCTATATTGCTGTCCCTGCCTCTAGTAGGTTCTAACTAGTTACCTGAGAACCCCCCTTTTTTTTTTTTTTTTAGGGAGTTCAAGATGGTCCTGCTCATTGCTGAAACTGCAACTGGAAGGTTCCACTCCACATCTAGCAGATTGAAATCTCCAGCTAGCAGCACTTCCCCCTTAGTTGCCATCAATGATAGCCTCCTAGTGCCCTGTCAATTTCCTCCCTTTGTGCTGGGGAATGTGCACTAACCTGGAACGGTTAGTGATCCCAGAGCCTGTCTCTAGAATCACCCATAGCATCTCCAACCCCTCTGCCCTTCCTCAACTTGGTGCACCTATACCTCCATGGTCTTTATTCCTTCCCGCTCTCTCCTCAGTGGCCTAATATGGCTGTGTTGCAGGCGTGGTACTTTGTGCACCATGACTTGGTTATGGCCACTAGATCCAAATTGGCCTCTGCCATGACTGCCTCAGATTCTGGGATTTTGTTTTCAAGGCTCCTGGTGTTGGCACACATGACTTTCCACACCTTCTTCCCACCCCTGACTGATGCCCTTAGTCTTCCTCCTTATTTTGCCAGTGGTACCTGAAGGCCTCTTTCTGTATTGGAAGCCCCCTTTGATTCCCTTATTCTTCCTGTTTTGCTGTCTCCATTCCTGGTCTGTTTCGATCCACTTTCTTCAATTTAATTGTTCCCCTTTCCTCCATTTTGTCCCAGTCCCTGCACTGTGTTCCTGGTGTGTTTTTAACCCTTGGACTCTTGCCCTATCATTTTACGATCGGGAGGTGGCAGTTGCATTTTTTTTCCCTATTTTTCTGCACCATGGGCTAGTTTAAATGGTCATCGAAGTAGTTTAATGTCCAACCAAGGAATGGGCCCCCTCCTAGAAGGATGCAGGCAATCCCAACCTCATCTAGGCTGGTCCCCAGTCCCTGACGTAGACGCCTTCCTCCATGCACCATGCCTTTAACCAGTCAAAAGGTCCTGGTGTGGAGTACCCTTGCCTGTCCCCTGCCTTTCACAGGTAGCACTTCAGAAAGGGCCATTGCATGTTATCTGCATCAGGCCTCTCCCTTGCTAGGTCATTTGTCCCAAGATGGACAACTGCATCCAGTTCCCTCTCTCTTGCTACCCTAGTGATCTGCAGGATCTGCTCTTCATCCCTTCAAGCTGTGGCACCCCTCAGGCACCTCACCTTAGTCTTTGTCCCTTGCTATCGACCCCATCTGCAGCTGCTTCCTCTTGGGTTGCGGGCACTCTCCCTCCCTCCTTGGGTCCTCCATTTCTGAGGATTCCCTCCCCTCCCACTGTGATGGGACTCTGCTCTGGTAGAGTAGTAAGGGAGTAATTGGCTTCTGGAGTCCAGCAACCTGCACCTGCAACACAGAAGTGAGTACAGACAGGATGGCACCAGTCTCCAGAAGGTCTTCCACAAGACTGCAGTTCCCCAACCATTAAACTGCACCACTCCCATGATCACTACCCTTCCTGTACCTACGCTGGTTTGGATTACCCTTTACCTTAGTCTGTGGTACTGCTACACATCTTTTCTGCTTCCCCTGAACCTGTCAACCTCCCCTAGAGGGAGTGTACCCTGCTGTCCCTTTGCTACCTGTAATTCCCCTTTGTAGTTTACTACCTTTGTTCTGCTTTCCCTTGACCTACCCCAGCTAGGCTGTACCCTGCTTTCTTTCTCCTGACCCTCTCTTCTGTTCTCTCCTTGGGAGTTGTACTACCAGTTTCGCCCTTTTACTGCTGTTGCAGCAGCATAGATGTAACTGCCAATTTGCTAAGTGTTGGTAGATTTAGGTGTCGCCTCCTATATTGTTGGGTGTCTCTCCTTCACAGACCCCTGTGGATACTCTAAGGTTAGCCAACTCCATTCCTTTTCTGTGCCATGCACTCTATAGGATGTTGTAAGACAGACTTAAGGATTAAGCCATGAGAAAGCATGGGTCTAATGTGGTATTACCCCATGGTTGGGGGGAGGGGGGGTTGGACCACAAGGCCGAAGGCCAAGTGGGTCCAACCAACCATAGATTAATTCCACTGTAGACCCATCCTTTCGCGTAGCTTAATCCACTTGTAACATGGCAATGAGTATATGAAATACTCTTTGAATAAATGAGTACAATCACACTGATTTACTTTCGGAATACTATAAATTGAGCTATTAAACGTATGTATACTTAAACAGTTGGAACACACCTATTGGAAATATCATGGCGGCTATTTCACTTTTGTTAAAATAACTCATTACAAGCTTTAAACTTTCTAACATCAAAACATATTTTACAACTTTTCAAAAACTTGCAAATTACTTTCTATTCTAGGTGCTTTGATTTTCCTCTGTATTAGAAGATATGGGGCTGCACTGCATGATGGGAGTGTGCAATGGTACATTTTAGTTTTCTTCCTCCAGTTCCTTTGCAGACCAATAGGTGGCTGTCACACAATCCTAGTAGCACAAGCACCTTTTCTCTAAATGTACTGAACTAAGCCAATCTGAAACACTAACAACTACTATTTTGTGGAATATTATTTTCACTTTTCCCCCCCTCTAAACTACCTAACTCAGCAGGACATAGAACAACATAACGTTACTGCTTTCACCTTTCAAATACTTGTTTTGACTACTATTGTTAGTCTGTTTCTTTGATTTTTTTTTTTTGGTGTCTCCCAATTTATTTTTCTTTTCACCCACAGAAGTATCCTCTCTTTCATTTTGCTTTGTTTATCTCAGTGTCTTATTTTTGCTTTCGGTTATAGAAGCTGCATGCTCATCTTTACCACTGTGTATTCACCAAGACAAGGCTAGGATAGATAATATTATTCAGTCATCCGCAATGCACTGCACCCACAGTTGCTTAGAAAGCAGTAGATCAGAAGGGATGGTAACAGTTCACTTCTACAGAAATATTGCTGCAGCATACATAACAGTATATGTGGAGTTTAAATGTACAATCTTTAGTAACTCATGAATTACACCATTGAACAATCTTTGAAAAAGTCAAATTCTGTGCCAGGAAAATTCTTAGTAAATACAAGTTGGGACAACTACCCATTGCAAGCTATTTGCATATTGCTTTCACTTGTATACTGCTTCTTATCTGCAGTGGATTGCCAAGGTATTACAATACAAACCATGATCTACTATGGTTTCTACTGTACCACATGGTGTGTTTGCACCTATCTGAGTGCTTCATTTTGTTTTTATTTTTTATGCCATGTTACAAGCACATATAAAGGTGCAGTGCCAGGCTCCCTCCCAATCACTCAATCTGGTTGCAAATTAACTCTTCATTGCTGTACCTAATTTCAAAGCTTATCAAGCCATTCTGTAACCTTTTGCCACCCGAAAAGAATCCTACAACCTGCTGAATAAGAGCCAGAATATAGAGATATGGATAAGAATGAATGCAAAACAGTACAAGCAAGTATCCTAAAATATTGAAAATTGTGTGAATTCAGTAGGCTTTTTGCTGTGTTTATGGCTTGCCCCATGAACTTTTAATACTTGAAAACCAATAGTGGTGAGTGGTCACCTGTTCCTAGTGCAGAAGTTCAGCGCCACCCTTGTTTCTGTGGCTTCGTTCCACAGGGCTCGGAAGCCTGAAGGCTCTTCAGCTTCAGTAACCTCAACAGCAGCCCCTGCAGGGGCAGTTTCAACACTGGTGTCTGAAGCCAGAGTTTGGTGGCTAGGGCTAAAAGCAAATGTGGGGGTGACTGTGGTAGTGGTGTATCTGGAGCACCCCCAATATGACTGCACAGTGATGGCTTGTGGGGGTGTTCCCTATCCAGTCCCTGTCCCAGCTTTCAGTCGGGGGTTTGGTTACGCCACTTCTTACCACAATGGTCCTCCATTCCCTCAGACAGGTGTCCTAGAAGTGATGGGCAGAGGGTTGTCTGGTTTTTGAGGCTGTCCCTCCATAACACCTCACTGCTTCTTGGGAGTCTGTGTCAAAAGCCATTTGCACTAAAGGCCAACATCCTTCTGCTCACAGGGCAATTTCCTGTGTTCCAGATGGCCTAACCACTCTGAGATAAGTGTCCAGGTACTTCCTGGTTCCGAAACAGACACAGGGCTGGTGCCCCATACTGGATCTTCATGATCTGAACCACTTCATGTGGAAGTGTAGGTTCTGGGTGGTCACTGAGTCTGAGGATTCCACCTTCAGAGAAGGGCATGTGGTTCTGTTCCCTGGACCTTCGACATGTGTTTAACATACCATTGGTTCTGGGCAGAGGGGATCCCACATCTGTTCCAGGTAATGCCATTCTGCCTTTCATCTGCACCCCAGGTCTTGTGTATAGCAGCATCGGCAGTCTTTCTGTGGCTCAAAGGCATCGGGATGTATACCTACTTGTATGACCGGCTGATAGCCGGGCTCTTCATGGAGGCCATGGAAATGTCCGGGGATCTGGCCCTCCAAAACCATTGGGACTTGGGCCTTTTGGTCAACCTGGCCAAAACATAGCTGTTTCCCTCACAGGTTCCTTGTGGGCCAAGACCTGCCTCCCTGCGGGCCGGGCATCTTGTCTATCTGAAAGAACTTCTGATTTCTTACTGCCCTGGCCGATCCGCTCGGCTGACGAGGGGTTGCTAGAGATTCCAAGAGTGAATCTTAAATCTGGATGTAGAGCATTTTCCTATACTACCCCCACTCTTTGTAATTCTCTACCCCACTGGTTACGGGAGTGCACCACCATGGAGGAATTTAAGAGGGGGTTGAAAACCCACTTCTGGCAAATGGCCTTCTTGGAAAATTGATTGTTCTGAAGTCATTGATTATATTGTGGTTTTTATGTGTTTAATACTGGATTTTAATGTTGGGATTGTATTCTTTAACTTGTACAGTGCTTTGAAAATTGAAAAGTGCTTCATAAATGAAACTTACCACCTCCTTTGCCTGAGCATTTCAGGATGGGCTCTTGTGTCCTGCGGCTGCTGGGGTATATGGCATCTTCCACCAGCTTGATCTGTTGGGCTCGCTGGTGGATGTGCCACTTGAAGTGGAAGTTGGGCTGACAGTTGTCCCAGAACCTAGCTGACTTGGACCAGCCAGTCATAGTGCTACAGAAATATAGATGCATAAAATTTGCTGGCAGATAAGAACTATTTGGCCCACCGAGTCTGCCCATTTTTCTCTGCCTATAGTATTACTGCAGATCCTATTTGATCTCCGACCAATTCACCCCTTCCCTTTCCCTAAGATACCCTTATGTTTATCCCATGCATTCTTGAACCACACCCTGTTTTTGCCCCCACCACTACTACTGGAAGGCTGTTCCAGGAATCCACCACTCTTTCTGTGAAGTATTTCCTCACATCTCTTCTGAATCTACCCCCACCAGCTTCTTATGCCCCTTGTCCTTGAGCACTTTTTTTTTGTTCTGAAAAATATGTCCCTTTTGTCTGTGTGGGATGCCATCCATTGGTGGCTGAACCCACATCTGGAAGAGGAATCCCATTTGTATGCCGGTATCGGTCTGTCACACGATGGACAAGTCTCTGGTGGGGTGGGAGCACATCTGAGGGACCACTTGAATCATGGCTTATGGTCATGGAGTCCTGTCACCACATCAGCCTGTTGGAGCTATGTGCAATGTGTCTGGCTCTGATGGAGTATGCTCCCTTGATCCAGAGTTAGGTCATGCAGGTCCAGACAGACAACATAATGACCGTGTTCAACATGAAAAAGCAGGGTGGGAGGCACTCCACACCTGGTTACTCATGCACAGCCTGAGTGCAGATCTTCTGGTGAGCCGTGTCACGGAAGAGAACAGTCAGCTGCTTTCAGCTTGTTCAGAGAGATGTCACCCAAGTGGTCCCTGCATCAGGAGGAGGTAGATCACCTGTTCTCCCAGTGGGGCAACCCTCTGGTGGACCTGTTTGCTTCGTAGGAGAAAAGAAAACTAAGGCTTTTATGTACCCCCAGTCTGGGACTTTGGAGAATGCCTTTTACGAGACCCTGTACTCAGGGCTCATGTACCCCATTCCTCCGTTCATGATCAAGGCTCTGAAGCACAAAGTGCGGATGATCCTGATAGCCCTAGGAAGTTCTGGTATCTGGATCTCGGCAGCAAGCCTCTCTGCTGCCTGGACAACAGGGGAAGGTCCAGCACCTGGACCTTTAGTCCTTGCACCTCTCAGCCTGATTCCTGAGCGGCTAGAGTTCCAGGCTCTGAGCTTTTTAAAGACATGGGCATCCTATAAGGAATTGACCTGTAAATGCGATGCATTTTAGCGGAAGAGATTCTCAATCTGGTGCCAGGGTATGGACCATGATTCGCTCACATACCCCACAGTGAGCATCCTCGACTACATTTAGTCCCTCTTAGTCTGGACTGGAAGCAGTGACCCTGGTAGCTATCTGTGTATACTGGGTGCTAACTGGTATGCCAACAGTGGCCCAGATCTCTTATCCCCTTCACTGTGCAAACGTCCGCCTTCAGGCTGGCTGTCTTCCTGGTGGCCATCAGGTCGGGCAGAAAGATCTGTGAGCTCCAGGCACTCTGGTCTCCTTATATGGTCTTCCACAAGGACAACATGGTCACCCTTCGCCACCACCCGAAGGCAGTTAGTTGAGCTGTGCCATTGGTTTGTCCTCAGGGGACCTTTAAAATATAAAAATCCATGTTTTAAATATTGTTCCCATGGCTATCAACAGTGCTTGGGCGGCCCCCCCAAAATGGCTCTACAAACTCCTTCACTGCAAAATGTAGTGGCGCGGGGGCAGTACAGAACTAACTCAGAACCAGGATGGGAAGGGATCAGGTGTCCAGCTCTCATTTGTGGTCCTGTCCCCTTCTCAAAATCGAAAGAAAAAAAAATTGTAAATCAGGCTTAGTTACACTGTGGTGTAGATAACCAGTGGGAGAGGCTTCCAGAGTATTACAGAAATGAACGGATATCTGATTTATAGACAGGCCAACAAAAACATTTCGCATAAGGTAGAGTATATAACAGTTTCACCACATTTTCTCTACTCTGTAGGTTTAACACCCATCATTGTGCTACCGTAAGACGAAACGCAATTCAATTGGCCACAATATTTAACCTTGGCGCCTAGCAGAATAGTTAATAAAACCACAGCATAAATATGAACTATGGGATTTAACACCGGGGTAATAACCGGCTCGGTGGTGTGGAGGGCATTTAACATCCTGCCTACTGCCAAGCTGACGACCCATGTTTGAGGAGCAATGCAGGTTGCTGAGGGACAGCAGTGTGGGAAAGGACTGAGCATCCCAGGGACTGCTTTCTCCCGTGGAGGGCTGGCCAGTCAGCTTGGTCTCTGACTGCCACTGAATGGAGGCCGGGTGGTAGTGCAGGTAGCAAAGCGGCTCGACATATGGGGCCATGGATGTGCACGTCTCCATGCGCATATACTGAGGTGACACCATGGCAGGGGCTTGGAACAAAAATGTAAAAAGGACCTGAGGGATTATATAACACCCTGCATGTCTCCGCAGACCCGAGGGTTTATATAACACCCTGCGCATCTCCCCAGGCCCGAGGGTTTATATAACACCCTGCACATCTCCCCAGACCTGAGGGGTTATGTAACACCCTGCGCCTCTCCCTGGACCTGAGGGGTTATATAACACCCTGCCCATCTCCCTGGACCAGAGGGATTAGACACTCTGCACATCTCCCCAGACCTGAGGGGTTATATAACATCCTGCCCATCTCCTCTGACCCGACAGGTTATAGAACACCCTGCGTTTCTCCCCGGACCCAAGGAGTTATATAACACCCTGCTCATCTCCCCTGACCTAACGTGTTATATAACACCCTGCGCCTCTCCCCAGACCTGAGGGTTTATATAATACCCTGCACCTCTCCCCAGACCTGATGGGTTATGTAACATCCTGCGCATCTCCCCAGGTCTGAGGGGTTATGTAACACCCTGCGCATCTCCCTGGACCCAAGAGATTATATAACACCCTGCTCATCTCCCCTGACCCAATGTGTTATATAACACTCTGCATATCTCCCTGGACCCGAGGGGTTATATAACACCCTGCCCATCTCCCCGGACCCGAGGGATTAGACACCCTGCGCATCTCCCCAGACCTGAGGGGTTATATAACACTCTGCCCATCTCCCCAGGTCTGAGGGGTTATGTAACACCCTGCGCATCTGCCCGGACCCAAGAGATTATATAACACCCGGCTCATCTCCCCTGACCCAACGTGTTATATAACGCCCTGCGCATCTCCCTGGACCCGAGGGGTTATATAACACCCTGCACATCTCCCCAGACCCGCACCGCCACTCAGATGCCTGTTGACCAGCTTTACCAATTTGGATCACCCTCCTAAGCTGGCCAGCTTCCTAATCAGCCTCCAGTGTGGCATAGTGCCAGAGGACTTACTGTAGTCTAGATAGCCTATGCCCACGGCCCTCTTTGTGTCAGTTTTCATAGTTGCCATCAGATTTGCTTGGCCTGAGTGAGATCCACACCGCCCCGTGAATCCTGTGTTCCTGCAGTCCCATTGTACTCTAGACGCTCAATCAGCCTTTCTTTCAGTAGAGTTACCATTAATTTTCCCACCACTGAAGATAGGTGGACCAGCCTATAATTGCTAGCCTCCCCACTGCTGCTACACTTCTGGAGGGACCACTCCATCCCTTCAGCACCACACCTGTTTCCAGTAAAACTGTTGAACAAGGCTGTCAATGGGGCAGCTAGCACTGCCCTGTCTTCTGTCAACATCCTGGGGTGCATCCCATCCAGTCCCATTGCCTTATCCACTCTCAGGTCTGCAAGTATTTTCAGAACTCTTCCATCTAAAATGGACTTGTATTCCCCTTCCCCTCTCTCCCAGCCTTGCTTCTCCCTCCCTGGTGATCCATCCCCTCTCTACATAACTGAACAGAAGTACAGTTCCCCACCACCACCACCTGTCTAATCCTCATTGTTCCTCTCCTTGCTTTTCAACTCCCATATCTATCTGAAAAGCTTTATCCCTTTAGTGACTCCTCTAGAAATCCTTTTGTCTGTGTCTTTGCTCCACTAAGCACCTTACCTACTTCCTTCTGTCTTGCTTGGTACACCTACGTATCTTCCTCCATTTGCATTTCTTTGTATCTGTTGAATGTCACCCCCGGTTAACACTGCTTTGGAGAACCATAATGGTCTCCTTTTCCTTCTGCATTGTTTCTTTCATACAGATGTTTGTTGCCCTAATTATAGCCTCCCTTGTTCTTCCCCACTGTGATTGTAGTCCCCTTCCCTGGAAGTCCCCCTCAACACACACATGGCATTTTCTGAGGCAGTCTCCCATTTTCTTTAAAATCCACCTCCCTGAAGTTCAGGACAATTTTTTAACCAGGTGAGACACACTAAGCTGAATGCTTTTTTACAGTTGCAACAGGTTCATATTGTTTGGTGATCACTGATATCTGGGACTGCTCACTGTGATGTCTGCATTGCTGTCCCTGTTCACGAGCACCATGTCCGCTGCCCTGCCTCTCTCTAGTAAGTTCTAACTAGTTGCCTGAGAAAGACCCTTTTAGGGAGTTGAGGATGGTCCTGTTCCTTGCCGAAGCTACAGCAAGAAGGTTCCACTCCACATCTGGCAGATTGAAATCTCCAGCTAGCAGCACTTCCCCCTTAGTTGCCATCAATGATAACCTCCTAGTGCCTTGTCCATCTCCTCCCCTTGTGCTGGGGGGATGTCCTCCACCCTGGTGCGGTTACTGATCCCAGACCCTGTCTCCAGAATGACTCATAGCATCTCCAGCCCTTCCACCCTTCCTCACCTTGGTGCACCTACACCTTCATGGCTTTTATTCCCTTCCTTGCTTACAGTGCCTTCCTGCTCTCTCCTCAATAGAGTGGCTCAATATGGCCATGTCACAGGTGTGCTACTTCATGCACCATGATTTTGTTATGGCCACTAGATCCAAATTAGCCGCTGGCATGACAGCCTCTGATTCTGGGATTTTGTTTTCAAGGCTTCTAGTGTTGGCACACATGACTCTCCACACCTTCTCACCCCCCCCCAGACTGATGCCCTTAGTCTTCCTCCTTTTTTTGCTGGTGCTACCTGAAGCCCTCCCCCTTTCCATCTTGCTTTCTGCATTCCTGGTCCCCTTTAATCCACTGGAAGCCCCCTTTGATTCCCTTATTCTTCCCGTTTTGCGGTTTCCATTCATGGTCCATTCCGATCCACTTCCTTCACTAAAGCAGTTGTCCCCCTTTTCTTCCATCTTGTCCCAGTCCCTGCTCTGTGCCCCTGTCCTTGGTGTATTTTCACTCCTTGGACCCTCTCTCCCTATCATTGTACCATTGGGAGGAGACGGCTGCAGTTGTTGCCTCATTTTTTCTGCTCCCCCCAGCTAGTTTAAATGATCATCAAAGTAGCTTAACGTCCAATCAAGGAATGCGGTCCCTTCCTAGAAGGATGCAGGCTATCTCTCTTAGAGACCTCATCTAGGTTGGTCCCCAGTTCCTGATGTAGCCAAACCCTCCTCCATGCACCATGCTTACAACCTGTCAAAAGGTCCTTGTTTGGAGTACATTTGCCTATCCCATGCCTTTCATAGGTAGCACTTCAGAAAGGGCCACTGCATGTTATCTGCATCAGGCCGCTTCCCTGCTTCCTGCAGTTTCCCTGTACTACGCCTGCCTTCTCCCTTGCTAGGTCATTTGTCCCAAGATGGACAACTGCGTCTAGTTCGCTCCATCTCTTGCTACCCTAGTGATCTGCAGTATTTGCTCTTCATCCCTTCAAGCTGTGGCACCCCTCAGGCACCTTGCCTCAGTCTTTGTCCCCTCCCCAGCCCCCAACTCTATGTCCCTTGCTATAGAGATCCCACCTGCAGCTGCTTCCTCTTGGGTTGGGGCACTCTCTCTCCCTCATTCCCTCATTGAATCCTCATTTCTGAGGACCTCCTCTTCTCCCACTTTGATGGGAATCTCCTCTGGTAGAGCAGCAGGGGAGTAGTTGGTGCCTGGGTGGGACAGGTCTGCTATACCTTTGCCAGTTCGGTCCAGAGCTCAGCAATCTGCACCTGTGCCTGCAACATAGAGGTGAGTACAGACAGGATGGCACCTCAGTCTCCAGAAGGTCTTCTGCAAGACTGTGGTTCTCCAACCATTAAACTGCACCACTCCCATGATCATTACCCTTCCTGTGCCCTCACTGAGTACCTAATGGGGTTTGGATTACCCTTCTGCCCTCGTCTGTGGTACTGCAGTGCAACACATCTTTTCTGCTTCCCCTGAACTTGTCAACCTCCCCTAGAAGGGGTGTACCCTGCTGTCCCTTTACTACCTGTAATTCCCCTTCATAGTTTACCACCTTTGTTCTGCTTTCCCTTGATCTGCCTCGGATAGGGTGTACCCTGCTTTGTCTCTCCTGACTCTTTTTTTTTTTTTTTTTTTTTTTAACTAGGACAGAGACACTAAGCTGAAGCTTGTTTACAGATGTGACCTGGTAGCACAAGGAAGTTAAGTGACTTGCTCAGGGTCACACAGTAGGCAAGTGGGGGCTGTGGGATTGAAACCCATGTGTCCAGATTTGCAGCTCAGAGCCTTAAACCACTGCACTGTACTGTGTCCTTAACTCTGTCCTGTTACTACCTCTCCCTGGGAGTTACACTACCTGTCTCACCCTTTTACTGATGTTGCAGCAACATAGATTCTTTAACTGCCAATTTGCTGGGTGTTGGTAAATTCTTAAATTGTCATCTCTTATCTTGTCGGGCGTCTCGCTTCACAGACCCCTGCGGATACTCCAAGGTTAGACACTCCATTTCTTCTCTGTTTCTCGCACTCTATAGGATGCTGTGAGACAGGCTCAAATATAAAGGCAGTGCCAGGCTCCCTCCCCCATCACTTACGCAGGTTACAGATTAACCCTTCATTGCTGTACTTAATTCCAAAGTTTATCAAGCCACTCTGTAACCTTTTGCCACCTGAAAAGAATTATACAACATGCTGAATAAGGAATATATATATATATATATATATATATATATATATACACACACAAAACAGTATCCTAAAGAAACGTAGAGAAAATTGTGAGAATTCAATAGTCATAGTCTTGTGGGCTTTTTAGTGTTTTTATGGCTTGCACCATAATAAACTTTTAATGCTTGAAACCTGGTCTTGGCGAGTGGCCACCTGTTCCTGTGCACTGTGCAGAAGTTCAGTGCCACCCTTGATTTTGTGTCTTTGTCCCAGATGGCTCATAAGCCTAAAAAGAAGGCTTTTCAGCCACAAAAACCTCAACAGCAGTCCCAGCAGGGACAGTTTCAACGCTGGTGTCTGAAGCCCAAGGTTGGTGGACCGGGCAAAAGCGAAAAAAAAAAAGGGGGGGAGGACAGAGGTGGTGTCGTCTCCGGAGCCCCCTCCATGGCTGCACAGTGATAGGTAGTGGGATGTTGTTTCCCATCCTGTCCCAGCTTTCGGCTGGGGGTCAGATACACCACTTCTTACTACAGTGGTCCTCCATTACTTCAGACAGGTGGGTCCTAGAAGTTGTGGGCAGAGGGTTGGTGTCCCATACTAGATCTGCATGATCTGAATGACTTCATGGGGAGGTGCAGATTCTGGATGGTCACTGAATCAAAGGATTCCACCTTCAGAGAAGGGCATGTGGTTCTGCTCCCTGGACCTTTAGAATGTGTTCAACATTTTAGTCCATCGCATTACTGGTACCTTTGGTTCTGGGCAGAGGGAATCCCGCATCTGTTCCAAGTAATGCCCTTCTGCCTCTTGTCCACACCCCAGGTCTTGTGCGTGGCAGCAGCGGCAGCCTTCCTGCGGTGGAAAGGCATCAGGGTATATACTTACCTGGATGACTGGCTGGTAGTCAGGCTGCCCAAGAGGCCATGGAAATGTCCAGGGATCTGGCCCTCCGGAATCATCGGGATTTGGGTCTACTGGTCAACCAGGCCAAGTTAGAGGTGGCCCCCTCACAGGTTCCCTGTGGGCCAAGACCTGCCTCTCTGTGGACCAGGCATTGTATTTTACCTTCTTTGCCTGTGTATATATTATAAAAATTTGATAAAAAGATACAACCGTTGAGAAAAGGGCAAGCTGTATAATGGGTATATGCCAGTCAAGGCTTGTATTAATTCTATGATCCCTATGATCATTTCAGGATGGGCTCTCATGTCCTGCCCGACTTCCTGTGGCTGCTGGGGTACACGGCATCTTCCACCAGCTTGATCCATTGGGCTCGCTGGTGGATGTGCCACTTGAAGTGAGATTTTTGCCGACAGTTGTCCCAGAACCTAATTCATTGGACCAGCCATCTGTAGTGACCCAGAAAACATAGATACACAGAATTTGCTGCAGATAAGGATTGCTTGGTCCCCCTAGTCTGCCCTTTTCCCCGGCCTATAGTATCATTGCAGATCCTACTAGATCTCTGTCAAATTCACTCCTCCCTTCCCTTTCCCTAAGATACCCTTATGCCTACCCCATGCCTTCTTGAACCACACCAGTTTTTGCCCCCACCGGCCCCTCTGGAAGACTGTTCCAGGAATCCACCACTTTTGCTGTGAAGAAGTACTTCCTCACATCTTTCCGGAATCTACCCCTCACCAGCTTCATAGCATGCCCCCATGTTCTTGGGCACCTTTTCTTCTGAAAAATACTTCCCTCTTGTCTGTGCGGGATGCCATCCAGTGGTGGCTGAACCCACAACATCTGGAGGAGGGAATCCTGTTTGTCCACCAATAACTGTCTGTCACACTCACGATGGACACGTCTCTGGTGGGGTGCGAACACACCTCAGGGAGCACTTGGTTCATGGCTTATGGTCCCCATGGAGTCCTGTCACCACATCAGCCTGCTGGAGCTATGCGCAATGCATCGGGCTCCGATGGAGAATGCTCCCTTGATCTGGGGTTAGGTCATGCAGGTCCTGACAGACAACACAACAACTGTATTCTACCTGAACAGGCAGGGTGGGACACACTTCCATTGTATCAGGAGGCTCTCCACACCTGGTCACTCATGCACAGTCTGAGTGCAGATCTCCTGGCGAGCCATGTCATGGGAGAGAACAGTCAGCTGGCAGACGCTCTCAGATTGTTCAGAGAGATGTCACCCGAGTGGTCCCAGTGTGGCACCCCTCTGGCAGACGTGTTTGCCTAGTAGGAGAAAAGAAAACTAAGGCTGTTCTGTACCCCCCACCCCACAGTCTGGGACTTTGTTGGGGGATGCCTTTACGAGACCCTGGACTCCAGTCCTCATGTATTCCTTCCCTCCATTCCCCTTGGTTCATGATCAAGGCCCTGAAGGACAAAGTGTGGATGATCCCGATAGCCCTAGGCAGTTCTGGTATCTGGATGTCCTCAACCTCAGCAGCAGGTCTCCGTGGATGTTGCCTCTCTGTCCAGATCTGCTGACCAGACAACAGGGAAAGGTCCAGCACCTGGAGCTTCAATTCTTGCACAGCTCAGCCTGATTCCAGAGCGGCTAGAGTTCCAGGCTCTGGGCCTTTCAGGAGACATCCTCCATGTTGCGAAGGCATCCTATAAGTAATCTACCTTTCTTACCCCAGGAGTCCTTTAGCATCAGTAACTTTTTTGCACTTAGCAGGCTAGGTGCAACTGCCCTAGAGGTGTGCCTCTAAGAGATATTTAAATGAGCTTAGGGACAAGCCAATCAGAAGACAGGAAAAGAGTTGAGCTGTTGAAGGCTTCAGAATTTTTTCTCCGCTGGACTGAGCAACATAGCCCCTGAGGCGTCTCTCAACTTTCCTTGTTGACAGCCTCCTAGTGCTTATCTGAGTAAAGTTCTCCTCACATTTTATCTCTATTAGCGTGGTGAGTGAAAGTTTTACTTTTTCATTAATGTTGTGCAAAATTTTTTATTTTTAGCGTAACCATGCTATTTTGACTTTATTTTTGCTGTGACTGTTTATTTTAAACCTTAATTTTATCCTGGGTGCTTATTTTTGATGGTTCCCTTCATTTTTAGGCAAATTCTTGTGGGAACTGTCGAATTAGGGACAGTTGCCTTGTTTTTTTACCTCAGACCTCGCAGGGTTTACTGTGAGGCAGCTGCAGTAGATTTAAAATCTGAACTGTGCCTGGGTGTTTTTCTCTTGATTGGCAGTTACGAGGAACCTTTTTTATTATATTACTGGACCTTGGTATCATCTGTCACAGGACTGTCCATAAGGGTCCACCAGCGACCTGTGTGCAGTTCACCAGTACTATTGGGTTTCTATTAAGACTGGCTCTGGTATAGATCCCAGTTCTACAACCAAAAAAAAAAGGCACTAGTAATAGACAAGAGTACATTAACTGGGGCAGGACTGGCCAGTGGCATTTTCACAGAACCTTGCACTCAGTTCGCAGGTCCAGGACTGGTTTGCTTGCTTAAATTGGCAAAACATAGCAGACAAACCTTTGATTATTATGGCTGAGGACAAATCAAAGGCTTGCAACGAGGGGCCAACCAAAAATACTAATAAAAGCAGAGGTACTGGGGAACCCTCCAGATCCCAGCCAAAAAATAAAGCTTCCAGAGATGAAGTTTCTCACAAATTAAAAAATAATAGCAATGATGAAAAAAGGAGGCTTGATCAAGCTTCTGATGAAGTGACTAACAAAACTCTGTCAAGACAAAAATGCTCCCGTTGCTCCTGGAAAAGCCAATAGTGAGACAGCAGCTAGCTTGAAGCATACAGATAAAACAAAACACTTACAAACTAAGTCTGCACAGGTTCTTACAGCAGTGCAAGATATGGAAAAAGCATGGCAACTGTTTCAGACCCTTCAAAAGATGGGTCCTCTGTTTACTGGAGCTAGCAAGCACTCTTCCACAGTTCTCTCTTCTGTAGACTGTGAGGGTGATGCAGGTGATGGACAACAATTTTACGATGCACCTGACATGGATTTTGAGGGCCTTGAGCCCGGGAGTCCCTGGACCCTCATTTTGGGGATCCTCGGGTGACCAGTAGGATCACTCCTCTATGTTTACTTTTATACAAAATATGTTGGACATCCTGGACCTCCCTTCACAGGAGTCCAACCAGGATGTCGATGAAGATTATAGAGAGATGAGAGGTCTTTCAACCCCAAAGATCCAAGTTATCCCTATCTATAATGCATTTAGAAAAAATACCATGAAGCTGCTTCAACGGCCCACTTCAGTATCAGGGGTTGATAAGCGGCTTGAGAGAAAACATAAACTGTCTAAAAATAGTACCGAGTTCCTGTCTGCTCACCCTAGCCATGAGAGTATAGTGCAGCAGGCAGCTTGAGAGAAAGCTGGAGTCTCCTTGTCCCCCCTCTACCCCAGACAAGGATTCTAAGAGAATTGACTTTATAGCAAAGAAAATGTATGCCACAGCTTTCCTGCTTCTCAGATTTTCTTCACACCTGGCGTTCACAGCCAAATTTCAGAAAGCCCTTTGGAAATCTGTCCTGGCTATTACCCACAGTGGATCAGATTCTATGGTGCAGGAGCTGGTGGATACGTTAAAAACTGTCCTGGAAGCTACTGTGTACCAATTCCATGTGGCAGACAACAATGATGCAGCCTCTAGGGCAATGACCCATGCCATCTCTCTGAGACACTTCACCTGGCTTAGAACAACCAGTCTAACCACAGACTCTCAGAACAAGGCCATGGATTTTCCCTGTGATCAAAATATGTTGTTTGATTACAGAACCACTGACTACATGAAAAAAGTCGAGTACAAGGCCTCCTGGCAGACCCACCTGTACAAAGCTAAGCCCACCACCCCTCAGAGATCCCGTCCCAGGGATGTAGGGGCAGAAGGTTTGTTCCCAGGCCTTACAATCCCGTTTCCCAATCTGACTTCGGTCAGTGCAGGGGGTGTTTCAGAGGCAGGGGCAGAAGTGGCCAAAGAAGAATCACCTCTACCAAGCCATCTGCCTCTCAGTCTGTCCTGATGTGAGTGTTCAGGTCGCCTCCCCGCTTCTGGAAGGAGGCAGACTCTCCCACTATCTTCAGCAGTGGTCTCTCATCACGTCGGACAAGTGGGTGCTGGAGAAGGGTCTGCCACTACCGTTCAAGCAGATGCCAGACCTCAAGCATACCCAGCTGTCAAGACCTCTATCCCCAACACAGATCCCGTAGTTGGAACTGGAGGTTCAAAACCTTCTGGCTCTGTGAGCAGTGGAGAGGGTTCCTGCCCATGAGAAGGGGAAGGGCCTCTACTCCAGGTATTTTCTGTCACACAAGAAAACTGGAGAGAGGCGACCTGTCTTCAGATGTTTAAACAAACATCTGAAAAAACAAAATTCAAAATGGTCACTCTATCACTGGTCATACAGTCATTACAGCAGGGAGACTGGCTAGCCTCCCTAGACTTAAAGGACACCTACTTCCACATACCTGTAAGGAGTCTCATAGGAAGTGTCTAATTTTCAAACTTCCTTCTGGTAACTATCAGTTTGCCGTAATGCCCTTCAGTCTGTCCTCGGCCCCAAGAGTCTTTACCAAGTGTCTCGCAATGGTAGCAGCACATCTCAAGAGACTGCGAGTCTCTGTCGACCCCTATCTGGATGACTGGCTCATAGTAGCAAAGTCTCCTTGCCAGGTCAAGGAATCTCTTTCCCTCACAGAACGCACTCTAGAGTCTCTGGGTTTCCCTGTAAATGTAAAGAAATCTCACCCGGAACCCACCCAGCTGCTCACCTTCATAGGGGCCCAGCTGGACACTCAGAAGGGATATGCTTTCATCCCGCAGGAAAGAATTCAGAATTTCCTTTCAGTGGCAGATTCTTTCATCTGGGGACAGCCAAGACCAGCCAGACATTTCCTCAAACTTCTGGGACAAATGGCCTCTATGACTGCGGTAGTCCCAGGGGTCAGGTACAGGATGCTACTTCTGCAAGCCTACCTCAGAGCTCGCTGGTCTCAGAGAAGCAACAAATTTTCAAAGTTGATACCTGTGTCGGAGCAGTTCCTCCAAAACCTGCTGTGGTGGAAGAACCCTGCAAATCTGCAGGCAGGGGTTCCCTTTCAAGGTCTTCTTCCCACAAGGGTGATCACCACAGATGCCTCCCTTTTGGGCTGGGGAGTGCATCTGGACAGTGCCTCAGTAAGCAGAAACTAAACTCCCGAAGAGTCACAGTTGCACATAAATCTTTTGGAACTCAGAGCAGTCTACCTAGATCTCAAAGCTTTCACTCCCAACATAGAAGGGCAGATGGCTCAAATTCGAATGGACACCACCACTGCAATGTTTTACATAAACAAGTAGGGTAGTACCAGATCAGGAACACTCTGTTCGGAAGCTCGGAAGCTCTGTTCTCTAACATTCTCCCTGGGAGTCAGCCTCTCAGCTATTCACCTCCCAGGCAAACTCAGTACTCTGGCAGTTGCTCTAAGCTGCATCAGTCAAGGCCAGAGTGAATAGATGCTGAACAAGCAAGTACTAGTCACAGTGTTCAGGCAGTGGGGCACACCCAACGTGGATCTGTTTGCCTCTTCCCTAAATTTTCAGCTTCCTCAGTACTGTTGCAGGCCCCCAGTCCTGGGAACACTTCTTCTGGATGCCCTGATCCTGGACTGGTCTGGGAGGTTCCTATACACATTTCCTTCCTTTCCCCTGATACTCAGGGTTTTGCTGAAACTCAGACGACAGCCTGCATCAATGATCCTAGTGGCTCCAGACTGGCCCAGGCAAGCCTGGTACCCTCTCCTTCTCTCAATGTCCTGCAGCAGGCCCATTCACCTGCCTCCAACTCGTTCCCTGCTGACTCTTCCTCAGACAGGAGTGCAGTACCCAGACATACACTCTCTTCACCTCAAGGCTTGGTTCTTGAGGAGCTAGAGTTTCCATTCTCACAGTACTCTGAACAGGTCCTTAAGGTACTGAGGATGGCTAAAAAAACGAACACTAAGAAGACTTATGCAGCCAAATGGAAAAGGTTTTCCCTCTGGTGCAAAAGCAAAAAGGTAAATCCCCTTTCAGCTTCAGACCCTCAGCTGCAGGACTACCTGGTACACTTACAGGCATCAGGCTTGAAACCATCCTCTCTCAAGCTACACCTGGTGGAAATTTCAGCCTATCTTTCTGTGGGAAAGAAAAAAATCATTTTTTCCCCACTCCATTTTTAAACAGTTTTTCAAAGGTCTCTTGCACCTCCAGCCTCCAATCAGGAAGCCCGTTCCTCCTTGGAGCCTGAACCTTTGCATAGATGGACTCATGAATCCACCCTTCAAGCCTATGTCCATGGCCCACAAGTTTGTAACTTGGAAGACAGTCTTCCTGGTAGCCATTACCTCTGCCAGGAGGATTTCAGAGCTACAGGTCCTGTGCACTGAGCCTAATTACATCATCCCTCACATCGATAAAGTTGAGCTCAGGACAAATAGGAAATTTCTGCCAAAGGTGGTTTCAGAGTTTCACTTGAACCAGTCCATTACTCTGCCTGTCTTCTTTACTGAGCAGTCCACTCCTGGCGAGCAAAAGCTCCGCAGCTTGGATGTCAAAAGAGCCATCTTTCACTACCTAGAGCATACCAGACAGTCCAGAGGCTCTTCCACTCAGTTGTTCCTCACCTACAGGGATGTGGGCAGAGGAAGACCAACTACCAAGAGAACTATTTCTCGTTGGTTGGTCTCTTGTATTAGATTCTTTGAGAAAGCTGGTCACCAACCTCCAGTGGAGCTCAGGGTCTACTCCACCAGGGGCACTGCAGCCTCGCTTACAGTAGCAAGGGACATTCCCCTACTGGATGTCTGCAAAGCAGCTACCTGGAAATCTGTGTACACCTTTGTCAAATACTACAGTTTGGATGTGCAGACCAGATCTGATGCCAGGTTTGGCAGGCCGGTTCTGCAGAGCCTCTTTCCTAAGTAGGTTCTCTGCCCACCTCCGACTTGGTACTGCTCGGTAGTCAGCAAAAAAGTTACTGATGCTAAAGGACTCCTGGGGTAAGAAAAATTACTCACCGCAGTAATCTTCCTTCTCCCAAGGGGTTCTTTATCGTCAGAAAGCTCCCACACTTCCTCCCTGGTCCACCTGTCAGAGAAGGGCTCTTTAATTCACCTTTTACCAAATTTGGAGTTTCTTATTGATGAGTTTTTAGCTCGTGTTGCTGTTGTTTCTGTTTCCACTTTTTGTGGACATTTGCATGTGTTGAATCCTGTTGGTTTTTTTCAGGGCAATTGCCCTTGTTGTTCCTCGAAAAAATTCTGAAGCCTTTAACAGCTCTCACTCAGCTCATCCCCTTTCCTGTCTTCTGATTGGCTTGTCCCTGAGCTATTTTAAATATCTCTTAAATGCACACATCCAGGGTAGTTGCACTTAGCCAGCTAAGTGCAAAAAAGTTACTGATGCTAAAGGACCCCTTGGAAGAAAGAAGATTACTGTGGTGAGTCATTTTTTCATAAATGTGATGCATTTTGGTGGCAGAGGTTCTGTAGTTGGTGCCAGGGTATGGACCGTGATTCCCTCACCTACCCCACGGTGAGCATCCACAGCTATGTATAGTCCCTCTCTCAGTCTGGACTGCAAGCAGTGACTCTTAAGGTGCAGCTGGTTGCTATCTATGTATGCCGGGTGCTAGCCGGTATGCCAGCAGTGGCCCAGATCTCTTGTCCCCATCACTGCATGAACCCCTGCCTTCATGGAACCTGCTGGTGTTGGCAATATGACGGGCAAGCCACTTGAGACAAGGCAGTGGTGTAAGACGTCACAACTGTCATGGAAGGCTGTCTCCTGGTGGCCATCATGCCTTTTTTTGTTTTTAACCTGGAGAGACACACTAAGCTGAGAGTTGTTTACAGGTGCGACCTGGGAGCACAAGGAAGTTAAGTGATTTGTTCAGAGTCACACAGTATGTAAGTGGGGGCTGAGAGATTCAAACCCAGGTCTCCAGGTTTGCAGCTCAGAGCCTTAAACCACTGCACTATACTGCCAGAAAGATCTGTGAGCTGCAGGCACTCTCAGTGAAGTCTCCTTATATGGTATTCCACAAGGACAAGGTCACCCTTCGCCGTCACCCAAAGGCTGTTAATTGAGCTCTGGATTTAGTTTTCTCTCAGTGGATGTAATATCCTGTGCATCTCACCAGACCGAAGGGGATATATAACACCCAACGCATCTCCCTGGATCTGAGGGGTTATTTAACACCCTGTGCATCTCCTCAGACCCGAGGAGTTATATAACACCCTGTATATCTCCACAGACCCAAGAGGGTTATATAATACTCTGTGCATCTCCTTGGACCTGAGGGGTTATATAACACCCTGTGCATCTCCTCGGTCTCGAGGGGTCATATTACACCCTATGCATCTCCTCAGATCCAAGGGGTTATGTAACACCCTGTGCATCTCCCTGTACCCAAGGTGGTTATATAACACCCTGTGCATCTCCCCGGACCTGAGGAGGTTATAAAACACTCAGTGCATCTCCCCGGACCCGAGGGGTTATATAACACCCTGCACACCTCCCCGGACCAGAGGGGTTATATAACACCCTGTGCATCCTCCTTACCCGAGAGGTTATAAAACACCCTCTGCACCTCCCTGGACCCGAGAAGTTGTATAACACCCTGCCTACCTCCCTCGGACTCGAGGGGTTATATAGCACCTAGCACATCTCCTTGGACCTGAGGGGTTATATAACACCCCGCACACCTGCCCCGATGCTAGAGGTTATACAACACCCTGCACATCTCCCCAGACCTGAGGGGTTATATTACATGCTGTGCATCTTCCTGGACCCGAGGGATTATATAACACCCCGCACACCACCCTGGACCCGAAGGGTTATATAACACCCTGTGCACCTCCCTGGACCCTATGGGTAATATAACACCCTGCGCATCTTCTCGGACCCAAGGGATTATATGACACCATGCACATCTCCCCGGACCTGAGGGGTTATGTAGCACCCAGCGCATCTCCTTGGACCTGAAGAGTTATATAACACCCTGCACACCTCCTCCGATGCTAGAGGTTATATAACACCCTTCACATCTCCCCAGACTCGAGGGGTTATATTACATGCTGTGCATCTCCCTGGACCTGAGGGGTTATATATCACCCTTCCCATCTCCCAGGACCCGAACGGTCCTATAACACTTCGCATATCTCCCTGTAACCGAGGGGTTATAGAACACCATGCGCATCTCCCCAAACCCGAGGGGTTATATAACACCATGCGCATCTCCCCGGACCCGAGGGGTTATATAACACCCTGCACGTCTCCCTGGACCCGAGAAGTTATATAACACCCTGCCTACCTCCCTTGGACCTGAGGGGTTATATAGTACCCAGCGCATCTCTTTGGACCTGAGGGGTTATATAACACCCCACACACCTCCCTCGATGCTAGAGGTTATACAACACCCTGCACATCTCCCCAGACCCGAGAAGTTATATTACATGCTGTGCACTCCCTGGACCCGGTGGGATTATGGCACACCCCAAGACACTGCCCCTGGACCTGGGAGGGTTGCAACACCCTGTGCACCTCCCTGACCTTGTGGGTATATAACACCCTACACATCTTCTCGGACCTGAGGGGTTATATGACACCATGCACACCTCCCCGGACCTGAGGGGTTATATAGCACCCAGCGCATCTCCTTGGACCTGAGGAGTTATATAACACCCTGCACACCTCCTCCCATGCTAGAGGTTATATAACACCCTTCACATCTCCCCAGACCTGAGGGGTTATATTACATGCTGTGCATCTCCGTGGACCTGAGGGGTTATATATCACCCTCCCCATCTCTCTGGACCCGAAGGGTCATATAACACCCTGCATATCTCCCTGTAACCGAGGGGTTATATAACACCCTGCGCATCTCCCCGGACCTGAGAGGTTATATAACACCCTACGCATCTTCCCGGACCTAAGGGGTTATATAATGCTCTGTGCATCTCCCCGGACCTGAGGGATTATATAACGCCCTGTGCATCTCCCCTGACCCGAGCGGTAATATAACACCCTACACATCTCCCAGGACCCGAGAGGGGTTATATAAAACCCTACGCATCTCCCCGGATCTGAGGGGTTCTATGACACCCTGTGCACATCACCGGACCCGAGGGGTTACATAGCACACTGAGCATCTCCCCAGTCACGAGGGGTTATATAACACCCTGCACATCTCTTTAGACCCGAGGGGTTATATAACACCCTGCACATCTCCCCGGACCTGAGAGGTTATATAACACCGTGTGCCTCTCCACAGACCTGAGGGGTTATATAACACCCCACACATCTCCCCGGACTTGAAGGGGTCATATGACATCCTGCGCATCTCCCCAGACCCAAGGTGTCATGTAATATCCTGTGCATCTCCCCAGACCCAAGAGGTCATGTAACACCCTACGCATCTCCCTGGACCTAAGGGGCTATAAAATGCTCTGCGCATCTCCCCAGACCCAGGGGGTAATATAACACCCTGCCCATCTCTCCGTAGCTGAGGTGATTATATAGCACTCTGTGCATCTCCTCGGACCTGAGGGGCTATAAAACCTGCTGTGCACCTCCTCGGACCCAAGGGGTTATATGATACCCTGCACACCTCCCCGAACCCCAGGGGTTATATAACACCATGTGCCTCTCCTCACACCTGAAGGGTCACATAACACCCAGCGTACCACTCCAGACCCAAGGGGTTATATATCACCCTGGCGCATCTCTCTGGACCTTAGGTGTCATATAACACCCTGCGTATCTCCCCGAACCCAAGGGTTTATATAACACCCTGCGCAACTCCCTGGACCCAAGAGGTTATATAACACCCTGCACATCTCCTTGGACCCAAGGGGTTATATAACACCCTGCGCATCTCCCTGGACCTGAGGGTGTTATAAAACACCCAGTGCATCTCCCCAGATCTGAGGGGCTATATAACACCTTGCGCATCTCCTCGGACCCGAGGGGTTATATAACACCCTGTGCATCTCCTGAGACTCGAGGGGTTATATAACACGCTGTGCATCTGCCCGGACCCCAGGGGTTATATAACACCCTGAGCATCTCCTCGGACCCGAGGGGTTATATAACACCCTTCGCACTTGTCCAGACCCGAGAGGTTATATAACACCCCGCACATTTCCCCAGACCTGAGAGGTTATATTGCACCCTGCGCATAGAAACATAGAAACATAGATTTTGACGGCAGATAAGGACCGCTTGGCCCACCCAGTCTGCCCATTTCCCTACCTAATGGATAAGCTGCAGATCCTAGTTAACCAGCAGCCTACTTCTTCTACCCCACCCCTAGAATTGCCTTGGACTGTCCCATGCATGCTTGAATTCCACCACTGTTTTTGACTCCCAACCTCCTCCGGAAGGCCGTTCCATGCATCCACAAACCTCTCTGTGAAAAAATACTTCCTTACATTACTTCTGAGCCGCCCCCCTTCTATCTTTAAATTGTGCCCCCTTGTTCTTGCACACCTCTTTTTTTGAAAGATGCTACCCTCTTGGACTTTGTTTATTCCCTTGAGGTACTTGAACATTTCTATCATGTCCCCCCTCTCCCTCTTTCCTCGAGGCTATACATATTTAGCTCCTTAAGTCTCTCTTCATATATCTTCTGCTGCAGACCCTGCACCATTTTAGTTGCCCTCCTCTGGACATATTCCATCCTGTCTGTCTTTGCGGAGATTGGGTCTCCAGAACTGCACGCAGTACTCCAGATGGGGCCTCACCAATTGTCTGTACAGAGGGATAATCACTTCCTGTTTCCTAGTGGTGATGTTACTTCCTATGCATCCCAGTATCCCCCCAGCCCTCCTTGCTGCCCTCTCACATTACTTGCCCACCTTTAGGTCATCTGATATGACAACCCCCAGGTCCCTTTCCATTTTTGTTGTTGTTATATCTCACCCCCATTGTGTACTCTTCCCTGGGTTTTGTTTCCCAGGTGCATTACCTTGCACTTCTTAGCATTGAATCTAAGCTGCCATACATTTGACCATTCCTCTAACCTTGCCAAGTCCCTTCTCATCCTTTCCACCCCACCTTCTGCATCAACTCTGTGGCAGATCTTTGTGTCATCTGCAAAGAGACATACTTTTCCTTCCAGTCCCTCTGCAATGTTGCTTATAAAGATATTGAAGAGGACTGGTCTTAGTGCTGAACCCTACGGCACCCCACTAGTAACCCCCCTTTCTTCAGAGTGGACTCCATTTACTATTACTCTCTGTGTCCTATTCTCCAGCCAATTCTTCACCCAGGCTGTCATCTTGGGACCCACTCCCAGGCTGGCTAACGTGTATATTAATCTTTTATGTGGGACTGTGTCAAATGCCTTGCTAAAGTCTAGGTAGGCCATGTCCACAGACCCTCACTGATCTACTACTTTGGTCACCCAGTCAAAAAAATCTATCAGATTTGTCTGGCATGACCTTCCCGCTGTGAATCCATGCTGCCTTGGGTCCTGTGCCCCTCTGGCCTCTAGATACTCAACAATTATTTCCTTCAGAAGTGATTCCATCATTTTCCCTATCACTGAGGTTAAACTAACAGGTCTGTAGTTTCCTGCTTCTGCCTTGCTCCCACTTTTGTGAAGGGAATCACATCTGCCCTCCTCCAGTCCTTGGGTACCACCCCATCCTCCCATGATTTGTTAAAGAGGGTAGTCAGTGGTGTCACTAGTTCTACCCTTAGTTCTTTTAGAATTCTGGGATGAACTCACAGGACCCCATTGCTTTGTCCACCTTCAGTTTTAAGAGTTCTTTCAGAACCCTTTCTTCTGTAAATGGGCTTGGTATCAACTTCTATATCCAGAGTGTTTCTGCTGTTTGTTTTAGGTACCTCCCTCTTCCTTTGTAAATACTGAGCAAAAATATTTGTTTAGTATCTCTGCCTTTTCACAGTCACCCTCTGCCCACCCTTCCTCCCCTTTATTAAGCCTCACTAACCCTCCCTTGGTCTTCCTTGGCTCCCTGATGTACAGTACCTATAAAAGGTTTTATCCCCCTTCTTAACTGAGTTGGCTATCTTTTCCCTCGGTTTGGGCCTTTGCTGTTCTGACTGCCTTCCCAGCTTCCTTTTGCTTTAACTGATACAGTTCTCTGTCCTGCTCCTTCTGTGATTTCTTGTACTTCCTGAATGCTTTCTTTTCTCTTGAACCTTCACTGCCACTTCCTTTGAGAACCATAGTGGTTTCTTACATCATTTTGTTTTGTTTATTTGCTTCACACAAAGGCTTGTTACTCTGTGATGGCAGTTTTATTATTCCCCATTGTTCTTCCACCCTCCTTCCTGTCCATTTGCTAGTGCATTCCTTAGGCACTCACCCATTTTGTAAAGTCAGCCCTCTAAAGTCCAGTACTTTTGCCTTTGTATGGCTTGACTCTATTGCTGTGTTTATTGTGAACCATACTGTTCGATGGTCGCTAGTTCTCAGATGGCTACCTACTTCTACATCTGTGATCCTCCCTTCATCTCCATTTGAGAGAACCAGGTCTAAGATTGCTCCCTCTTGAGTGGGCTCCAATACCAGTTGTCTAAGGCATGCCCCCTGTAGGGCATCTGGAATAACCCCACTCTTCGAAGTGGTTGCTGCAACTGCACTCCAGTTAACATCTGGCATATTCAGATAACCCATCAGCAATATCTCCCCTTTTTCTGCCATTCTAAGTATTGTTTCTATCATTTCCTTGTCCATTTGTTCCCCATGAGAAGTGGGTCTGTATACAACCCCTGTGCAGATTGTGGTGCCATTGCCGGTCTCCAAATTTACCCACAGTGCTTTTTCTCCTCCCTGTTTTCACTTTTGTTCTGTTGCTTTGATTCCTTCCCTTATGTAAAGAGCTACTCCTCCTCCTCCTCTTTTACCCTCCCTGTCCCTCCTGTAGATAGAGTATCCTGGTATGTTTACGTCCCAGTCATGGTTTTGTGTGTACCATGATCTTATCTGTGTCAATCTTCACCATTCGTCACAGATGGGGTACTGGTTGGAGATCAGAACCCCGCGGGAGCCTTTTTTTTTTTTTTTAAAAGATAGGCGGAGCCGGAGCAGCATTGGCGCCGTCCTCGAGGCCGGCGTGCACGTGGCGCTCGAGGATTAGCCGATAGGCTGCATCGACTCCGCTCTGCCACCAGTTCTTCGCCTCCCGCCCGTCGAGGTCGCCTCGTGGGAAGCCTGAAGAAGCCTTATTCTAAAATTTTAGGCCTTGAAGCCTGCGTCTCTAGTCATCGGTCTACTAGTTCTGTGTTTGCCTCCACTCGACGTCGGCGGTAAGATCTTTCCTTTTATTACATTTAAAGCGTCGCCAGTCTGTTTTTTTCTCCGTAGGTCATGTCGCGGTCAGAGGGCAAAAAATCACAGAAGACGGGGCGGCCCCCTATGCGTCGGTGCCCATGCAGCCGCAAGTACTCCGTCACCAACCAACATGACTGGTGCCTTTCGTGCCTTGGTCCGCTACATGACATGGATTCGTGCGATGCCTGCTTCTTGATGGACCGCCGAGTTTTGGAACAGCTGAGCTTAAGGTCGGGCGAGCCGGCTGACTTCGGGGTAGGCGTTGCTGTACTGGCCGGGCCAAGCTGCTGCTCTTGGCCCTCCTCCGGGTCCCCTCCCAGTTCTATACAAACTGCTGGAGGAGGGAGCCTCGGCCTCTTCTAGTCTGAGCCATGGCCGAGGCTCCTTCCGCAGCGCGAGGAGGCCCGTCCCGCTTCCGGGAGCGGGAGGCGCCCGCCTGGCAATCATACCCTTCGTGGAGGCTCCCGGTGTCGCCTCCCGCGTCCGCTAGGCTCGGTCGACGCTGGCCTCTGACGCCGGCCGCTCGCGCCGCCGGGTCTTCGTGCCGCTCGTGGTGCCGAGGGTCCCGTCGGGTGTCGCGCCGGTGCCAACCTGACTGTCGGCGCCATGGGCTTGCCAGCACCGCTCGTGGCGCTTGACACTGCTCGCGGCGCTGAAACCGCCCGCTATCGCTTCACGATGTCTCACCACGGGCGCCCGGTAGGTGGAGTACGGCGCCGGAGGCCTTCTCGTGTCGCCTGCCGCGCCGAATACGGCCGCACCGCTTGGGACTCGACGCTGCAGCAGCGCCAGCAGTCTCATGGCGCCAATGTCGGCGCCCAGTCGGAGCCGAGTCCTCTGGTCGCCGACGCTGCTTTGGTCCCGCGTCGCATGCAGCATCGAGCAGACCTGGCGGTGGCGCCGGCTCCGAGACTGGGGTTGCTGACGGGCGCCTGCTCTCCGTCTCAGGTGCCTCCCTGGCACCGGTGGACCTGATGGTGCCGCAGCTGGCCCTGGCCTAGGACTTCTGGCCCAAGCTGCCCTGCCACCTTCTGCTGGCACCGCTCGCGGTGCTGTGGACCGGGCGGGGATTGCCTTGGGTCCTGGGCCCCTCGGGATGGTGTCCCTTCCTCAATCCCCTACTGTTTGGCTTATGGCCTCGGACTCTTCCTCTTCGGAGTCGGAGTCCAGCTCGGAGTTGAATAGGCAGTCACACCCTTCGGGGTTGTCTGCAAGGGAGGACGAGCTGGTGGTTTCCTCTTTGGGTCTCGGCCAGTCCCCCTCCGAGGTGAGTCGGGTGTCAGTGGTGCTGACCAGCAGGCTGTGGTGCGTGCCACCATCACCTTGCAGCCTAGCCTTGGGGGGTTCCTTGACCCCTCTACGGTGGTACCCCCTACTGTGACATCTCTCGGTCGCCCAACTTTGGGGCCTATCGAGAGGGCCACGGGAAGGGAAGGTGCTCCTTCTGGGATTGCCCTTGGGAGCAGCCCTGGGTACGGAGCTGCCTAGACTGGCCACTTCGAGGGCTAGAACCCTCGGACTCTCAAGGGTCGGGGGTATAGGTTGGGGCACGCCGCCCTCTGGACCTACCCGGGTCCTGGGGCCGGAGCCGGAGGCGGATCTCCGCCCTTCTCTTCGGGTTCCTTGAGAGGTCCCATTCTTTTGAGGCAGGGGACCGTCCTTCTGGACCTTCATGGCCCCGGTCGCCTCACTTGGGGGATTCTTTTGGGCGCAGTCTAGGCAGTACCGAAGCGGTTGTGCAGCTGTCGACTGCGGAGTCTTCCAGGACTCCCCCCGTGGGAGTCTGTGGTCTGCTCCTTAGCCCTGGCAGAGGTCAGCCGACTTCTTCTCTCGGCTCTGTCCACTCCCCTCTGCTGCCTTCTCCTGCGTTCCCAGGTATCTTTGGTCCTAGCTGGCCTCTCACCTGGGAACAGTTCAGAGCGGTGGCTGCTCGGTTCCCTGCTTACGTTAGGGCTTTGGACAGCCAGGTTTTTCAACCTCCCCCCGAGCAGCCACCCTCTGAGCCTATGGTGACCTCCAGCTCCTCATCCCCCTCTTCTGGGGGAGAGGAACCTTCTGTCCACATCTCTCCTGCTGCTGATCTCTCTGAGTATCAGCGTTTCCTCGTGAGGATGATGGAGGACCTTCACCTTTCTCCTTCTTCTGTGAGCAATCCGGAGCATGCGGCGCACGCCTTTCTAGGCGATTTTGGGACAGCCACCCTCGTGGTGCCACCTTGGCCCGCTCCCTTTTGGGAAGCGTCCATGTGTTTCTGGAAGAGGCCCTTCTCCGGAGTTCCTGCCTCTAGGGACCTCTGCCAGAGGTATTGCGCTCCCCCTGGAGTCTCCAGGCTCCTTGCCTCATCTGCAGTCCGGATTGATGCACCTGGACACTCCTGATGGGCTTCGCGCTCTCCGCCGTGACTGGCCCCCAGATCAGGACTCCTCGGATTTTGATTTCTGGGGGAGGAGGACTTTCTACTCGGCACGGCTGCTTCTCTCCATTTCTGTGCATCAGGCCCACTACGCTGCCTATAACAGGTACTTGTGGTCAGCGCTAGGTCAGTTCCTAGCCGCTCTGCCTGACTCGGAGCAAACCAGGCAAGCCATTGCTCTCTCTGCACGTGGCCTGGAGCTAGCAAGGCACCAAGCAAGGGCATCTTACGACGCCAATGAGGTAGCTACCAGGGTCGTAGGGACAGCGATCTGCACCAGAAGATCGGCATGGCTTCGCTTTCCGGTTGTCACCCCAGGCCCGCGTGGGGTGATTTGCTCCACTCACCAGGAGCCTACTCTTTTCCGTAGGGCGGGAGACGGCGTGTCGGGGCAAATTCCTTCCTTCTCCGGGGAACCCTGCCTCGCCTCCCTCTAGGGCCTCCCTCAGGCCCAGAAGGTTCCCCCTTAGTGTGTCACCCACTGAGGCTAAGGGACACTGTCCCTTAGGGTGCAATCAGTCAACCCTGGGGCTTGGTACTCACTCATCTGTGATGAATGGTGAAGATTGACACAGATAAGATATTCAAATTACGTACTTACCGTAATATGATCTTCTGTGTATCTTCACCATTCATCACAATCCCTCCCACCATCCCCCTTGGGGCTCCAGTCTCTGGAATCCTCCTCCCTCTGTGCCTTCCCTATCTTCACTGCATAGGTGCTGAACCTCTGGAGCGAAAGGGGCGGTAGCCCCTCCACTTGTTGTTCCTGTATGGTTAAAACCAGTATAGGGAAAGTGCCCTTTCTTCTTTAGCCCCCCTCAACTGTTGCCATCTTCCGGCACCCTTGCTTGAGTGAGATTAGTTGAGACACACAGGGGGGGACAGTCTTCCCTAAAGGGTATAGTTTGAGTGGCACTCCTCTCTTCTACATATCTTCTCCCCTACGGGGTAGGAGCTGGTGGTTGCCCTCCTGTTATCCATCTAATCAAAAAAAAAAATGTTTCCTTTTTCTTTTTTTCACCAAATATCTCTTTAGAGAGAGAGAGAGTACTGAGTCCCTGTACCCTGTCCTTCTCCAGAATAGCCGACTCTGCTTTGGGGTATTGCCAGTTATTCTGTGCCTTGAATTCTGGCAAAGAGCTTTGCTAACTCCTTGCAGTTCCTATACAGTCTGGTGACGGACAAGGGTCCTGGATCCCTGTTACCTCTCACTCTCTCTCCTGAAATTCTCTCCCCCCTTCCCTACTTCTTCCGTTTCCAGAGATTGGGGCCCACCCAATCCCCTTAGTCTTACTTCATGCTGTCCTCTCAGTCGTTATTTCTCCTTTAGTTCAGTTTCTCTCCTTTTCTGTCCCTTGGACTCTCTTGTCCCACCTCCATCCCTTCCTCTTACCTCTCCAGCGACTCAGAACTGGTGACGGGCGGGTCGATGCAACCTAACGGCTAATCCTCGGCAGCCACGTAGTACATCGGCCTCGAGGATGGCGCTAAAGCTGCATCGCCCACCATTCTTAAAAAAAAGGTTCTGGGGTCCTGATCTCCGCCAGTACCCCATCTGTGATGAATGGTGAAGATACACAGAAAGATCATAATTACGGTAAGTACGTAATTTGAATTTTCTGTGATTGCCACGATATCCAGATGTTCCTCCTCCATCAAGGCCACTAATTCAGGAAGCTTGTTACTCAGACTATGGGCATTGGTACTCATTGCTCTCTGTTTTTTGATGGCTTTACCTTCTTTTGCAGCATCCCCCACTGACCTTTCTACCTCAGTCTTTTTCTCATTTAGTACCCTGTTTTGTAGGGAGAGGCTGGGATTTTCCTGCTGCTTATCAGTGTCTCCCCTTGACTAGTTTAAAAGCTTGCCAATGAAGCATTTAGACCGATTGCTCAAAAGACTTGTTGCCTTCCTGGACAGATGCAGACCATCCTGCCAGTATAGGCTGGTGTCCCTCCAGGTGGAACCCCAGTCCCCAATGAAGCCAAACCCCCGTGCTCCACACCATTTTTTCAACCATGCGTTAAACTGCATGGTGCAAAGTACCCTCGCCTCACTCATGCCATTGACAGGCAGCACCTCAGAGAAGGATATTGTGTGTGCTACTTGTCGTAGGCCCCTCCCCAACTCTACAAAGTCCTTCTGCACTGCTCTAATCTCCTGATGAGCCATCTCCCCTGACCCAAGGCTTTATATATCACCCTGCACATCTCCTTAGACCTGAGGGGTTATATAACACCCTGTGCATCTCCCCAGTCCTGGAGATTATATAACATCCAGCGCACCTCTCCAGACCTGAGGGGTTATACAACACCCTGCGCCCCTCCGAGGACCCGAGGGGTTATATAACAAACTGCGCATTTCCTCGGACCTGAGGGGTTATATGACACCCTGCACACCTCCCCGGTCCCAAGAGGTTATATAACACCCTGTGTATTTCCCCAGACCTGAGAGGTTATATTACACCCTGTGCATCTCCCCTGACCCAAGGCTATATATATCACCCTGCGCATCTCCCTGGGCCTGCGGGGTCATATAACACCCTGCACACCTCCACAGATCCGAGAGGATATACACCACCCTGCACATCTCCCCACACCCGAGGGGTTATATAACACCTTGCCCATCTCTCTGGACCTGAGGGTTTATATAACACCCTGTGGATCTCCGAGGACCCAAGGGGTTATTTAACACCCTGTGAATTTCCCCAGATCCGACAGGTTATATGACACTTGATGCATCTTCCTGGATCTAAGGGTTATATAACACTCTGTTCATCTCCCCATACCCGAGGGGTTATATAACACCCTACGCATCTCCCTGGAACCAAGGTGTTATATAACACCCTGCGTATCTCCCCATTCCCGAGCGGTTATATAACACTCTGCACATCTTCTCAGACCCGAGGGGTTATATAACACCCAGTTCATCTCCCCGGACCTGAGTGGTTATATTACACCCTGCACATCTCCCTAGACCTGAGGGGTTATGTAACACCCCGCACATTTCCCCGGAACCGAGGTGTTATATAACACCCTGTGCATCTCCGAGGATCTAAGGGGTTATATAAAGCTCTTCGCATCTTCCCGGACCCGAGAGGTTCTATAACACCCTGCGCATGTCCCTGGACCTGAGGGGTTATATAGCTCCCTGCACATCTTCCCAGACCTGAGGAGTTATATAACACCCTGTGCACCGCCATAGACTCGAGGGGTTATATAACACCCTGTGCATCTCCCCAGACCCGAGGGGTTATATAACACCCTGTGCATCTCCTCGGACCTGAGGGGTTATATAACATTCTGCGCATCTCCACGGACTCAAGGGGTCATATAACACACTGTGCACCTTACTGGTCCTGAGGGGTTATATGACACCCTGCACATCTTACCAGTCCCGAGGGGTTATATAACACCCTGCGCACTGCTCCAGACCCGAGGGGTTATATAACACCATGCGCAACTCCCCAGATCTAAGGGGTTATATAACATTGAGCATCACCTCAGACCCGAGGGGTTATATGACACCCTGAGCATCACCTCAGATCTGAGGGGTTATATGACACCCTGCGCACCCCCCCCAGATCCAAGGGGTTATATATAACACCCTGAGCATCGCCTCGGACCCGAGGGGTTATATAACACCCTGAGCATCGCCTCGGACCTGAGGGATTATATGACACCCTGCGCACCCCCCTGGACCCGAGGAGTTATATAACACCCAGCGCACCTCCTCAGACCTGAGGGGTTATATGACACCCTGCACACCTCCCCGGACCCCAGGGGTTATGTATCACCCTGCGCATCTCTCCGGACCTGAGGAGTTATATAACACCCTGCGTATCTCCCCGTAACCAGGGGTTTATATAACACCCTATGCAACTTCCCAGATCCGAGAGGTCCCTGGACCCCAAGGGGGTTTTAAAACACCCAACGCATCTCGCCAGATCCAAGGGGCTATATAACACCTTGCGCATCTCCCTGAACCCGGGGGTTAGATAACACCCTGTGCATATCCCCAGACCCGAGGGGTTATATAACACCCTGTACATCTCCCCAGACCTACAGGGTTATATAACATGCTGTGCATCTCCCTGGAGCTGAAGGATTGTATAACACTCTGCACACTACCCCAGACCCGAGGGGTTATAAAACACCCTGTGCATCTCCTTGGACCCGAGGGATTGTATAACACCCTCCGCATCCTCCCAGAACTGAGGGGTTATAAAACACCCTTCTCACCTCCCTGGACCTAAGAAGTTATATAACACCCTGCGCACCTCCCCAGACCCAAGGAGTTATATTACACTTTGCGCTTCTCCCAGGACATGAGGGGTTATATAACACCCTGCACATCTCCCCGGATCTGAGAGGTTATATAACACCCTGAGCATCTCCCCGGACCTGATGGGGTTACATAACACCGTGTGCACCTTCTCGGACCCAAGGGGTTATATGACACCCTGCACACCTCCCCGGACCCCAGGGGTTATATAACACCCTGCGCATCTCCCCGGACCTAAGGGGTTATATAATGCTCTGTGCATCTCCCTGGTTCTGAGGGGTTCTATAACACCCTGTGCATATCACCGGACCCGAGGAGTTATATAGCAGACTGTGCATCTCCCCAGTCCCGAGGGGTTATACAACACCCTGCACACCTCCCCAGACCTGAGGGGTTATATAACACCCTGCGCACCTCCCTAGACCCGAAGGGTTTTATAACGCCCTGTGCACCACCTTGGATCCGAGGGATCTATAACACCCTGCGCATCTCCTCAGACCCGAGGGGTTATATATCACCCTAAACATCTTCCCAGACCTGAGAGGTTATATAACACCCTTAGCACCTCCTTGGATGCGAGGGGTTATCTAAGAGCCTACGCATTTCCTTGGACCCAAGGGGTTATATAAGACCCTGTGCATCTCCTCAGACCTGAGAGGTTATATGACACCCTGGGCACCTCCCCAGACCTAGGGGTTATATAGCATCCTGCGCACCTCCCCTGACGCTAAAGGTTATATAACACCCAGCGCATCTCCCCAGACCCGAGGGTTATATTACACTTTGCATATCTCTCTGGACCCGAGGGGTTATATATCACCCAGTGCATCCCCACAGAACCGAGAGATCATATAACACCCTGCTTATCTTCCTGTACTCAAGGGTTTATATAATACCCTGCACATCTCCCTGTACCTGAGAAGTTCTGTAACACCCTGCGCATCTCCCGGGACCTAAGGGTTATATAATGCTCTGTGCATCTCCCAGGACCTAAGGGGTTATATAACACCCTGCGCATCTCTCCTGACCTGAGGGATTATATAAAAACCTTTGCGTCTTCTTGGATCCGAGGGTTCTATAACACTCTGTGCATATCACCGGATCCGAGGGGTTATATAGCAGACTGCACATCTCCCCAGACCTAAGAGGTTATATAACACCCTGCACACCTCCTCAAAAATGAGGGGTTATATAACACACTGCGCACCGCCCCAGACCCGAGGGGTTATATAACATGCTGCGCATCTCTTTGGACCCGAGGGGTTACATAATACCCTGCACATCTCCCCAGACCTGAGAGGTTATATAACACCCTGCATATCTCACTGGACCCGAGGGGTCACATGACACCCTGTGCATCTCCCCGGACATGAGGGGTCATATAACACCCTGTGTATCTCCCTGGACCTAAGAGGTTATATAACGCTCTGTGCATCTCCCCGGACCCAAGGGGTAATATAACACCCTGCCCATCTCTCCAGACCCAAGGTGTTTTATAGCACCTGTGCATCTCCTCAGACCCGAGGGGTTATATAACCCCATGTGCACCTCCCCAGACCCAAGGGGTTATATAACACCCTGTACATCTCCCTGGACTTGAGGGGTTATATAACATGCTGTGTAGCTGCCCGGACCCCAGGGGTTATATAATACCCTGAGCATCTCCTCGGACCCGAGGGATTATATAACACCCTTCGTACCTCTCCAGACCCGAGAGGTTATATAACACCCCGTGCATTTCCCCAGACCTGAGAGGTTATATTGCACCCTACGCATCTCCCCTGACCCAAGGCCTTATATATCACCCTACGCATCTCCCTGGTCCTGAAGGGTTATATAACATCCTGCACCTCTCCTTGGACCCAAGGGGTTATATAACACCCTGCGCAACTCCCCAGTGCCGAGGGGTTGTATAACATCCAGCGCCCCTCTCCAGACCTGAGGGATTATATATCACCCTGTGTACCTCCGAGGACCCGAGGGGTTATATAACAAACTGCACATCTCCTCGGACCTGAAGGATTATATAACACCCTGCACCTCTCCTTGGATCCGAGGGGTTATATGACACCCTGCACACCTCCCCCGGACCCCAGGGGTTATATAACGTCCTGAGCATCTCCTCAGACCCAAGGGGTTATATAACATCCTGTGCAACTCCCCAGACCTGAGAGGTTATATTGCACTCTGCACATCTCCCCTTACCCAAGGCTTTATATATCACCCTGCGCATCACCCTGGGCCTGAGGGGTCACATAGTACCCTGCACACCTTCACAGACCCGAGAGGATATATATCACCATGCACATCTCCCCAGACCCGAGGGGTCGTATAGCACCCTGCATATCTCCCCATACCTGAGGGTTTATATAACACCCTGCGCATTTCCCCGGATCCGAGAGGTTATATAACACTGTGCACATCTCCTTGGACCCAAAGGGTTATAGAACACCCTGACTGTCTCCCCACACCTGAGGGGTTATATAACACCCTGCCCATCTTTCCGGACCTGAGGGGTTATATAACACCCTGTGGATCTCCCTGGACCCAAGGGGTTATTTAACACCCTGTGAATCTCCCCAGACCCGACAGGTTAGATAACACCTTATGCATCTGCCCGCACCCGAGGGGTTATATAATGCCCTGCGCATCTCCCCAGAACCAAGGTGTTCTATAACACCCTACGTATCTCCCCATTCCCGAGGGGTTATGTAACTCCCTGCACATCTTCTCGGACCCGAGGGGTTCTATAACACCCTGCACATCTCTCTGAACCCAAGGAGTTATTTAACACCCTGCACATCTGCCCAGAACTGAGGGGTTATATAACACCCTGCACATCCCCCAAGATCCGAGAGGTTATATAACACCCAGTGCATCTCCCCGGACCCGAGTGGTTATATTACACCCTGCACATCTCCCCAGACCTGAGGGGTCATATAACACCCCGCACATTTCCCTGGAACTGAGGGGTTATATAACACCCTGTGCATCTCCCCAGATCTAATAGGTTATATAACACTCTTCGCATCTTCCCGGACCCGAGGAGTTCTTTAACACCCGGCACATATCCCTGGACCCGAGGGGTTATATAGCTCCCTGCACATCTTCTCAGACCCGAGGGGTTACATAACATCCTCCGCACCACCGCATACTCGAGGGATTATATAACACTCTGCGCATCTCCCTGGACCCGAGGGGTTATATAACAGACCCGAGAGGTTATATATCACCCTGCACCTCTCCCCATACCCGAGGGGTTGTGTAACACCCTGAGCATCTCCCCAGACCCGAGAGGTTATATAACACCCTGCGCATCTCCTCAAACCTGAGGGGTTATGTAACCCCCTTCGCACCTCCCTGGACCCAAGGGGTCATATAACATCCTGCGCATCTCCCCATACTCAACGGGTCATATAACACACTGTGCACCTTACTGGTCCTGAGGGGTTATATGACACCCTGCACATCTCACCAGTCCCGAGGGGTTATATAACACCCTGCACACTGCTCCAGACCCGAGGGGTTATATAACACCCTGCGCACTGCTCCAGACCCGAGGGGTTATATAACACCCTGCGCACTGCTCCAGACCCGAGGGGTTATATAACACCCTGAGCATCGCCTCGGACCTGAGGGATTATATGACACCCTGCGCATGTCTTCTCAGACCCGAGGGGTTATATAACACCCTGCACACCTCCACAGGCCTGAGAGGATATATATCACCCTGCACATCTCCCCAGACCCAAGGGGTCGTATAACACCCTGCACATCTCCCCATACCTGAGGGTTTATATAACACCCTGCACATTTCCCTGGACCCGAGAGGTTATACAGCACCGTCCACATCTCCTCGGACCCAAAGGGTTATATAACACTTTGACTATCTCCCCACACACGAGGGGTTATATAACACCCTGCCCATCTCTCTGGACCTGAGGGGTTATATAACACCCTGTGGGACTCCCAGGACCCAAGGAGTCATTTAACACCCTACATATCTCCTTAGAACTGAGGGATTATATAACACCCTGCCCATCTTCCCAAACTCGAGGGGTGATATAACACGCTGTGCATCTCCCTGGACCTGAGGAGTTATATTACACCCTGCACATCTCCCTGGACCCAAGGAGTTAATTTAACACCCTGCACATCTGCCCAGAACCGAGGGGTTATATAACTTCCTGCCCATCTCCCCAGACTTGAGGGGTTATATAACACCCTGTGCATCTTCCTGGACCCAAGAGAGGTTATATAACACCCTATGCATCTCCCCGGACCTAAGGGACTATATAGCTCTCTGTGCATCTCCCTGGACCTGAGGAGTTATATAACATCCTGCACATCTCCCCAGAACCAAGGAGTTATATAACACCCTGCATATCTCCCCATACCCGAGGGGTATATAACACCCTACGCATCTCCCTGGACCTGAGAGGTTATTATAACACCCTGCACATCTCCACAGAACTGAGGGGTTATATAACACCCTGCCCATTTCCCCAGACCTGAGGGGTTGTATAATACCCTGTGCATCTCCCCGGACCTGAGGGATTATATTACACCCTGCGCATCTCCCTAGATCTGAGGGGTTATATAACGCTGTGTGCATCTCCCTGGACCTGAGGAGTTATATAACACCCTGTGCATCTCCCCAGATCTGATGTGTTATATAACACCTTACACATCCCCCTTGACTCGCGGTGTTGTATAAAAGCCTGCGCATCTCCCCGGATCTGAGGGGTTATATAAAACCCTGCCCATCTCACCAGTCACGAGGGGTTATATAGCACCCTGTGCATCTGCCCAGACCTGAGGGGTCATATTACACCATGCACATCTGCCTGGAGTCGAGTGGTTATATAACACCCTGTGTAGGCAGGCCACCAGCACAGCAGTTGGATTTCCACTTGTGATGCCGGCAATCTGGGTTCGGGAATGGACCCGGGGAGTTGGAGGGCCAGCCGTGGGAGATGGACTGAGCATCCTCTGGACTGCTCTCATTCTCTGGGGGGGGAAGGGTAGAGCGTCCGACGCCCAAGGGATCCCTGGTGGAGGCTGGGGAAACCACAGGCGACTGGCACTGGTATGTAGTGGGGCAGGGTGGACGCTGGACGTCATTGCACATCCCCACCCCAGGGCAGTCTAGGGGAGAGCTGCTGGCCACACTAGATGAAGCCCGCCCTCAGCTTCAATTAGCTGTCAGTCTGGCTCCCTGACCTATCTCGTCGAATGCGGCACTTAGTGCTGGTGTCGCAACCCCGCTCTGGGGGGGAAAGCCAGGGGGTATCAGGGAGTCATGGCCAATGTGAGAGTGGAAGTCGCAGGGTCCATGACCGGGCTGAGGTACCAGGTGGTCGGTTGCAGGGAAAAATATAATAAATAAAAAATATATACAGTATATAGAACACCCTGTTCATCTCCCTGGACCTGAGGGGTTATATACTACCCAGCGCATCTCCCCGGACTCGAGGGGTTTTATAACACCCTGCACATCTCCCCAGTCCCACACCACCACTTGGATGCCTGGGGGGAAGGGGGAGAGGACACCCCTCCTCCGTCTGGCTCTGCGACAGGGGAAATCTGTGGGGGTCTCGCTCTAGGTTGGCCTGGGGGAGGTGGGGTGCAAGCCAAGGGCAGGTGGGGAGGAGCTGTATTAAAAGACGTATATGGAGAAAAAATGAAACCGAGGAAATACGGTGAGACGAAGCCCCCCACCTATTACTGATATTCCAATACGGTGTAGCAAGGTCCTGGAACGCCATGCCACCAGATTTATGCTCACCATCTGCCTCCTCCGAGACCTTCAGTTCTGCCGTCCACGTGAACTTTGGTCAGATGTCAGTGCAGCATGTGCGGCTAGTTTAGTTTTGTGCATTCTACATGTTAAAGCGGCTTCGAATGATGGCAGTGAAAATTTCGACCTGCACTTTTTTTCATTCTGTTTTAGATTGCTCCTTATCTCCTGACTTGCAAGATACCCATCTTTCCAAATGTTGCGTCTGCTTTAATACTCTTTTTCACATTTGATGTAATATAGGCAGCACTTCTTTTTATTAGGGCTCATATCAGCTTTTCATCAGTATTCTCACCGGTTACTGTACATCTGTTCCCATACAGTCAAGGAGCAGTGTCTGCTGCGTGCTAGTTCATTACAGTCACACGACAAGTGATCTTAAACAATGGGTGTTCGAAAACAAGAGCCCTCCTTTTATTATCTAATTGTAAAAAAGTGATAATGCAAACTCAAAAGAGTGTCATAAAAGTCAATAGATAGTTGGCAATCGTGAACAGAATGGAACGTATAGATCAAAATTGGCACCACTATCACGCACTGCTGCTTTAAACTCAAATTGTGTTACATTTTAAAATGTGTTAAATCTAATTATAGCACTGTTGATCATTTTACAGACATGCGTAATAAGCCACTCTAGGTGTGCCTCGATGTTGCAATGACCTCACTGCCTGGGTGGCTGAAGGTCCTCAGGCCCCATAACCCACCTGCGTGGTTCGAGTATTACAACGCTGCTGCACATCCAACTGCGGATGATTCCGTCCGTAATTCTCTCTGTAGTTCGTATGACGTGTCACCCGAAACAGGATGACCTTGTAAACAGGGCTTTGGTCCTAAACATAATTTATTTTGTCTAAAAATGTACGTTGATACTACTGTACGGATGTATGCAGACAGTACCATCACTGCCCATGTCCTAGGTAAGTCAATCCTCCAGTCTTGCTTTCAACGGGATGGATTTAGTTGTGTTGACCAGGAAAGAAGGACGAGGTGATTCAGCCTACTTGCAGCCTCATCCCAAGGAGAGATGCATACCGATGGAAACTAGCTGGCACTGACCTAGATTAAGCAGGTGTTAGTATTTTTAGTGAAGGAGGCATATTCCCCCAGGTTCTTCAACAACTGCCTGATCCTAAATACACCCAAAACTAAGACAATGCTGTTTGGCTCCCAGAGCCTGCGGAGACGTTCCGTGGAACCTCTTGATATCAAGGCACTAGACGGCAACCCCAATTAGCAAAACAGTGTTTTTCAGTAGTCGAGGATATAGCCCAATTTCTTACTCTCATACAGCAACTACACAGATCGCATCCTAGCCACTGTGGGACACAAAATCATCTTTCTCTTCAGGACCAAGTGTTGCCTGAATGGACCCCCACTTTCAGCTCTTGGCCATTGACTTTGGAGATATAATATTCAGGTCAGAGGACAAATCCACTCTTCCAGCCCTGGATTGCCTGTATAATAAGCTAAGCAGTTTTGTACTCTGGTGCAACTTTGACCACCCATCACTCCGCTCTTTTTGACAATAAGGCAGATGTGACAATCGCTGCTCCTATGTGCTGTACAACTGTGTACATGGGAGAGCCCAGTACTGTCTTTTAATTTATGTTATATAATGGCATTGGAAATGCCAGCCCGGTGGCGCTGAGGGTTGAGGCGCTGGACACCACACCTCGCGTCACATCAGTGACCCGGGTTCGGGAATGAGCCTGGGCTGTCGGGAGTTGGCAGGGGAGGAGAAGATTGAGCATCCAGAGGACTGTTCTCTTCTTCTGGGGTGGTATCAGAGGTGATACTGCGCTCAGTGGTGTCTCCTGGCAGAGGCAGGGGGCTCTCGCCCAGTAGCAAGGTCAAAGAAAAAGGGGTCTGGTGACGGCAGATTGTCTGTGGGTGGTTCCACGCCAACACCATTGCACTCTGTGTCAGAGGGAGGAACATAAGAAAATATCCTCTGCTTCCTGATAGGCGAAGGAGGGTTCGGGGAACAGCCAACCATGCCCAGTGTCGGGTCTTTCCGCTCGCTCCTCTGCTCTCCTCCCTGCCTGGTCGCTCATCTAGATTATAGATAGAGTGCCAGGAGGAGTAATCTGGCGGTCCCACCTCGGGGGACTCAGAGCCAGGGGGTTGGGTGGCCAGGCAAGTGTTGGAGAGCTGGGGCCCCAAGAGGAGCAAAATGGGAGGACGTCAGGTAGGCGGGAACCTGGTTGGCACCATGAGTCCCTCTGGAGAGAGTTCAGGTTGACAGAGAGGCAAAAACAGAGTTTGAAAGTCCACATATGTGACTGGCTGAAACATGTCACATGATCGTGCACTAAAAGCACAATAATACATTCCAGGGTGTGGATTAAGTAGGTAATAACACATGAGATGGTGTGCGATAATGCTAAATTACCACATGCCCCAGGTGAGTTGTGAGACATGAGGTGCAGCCGAGTGCCTTCACCCACCTGGAAAGTGCAATAATTTATATCATCATGGCACACCCTGGAGTGTCTTATTGCACTTATAAAATGGGTTTAAGAGTTGAAAAAGCAGGAAAAAGGGAAGTAAAATGTGAGCGGTAATTGAAATTAATAAACTGTCATGTGACCAGTTTTGACCAATTAGATTGCCTGTTTGATTCAAGCCATTTTATGAAGCATTTTAATGCACACCCTGTTGTGTGTTATTGATAATGACTTCACGCAGTTGAGAATGGTCTACTTGCTCTGCTCATCTACAGCAGCCAATGTTTTAACTCCCAGAGTAAAGTGTGGTTCTGGTTGCAAGGTCTTTGTATATTCTGCCTCAGATTCCTCGAATAAGCTCCCTCTTCATTTAGGAACCTCACACTGTGTGTTTTTCTCCCAGACACAGATTGTCTTGTCCTCACTCAAGCTCAACCATGGGACCCCAGTGCCCAGGAGAACCAGCTATCCTTTTACCTAGTATCAGAAGTTTTCTGCCTGCATTTTCCCACTTGTTTCTCCCACTGCAGCGCTACACCAAGGTACGCTGACCGCGCTTGCTCATGCTCCCCTGCAGGGGACACTGTGGCTATGGAAGCAAACCTGCCTGCCATGTAGAGGGAGACCTGCTGCTTGAAGCAGTCCTCGGCCATGGCTGCCTGATCCGATGACTTGAGTTCACATCTGAAGCTGGGTTGCCTGTGTTCGCCAGCCCGCCAAAGCAGCGGTAGAGTTACAGCTTGTGATGCTGGCGACCTGAGTTCGGGAACAAGCTCGGGTCATCAGGAGCTGGCCAGGGGAGGAGGATGGAGCTTCCCAGATGATGCTTTTCTCCTCTGGGAAGGGAGGGTAGCCAGCTCCGCTGCTATACTTCCACCTAGGGGACCACAGCTGGCTGTGCAGTCGAGGTGGCTTGTAGGAGGGAGGACGTCAGCAGGTGCTGCCCCATACATGCTTGTGTGCATGGCGTGCCCTTGAGGCTGACATCCTAGGAGCACACCGCGATTGACTAGATGACGCTGACCTGCTTGTAGGTCCCACACCTGGCTACCTCGGTGCCACCTCCCACAACCGGATCCTTCTGTGGTGGGAAATTGGGGGGGCCCACTGCCCTACCAGAGGTGGAAAGCTCTGGGCACACATGGGGGATGTATAAGGTATGTCCTAGGGATGCCAGGGTCACGGGGCTGAAGCAGATTGGGCAGAAGTGGGCTGACCTGAGAGTGGGGGGGGGGGTGCATAAACAGATTAACAACAACAAATAAAAAAGAATTTGGTTCGCCTGTATGAGAGCATGATACACCGGCACTGAACCATCTGTGCTGGGGTTTTAACCCAAAAACTCCCAATGTGTGAATAAAAATGCTAGTAAGACTTGGAAAGAGCATTAAGTGTTCCGCATCACTGTATGCAGACAGCTCATGTACCGAGATCTGGATAAGTAGACCTGAGTAACAGATTCATTTTCCAGATAATGTGGATAATTAACCAGGATTTAAAAAAAAAAATAGGAGAAATCCAGGAAGCTCATTGACTGAAGCTGTTTTTTTTTTTTGTAATTTCTGTTTTATCCTCCCTACTTCCCACTGGTCCCGCATCCTCAGGAGCATCACAGAGTCTACCCCTGCAACCGCCTACCTGGTCCGCCACAGATCCCCATGGAGCCTCGGTTTACCCCCCTGTGCAGGGACGGGGATGGGGCCCCTCCAACACCCCGACACTCATGTTTCGTTGGACCCTTGGTTGGTCAGACAGGCGGCCGCACATAAGGGCTAGCTCCCTGAAGCTCCATCTCCCCGGGACCGGCAGGCATTTCCCTCCTCCAGTGTTCTGGATGTCGTGAGTCCCCATGATGTCATGACACTAATGCTGACATCCGCAATGTCCTACCATTGATGCCAGCATAGTCCAGACCTCCATCTGTGATCTGCTCCACACCTCAGGCGCTGATGTCCAGGAAGACCCCCGGCCTCTTCCAGGGGTCAGCAGATGCTGAGCGCAACCCCACACCCTCCCCCCCAAGAGAAGGCGAGCGGGTCATGGGAAGCTGCAACCTTCTCTTCCCTGACCAGCCCTCCGACAACCCAGGATCGCTCCCGAACCAGGGTCATTGGTGTCGTAGACGGAAATCCAACCACTGTGCCAGCGGGCCGGCCAACTGAAGCCATCTTTGACCCATGATAATATCTCAGTATATCACAGTTCAAAACCAGTTATTAAGCTCTGCCATTTCCCTACACTTTGGTGCCATTTTATAATCGTAATCATATCCTCCAGGGTGGGATATACCATGGGACAGCATCACTTGTTGGGGGGGCTGAATGCCCTTGGCACTGCCTCGTGCCTCTCAATGCACCAAAGGTGTTACAATATCTCATGATATACCGCACCCTGTTGTGTATTACTGCTTAGTTATGACCTGAACAAGTCATCCACTCTGGATAAAAACTTCAAGCTTTGAATTGCTTTCATCTGTCATATCTAGAAGTTTCTATGAATCATTTGACCATGATGAATATAAATTCCCATCCTGAACTGAAAATCCAATGATATCGAATTAAAAAAAAAAATCCCATCCTCTCCCATCCATCCCATCTTTCTTCTTGCCCATTCCCTCCCCCTCCTAAAAAATACCAGTTCCAAGCTTTTGAGGTATGCATCCTCGATAGAGGCAATTAAAGAAGGAGTTTCTAACACTTTTTTTAAAAAACAAAAAACAAAAACTTTTATTCAGCAAAACATTTGAGTGTTTGCTACGTTTAACACTGACTTGTTTCAGTCAACATACAGTACAAAACTGAATGCAATCTAACAACCAAAACATTATCCAGGCATTCAGGCCTGTTCGTTTGCAGTTCTTACTCTACAGCGTTCTACATAGGAAGACATCTCTTTGCCTTTCATATCCATTCGTCTTCTTGTCGTTGAGAGTGTGTCACTCAGTAAAAGTTCAGGAGTATGTGGGCTCGTTGGAGGAATGACACTAAATCGTCTGTGGTAATGTCACTGTTGCCACCTTGGGAGTCATTTGCGAGATCCAGAGTCACTACACATGGAATGCCTTCTTCATCGCTGTGAAAATGACCCTCAGCTAGGGGTGATGAAGAGCCTTGTGGTGGTTGTTGGTGGAGTGACTGTGACAAACCTCACACTGCCCCACTCCACAGCTACATTTAAAACGTGACGGAGAGGTCACAGTCATTTCTGTACTCACAGGACCCTCCCTGTGTCCGGCGGATGGGGGGACAGGGGCAGATAGATGCCGAAGCCCTCGACTCAATCCTTACAACTTAACAGCGCTCCGATGGCCTGCAACATCATCAATGGTATAGCAAATAGCTCTTCATGGCAGTCGGGAGTGGCATGTTTTCCACGTTGTGCAGGCGCTGTGCTCCGAGGGCAACGTGAATGGACTGTCGACAGAGGTGCATCAGAGAGTGTGGTTCAGCTGTAAAGAAATATATATGTAAATTAGCCCTTTCATAAACTGTCATTGGGTAACAGATTTCCTGACTTAAAAAATTAACCCTCTTATTATAAACCAACAAAATCCCACAGGGCTTCTAAAGGAATTTTAGTACTTTTATTTCTAAATGTCCTCTTCTAAACACAAGACACTTCCAGCATTTGTATTTATAACCAGTTATTGCACTTCTCAGGGTATGTTTAAAATCATGAGGTGCACTACATTCAGCACTCATACTGTACCAGTACCTTTAGATAAACAAAGGGCTTCAGTCCCTCTCACCCCAGGAGATAGGGTGGTCCCTCCAAGTCAGGATTGGGTTACATTGGTGGAACAGTGTGTGGGGAAGCCTGCACTGAGCACTGCCCACACTGTACCTGTCCCTGTTGATAAACAGAGGGCTTCAGTCCCTCTCACCCCAGGAGATGGGTGGTCCCTCCATGTCTGGGTTGAGGTACATTGGTGGGACAGTGTGTGGGGAAGCCTGCACTGTGCACTGCCCACATTGTACTTGTCCCAGTCGATAAACAGAGGGCTTCAGTCTCTCACACCCCAGGAAAAGGGTAGTCTTACACTGGTGGAGCAGTATGTGGGGAATTCTGCACTGTTCACTGCCCACTCTGTACGTGTCCCTGTTGATAAACAGAGGGCTTCGGTCCCTCTCACTCCAGGAGAAGGGAATTCCCTCCAGGTCAGGGTTGGGGTACATTGGTGGAGCAGTGTGTGGGGAAGCCAGCACTGTGCACTGCCCACACTATTCTTGTCTCTGTGGATAAATAGAGGGCTTTAGTCCCTCTAACCTCAGGTGCAGGTGGTCCCTCATAGTCAGGGTTGGGGTACATTGGTGGAACAGTTTGTTGGGAAGCCTGCACTGTGCACTGTTCACCCTGTACCTGTCCCTGTCGATGAACAGAGGGCTTCAGTCCCTCTCACCCCAGGAGAAGGGTGGTCACTCCAGGTCAGGGTTGGGGCACATTGGTGGAGCAGAGTGTGAGGAAGCCTGCACTGTGCACTGCCCACACTGTACCTGTGGATAAACAGAAGGCTTCAGACCCCCTCACCCCAAGAGAAGGGTGGTCCCTCCAGGTCACGATTTGGTACACCGGTAGGGCAGTGTGTGGGGAAGCCTTCAAAATTATATCTGGTCTGCCCCAAGCAACATCAGTCTGTTTGTAGCATTTTGCGTTTTATCTGGAATACTTCAACTGAGCTGTAACATCTCATTTTTAGTGGGGTCCTGTTTCTATTCATGTGGTGGGAAAGTTAATGGAATCATTGTTGAAGGAGAGGATAGTCGATTATGTTAACTCAAATGGGTCACAAAACCAGAGACAGCATGAGTTTACAGGAGGGCGGTCATGTCAAACAAATCTGATAGATGTTTTTGATTGGGTGATGAAGGTATTGTTTCAGGGTGGTGTGGTGGAAGAGGCATACCTAGAGTATAGTAAAGTGTTCGGCAGTGTTCAACACAGGAGACTATTAAACAAGTTTGGTAGATTGGGAGTGGGTCCAAAGGTGCTAAACTGAGTAAGAAATTGGTTGGGGTATAAAGAGACAGAGGGTGGTGGTAAATGGAGTTCACTCAGAGATGGGGAGGGTGACCAGTGGGGTGCCGCAGGGATCAGTACTGGGACCGGGTCTCATTAATGTCTTTATAAGTGACATTGCAGGGGAGTTAGAGAGGAAGGTATGCCCCTCTGCAGATGATACCAAAATCTGAAACAGGGTGGATTCGGTGCCAGCGACCCGGGTTCGGGAACAGACGTGGGCGGCTGGAGGGCCAGCTGGGGGGAGGAGGATTGAGCGCCCAGAGGCTGCTCTCCTCCTCCGGTGGGGTGGGATGCAGGTCCCGCTGCGATACCGCCACCTGGGTGACCATGGGTGGAGGCACAGTGAGACAGCATATAAGGGGAGGGAGGACATCTGCCGGGAGACGGAGCATTAGCACGTCATGACGTGCGTCACTTCTTGGCTCCCCTTGCATGCAGACTCCCTGTGGGCTGGGACCAGAAAAGCAGAAAATACCCTGTGCTGGGATCCTGTAGATGGGACAGATTGTCCCGGAAAACTCTAACCAGGCTCCATAGATGGGCTGGGTGGGGCCTTCGGCCGCGTACTTGAGGAGTGAGAGAGGGACTAGGCAGAGGGGGTGTCCCTCTCCTCCCAGGGGGTAAACCGAGGCAGGATGGGGTAAGGCTAACCAGCACCTGGAGGGAGTTACCTGGGGCGGAACTATGGGAATACACAGCCTAGGGGTCCCCGAAGAAAGGAATCCAGCACAGCAAGAAGGGGGCATAAAAAGGAAAGTACAAAAAAAAAAAAAAAAATGAAATGGGTGGATTTTCTGGGGTGAGGGTGGGGGTGGAAAGGATGAACAGAGACCCGAGAAAACTTGAGAAGTAGTCCAGGGTATGGCAACAGGGATTCAGTACAGAGAAGTGCAAGATAATGCACTTGGGGTATAGTATCTCAGAGGCTAAATATACAGTGGGAGAAGCAATATTGACCACAGCCAAACACGAGAGAGATCGTGATGTAATTATCTTGAATGATCTACAGGTAGCCAGGTAGTGTGACAAGGCAGGTGGGAAAGCTAGTGGGATGCTGGGCTGCATAGGGAGAGGTATCACCAGCAGAAGAAGGGAGGTGGTGTTACCTTTGTGTAAGTCACTAGTAAGACCTCATCTGGAATACTGTTTAGAGTTCTGGAGACCACATTTACTGAAGGACATGGAGTGGAGGTGGTCTAAAGGAAAGCAACTAAAATGGTGAAGGGTCTTCAGCAAAAGACTAGTGAGGAGAGGTTGTTGGAACTTGGTATGTACACTCTGGAAGAGGGGAAGGAGAAGGGGGATATGATAGAGACTTATAAATATCTCACAGGGGTAAATGAGGTACAGAATAGGAGAATATTTCAGAAGAAAACGTCCTTAAAAATAAGGGGGTGTGATTTGAAGCTGGAGGGTGGTGAATTCAGGAAAGTAGTAAGAAAGTTCTGAGTCACAGAAAGAATGGAAGATGCCTGGAACAGTTTACCAGCCAAGATAGTTGGAGAGAAAACATTGGAAGGGTTCAAGAAAGCTTGGCATAGGCGCACAGGAAAGAATTGAGGGGCAGAGGAAAAACTGAGATCAAGTTGGGTCTGCGGGTTTACTGTAGGTAGGGTTAAAGAGCAGCTTCCGACCACGTCCCATCCCATAGAAACATAGACATAGAAACATAGACTTTGACGGCAGGCAAGGACCACTTGGCCCACCCAGTCTGCCCATTTCCCTACTATTGGATAAGCTGCAGATCCTAGTTAACCAACAGCCTACTTCCTCCTTCCCAAATGTACAATAACCCTTACCTGGACCCAAGCGCACTGCAACATGATTTTTAATTTATTGCTGGCTGTTTTTAATAAGGCAAGAGATTGTATTTGGCTCTGTGGAGCTGACAGCCAAAACACTGCCACTTCCCTATTGTTGAGACATGCCCCTGCGGTCGCACATTTTGTGACGTCAGTAAACAGAGAGCATGGGGGCTTGCTCCAAGGAGTAGAATAGGGACACTTTTTTAACTGCTTTTCATTATAATTTAGAGTTCTGATTTTATCAAATCATGGCCACCGTTCAACTAACAAGTGTGGACCAAGCAGTCCTTATCTGCCAACAGATTCGATGTTTCTATGTTTTTATTTCCACAGTTTCCTGGATTGGAACACTGGGAGGTGAAGTGACTTGCTGAAGGCCATACTGTCAATACTTGACTCTGCTGGGGTGGTAATCTATGGTCTTCTTTCCTCAGCTGGCGCTCTCTTGCCTCTCCTAGTTACGTCTCCTGCTATATGTCTTTTAAAGAGTTTATTATCCATACTTTCTAAATGCTTTGGAGAGGAGGCAGTATCATTGTCCTGCATGTGACCATGAAAGAGTTAACATCACAAGGCCATTTATAAGACGGGTACATTGCATGAACATGAAAGAGTTAACATCGCAAAGCTGTTCATGAGACGTGTAAATTGCATCGACTTGAAACAGTTAACGTCGCAGAGCTGTCAGTGAGACAGGTGACGTGCTTGTGCTTGAAAAGGTTAACACTGTAAAGCCATCTGCGACACAGGTGTCTCTTATTCAAATCCAAACCAGTTTTGCTGGTCTCTAACTCCTTCACCTCACTTCAACAAGAGCAAAACGGTCCAGTTTAGCTTCGTATAGGACACAGGTGTGACGCTAATCACTCTGAACTCACATACCATGGCATTAGGGACAAATAAAAAGATAATTGTACGTTACTGAGTGTGCAGGCATGTTGATCTTACTACATGCAAGGGTAGGAGTGCCAGTCCTGGTGCCTTACTGCATTGGTGTGTTTATCTTACTGCACTCAGAGGCTGTGAGTTTGAATCCCAGTGCCCAAGTGTGCTGGTGTGTTGATCCTACTGCACTCAGAGGCTGTGAGTTTGAATCTCAGTGCCCTAGTGTGCTGGTGTGTTGATCCCACTGCACTCAGAGACTATGAGTTTGAATCCCGGTGCCCTAGTGTGTTAGTGTGTTGATCCTACTGCACTCAGAGGCTATGGGTTTGAATCCCAGTGACCCAGTGTGCTGGTATGTTGATCCTACTGCACTCAGAGGCTGTGAGTTTGAATCTCAGTGCCCTAATGTGCTGGTGTGTCGATCCTACTGCACTCAGAGGCTGAGAGTTTGAATCCTGGTACCTAGTGTGCTGGTGCATTGATCCTACTGCACTCAGAGGCAGTGAGTTTGAATCCCAGTACCCTAGTGTGTTGGTGCGTTGATCGTACTGCACTCAGAGGCTGTGAGTTTGACTCCCAGTGCCCTAGTGTGCTGGTGTGTTGATCCTACTGCACTCAGAGGCTGTGTGTTTGAATCCCAGTACCCTAGTGTGCTGGTGTGTTGATCCTACTGCATTCAGAGGCTGTGGTTTTTGATCCCAGTACCCTAGTATGCTGGTGTGTTGATCCTACTGCGCTCACAGGCTGTGGGTTTGAATCCCGGTGCCCTAGTGTGCTGGTGTGTTGACCCTACTCCATTCTGAGGCTGTGAGTTTGAATCCCAGTGCCCTACTGTGCTTATGTGTTGATCCTACTGCACTCAGAGGCTGTGAGTTTGAATCCCAGTGCCCTAGTGTGCTGGTGTGTTGATCCTACTGCACTCAGAGGCTGTGAGTTTGAATCCTAGAGCCCTAGTGTGCTGGTGTGTTGATCCTACTGCACTCAGAGGCTGCGAGTTTGAATCCCAGTGCTGTAGTGTGCTGGTGTGTTGATCCTACTGCACTCAGAGGCTGTGGGTTTGAATCCCAGTGCCCTAGTGTACTGGTGTGTTGATTCTACTGCACTCCAGGAACTGTGAGTTTGAATCCTGGTACCTAGTGTACTGGTGTGTTGATCCTACTGCACTCAGAGGCTGTGAGTTTGAATACCAGTACCCTAGTGTATTACCATGGCCTGTCATAATGGCATCAGTGCTCCATTGACATGCCAGGATCCCCATGGCCTGCCGTAACAAGGTCGGGGGTGCAAGTAGTATTCCCAGTATCATTCAATATTGCTGGGTGTGGTGGTGAGGATGGTGGCCACTTAATTCATGTGCTGACAAGCACTGGGTGAGCCAGCCTGGCATGGGAAGAATGTGGCAGTAGGGAGGCAATTGCATAGTTTTGGCAAACATTTAGCTAGTAGTAAGATTTCTTTCTCTCCATAAATTTTCATGCTGGTTTTGAACTCCTATGTATTTAGTTCTTGTTCACCTGGAAGTAGGCTAGGCAATTTTGCCTCTTTTCAGAATTGTCCCAGGTGTGGGGAGTGGGGATACAGGTGGAAACCAACTCATAGTGGACCAGGTTAAGCTGTTGGTGGTGGTATTTTATTTATGAATGGGGAAATTTGGCCAGGATGTTGGGAAAATTCTCCTACTCTTGTCAAGAAGTGTCACGGGATCTTTAAGAGCCACCTGAACCACCACCAGAGCAGGCAGGCAGACGGGACCTCGGTTTAACACTTCGTCTGAAGGACGGCACCATAGGAACGCAGCACACACACGCACACACACACACCCCCCCATGCTGCACTACAATGTCGGTATTGGGATTTAACCCAAGTTCCTGGTATGGGGATAGAACCCACAACCTTCTGATCTTCTGGCTTCAGAGGCAAAGGTGCAACCTGCTGAGCCACTGACACTGATATTTAAGGCCCCTGAGTGGAATCAACTAAATTGTTACTAGCTATCTGTGCTGTGTGCAAACACCTGTTTTTATCTAACTGGAAGACCCCCCCCCGCACAACCCCCCCCCTTTGAGGAGTGGTGTAACAAGTTTGCCACAGTGGTATATAATGAAAGAACGTGCTATCTCATTCTAGGTAAACCTGAATCGTTCAATGAAGTTTGGTCTGCCTTCCTGCAGTACTGTCTGTGACATCAGCATGATAATGGACACGTTTGGTATGACCTGTTGTCAGGATTTCCCCTGCAACACAACGTTGATGTGATGTAAACACCTCCTTCAAGGTTCCCACATAGAATCTGTACTTATTTTATTTTGTTTATTATTCACCCATAATCCAGGAGGATGCCTCATCCGTAACATGTCGCTTTGATATGAAAACTTACGTATTTGTATCCACGAACCTTTTATGATCATTCCAACTTTACTGTTTACTTGGTGATTTTCTGATTACAACAGTGTATTTTTCTTTATTCTTTATGTTGAAATGTACTTAACTGTTATTTCTTTGTATGTTGCTAAAGAAATCAAACCTTTTTTTTTGGAAAAAATAAAGACTTTGAGGGGATGGGAGGAAACAAAAGTATGTACATCAAGCAGTCCAAACGATGTTGCTGGCTACCTTGGGTCCTGCTACATGGAACCCTCACTGGCTTGACAGTTTTTTGGGGGTTGATGGGACTGGGGGTGGCTGGCAGGGTCCTGAAATGAAGGAGCAGATGGCTGGTCAACGGCCAAGCAGCTGCATGTTTACAGTTCTGCATTCAAACAGCCTTACAACCCTCTTCATTGCTAGGAAAAGGGACGTGAGGATTGGACATGTGGCCCTAACCTTCAGCGTCTCTGCTTGTTAACGTGTTCTCCGACTACAAGTCTTAACAAACCGTGGAATGTGTTTTCAGCTTTGCGTTCTCCCACGCATCAAAAGGAATGCAGCTAAGGGCAGACGCTTCTGTGTATTGACTCTTGTTTTCTGTCACATCTTTCCCTGCATAACTGAAGTGTTTTTTTCTGCTTCACCTTTGCAGCCTGCTGAAGTCATGGATCTGAGTTACACCAAAGGCTGAGATCTGGTGTAATGAGTATTTGAGGGGGGGGGGATCAGTTCATGTACCCAGTTTAGTCAGTATGTCTTGCTAGGAAGAGGTAGAAGTCCTGGAGACAGAATCCTCTTTTTGCACATTCACTAGTTGGAATGTTTATCATGGCATACAGGAATTCAGATTTCTGCAGAATTCTGCTGGCATCACACAAAACAGAAGGCCTTGCAAACAGTCAAAGTCTTAATTTTCTCTGTGGCAGTTTAAGCAGCAGAGATTGCTTGGGCAAGCTGGTAGGGATAGGGGGGAGATTTTTCGTGGTCACTAAAGCAACCACCAGGAATTAAAACTGTGAATAGTACTTCATTTTTATTTGTTTAGATGTGTAAGGGGGAGATCATGGGAGGAAAATAGGTTTTGTTATTTATGTTTAAACAATGTAAGGGTTATTTACTTTTTGGGACCTTGTTGAAGGTTTTCAGTTAGTGAAAGTGACAGCCATGTTTGTTATGGCAATCGAGGATGTGAAGTAGGTCATGAACTCTGTATGTGATTGGCCCAATTACAAATCCCATTAAAGCCCAAACTTGTTCCAAGCTTTGCATTTCTGGGAGATTAACATAATGGTTTCAGAACTTGTTTATCCAACCAGGACATTTTTCCCACCCATTTTATAGAAAGAGATAACGTATCCTCACTAGGGATTGAACTCAGGGCCCATCTCAAGTCCATGCATCTTTCTCAAACAATGTTACTAAAGGGCAGTAGTCAAGTAAAAACAGTTATCATACTCATTAAACTTACATGGTAGACCTCCGATGTAGCATATTCTGACCTCACACTGTCCCCACACAGCACTAACGATGGGGTATAGTGTCTTCCCTTTAAGTCCTTGGAACGCTACACCCATGTATTGTCCATTCATGACATAGCCCAGTGTCCCTTCATCCATGTCCAAAACCACTATAAAGGTATCCGGCACTACTCTGGACTCTGTGCCCACCCAAGATACTGGGTATGGGACAGTCGGCTGTACCTTGGACTCGTGGTGCAGCTGGCACTGAACAATGTCCCATCCCCAGGATTCTGTGTTGCTTCCCACGAGGGCTGTGTAACAGTCCACCTGCAGTGGGGCCTGTGAGGTGGCCACTCCCACCACCGCATGCGTGCCCCTCTGCTCCTTTGGCCATGTGATCTCCCAGGCATGCAGCCCACTGGTGTAGTTGGCCCTCCCACGCACGGCATCTGTGCTCTTCGCTACGGGCTGGCGCCGGAAGGCAAGTCCCTCATCCTTTACAGAAATGTTCTCACTGCAGTCCTTGGCATTCCAGCTGTTTTGCAGAAGCACGTTAGGGGGCACGGGTTCCAGCTGCAGAATCTCTTCCAGGCGTTCTGGCCTGGCCAAGTTTGGTGGGTAAGTCTGGTCTTGCAACTTGCCACCCGCCGAGTTTTCCATGGTCACCAGCTGCAGAATGCTTGTCAATTTCTGTCCCATCTTATTTATTTAGCCGCAGCTCTGGTTTGCAGGCTGGCTGATTGGGGAGGGCAGTGGTTTCTGGGCTCCCTGTGTGGTGGAATCGAGCTGGCCACTGGTGGAGGGAGGTGTCTTCTTTTGATTTTGTTTTGTAGTCCACAGCTGGGTGCACAGATGAACAAAAAAGGAATCAAAGTTCTTCCAACAGACGTGTTGTTGTCCAAAACAATAAGCTGGTTGATAGGAAGCAGGTGCAGATAATCCCTCTAATTCAGCTTAACCTGAAAGAAAGTAGGAAAAAGAATGCTGTTTTAATCAGTTAAAAAAAAGCAGAAAAATCATCACCCGCAAATCATGTTTCTCGAGTGAGGATTAAGGGTTTAGTTAATAACTTTTTTGTGGAAGACATTTCAGTTATTAGGAATTCAATAAACCTCCAAGGTCTCTAGAACATATGAGAGAGAACACGTAGGGAACGTTGTGATGTTAACTGTTAAAATATGCTTTCAGAAAAAAAAAATGGTGTTGCCTTCCATGCCTGCAAAATTGAAAGTCATCTTATCCCCCCCCATACCCCGTAAGAGTCAAATACTGCCAACCCCTCCATTTTGGCAATTTGTATCTTAGTTTTAGAAGATGAATGTTTTCCAAATGGAAATAACTGAAGCCAGGTAAGGATCCCCAGTCTCTGCAGACAATCAGCAACATCAAGATTTTGGGGAAGGGGTGTGTATGCCGAGTTGTAGCTTGCTGGCAGCATGGTCAAACATAATTCAAACTAATTTTAAACATTTTCATTAAAGTGCGTCATTCACGTTCTTATGGTTGTACCTAGACCCAGGTTACTCCTGAAACAGGGACTGCATTGTCTCAGTGGGCTCCCCTGGTTACCAAAATTCAAATAAATAAATAAATAAATGTTTTGAAATAGTTTTCAACCATGTCTGACCATAACAAGTTAATTTAATATAAGGAATATTGTGTGGGCGCCCATACACTGCGAGCCTGTGTTTCAATCGAGGGGGTTGAGATACCAGAGTATGGAGCTCAAGAGCGAAGCTGGAGAGGATTATGCTGGTACCGCAACCCTGAGATGGAAACACAAGTTGAGTTGTATATACAGGTGCCCATATTTTATTTGTAATAGTATATGGTTTTAAAAATATTAATAGCAGAAGTAGTGAGATTGTTGTAGCTTGAAGAAATTTAACTACACAGATTAGAACTGTTATTTCTTTGGTATTTTTTTTAGTATGTTTTAAAAATCACTTTTGTTGATTGGCAGTGTTTATTCTGCCAATCACTGGCTGAGAGTGAGCGAGAGATGTTGGAACAGCTCTGTCCAGCCAGTGCTGCTGCGCTGAGGGAAATCCACACACAGACACACACACACAGACACACACAGACACACTGAGAGTGGGCATCGGGAACTGCTAGTGTGGTCGGAATGGCAGACTGTGGCCTGCAGTTCAGAATAACACGAAAGTCCCTCCCCCTTTGACACAAATGAAATCAAGATTTGTGCAATCTAACCGCACCTCCCCCTCCCCAACTGAGTCCGACCTGAAAATCTTCAGTGAAGCTTTGTCCGATGTCAGATTTGAAAATGAAAGCTCTGTCAGGCAGGAATGGGCCCAAGCAGGGACTCAGTTGCACTTGATGACAGAACGTGCACAGTAATGTTTTGACAGTCACTGATTTTTATACAGAACAAGCTCTAACCATATATTATAAGGTGATACTGCAGGATTACAGCCACATTGCGTAGCTACGCAGCTTTCAGAGATTATACAGTAATGTGTACTCGCGCGAGTGAGTGAAAACAGCAGGAGAGCGAGTGAAACTGCATGCGCTTTCTACACAATCACCACAAACAAATGCAGTGAAATTATTTTTATCTGGATACAATGTTACTGATTACAGAATAACCACGGAGGACCGGGGGTGTGGGGAGTGGAGGCCCCACTGAAAAAACAAGCAGGCAGTAAATGCAGTGAAATAAATTTTATCTCAGATACAATATTACTGACTACAGAATAACCACCGAGGACCCGGGAGGGGTGGGTGGGGTTATGGAGCTGAGCGCCACCACAGAAGAAAAAGCAATCAATATTTAGAAATTTTTTTTTTTTTACAATATCCAAGACAATATTTGTTAGTTCTTTCTTCTGTGGGGCACTCACCACCAGTGCGTATAAGTTAAATATTGTTGCTATGTACTCCCTGAATATCATCTTTATTTTCGTTTAGTTGTTTAGTGAACTGCTTATATCTTCTGTGGGGTAACCCTACCGGGTCCAATGTGGTACTTTGCACACACTGTACTGTACATTACTATAACTATTATATGACTATTCTATGAACTATACTATATTATATGAGTATTCTATGAACTATTCGGTGACTTGGGAAGAGGCGTGACAGAGTGGCGTTGCTTTAGACGCAAGTCTCTTACAGTAATACTTTCGTGTTTACTTGCGCAACTGGCCTTAATCCTTCAGTATCGCCTATTATAATGGGCTTCAAAAGCAACAGTGGCTTTCCCCAGCGAGGATAACATGGCTGAACCATGGTCAGCGATTGTCAACGATAGTCACAGCAAGACCTCAAAGGGTTAAATAGCCATTGTCATCCACAGTCAGTAATAATGCATACAAAACACATTTTTTCACAGCTTAGGTCATTTCATTTTGTTCCAGAAACCTTAATGTTCTGCAATAAATGCATATTATCCATACGCACTTGTGCAATATGGTGCCTTTTATTCGCTTCCCCATTGCTGCTCTCCTTGTTCCTCTTTCTAGTGGAGTCCCTCCTCATTCACAACTGATGGAATGGCTTAATCACTATTTATACCACCATAACACTAAATTCCCTAAATGTAGCGAGTTCTCATAGTAATGTTTTCATGCTCAAGTAATTAATTTCTTTGCATAAATATTCTGATGTTCATTAAATTGCAAAACATGTTAGATTGGAATTATTTAGGAGTTTAATGTGTCACATTCTGCATTCTGATATGCGAATAAACTATGCAAAATGTGGTTGCGGTTCCATTCTATTGTGATCATTGATGAACCATAGACAAACAGGGATGAACCGTGGCTAACCATGGTGTGTCCAGAACATTCAGAACACATACTGGGAAAGATCATAATTAAACATAATAATACATGAGGTGGTGTTCGTTATGAGAATTTAACACACATGTGAGGGGTGTGATGTCACATAAACCCTGAGAGCAAAACTCAAGGAGGTTAATCGAGCACCACGCACTGAGGGTGTATATTAAATTCAAGTGAGGCACCACCCAGTGTTTTATTTTTTTTATAATTGCAGGCCATCAATTTTTTCCTCACACCCCCATCATGTTAGTCACAGCGGGGTGGGGGAAGGTGATCAATGCAGCCAACTGCATGACACAGGGACTGTGGCAAAGGTGTGGTTTGATGGAGAGACAGAATGTGGGGGCTAGCAGGGTGCAGAGATCAACCAGCACCTGTCTCAAGTGGCACCCGTAGTGAAGGTATAGATTTTTTTTTTTAGTGGAAGGAATTGGTGTCTGATGTCATGTGCTTTGAGTGGCACCGCTCATGAGCAGTGCTATCGACTACGTAAACAGAGAAGCCATTTTGATAGTGGGTTGTTAGTGGGCTAGTAAGGACAGTATTTGGGGAGGACCTCCAGTTTATTTGTAGCCGAAAAGAGTATCGGTTTGGATTTGTCTTCACTGATGCCCGTGTCAGTGAAAAATGGCTGTCTCACCAAGCGCACCACTCGAAGGTGCTTCGAGACAGAAGCTGCTGCTCAGTGCGTGTGTGTTTGCTGTAATATCTATCCGGTTATTACAGCAAATATTAACTGGCCATCTCCATTGAAAAAAATACGATGGGCAGTTATTACACTATGCAGATGAAACTAATCAAAAAAATTATGGGCAATGTTCTTCCTTTTAAATTCAGTGAAAGATAAAAATGAATGAGTTCAGTTGATTAGACCAATGGGTGTAGTATGGTCATTGCCAAGCAAGGTCAATCATAGTTACAAATAACCATGGCTGACTAACCGTTCTAGACGGACAGTGGTTTTTAACTGTGGATCTCAGCCACAGTCAAAGCGTGGTCAGAGCATAGCCTTCCATTTCTAACAATGGTTCAACATGGCGCCATGGTCATATCCTCACTTTCTGCTATCCTTGCTGCCCCTGAAAATAAAATATTTAAAGAGAAGACAGCTGCAATTTCAGTGGCATGAAAAATAATGTTAGCCAAAAACTTTGAAAGCATTTCATAGTTAGTAATTTTCTTGTGTAACTGCATGTTAGAACACTTTTTGAATAACTGTGTATGTACCATGTTTTAGATATTATGTTTAACCATGTTCAGTGATTTTAACCATGTGATGGACATGTTTGATAGTGAAACTTTGACCATGGTCATTTCATAGGATTTTGAACATGGTCATCGAAAGGCAACCACCGTGTTCAAAACATTTTCCAACTTGAAATGGACATGAAATATGATAAACATGTACCTGCTCGTGAATCAGGAAACTTAGGAACCTCTTATCCATGGTGTGACTCTGTGTAAGTCACTTACCTCCCTGTGAAGGTAGACTCAACTGAAAATGAGATACTGCATCTCAGCTAGACTCTCAGGGTTAAAAATGGTTGCAGCCGCTGCTTCTATATTACCTTAATGTTTTAACTTAGGACTGTATTGCAACAAATAAGAATTGCAACACAACCTCAGTCAGAGCTGCAGAGTGGTGGAGTGATCTCCCAGTCTCGTAACTTAGCATGTCAAACTTGGTACACTTTAAACGTTCTTTGTGAGCATTATTTTCTGAACAAGTGTCATGTAACTGCAGATAATCTGATCTGTACTTTGTAACTGATCTATACATGATTCAGTGCTGCTCTTTATGTAAATGTTATGTAATGTTCTATTCTTACACTAGTGTAGTCCCTTCTTCACCCTCCCCAGTCGACAACCTTTGCTCCCATCCTTAACTCAGTACTGCCTCTGCAGATTGCAAATGTCAGTATCTTCCAGCACTTGATTATATTGTAATTGCAAATGCAGTTCTGCTCCAGCACTGTGTCGTTTAGTTCTGTATTTACCTCTCCCAGTCCTTGGCTTTGCACAGTTGTTATTTATGATGGCTATGTTAGGGAGGTAGTGAAGCAAAGGGTTCCAAAGTGAGGGAAGATGATATTGGCCAGCTGTGGTACAGGGGTACGGCAAAGCATGGATTGGAGGGAGCATGTGGCAGAGGGGACAATGGAGAGGAGTGATGAGAGGTAGAAGGGAAGAGATCCAAACCAGTATTTGGATATAAAGGAGGCACAGTGCATCTGGTGATGCAATGGAAGGGGGAGAACGGACAGTGCTGTGTAAAGTGATCAGTGATAAGTTCAAGAGGGCAAGTTGGTTGCAAAACAACAGAAGGAGTTAGAGAGGGTATCCAGCCTGGCCAGTGAGGTGGAGGGGGCGGACCCATAGACCACTTTCCTATAGTCAAAGAGTGGAAGCACGATTTCAACAACAGGCACTTGGCAAACCTGTGTGGAAAGACAATCTTTATTGCGGTATAAGGCACCAAGTTTAGGTCTGAGTTTCGCATGGATGGCGCTGATGTGGGCAGTTAAGTCAAACTTGCTGTCAAGTCACACACCAAAGTACTTGAAGGAAGGAACCATTTCAAGTGGGGAGCCATCCAAAGTGGAGAAGCTGGGCATGGATGAGAGTTTTGCCATTTTTTGGCTATATTCACCTATTATTGTATTATTATGATATTATTTATTGTGCTATTGTTATGTATTGTGTTATGTATTGTGTTATTGTTTATTGTGTTATTGTTATGTATTGCATTATCATGTATTGTATTTTATTGTGTTACTGTTATATATTGCATTATTATGTATTGTATTATTTGTGTTATGTATTGTATTATTATTTATTGTGTTATGTATTGTATTATTTACTGTGTTGTTATGTATTGTGTTATTTATTGTGTTATGTATTGTATTATTGTTATATATTGTGTTATTATATATTGTGTTACTGTTATTTGTTGTGTTACTGTTATTTGTTGTGTTACTGTTATTTGTGTTCCTTGTTGTCCTCCCTTCCTCCTTCCCAGGACACATCTGGAAATGAGCTGTTACTAGCTCACTATGTCTTTCCTGGTGAAACTTTTGAAATAAATATCATTCTGTGATTATGTACTGTACTGTGTGTAATCCAGTCTGACATGGCTGGCAGTATAACCTATAAGCTGTGAATGAGCTTGGTACATCCAGCAGACCTGGGGTTGATATCCACAACCTCCACTTGCATACCGTGTGACTCTGAGCAAGTCACTTAACCTCCCCAGTGCTCCCGCGTTGCCCCTGAAAACAGGCACTTGTGCCTGGTGAGTCTTACCTGGTTACCAAAGAATAGGAAAAAAACAAAACAAAAAAACTATGAAAGAGGGTACTTGCACTCAAAGGTAGTTCCCAACAATAAAATAAAACAAAAATGTATCATTGGTGTTGCCCAGGGCTCCAGCCTAGGTCCCCTACTATTTGGCTTATTCATAAACCACCTGCCTGATGCCTGTCAGTCTGCAAATGTACTTCTCTACACAGATGATGCTGTCATTTATTTCAAGAACTCTAACCTTGGCAGCCTTACCTCTGTCCTCCAGGATAAGTTTGAGGTCCTTGAAAAAGGGTTCTCCCACAACAAACTGGTGCTATATTACAAAACAAAACAAACAAACAAAAAAAAAAAACAACAACTAAGACAGTGCTCTTCACAAGCCCACAAATGAAGAACAGGGTACCCCCCCCATGCCATCTGCAATGACCAGAGACAAATACTTCAACAGGTGGGAACTTTTAAATACCTTGGGGAGATCCTGGATGATAACTTATCTTTTGCACCCCCTCCCCGACCACCTTGTGTCCATGGTAAACAGAAGATGGGGAACCTTGTACCATAGTTGAGTCAACCTTATAATGGCAACCTCAGTATCGTCACTAGTTGACAATGGCCTGACTGTCTACACAACTGCCTGCGACTCAGATCTCAGCAGAATAAATCTGATCTGTAATATGGCTTGTCGCTTTGTGCTTGGGGATGACCAGCGCACAAACAGCTGCACCCTCTACAGCCAAATAAATTGGTTACCCCTACCTTAGCAGAGCTAAGTTCTAGTCATGCCTGCTAGCCAAGAAGGTACTACTGGGCCTAACCCCCCCCAACTGCTTCTGCCCTGCACCCGTCTCTACAACACCAGGGGCGTGGCTCAGAATGCGCTTGAACTGTCTTTCTGCCGTACTCCGCTGCGCAAGTGTTCATTTGCAGTTAAGGCCAGTGGCTGGTTAAATGAGCTGATACCTTGTGCAATCAACCTAAGTTTAACCAGTTTATGAGAGCACGATGGGTAGCTGTAACTGCTAATCATCCTAACTAAATTGCCTCCCAGCATGCACCCCGAACTGTGTCAGACTCCGGCTCTGCGGCCAGGCACCATTACAGTGCACATTTCACTCTGTTTTTGTTTACTTGCCTTGTTGTAAAATTTGCAGTTGATCCAGCCTATCTAGTTGTACTTCTTCGACATGATTTGTACTTGACTGACTTAATTCCACTGGAACTCGCTCATTGTGTTTGTTGTGTTACTTTGTAATCTCTGTTATTGACGTGGAACCTTTGTATTCTCACATTTTCAATCAGTCAATCAATCGATCAATAAAAAAACTCAAGCATTACGCTAATACCAATCCAAAGTAACCATTTGTTGGCAGTAGCCAACTCTGGTCTCCCCAAGTAGTTCCAAAAACTAACTAACTAACTGATTGCACCTTTGTCTTGGGCAACTTCATCGACAATGTTGTCCGAACGGCCACCCCTTCTGCCCTTGCTGTAGCCCTCTTACTGCCACCCCTTCCTACCGTCTAAGGTCCAGTGACTCATGTCTTCCTGACTCCTAAAACTTGCACACTTATGGGAGACTGGGCCTTAGCTGTGTACGCACCACTGCTATGGAATGCACTTCCAGCAAGCACTCGCTCCACCACTTCCCATCCCTCCTTTAAAGCCTCCCTCTGGGGATTCCTCAAATTGGCCTCCACCTGCCTCTGCACTTAATGACTGGCTGAGCTGATACCCAATCTCCTCTGCTTAAGGGCAGAGGGGCTCTGCCCCTTACTCACAAGTGAGCTAACAGGTACTTAGTAGATATGATTGTGCCGGGTCCACTTTGGCCCTCCTGCTTATTAATGTGTATGTGTTCACTGCCCCATCCCCATGTTTTGCCTCATGTGTTGACTTGGCCTCTCCATCCCCCAATTATACTACTTCGAGTTTACCTGCTTCCCTTATCCTTCTGGTGCGTTGTTTGCCCAGGCATGTTGAACTACTGCCTTTATTGCCAGGGCCATGCTGTCATGTAAAACCTGATGTTCTGGTATTGCCCTTGCACTCTTTGATTTCTCCTTATCATACCTTGTACTTGTGTTTGCCTGATGTTCTTGAATGTACCTCTGTAATCTCCCAGGTTGCTCCTGAAAATAGGCACTTGGTTGTCTAGTGTGCTTACCTGGCAAACAAAAGCAAGTAACCAACTAACTAACCAACTAGCCAACTAACCAACTAGCCAATCAAACTAACCAACCAACTAACTAATGGCCTGACATCCTGGCTGAGATACAACTTCTCAGCCACAGTGGGGGAGTTCCTCTTGCCATCTAGAAGCGGACTAAGCAAAAGTGTTGGGGGGGCACGAATCCCTCAAGATCATAAAGTGAGTTAGTGTCGGGGTGGAATTTGAACTTGGGCACTGGATAGTCACAGCCCAGGGTCTTTTGCTACTAAACTGTAGTTCCAGCCCTGGATATAGAATGGAAAGTGTGCCTTCTACAAGTACACTACGTTAAGATCCCAATCCAGGTGGAGACACTGGGATTCAAACCCACAGTCATTCAGATGTGGAGGGTTAGTGTACTGGTATTGTCCAAAGAGTTCAGGCTTCCCACTGCTAGCCCAACAGTATGCTGGGAAAGTCAGCAGTGTTTGCAGTCCAACAAAAACTTTCCGTCTCCACTCACCCGTGCGGCTAGCCCCAGGGCTTTGGCAGCCTGAAACTGACTGCACCACAAAACTGATCTTGGAAGCATAACAAAACAGAGAGAAAGGAATGAGGAAAACCCCACAGTATAAACAACAACCAGAGTCACATTCTTCAGGGGTCAAGATTGGAATTTTCTGAGAATGCAAGTCAAGTGAGAAGGTAATATTTCAGTTGGAGACAAACTTTGTTGCACCATGGAGAATTCTCTTAGGAACAAAACAACCACAGAAAGTGTTGCATGGCTCCCTCTATGAAGCCTGTACCAGGCCTGAACACCTTCCCCAGTATCAAGTGCTCTTGCAATAGCAGTCACAGTGACTCCCACTGGTAGTGACAGGGCTGTGACACTGCTGTGAGCCTCCCCACAGCAGTGCTCTTTCAATGCCAGCTATGGCTCCTATACCCTGACCCCCTCCCCTGTATCTAGTGCTCTTGTACTGGCACTCACAGTGACACCCACTGGTAGTGACAGGGCTGGATTTTCAGAGTTGAAGGCCAAAAATCCTAATTCCAAATAAAGGTCAGATTTGGAACCAGAATCCAATTTCAGTTTTGCATCCAACTACTTATAAAACCTCCCCCCAACCGGTACACATGGTATACGTTGCCTATGAGAAAGACCTCCCCCTTCTACCACCTCTGTGTCTCCCACATCCTTACCTTAAGGTAGCTGGGGCTGTAAAGCCTGGGGGCCCCTCCATTTGGCTATACTGGAGGTGGCGGTGCTGTTCTGGTAGCACTGGTATGGGAGGCACCGAGGGCTCAGCTCTGGCGCTTCCAGCACGTTAGTCCACAGTGAAGGCCAATAGCCCACAAAAGAGAAAGACACCAGCAACCCACCACCATGTACATCCACCACCAACTTGTTAAGTTGCCCCCAGCGCCTAAATAACCAGCCACTGCTGACTAATACTGGCTGCCATGAGATTCCAGAACAATTTCTGAGTAAACTAAATCAAAACCCAGGCCTGCAATCATGGAGGTGAGGTAAGGAAGTGCCAGACCAGAACCAAACCCTGGGTTAGCAGATGCCTTTCTAAGTACAGCATCTGGCATAGTGGCTGAAAAACCCCAGGATTTTGTACAGGTTGATCACCTCCTTACCTCCTCAGTACAAATTGTTTCAGAATCTCATGGCCTGTATTGAAAGGTAGGTTACTCCAGGAAGCAGTGGCTGGCTAGTGGGGTTTGTGGGCAAGTGGTGAGTTGGTGGCAGGCTAACTCAGTTGCGGATTGTGTAGGGGGTTTCGTCTCTCTTTTGTGGACTAATTGACTACTATGGACTAAGTTACTGGAAATGCCGGAGCTGAACCCCCTAGTGCCTCCTCCACTGGTACCACTGAAACCAGCACAAACAGGTTCAGCACGGCTAATTGAAGGGAGCAACAGGCTTTCCAGCAGCAGCAGGAGTCTTAAGGTAGGGACACAACAGCATAGGAAAGGAGACAGAAGGATGGAGGCTACAGGAGGGCCTTCTCACAGGCAGGGATGCAGTTTACACAGTGTGTACAGTGTTGGGGGGGTTACAAGCACTCGGATGCAGACTCAGAAACAAATTCTGATTCTGAAATATACTGAGTAAGGCATCTGGAAGCCTAGACCTTTGTTTAGGTCAGCCACCTCCTCACCTCCTCAGTACTGTACACAAACAGTGGTGTGCTGATGGTGGTGGTAGGGGATGCACAGCTACTCCATTCCCAGTGTCTCCCAGCAGGAGGCAGCATAGGCAATGTCATACCAGCACTGATTGTGGGGAAGTTGACAGCTTACTCCAGTCCCAGTTTCTTCCAACAGGAGTCACTCTACCTAATGGTGCAACTGCACTGACTGGGGGGAGCTCACAGCTACTCCAGTCCCAGTCTCTCCCAGTTGGACATACGAATATACAAAATTGCCAGCAGATACAGGCCTATCGGTCCATCTAGTCTGCTCAAGTGTGCAGCACTTCAGTCTTTCAGACTGCAGCTGCCCCCCCTTGCCTCCCCCTATTGATTTTGTGCATGTGTCCTTCACTTCCACCTCCTGCCCCCCCACAGTTTGAACCCTCCTGCTGAACCTGTCCCACCCCTTTTGAAGCTGCCCACTGTCTGCAGTGATATCACCTCCTCCAGCAGCACGTTCCACCCTGCCACCACACTTTTTGTGAAATAGTGCCTCCTCATTTCCCTCCTGAATCTGCCTCCTTCCAACTTCAGACTGTGCCCCCTGGTTTTCCTTCACCTTTTAATTGGAAAATACTTACAGTGCTTACTCTGTTCATACCCTTCAGGTACTTGAAGGTCTCAGTCACATCCTTTCTCTCCCTTCTATCCTCCAGGGAATATGTATTGAGCTCTCATAGCCCGGCGCTGTACCCCCTCCGATAGCTTGATGCCCTTTCTTTAGTAGGGGTGCCAGTACTGCACACAGTACTCCAAGTATGGCCTCACCAGGGACCTGTACAGGGGCAGGATGAGTTCTCCTCTCCTAGAGGTAATTCCCCTGGTGATGCACCTCAACATTCTGTTGGCCTTTGCCACTGCCTTCCTGCACTGGGCTGAGTGGTTAATTTCCCCTGTCACTAGTGCACTCAGATCCTTCTCCTCCTTTGACTGGGATCCCCCCCCCCCGACCAGTAACTAATTCTGGGGTTCCTGGCTCCCAAGTGCATGTCTTTGCACTTCTTGGCATTGAACCCAAGTTGCCATGTGCTAGACCCTTCCTCCAGTTTTGCCAAATCCTCCTGGAGTACTGTACCACCTTCCCCTCCATCAATCTCCGCACAGATCTTGCAGTCATTGGCAAAGAGACTGATCTTACTCTTAATCCATTCTGTGATGGCTCTTTTTAGCTTCACCCACTGTTCTTCCACCTCACCCAGGTGCCCCCCCCCAACAAGGTTACCCGAGACATTCACCCATCTCTTTAAAATCTACTCTCTGAAGCCCAGCACCCTTGCTGTTCGTGGTTCAGTTTCGCAGCCTTCTTTACATTGAACTACACTGCACGGGGATTGCTAGTCCCCAGGTGGCCTCCTACCTTGATGTCTGCAACACTGTCCCTGTTACTGAGTACCAGGTCCAGTACTGCCCCATCATGAGTGGCTTCACTGACTAGTTGCCGAAGGAATGCCCCCCTGCAGGGAGTCTAGGATGTCCCTGCTTCTAGCTGAAGCCACCGCTGGTAAATTCCAATTCACATTCCACATATTGAAGCCCCCCACCAGCAGCACCACCCCCATTTCTGCCATCTTGCCAATAGCTTGCACCAGTACCTTATCTAACTCCTCCCCCTGTGCTGGAGGTCTTTACATCATGCAAGTGTGAACAGTGGCTCCGTTCACTGTCTCTAGGGTGACCTGCAATACCTCTGCCCCCCCACTATATTCCCCGTAACTCCACTGCTTTTATGCTTTCCCTCACATAAAGCACTATGCCCCCTCTGTCCGTTCCCACCCTGTCCCTCCTAGACAGAGTATGATCTGGTATGGACATGTCCCAGTCATGGTTTTCAGTGCACCACGACTCGGTAATGGCCACAATATTCAGGTTGGCCTCTGCCATGATGGCCTCTAGGTCTGGAATCTTATTTTCCAGACTGCTACATTCGCACGTATGGCATTCCAGATTTTGTTACCACTCTGCTTGTTCCCCCCTTTCTTTCCTTCCAGGCTGTAGTGCCACATAGGCACGTAACCTCCCAGTCCCCCCCCTTTCCTATTCCCAAATCTGCTCCCCTCACAACAGAGTCCCCCACCAGAAATGTCTTCCTCCTTCTCCTCCTCCGGGGTTCTCTTCCTCCCTCCTTTGGGTCTCCACTCTGGAGAACCCCTACATCTTCCCAGCTCACTACCACAGGTGCCTCTTCCTGACAGTCCCGCTTCACCAGAGCAGTGTTGGAATTTCATAGTAGTACTGGTTGAGGAATGTACCTCTGACCCACTGCCTCCACCCTTCCAGAGCTCACCTTAGTACAGCCGTTCTTCCTCCCTGGCATCCTTTGGGGTAACAGTGTCAGACTTGGTGGCCCCTTGGTGAGAGGTCCCCCGAATCCTAGCCAGCTTGGCCTGGAGTCTAGCAACCTCCTCCCTCAACCCAATGAGCTGCACACAGATGGGGCAGCAGCGCAGTCTCCAGAAGGTCTCTCTGAAAACTGCTGCCCCACAGCCACTGCACTGTAGGCTATCCAAGCACCCTATAGACAGTCCGGCACCCTAAAGACAGTCCCAGAATCATACAGATATAGAAATCATTGAACTCTTTACTGGAGGGATTCATCTTGGGGCAGTATAGCCTAGAGATTAGAGTAATGAACTGTGAATGAGTTTGGTACCTCTAGCAGATCTGGGTTTCATTCCCACAGTCTCCAACTGCATACTGTGTGACTCTGAGCAAGTCACTTAAACCTCCCCAGTGCTCGAGGGTCGCCCCTGAAAACAGGCACTTGTGCCTAGTGGGCCTTACCCAGTTACCAAAAGAATAAATAAATAAAATCTTCTAGCAACATTTTTGTTTCTATGTTTGATGCCCTTAATAGGATTAAAGTAAAAAAGTATTTTTTTTATATAAGTAACAGACACCCCCGTTCAAACAACAGAACACAAACACTTTTTCCATGCATGCTCAAAGTCCTTTTGGTTAAAAGAGGTTCCCATGTGAAGGCAAATTCTAATTGGTTGAAACATTGCTGACGAGTCCTTATAAGTAAAACTGTTTAGTGCATGCAGACTGCATGCAAACCGATCTTAAAAACGGTTTTGTGTAGGGCCGCTCAAATGAACAATGGAAGCACATCAAGCTTCCATGCTGGTGGGGTGGGTTAGTGAGTGTACTTGGGAGGTGGCAGTCAGGCAGCCAAGCTGGGAAACAGCCTGCTGATGGAAGCATGTCCCAGCCGGGCGAGGAAGGGAGGTGGCATGCTTTGGTGCTACTGCCTCTTCTGGTGGGGGGGAGCATGCCCTCCTGGCAGAGGCATTCTGTATGCAGCTGAGGCATGACCCCTCCCCCCCACACACACACACACACACACACACACACACACACACACACACTAGCTGGGAGGAAATGTTCCAGGTTAGGAAGATTATTTTTTTCAAAACTTTTGTCAGGAAAGATAAAGTGTGACCCAATAATAAAATAATTATATATGTTTTATAAATAACAACTGTACAAAGACGAGGATTGTGAGAAGTAAATACAGAACTAAACGATACAGTGCTGGAGCAGAACTGCATTTGCAATTACAATACGATGAAGTGCTGGAAGATACTGACATTTGCAATCTCCAGAGGCAGTACCTAGCTAAGAATGGGAGCAAAGGTAGTCGACTGGGGAGGGTGAAGAAGGGACTACACTAGCGTAAGAATAGAACATTACATAACGTTTACATAAAGAGCAGCACTGAATCATACATAAATCAGTTACAAAGTACAGATCAGATTATCTGCAGTTACATGACACTTGTACAGGGTGCAGTGCATGTAAACAGCTTTTCTCCAGGGGCCAAGTACAGTCCTCCGTGACCATACTTAGCCTAGGGAGGATAGCCGGACAATCAAACAAAAGATCAGAGCTTATAGAACCCTAACGTGCACTGCAGGCTATTGAATCTGTCTGCTGCCTACTGCTTTGATGTCCGCTGCAGGGGATTCTGGGATTTATAGCAACCGAAGATGTCAGCCTACAACCAACCAAAATTTGTCTGAGACCATCTGCTGTACTACAGTAAACAGCAAGTAACCTAACATGTTTCTGCACATGAAGTGCACGGTGGGACCAGCTTTACTTGAGTATGGCGCACTTGGGGTTGTCTGCGCCCCTTAAAATCGTCCCAAGTTCGGCATGTTAGACAACGTGTCAGGGAAGTCATCCCGGCGCTCTGCAGCTCTGACTCGGAAGGAGGTTGGGCCAGTTTTGTTCTGCAGGAGGGAAGGAGAACACGGGAGGATAACGCGTTGTGTGCTCTTCAAGATTTCAAGAACAAGGTCCTGTGCGGGCAATGGCCGGCGTTTGGAAATGATTTTCACCACACATAATGAGTGCTGGTCTGCCCAGGGATTTCTCTTTATGGGCGCTTAACAACAATTATGTGTCTATACAGAATTAATCAATGGTCAGATGATGCTCATGAACCAATTGCCTTTGTGTTTTATGATAGCCCATGTTATAATTTTACTTGCCAGCTTCGTGCCTCACAATGCACCCAGGGTGTTGATTAATCCCCAGTAACTGCACACCCTGTCGTGGGTTATTACTTACATAAACCACTTTAGTTAAAATGGATGCAACTTAAACTTCGTTAAGACAAACCCTGAGTAGATCTTAAACATTACTCAACAATATAGTGTGGGTACAAACACTTACAAACCCTTTTAAACTTGTACAGGTTCTTAGTTTCTTTTAAACATTTCTGCTGTTACCATTTTGCTTGATAATAAGACATTTCCACTAATCCTCTTTGCACCCGCTGCTCCCTACCCCAAGATGTACTTGGAAACAAGCCTTTATCATTGCACCACTCCAGGGCACCAGTTTTCAAATAAACAAACAGTTTAAAACTGTAATGCTATAGGAGAGAGAGAAAGAGAGAGAGAGAGAGAGAGAGAGAGAGAGGAATGCAAAATGACAGTGAGTGAGTGAGTGAGTGAATGAGAAAAATCACGTGTTTACTTTTGAATTACTGAAATGCACAGCAAATGTATTTCAGACTCAAAATTCAGCAAAGAGAGCTCCACTGTCTTTCAGGGCCACATTCTCTCTCCACCCCCGGCTACCACTAACACCACACAACAGACAGCCTGGAGCAGAGTCAGCGATTCTGGAGACTGAAGACTCGTTAAGAAGATGGTGGGATTCACAGCCGTGGCTGGCTGTTTAAACTTTTTTAATGCCAAAGCAGGACTCTGTGTCTGGCCTGGCCAGTCCCATTAACAGCATCTGAACAGCAGGCCCAAGATTAGCATTCTTACCTTCTGGTTCAGTCTGAGGTTTCTCTCTTCTGCCTTTGTCCTAGCAGCCCGTTGTCACTCAGTGCTCTCTGCAGTTCTTGCAAGCAGTTTCATAAGCTTCCATGCCCCGCCCCCAGCACTCTGCCTGCCCGCCCACCCATTCTCTGGATAATGCATGAGGTAGAACCTGTCCAGCTGGTTTGTGTCTCATGTGAGCTCTATCCTTTATAATTAAATTCCAAATTATTTTGCAAAAGGCCAGGGTAACCCTTTATGGTGAGAAGGCTACTAGAATCCTAGTTCTAGCTCATGTGGTGAGAGGGGGTCACGGGATGCCCCTGTCATGAAAAGTTTGGAAAACTTTTAAAAGTGTAATCCGGAAAATATATGGGGGTGGGTGGCAATAAAAGTGTCTTTTTTTTCATCTTGGCCCCCAAGTTTTGTCTTGTGTATACCACTGGTTCTGAACTGATTTCTGACCATTTGCTGCCAGCAAAGTGTATACTAAAGAGATCTGGTTTGGGGTGCACTGACAGAACTGGGTCTCTAGGCTCGAGTACACAGCATGGAAATGTCTCACTGGTTCCAGCAGAGGGGGCTGTCACCAGGTTTGGGCACACTAACAGTACTTTAGGATAGGGGTCTCCTGCAATCAGAGTGCAGAGAATGCAAATGTCTCACTGGTACCAGCAGGGGGTGCTTCTGCCAGCTTGGGGGTACACAGACCCACCACAGACAGTTGGACAGCAGCTGCAAGGACTATGAGTGTAGAGTAGAAATGTCTCACTGGTACTAGCAAGGGGTGCTCTCACCAGGTTGGGGAAGAGTGACACTACAGTGGGAGAAGAGTCCTAAGTTCTGAGAGTGTGGAGAATAGTGATGTCTCCCTGGTACCAGCAGGGGGTACTCTCATCAGGTTGGGGTGCATTGATAGTACAGTAGGAGAGGATTCTACAGGACTGCAGTTATGAGTGTATTTCACAGGCCACTTACAGTACAGTTGCAAAACTGCTGTTTTGTGACTATGAAATTCATTTTATTTTATATAGTGTCTTTCATACACACTGTATCCCAAAGTGCTTTACAACACAATGCATTAGATACTGATAGTGCAGAGGTAGTAGAATAGAATTGAATATGGATTTATACAGCACCTTTCATGCAGACTGTAACCTACAGTGCTTTACAAAACAAAATAAGTTAGATACCAGTAGTGCAGAGTTTGTAGCAGAAAAAAAGAATTTGGAATTATATAGCACACATTATACACATTATCCCAATGTACTTTGTAAAAGAGTGAGTTAGATACTATAGTGCAGAAACTATACAATAGTATAGAATTCATATTTATAGAGTACCTTTCATGCCAGTGACTGCAGGGGGAAATCCAGATGAGAGCTGGACATCCTTGGGGGACATACTTCCTGGAGGGGTGGAGGACTATCATCGAAGCACAGGTCAGGAAGCATAGGAAAACCAGGAGCAGTTTCAAAATTCACAAATAGTGTTTTATTTTTCTCAGTAACATCCACAAATAGTATTTTATTTTTCTCAATAACAGCAAAATAAAAATAAAAATTATTCAGTATAACTATTTGCAAAGGCAGTACAAACAGAGAAAACCAAGTCCTTCGTCTGAGAGTATCTCTTAATTCCAAGTTTCAGTCTCTCATTCTCCTTGTCTCTCTAACAAAAACATTACTGCTATTTTTATAAATCTTTATCTGGGAACTCGTTAAGAGAGCCTGCTTCTCACAGAATGGTCGTGTAAGTTTACAGAATGTTCTTGTCAGTTTTTATACAGGTGCAGCAAAAAGAACATAGTGACCCAGAACTGACCTCTTGTTTACAGCTCTGCAAAAGGTTTAAAAAACTGCATCTCAGGTTAACCCCTTGAGCTCCAAATAGCTGTGCAATAATTTCAACAGTATAACTATATACAGTTTTAAACAAAGGGATCCCATTACCACATACAGTTTTACACAGAGATTCATATATATTTTTTTAACTGCAGATATGCAAGGAAGAAGAAAAGACAGAACAGCAAGTGAAGACTGAGAGATAGCGAGAGGCAGAGAATTGCAAAACTGTTGGAGTGATCAGTTCCTAGAACTCACAAATAAATGTGGTTGCGCAACCAGACAGAGAAGAGACAGAAAAGGAGAGGCTAGAACAGACTCTTCTGTTTAAACTCTTTCTGCATAACAAATGGGGCAGGGCCTTCTGCAACCCTGTCACATACCCCCTCCTTTAAGAGGGAACCCGTTTCCAAAATGGTCAACTAAATTCCCGTCTAACATTAGCTCATAGCCTTTATAGTTCAGTGCACATGCTGCATAGCAAACAGAGAAATTTCAACTCACATTTTTTCAGCCTTCAGAATTCTCAATTCCTGATTTATATCTTGACAGAAAATCAGCATAGACATTCTCATTCCCAGATTTGTGCATCACTTTAAATTTAAATGGCTGTAGTGCCAGGTGCCACCGTGTGATTCTCGAATTTGTGTCCTTCATTTGGTTAAGCCAACAGAGAGGATTGTGATCTGTTATCAGTACAAAGTCAGCTCTTAGCAAATAAAACTTAAGGGACTCCATGGCCCACTTTGCTGTAAGGCACTCCTTTTCAGTAGTGGAATACCTTTTCTCTGCATCGTGCAATTTCCTACTAATAATAATCCCATCTACATTCTCACTCAAGACTGCACCTAGGCCTGCCTCTGCTACATCTGTCTGTAACAGAAATGGTTTCCCAAAGTCTGGGCTTCTTAAAAGAGGGGCTGAACATAGTGCAGCCTTAATGGCTCGAAAAGCCTTGTCACACTCTGGGGTCCATTTCACATTATTTGGGAATCGTTTCTTTGTGAATTCAGTGAGGGAAGTAGCTAACAGGGCACAGCTGGGAACAAATCTCTGATAATAACCAGCCAGACGTAAAAATGACCTGACATGCTTCTTGGTTTTGGGGACAGGGCTGTTAGCTACAGCTTCTATCTTTGAAACCTCTGGCTTGACTTCTCTATTTCCTAAAACATAGCCCAAATCAATCAATCAATCAATCAAAATCTTTATTTATTCAGGCGAACATCATTGAGCATAGCTCATTTACAAGATGGACCTGAGTGGTCATAACAATATAAGGTTACAAATTTTACACAAAAACATGGTACTGAATGAACACAAATACAAAGATTTATGAATGAGACAGGTATACAAATATTTAAATATATACAAGGCAAAATGACATTGGACCTAGATCAAATTAAAAGGAAAGAAACAAACAGTATTGTAGGGATAAAGCTAGGGTAATGGGATTTGGGGGGCATTTTGTATGAAGTAGGTTGGAGAACAAGCTAGAAGAACAATAAAGAAATAGGGGTATAAAAAGGGGTAGGAGGGGTGTGAGAGGACTAGGCCTTATGGAAGCAATTGCATGATTCTGGGAATAGACTAGTGTACAGTTTTGAAGGATGTTAAAGGAATGAGGTATCAATTTCAAGGTCTTTTGAAGAAATTCAGATAAGTGCTAGGGGAGAGCTGATTGCAGCCCTTCCATACTGGTGCAGGTGATAGGAATCTTCAGCATGATGAGTTTATTGATCCTTAGGGTGTAAGGCCTGGATGTGATCCAGTTGAAACAATCTGAGATGTAGGAAGGGAGTTTGTTGTCAGAGCTTTATAGATCCAGACAGCAGCATTTTTTTCTTCTATGTTGTAGGGATGTCCAACTGACTGCATTGTAGAGAGAGCAATGATGGGTGCTGGAGGAAGCTCTGTAATGAATCTAATAGCTCTATGATACAAGGTGTCTAATTTATTTAAATGGAGAGGAACAGTGACCATAAAGGAAGTCAAGTAGTCAATGAGGGATAGGAATGATGCCAGGATTAGCCTTTGTTTGGAATCTCTGGTCAGGTAGTGTTTGATCCTATAAAATAGGCCAAGTCTTTGTCTAAGCTTTTCAGGAGCTCTTCAATTGTGCTAGATAGTCAGTTTATTGTCAATCCAGACTCAAGATATTTGAATTTGACCACATATTCCAGATTTTCACCAAGGATGGTAGATAATTGTGGGAGGGTGAATGATGGGACAGTGGAAGAGCAGCTCTTAGTGGCAAAGAACATAGCTTTGCTTTCTTGGCATTTAGTAGTAATTTCTTTTCTAGTAAGTTGTGCTGTAGGAGGGAGAACTCAGACTGTAAAAGCTCACAGGCTTTTGATGGTGAGGATTACTGACATATAGTACAGTATCATCTGCAAAGAGGTGATATTAGATTGTGAGAGATTGGAGTCAATATTGTTGATGTAAATGGCAAAGAGGATGGGGCCCAGGATGGAACCTTATGGACACCTCTTAGGAGTGGTTTAGAGGTAGATAGGTCACCTTCATTTTTACCAGTTGTATTCTTCCGAGAGATAGCATCTGAACCATTTAAGAGAGAGTGAGTCAAGGCTATGGAGTTCAGAGAGGAGATTAGTAATTCATGGTCCACAGTGTCAAAGGCTTTGTTTAGATCCAGGAACACAGCACAGGTGTTATTCTTTTGTCTAAGGCAGTCTGCCAGTCATTTGTAACTTTGCTAAGGCAGAGATGGTGCTGTGCATAGATCTAAACCAGATTGAGCTGGATTAAGGAGATTATTGGTATCAAGGTAGGCACTTAACTGAAAGTTCACTAACTTTTCAAGCATTTTGGACAGTACTGGTAAGATGAATGGGCCTATAGTTGTTGAGGTCCATGGGATCACCTACCTTAAGTAGTGGAAACACTTGAGCTGTCTTCCATATTGAGGGGATAGAACCAGTGGCTAGGGACAGATTGAAAAGGTGAGTGAGGGGGGCAGCTAAGGCGTGCAATGCTACTTTTAGAAAGTAGGGATCCAGGGAGTCTGCACCTGCACTTTTAATTGTATCTAGTTGGAACAGTAGGTCTTCTACTTCTTTTAAGAGTATTGATTTGAAGGAGAATGTGGAAGCAGCCTTTTGTCCCTCGGTAGATTGTAAGTTTAGTGATGACCTCAATAGGTTTGCAGGTGAGGAATCGAAAGCTAGGCCAGCTGTAGTGAAATGATCGTTGAAGACATTTAAGATTTCTTGCTTGTCAGTGATTTCAACACTATTTAGGTGCACTTTGGGTGGTAAGATAGGGGTAGAAGCTTGACCTAGGATCCCCTTTATGGTACCCCAGAACCTGGAAGGGTTGTGATAGGAGGCATCCAATTCAGCTGTGTAGAAGGCAGCCTTGGCATTTCTCATTGGTTTTGTGCAGGAGTTTCTGGCTTTTCTGAATTGAAGCCAGTCATTTGGATCCTTGGTCTTTTCTTTTTTTCCAGAGTTTATCTCTGGCAAGCAGCGAATTTAAGGTCAGCAGAGAACCAGCTACAAGATTTGAGTTTGGTTCTGGCAACTGGTGAGGGGTGCATGTTATATTGAGGCACTTATGATAATATCACTTAAGACCTGAAGAGCTGTCTCTATTGAAGCTGTGAGATAGAATTCTTGCCAATGTGTGGTGTGGCACAAATCATGGAGATATCCTGAAATATTAAAGTTCTTTTTTGACCTTCTTGGGAGAAATTTTGCAGGGTTGGGTGGCTTGATTGTTGATCTTATGCCAGCTATGGGACAGTGATCACTTATGTCACTGAATAGCACTCCAGCATGAGAATACAGATGAGGCTTATTTACCAACATGATGTCCAGTAGTGTGCTGTTGAGATTATTCTTTGGATTAATCCTTGTTGGTTCTTTGATTAATTGAGTGAATCCATAAGTGTCACAGAAGGTTACCAGGGGTGCAGATGCATTGGCTAGCCAATTTAAATTTAGGTCACCTAAAATGATGGTGTCTTCAGGGCCTAGATTAAGTATAGATCCTAGGTGGGATAGGAGTTTGAGGCCTGCAGAGGGGAGCATGTAGCAGCCAATCAGTTGAAAAGATGATATGTTGGAAGGGTTATTTTAATTGATAAGCATTTGAATTCCTTTGGCTGTGATGTAATATTGAGGCAGGATGCAGAGATGTTTGCTTTGACATAGATGGCTACCCCCTGGATGGATGGTGCAGATCTGAAGAGCTGGTAGTTGGGAAGATTTATTTCACTGTCTTTGTTGCAGATTTGAGCCATGTTTCAGAGATAATCAGAGAAAGTCAGGTAAGGTGTGTGCAACCCAGGCCTGTATTAATGAGAACTTTTAGGAGGCTGCAGGCGTTGATATATGAAGAAAACTCAGGCCATTTATGGAGGCTAAGTCAGCTGGGGAGATAGAGCTTTCTGTGGGTCCAGGGTTGATTTCAACAGTGCCAACACAGATCAGCAGAAAGAAGATTAGTTTGATGAGGGCACCAAGTGATAGGAATAGGGAGTAGTCAGAGGACTTTCTCTTCTTGCTTGGGATCCAATGTATAGTGGGTGATGATCCTGCTGTGTGGTTATAGATTTTGTCATAAAGTACCAGCTTAATGGACAGGTATAGGGGGTCATTATAGTGCCAATAATGGAGCAGGGGGCTTATGGAGTACCGAACTGGTTGTGAGCCTTTTTGTGGAATACCCCAAGGATTACAGTGCAGAAGCGGCAGTATATACTTGGGGAATTGAGGGGCATCCACTGGGGACAGCAGAGGGGGACAAGCCCGAGTAGCTGCCCTAATCACCATGGCATGGGCAGCTTCAGTTTCCTCTTCTGGATCCGAGGAAGGTGAGAGGCAAATCAGCAATAGCATGTAGCATGGTGGAGGGTAGTAGGGTTAAAGATACTAAAGGAGATGAAGAAATGACTCGGAATTATTAGGAGATTAGCTATGGGCTGGATAAGAGATTCAAGGGAAAGTGTGTATAAAAGAAACACAAATATCTGGTTTCATAGATACATAGATACATAGATACATAGACAGTGTCGGCAGATAAGGGCCTATGGCCCACCCAGTCTGCCCATTTGAGCTTGTAAGTTCAGTTTGTTTTCCTAGAAGTCTGTTGCCCCTTACCCCTGACCTCCAGAATTCCTTTATGTCTATCCCATGCATTCTTAAATCCCGTGATTGTTTCATCCCCCACCACTTCCTCTGGCAGGGTGTTCCACTTGTCCACTACCTGTTCTGTGAAGAAATTCTTTCTCATGTTTCCTCTGAATCGTCCTCCCTCCAACTTCATCCCATGCCCTCTAGTCCTGGAACATCTTTTTTGCTTAAAAATAGTGTTTTCCTGCACCCTGTTCCTCTCTGTCAGATACCTGTATGTCTCTATCATATCCCTCTCTCCTCTCTCTCCAGGGAGTACATGTTCAGTTCCTTCAACCTGTCTTCATAGGACTTGTGATGCAATCCATGCACCATCTTTGTTGCCCTCCTCTGAACCTTCTCTACCCTGTCTATGTCCTTACGTAGGTATGGTCTCAGAACTGTACACTGTACTCCAGGTGGGGCCTCACTAGTGTCTTGTATAGCGGAATTATGACCTCCCTTTTCCTGCTGGTGATGCCCCGCCTACATCCCAGCATCCTATTTGTTTTACCTGCTGCCTTGTCACACTGTTTCCTACACTTGAGGTCATCAGAGATGACAACCCCAAGATCCCTTTCCTGCTTGGTGCATGCTATATCCTCACCCCCAACTGATATATTGTGCCAGGGTTTTGTGCCCCATATGCATTATCTTGCACTTCTTTGCATTGAATTTCAACTGCCAAACCCTGACCATTCTTCAAGTTTCTGCAGGTCGCTTCTTATTCTGTCTACACCTCTGGTGTGTCTACTCTGTTACAGAGCTTTGTGTCATCAGCGAACAGTGAAATTCTGCCTCTAGGTCCTGCACAATGTCACTGATGAAGATGTTGAATAGGACCGTCCCAGCACTGATCCCTGTGGTACCCCACTGGTCACTCTTCCCTCTGTGGAGTGACAGCCATTTACCACCACCCTCTATGTCCTGCCACCCAGCCAGTTACCTACCCACCACACTACTGTCCTGCCCACACCCATATTCCCCAGTTTGTGTAATAGTTATCTATGTGGCACAGTGTCAAAGGCCTTGCTGAAGTCCAGATAGGCCATGTCCACTGCCCTCCCCTGATCCACCTCCCTAGTCACCCAGTCAAAAAATTCAACGAGGTTTCCTGTAGGTCCAATGCACACTTGATAGGATTAATTGTCAGACCTGACTTTTTCATAGGTGTTCCAGGTGGTTTTTCCAGTTCGACTGTACACCACAACATCATCCAGGTACGCAGCACAATAACCAGTGTGAGGATAAAATGACATCCATGTACCGCTGGAATGTTGCAGGTGCACCATGTAAACCAAATGGCATAGTGGTGAACTGATAGAATCCTATTAGAATTGGCAAATGCAGTTTTGTCTCTGGATTCTGTAACTGGGGATTTGCCAGTAACCCTTGGTGAGATCAAGGGTACTGATATACTTGGCACTGCCCAGTCTGTCCACCAAATCATCTATTCTGGGCATAGGATAACTGTCAGATTCTGACACTTGTTTAAGCTTCCTAACCTATCCCTTCGACTTGGTCAATTCCTTCAGTTTGAAAGCAGCTGTGGTAACGCCTGTTCCAGGAGTGGTGACAGGGCCTTATGCTGAAATTACCATCCCATCTCCATCTTGCCCCCACTTTCCAAGGCATTGGAGCAAATAGTTGCTGACCAGTTGACTGAATATCTGGACACGTATAACATCCAATGTGCCCAACAGCATGGCTTGAGAAAGGGGCATAGCACCACCACTGCCCTTTTAGAATACACTAACTTCATTCACAAGGCTTAAGATCATGGTCACCTTGTGGGGTCTATCTACATAGACCTCACAAAGGCATTTGATACAGTTAATCATTCTCTATTACTCAAGTCCCTACCCTTCCTGGGTCTCTCCCAAGAAGTCACAGACTGGTCCAAAAGTTACCTTGAAGGAAGAACCCAAAGGGTAAAAATTCATGATATACTCTTAGTCTCCCTGTAAGCTCTGGTATTTCCCCAAAGCTCAATCCTTGGCCCTCTCCTATTCATCCTTTTTCTTAACTCCTTGCCAAAACATGTCCCACCTAACTTACTTGTTTTGCAGACATCGCTGTACCTCGCCACCTCTCAAAGAACCCCTACCCTTCGCTTAATAGTCTGCAGCAGAGTTTTTCTGCAGCTGAAGCCTGGTTCTCCAAACATAAACTTATCTTGAACTGTAAGAAAAACAAAGTTATGCTTTTCACCAGCCCACACAACAAGTACAAAAAGACCTGGCTACATATCTCAGCTCTCCCCTTGAACAAGTCTACAACTTTAAGTATCTTGGTATTACCCTCAGTAGCCATCTTTCCTATCAGCAACATAGCAATACAAAATCCAAAAATGTCTGCATTAGGGCTTGGGCTTCTTTATAGACACAGGCATTGTATGACCCAAGAGGTGCTCCAGTTAGCCGTCGCTAATTCAGTCCTTCCTATTATTGAAATTGGGCTTATTATCTATGGTGCTGCCTTCAGCTTCACTCTTAGGAGACCAAGTGTTGCCCTTAATAAGGTGTGCCGCGCTCATTACTGGGGCTCACGCTACATGCACACCTGTGACATCTACTCTGCAGCAAACTGGCTGAACCTTCATGGCAGAGTTTTTTTTACCAAACTTGTCAATTAGCTAAAAAGATTAGTCTTGGGCTAGCTCCCCCATTTCTCATACCACTTCTCCAGAGATCCTTGAACCAATGCTATGCCAGAAGCACCTCCAATACCACATTTCTAGTCCCTATCTGCTGTACGGCACAAGCCCAGTGAGCATTTATGTACTGTGCTCCAGGCTGGTTGAACAACTTTCCTTCTGACCTCCTGGCTGTCTCTAGGTTGGGACCCTTCAAAACCAAACTTAGACTGCATTCCCTGAAACAGAACAGTTGTGATTGCCCTTCCGAAGTTACTCGACTCTCTTCTGTCTCCTCCCTCCTCCTACCATTTCTTCCTCTACTCTGTCTAACCTGCCTTCTTTGCAGCAAGGACTGTTTTGTTTATCTCAACTATCTTAGTCCTGGACTGCGAATTGGACCAATCAGTTCTGGTGGGACCTAAAATGGAGTCACACTACAGGAGCTGTCTGGAGTCAAAATCTGTAGGACTTGTAGTTTGGGGCTTTTGCACATTTTTGCACCTGAAGGGGGCCTTTGTTGTGACTGAAAGACAGACCAGCCAGCCAAACATTTTGGATTCTGGGAAAGTCCCTTGCTTGCTGGCAGTTGAGTCAGATCTCAGTTGGGAGCTGAATGAGCAAGAGCTTGAGACAGTCAAGCAACCATCTGAGTAGTTTAGTGGGAGAACTGTGGAAAGGCCTGAGTTGTGGCCTGCATGTCTGCGCTGCACCTGAGAGGGAGAGAAGAGAATTATTTTGGACTAAATCCAAGTTTGTGAGAATGAAGTAAGCCACTGATTTTTTTACCAGGCTCATACCTGAAGAAGACCGAAGATTTTGCTGAATGCAATCGACCTGTCAAAATTTCCAGCTGCTTTTGAATCCCCAGTTTGTGCAAAGACTTTGCGATCATGATCTGTGAGCTGTTTGCCTGGTACAGTAGAATTTCCTTACATGTAAATGTGCTGTGTATTGAAAGTGGGTCGTGATTTGGTTCCCCAGTGTGTGAACTGTGTTCCGCTTACTGGAAGCTTTATCTAGCCTAATCGGACTGAATCCATGTTCATCCCCATTCAGCCTGGGCCATGCCATGCTGGCCCTGTCAGACTACCCCACTGCACAGAGAAAGCCACTGATGAGATACCTGCCTAGGGATCAACACCCTGCTCCACGCTTGGACAGGAGTGATGCCTCGGCGCTTCGTGTGGGCTCTGCTTCTCCTGGCACTCCAGATTAACCACCTGCTGTCTCAATTTTCGTCCAGCCTGAGTTCAGTCTTGGGTATCGTGAGTAATCATCAGGGTAACTCCCTGCAACAACAGCCTAAACTAAGAGTGTGTCATTTGATTGTCTTGTTGTTTTCTTTTCACAAACTGAGCCCTCCGGCTCTGGATTACAAATAGTGTGTGTTGTGCATGTTGTTTTTCTTCCATCATAGGGCTCGAACCAGCTGCAATGTTCCTGGCTAGCCCACCATTCTCCATCTGGGTACCTGGGGTGTGTGATTGTTTATGGATCCTGAAGTGCATGCATAACTGACTGATACAGCCTTTAAGAAAATTAACCTGATTATGCCCTCCCTTGTTCAAGCCCCTTAAATCAGATCTAACTCCTTTTTGCATTTACCTTGACTGTGGTTCCAGTTTGTGTAAGAGTACTGTACTGCTGTTATTTGCTGTGTATAGCCTTGTTTTACAGGGGGGTCCCCAGGGCCGGGCCAGAGGAAAGCCCTGGTGGTAAGTGCAAACAGTGTGGGTACTTGTGTGGTGTATCAGGGTATTGTGAAAGTGATTATTGTGTATTGTTCTGGCCACTAGTAAGGAAAGATGGGGTTACAGTGTCCCGGAGGGCTCTGCCCAGGTTAGCTTGACCACTACCAACCCTGACTTCTGGGGGGAGGCACCCGTTTCAGAACTCAGGCCCCTTAACCTGTTACTAGCCAAGCAGGCAAGGGTAGTAACCCTTGGGATAGTGCCACCTAGGGGTTACACAAATAAAGTCTTTGAGTGCAGATTTGTTACCCCCACCAGAGTTCCTATCAGAGTTGGAGTTTAAATTGGAAAAAGGGTGTCTTAGAAACATAGAAACATAGACTTTGATGGCAGATAAGGACCACTTGGCCCACCCAGTCTGCCCATTTCCCTACCTACTGGATAAGCTGCAGATTCTAGTTAACCAACAGCCTACTTCCTGCCACCCACCACTACAATTACCTTGTGTCTGTCCCATGCATGTTTGAATTCCTCCACTGTTTTAGCCCCAACAACCTCCCCAGGAAGGCAGTTCCACGCATCCACCACTCTCTCAGTGAAAAAAGATTTCCTCACATTACCCCTGAGCCGTCCCCTCTATCTTTAGATTGTGTCCCCTTGTTCTTACACATCTCTTTTTCTGAAAGATGCTACCCTCCTGGACTTTGTTGATTCCCTTGAGCTACTTGAACATTTCTATCATGTACCTCCCGTCCCTCCTTTCATCAAGGGTATACATATTAAGGTCTCTCTTCATATGATTTTCTGATGCAGACCCTGCACCATTTTAGTTGCCCTCCTCTGGACTGCTTCCATCCTGTCTAAGTCCTTGCGTAGATGAGGTTTCCAAAACTGCACTCAGTACCAGATGGGGTCTCACCAACTGTTTGTACAGAGGATAACCACTTCCCTTTTTCTACTTGTGATGCCCCTTCCTATGCATCCCAGTATCCCCCTGGCTCTCCTTAATGACTTCTAACATTGCTTACCCACCTTTAGATCATCTGATATGACTACCCCCAGGTCCCTTCCCATTTTTGTTGTTGTTAGTACCTCCCCTGCTATTGTGTACTCTTCTCCTGGGGTTTTTGTTTCCCAGGGGCATTACTTGCAGGTGCAAGTCTTACCAGTGACTGGCTGTTACCTCATTGCTGTGGCATCTGCCTGATCATTTGGTAGTCTTCAGCCAAAGAAACGGCCTTTTCCCCACTTTCTGGTTGGTGTTCTTTACCCAAAGCTGTGCATCTGTGGGTAGGATGATGATGAACTGCTCCATTACAATGTTTTGATGATCTGTGGGAGTGTTTTGCCCTCTGGTTGGAGCTATTTCATAAGGAGTTCTCTAAGTCGGTGAAGGCTTCTCGAGGATTGTCGTCCGAGTTGTACTTCAGAGACTGAAATCTCTGCCTGTAAGTCTCTCGTGAAATGTCATATCTTTTAAGGACCTCTCTTTTCACCAGGTCATAGTTTTCTGACTGTGCAGCGTCCATATTGTTGTAGGCAAGTTGGGCTTTCCCTGTCAGACGAGTACCAGTCTGATGCGTCCATTGCTGCTTTGGCCACCCGCGAGGCTTCCGACAACCCTTTCAAAAGTTGTCAGGTATGCTTCAATATCATCCGAGAGACATAACTTTGTAAGTTTACAAAGTTTAGTGGTTGGTGTTTTGTTGCTCTGCTGGATCTGTGCTAAGACCTCCAGCTTTGATAGCTTGCAAGGCATCTCACCATCGCTGCTCCAGTCGCTGCATCTCTTCTATTCTCCACTGCTCCTCGGTTGCGTGTCCTGGAGTTTGTGGCTTTATCTGACTACCTGAAGGTTCTGTACTTGAAGCAGGTTGTTCAGAAATTTAGGAAAATATTTCCAGTTAAAGAGAAAAAACGACTTCATTTTATAATTTGAAAAATGGAGAATTGAATTTTTCTCTGCAGAGTGCTGAACCTCTAAAGGCTGGTGAGACCCCAAACTGAAGTCTGAGTTGAGAGCAGCACTGTGGTGCAGAAAGGCATTTTCCTCTCTTATACAGGTATGCCATGTGTTGTCTGGGGAGTTGGGTTTAAATATATTGTAACTTGAGTTACTGAACTTAGAGTAGCACTTTATTTTATGTTTCAGGTACATTTAAGGTGGAATACTCTAAGCAGCTGAGGATATCGTAATTACTGATGGAAGATGGACAGGCTCTAAACCTGCGAGCTTGTAAACGAGGGAGTGTGTTTACTCCAGATTTGGAGTAGGAAGACTAGTGGAGAAGTATTAAAGTATTGTGGGAAAATTATTACAACCTCTGTGGACTCCTGGAGTTGAGAGCCAGTGGTAAAAGTCTAGTACACCTTGATAATGGCTTAATGTTAGAAGTACTGAAAATGAGGACTAACGACCAAACACCTGAATTAAAACTACTAACAATCAAACATCCGAATTAAAACAACTAACGACCAAACACTCAAATTAAAACAACTAATGATCAAACACCCGAATTAAAACAACTAACGTCCAAACACCAGAATTAAAACAACTAATGACCAAACACTCAGATTAAAAAAACTAATGACCAAACACTCAAATTAAAACAACTAATGACCAAACACCTGAATTAAAACAACTGATGACCAAACACTCAAATTAAAACAAATGCCAAATTAGAACTATGATTCAAGCTTAAAATCAATCCTGCTAAGTATGTGTATATATATTTATGCAATAGGTGTGAGACCAAAAGCCATTGAATAAATTCATTTATTTCCACATATGTGAATAAATCTAAACTCTAGATTTATCCCACATGTGGGATAAATGAAAACTGTCAATCACAAGCACTGTGCCAGACCTACATTCTGCCACCACACAGTTGGCACACAAAAACGCAATCAACACTGGCACAAACCAGTAATCATCCACCTGCATAGAACCCTCGTGGCAGTCAACAAGAAAAACTGGGTAACGCAAATGACACTCACCATACTACATTACCATCGAAACAGCACAACCATTTTGGCCACAGAAAAGACGCTGTTTCCATTATAAAACTATAAAACACCAACAACTTTATGACTCTTGATTTCCCATACCTTTTCCGACCGCAAGTATCACAGAAAAAAAACGACTGTTACTGTATACAAAATGGCAACACAGGAAACTGTTTCAGACTTTCAAATGGAACTAACCAGATACTAACACAATTTGAAGAAGACACTGAACCCTACTGGAACCCCAGCAATTAAATAATTTACAAAAACACAGACATACCAGAAGAACTAAAACCAGTACTATAATCAAGTGGACATAGACGAAGATGCCATACAAAAATATATCCAAGCAGGCAAAACCCCAACACGATGAAAAAGACTCACAGTGATGTCATGACCGTTCAAAAATACCTCAAAGAAAACCACAATATAGAAACTCCGCTTGAAACCATTACACCAGCAAACCTGGATAAATTACTTGCTACCTTTTTCATGCACTCCACCAGAAAAGACAGAACTCTCTATGAGCTCTTAACACTACATGCCACATTCCAAAGTATTGAAAGATATTTAAAACAGAAACGCTATCCAGAATCTCTATCAACATCACCTGCTTCCTCACAACCAGAGAAATTCTGCAGTGCAAACAAAAACACCTCAAAAGTTATGGCAAGGGTAACAGACCAAAAGCAGCAGATGAGCTCACAGATTCCCTTATCAACAAACTATACAACACTCAACAACTAGGCTCACACAGCCCTGATGCATTGCTTATCACCATGTGGTTAATAGTTGGCCTGTACTTTGGTGTCAGAGGCATAACGGAAATGAGAGCAGTCAAATGGGGAGACATCATCATGCAAAAAGATGAAAACGGACTGTTCTACCTCCAGTATACCAGTGAACATCAAACTAAAACTAGACAAGACTCCAACCCAAAAGAATGCAGAAAACTAAAGCCACGAGCATACAAACTACAACAAAATCTACTAGATGCCCAGTCACCAACTACAAACCCCACAGTACCCACAGGCCGAGCCAAAGTAACCACCCTGAAGCACCGTTTTTCTTAGCTATCAACAACAACATACAAACATCAAAAGTCCACAAATGGTTTAAAAATCAGCCTGTGGGTATTAATAAGCTCTCCACCATTGTCAAAAACATGGTTACCAATGCAGGCATACAAACTGATAAATTACTAACTAACCATTCTGTATGAAAGCACCTGGTACAAAAATTAGTGGACAGTGGAATACCACCAACCGAAATCGTACAAATTTCAGGCCACAAACAGCTCCAAAGCCTCAATGAATATTCAAATCTCAATGACTCCAAACAACACCAAATAAGCACTTTACTAAGTGGCGATCAGACTCCACAAGCTAAACCTTCCTGTCAACAACAACGACTGACCACTATTCCTACCAACTACAAAGACTTACTTGGAACCTGCATCAGCAAACCCACCATACACCACCACACATGCAAAGCAAGTCACCTTCAATATCATTCAAGGTAAGCATAATTACACTACCAACAAATTCTCAAAAGTACTACATAAAACCCCTCCTCCCACCCAATACCCACCCATCACCACCACTTCCACCCTTCCAAACACCACTCCACACATTGCAAACCAAACTCATAATGCTCTTTTTTACCCCCCGCCAAATACAGGTAGCAAGTATGACAGCTATGCCAAGAAAAGACCGATGGTTTTAGATAGTGACAGCGACTCTGATTAAAGTTGCAAACGACCATATAGTCTTGATGAAAAAATATCAAAAACCTCTAAAAATGAAGACAAGATCTGAATACAGCAAAGAAAAAGACCTGAACATAAATTCACCTTCCTACAAAAAATACTGTCAAGTCAGAAAGAAGATCTGTGCAGACCTAAACATTCCTTTCTGAAATACTGTACAAATAAGAAAAAAACCTTTGAATAACCTGAAACTACAAGCAAAAAAAGTCAAATGAAGGCTCGCAAACTAGAACAAATTTCTAACAAAAACTGGACTTTCCTTTCTTCAAAACACATCCTGGATATTCACCATCTTTGGAATACAGACCAACTACTAGCGGAAAGACGATCTGAATTAACAGACTGAAAATGGAAAATAAATGCATATTCTACACAGCAAAAATACTCTATCAAACCCTATGGACTACAACACAAAGATAAACTGAACCCTCACTCCATTACCCTTACCCCACCTCAACCCCCATACCCAAATCTTCTACAAAACTGTTCTTTTCTGAAAATGAACTCTTTACTGCAAGTTGCAAAAATCAGACAAACCCAGACAGTGTTCTAAACTATGGGAATTCTGCTCTGTACAACAAAAATAAATGCAACTGTTTGTTTTTCTGTTCAATAAATGTTGCTAAAACTTACCTTCTCAGTCTTGTTCCTTCCAATCCACCATACCAAAGTCCAACATACCAAAAAAAAAATAAAACCTTTACAAATGCAGCTCCCCCCAAAAAAGCCCCAATACATCCATCTTGAACAAAATGAAACACCAAACAGGATACCACCCAAATTCTTCAGATCTCCACGAAATCTTCCTCCATGGTCGTTTGACGAAGAAAACACCACGCCCGACTAAATCCACAGCCTCCTCCTCAAACTCTTCCATACATCCACCGACCGATGCTGTAGTACTTGGCCTACAACAATGCAACGCCTCCGCAACATCAAACATGAACTCCTGCTTTCCAAAAGGCACACTTCGAAAATCCAACAGCACATCCTTCTCAAACCTCTCTCAAAACTGTGTCACAAATCTCAGCCACGCCACCAACCAATCAGAAAGCATGCTCACCACACGCACACCCAATCACAGCATTACACACACATCACTCCAACCCTCCCACTGTAAGACACACCCTTCCAACCAATCAAAACTACTTTCCCATGTTTCGTCAGCCAATAACATCACACCAAGCACTCTCCAGCCACTACAACCAATCAAATCCTACAACCACACACCCGTTCACACAGCAATAAAAAAAAAACCCTTCCACCATGAAAATCAAATAGTCCTCCATCAAAAAAATTAAATACCAACCACAGTTCAACCACAAACATAAAAATCACCACAAAACCCATTGCATAAATCGCACATGTGATGGGGACCATGGAATAAACTAGTTATTTTCACACGTCCCCGGTGACCTCGGGTAAATCACTTGTGGCTCCGCTACGCCACTCGTGAGGTTACCCGAGGTCACCGGGGATTTGTGAAAATAACTAGTTTATTCCATGGTCCCCCATCGCATATCCCCTATATATTATACACACACACACACACACACACACACACACACACACAAAATAACCAGTTTTTGCCATTCATCAGATGCTACTGGTTTTGACTGGCTTGACAAATTGTGATGTGACTTTTATGGAAGGTCCTTGAACTCTTTTCCAGAGTTGGAACTCCTGTTGTTTGCTTTTAAACTAGAATCAATTAGATCAAAACTGTTTGAAATGTGGTAGAATTTCAAAAAAGGTTTTACTATAGTGAGTGTCTGAACCTTGAGAAAGGATCCTAACATGGCGCAAGTCTTCCAGAATCGCTGTTTTAGGCAACGGCTGGCTCTGCAACTAATTCCCCGAAAAGCAAAAGCAAGCTACTTGTGACAAGTTTACTAAAGCTAAAAGAGGGGTGAAGGTAAAATATGCTAAAGAGCCCACAGTTATGAGCTGCTGAAAAGGATGCCTCGATATGGAGCCGAGTGAGGCTGGACTCCTATATATAAGGAGTGATGTGGAGCCGAGTGAGGCTGGGCTACTTTATATAAGGAGTGATGTGGAGCCAAGTGAGGCTGGACTCCTGTATGTAAGGAGTGATGTGGAGCCGAGTGAGGCTGGACTCCTGTATGTAAGGAGTGATGTGGAGCCGAGTGAGGCTGCACTCCTGTATCTAAGGAGTGATGTGGAGCCGAGTGAGGCTGGACTACTGTATATAAGGAGTGGTGTGGAGCCAAGTGAGGCTGGACTCCTGTATGTATGGAGTGATGTGGAGCCAAGTGAGGCTGGACTTCTGTATGTAAGGAATGATGTGGAGCCGAGTGAGACTGAACTCCTGTATCTAATGAGTGATGTGGAGCCAAGTGAGGCTGGACTTCTGTATGTAAGGAATGATGTGGAGCCGAGTGTGGGTGGACAACTGTATGTAAGGAACGATGTGGAGCCGAGTGAGGCTGGACTCCTGTATGTAAGGAGTAATGTGGAGCCAAGTGAGGCTGGACTACTGTATAAAAGGAGTGATGTGGAGCCGAGTGAGGGTGGACTACTGTATGTAAGGAATGATGTGGAGCCGAGTGAGGCTGGACTCCTGTATATAAAGAGCGATGTGGAGCTGAGTGAGACTGGACTCCTGAATGTAAAGAATGATGTGGAGCCGAGTGAGGCTGGACTCCAGTATATAAGGAGCGATGTGGAGCCGAGTGAGGCTGGACTCCTGTATGTACGGAGTGATGTGGAGCCAAGTGAGGCTGGACTCCTGTATATAAGGAGTGATGTGGAGCCGAGTGAGGCTGGACTCTTGCATATAAGGAGTGATGTAGAGCTGAGTGAGGCTGAACTCCTGTATCTAATGAGTGATGTGGAGCCAAGTGAGGCTGGACTTCTGTATGTAAGGAATGATGTGGAGCCGAGTGTGGGTGGACAACTGTATGTAAGGAATGATGTGGAGCCGAGTGGGGCTGGACTCCTGTATGTAAGGAGTGATGTGGAGCCGAGTGAGGCTGGACTACTGTATAAAAGGAGTGATGTGGAGCCAAGTGAGGCTGGACTCCTGTATATAAGGAGTGATGTGGAGCCAAGTGAGGCTGGACTTCTGTATGTAAGGAATGATGTGGAGCCGAGTGAGGTGGACAACTGTATGTAAGGAGTGATGTGGAGCCGGTGAGGCTGGACTCCTGTATATAAGGAAGCGATGTGGAGCCAAGTAGGCTGGACTTCTGTATGTAAGGAATGATGTGGAGCCACGTGAGGGTGGACTACTGTATGTAAGGAGTGATGTGGAGCCGAGTGAGGTTGGACTCCTGTATGTAAGGAGTGATGTGGAGCCGAGTGAGGCTGGATTCCTGTATCTAAAGAGCGATGTGGAGCTGAGTGAGGCTGGACTCCTGATGTAAGGAATGATGTGGAGCCGAGTGAGGCTGGACTCCTGATATAAGGAATGATGTGGAGCTGAGTGAGGCTGGACTCCTGCATAAAGGAGTGATGTGGAGCTGAGTGAGGCTGAACTCCTGTATCTAAGGAGTGATGTGGAGCCAAGTGAGGCTGGACTTCTGTATGTAAGGAGTGATGTGGAGCTGAGTGAGGCTGGACTCCTGTATATAAGGAGTGATGTGGAGCCAGTGAGGCTGGACTCCTGTATGTAAGGAGTGATGTGGAGCCGAGAGGAGGCTGGACTCCTGTATATAAAGGAGTGATGTGGAGCCGAGTGAGGCTGGACTCTTGTATATAAAAAGTGATGTGGAGCCAAGTGAAGCTGGACTCCTGTATGTAAGGAGTGATGTGGAGCCAAGTGAGGCTGGACTACTGTATATAAGGAGTGATGTGGAGCCAAGTGAGGCCGGACTCCTGCATATAAGGAGTGATCTGGAGCCAAGTGAGGCTGGACTCCTGTATGAAGGAGTGATGTGAGCTGAGTGAGGCTGGACTCCTGTATATAAAGAGTGATGTGGAGCCAAGTGAGGCTGGACTCCTGTATGTAAGGAGTGATGTGGAGCCAAGTGAGGCTGGACTCCTGTATGTAAGGGTGATGTGGAGCTGAGTGAGGCTGGACCCTGTATATAAGGAGGATGGAGCTGAGTGAGGCTGGACTCCTGTATATAGAGGGATGTGGAGCCGAGTGAGGCTGGACCCCTGTATGTAAGGATGATGTGGAGCAGTGAGGCTGGACTCCTGTATATAAGGAGTGAAGTGGAGCTGAGTGAAGCTGGACTCCTGTATGTAAGGAGTGATGTGGAGCAGAGTGAGGCTGGACTCCTGTATGGAAGGAGTGATGTGGAGCCGAGTGAGGCTGGATTCCAGTATATAAGGAGTGATGTGGAGCCGAGTGAGGCTGGACTCCTGTATATAAGGAGCGATGCGGAGCTGAGTGAGGCTGGACTCCTGTATATAAGGAGCGATGTGGAGAGGAGTGAGATTGGATTCCTTTATATAAGGAGCGATGTGGAGCAAAGTGAGGCTGGTCTCCTGTATGTAATGAATGATGTGGAGTTGAGTGAGATAGGATTCCTGTATATAAGGAGCGATGTGGAGCCAAGTGAGGCTGGACTCCTGTATATAAGGAGGGATGTGGAGCCGAGTGAGGCTGGGCTCCTGTATATAAGGAGCTATGTGGACCCGAGTGAGGCTGGGCTCCTGTATATATGGAGCTATGTGGAGTCGAGTGAGGCTGGGCTCCTGTATATAAGGAGCGATGTGGAGCCGAGTGAGGCTGGGCTCTTGTATATAAGGAGTGATGTGGAGCTGAGTGAGGTTGGACTCCTGTATGTAAGGAGTGATGTGGAGAGGAGTAAGGTTGGATTCCTCTATATAAGGAGCGATGTGGAGCTGAGTGAGGCTGGACTCTGTATGTAATGAATGATGTGGAGTTGGAGTGAGGTAGGATTCTTGTATGTAGGAGAGATGTGGAGCCAAGTGAGGCTGGACACCTGTATTTAAGGAGTTATGTGGAGCTGAATGAGGCTGGGCTCCTGTATATAAGGAGCTATGTGGAGTCGAATGAGGCTGGACTCCTGTAAATAAAGAGCGATGTGGAGCCGAGTGCGGCTAGACTCCTGTGTGTAGTGAAAGATGTGGAGCTGAGTGAGGTTGGACTCCTGTATGTAAGGAGTGGTGTGGAGCCGAGTGAGGCTAGACTCCTGTATGTAAGGAGTGATGTGGAACCGAGTGAGGTTGGATTCCTGTGTATAAGGAGTGATGTGGAGCCGAGTGAGGCTGGACTCCTGTATGTAAGGAGTGATGTGGAGCCAAGTGAGGCTGGACTCCTGCATGTAAGGAGTGATGTGGAGCCGAGTGAGGCTGGACTCCTTTAAGTAATGAGTGATGTGGAGCTGAGTGAGGTTGAATTCCTGTATATAAGGAGCGATGTGGAGCCGATTGGGGCTGGGCTTCTGTATATAAGGAGCGATGTGGAGTCGAGTGAGGCTGGACTCCTGTATGTAATGAATGATGTGGAGCTGAGCGAGGTTGGATTCTTGTGTATAAGGAGAGATATGGAGCCGAGTGAGGCTGGTCTCCTGTATATAGGGAGTGATGTGGAGCCGAGTGAGGTTGAATTCCTGTATATAAGGAGTGATATGGAGATGAGTGAGGCTGGACTCCTGTATATAAGGAGTTATGTGGAGCCAAGTGAGGCTGGACTTCTGTATATAAAGAGCGATGTGGAACTGAGTGAGGCTGGACTCCTGTATGTAATGAATGATGTAGAGCCGAGTGAGGCTGGACTCCAGTATATAAGGAGCGATGCGGAGATGAGTGAGGCTGGACTCCTGTATATAAGGAGTGATGTGAAGCTGAGTGAGGTTGGACTCCTGTACATAAAGAGTGATGTGGAGCTGAGTGAGGCTGGACTCCTGTATGTAAGGAGTGGTGTGGAGCCGAGTGAGGCTGGACTCCTGTATGTAAGGAGTGATGTGGAACCGAGTGAGTTTGGATTCCTGTATATAACAGAGTGATGTGGAGCAGAGTGAGGCTGGACTCCTGTATGTAAGGAGTGATGTGGAGCCGAGTGAGGTTGGACTCCTGCATGTAAAGAGTGATGTGGAGCCGAATGAGGCTGGACTCCTTTATGTAATGTATGATGTGGAGCTGAGTGAGGTTGAATTCCTGCATATAAGGAGCAATGTGGAGATGAGTGAGGCTGGACTCCTGTATATAAGGAATGATGTGGAGCCGAGTGAGGTTGGACTCCTGTATGTAAAGAGCGATGTGGAGCTGAGTGAGGTTGGACTCCTGTATATAAGGAACGATGCGGAGCCGAGTGAGGCTGGACTCCTGTATATAAGGAGTGATGTGGAGCCGAGTGAGGTTGGATTCCTGTAATATAAGGAGCAATGTAGAGCTGAGTGAAGCTGGACTCCTGTATGTAATGAATGATGTGGAGCTGAGTGAGGTTGGATTCCTGTGTATACGAAGAGATGTGGAGCTGAGTGAGGCTGGACTCCTGTATATAGGGAGTGATGTGGAGCCGAGTGAGATTGAATTCCTGTATATAAGGAGTGATATGGAGCCGAGTGAGGCTGGACTCCTGTATATAAGGAGCTATATTGAGCTGGAGTGAGGCTGGACGCCTGTATATAAGGAGTGATGTGGAGCCGAGTGAGGTTGGACTCCTGTATATAAAGAGCGATTTGGAGCCGAGTGAGGCTGGACTCCTGTATATAAGGAGTTATGTGGAGCCAAGTGAGGCTGGACTTCTGTATATAAAAAGTGATGTGAAGCTGATTGAGGCTGGACTTCTGTATGTAAGGAGTGATGTGGAGCCGAGTGAAGTTGGACTCCTGTACATAAGGAGTGATGTGGAGATGAGTGTGGCTGAACTCCTGTATATAAGGAGCGATGTGGAGCTGAGTGAGGCTGGACTCCTGTATGATGTGGAGCCGAGTGAAGTTGGACTCCTGTATATAAGGAGTAATGTGGAGCCGAGTGAGGCTGGACTCCTGTATGTTATGAATGATGTGGAGCTGAGTGAGGTTGGATTCCTGTATATAAGGACTGATGTGGAGTCGAGTGTGGCTGGACTCCTGTATATAAGGAATGATGTGGAGCCGAATGAGGTTGGATTTGTGTATATAAGGAGTGATGTGAGCCAAGTGAAGCTGGACTCTGTATGTAAGGAGTGATGGGAGCCAAGTGAGGCTGGTCTCTGTATGAGGAGTGATGTGGATCCAAGTGAGGCTGGACTGCTTTGTATAAAGAGTGATGTGATCCGAGTGAGGTTGGACTCCTGTATGTAAGGAGTGATGTGGAGCTGAGTGAAGTTGGATTTCTGTATATAAGGAGCGATGTGGAGCCGAGTGAGGCTGGACTCCTGTATATAAAGAGCGATGTGGAGCTGAGTGAGGCTGGACTCCTGTATGTAATGAATGATGTTGAGCTGTGTGAGGTTGGATTACTGTATATAACGAGTGATGTGGAGTCAAGTGAGGCTGGACTCCTGTATATAAGGAGTGATGTGGAGCCGAGTGAGGTTGGATTCCTTTATATAAGGTGCGATGTGGAGCTGAGTGAGGCTGGACTCCTGTATATAAGGAGTGATGTGGAGATGAGTGAGGCTGGACTCCTGTATGTGAGTGTTGTGGAGCCGAGTGAGGTTGGATTCCTATATATAAGGAGTGATGTGGAGCCGAGTGAGGTTGGATTCCTGTAATATAAGGAGCAATGTAGAGCTGAGTGAAGCTGGACTCCTGTATGTAATGAATGATGTGGAGCTGAGTGAGGTTGGATTCCTGTGTATAAGGAGAGATGTGGAGCTGAGTGAGGCTGGACTCCTGTATATAGGGAGTGATGTGGAGCCGAGTGAGATTGAATTCCTGTATATAAGGAGTGATATGGAGCCGAGTGAGGCTGGACTCCTGTATATAAGGAGCTATATTGAGCTGAGTGAGGCTGGACGCCTGTATATAAGGAGTGATGTGGAGCCGAGTGAGGTTGGACTCCTGTATATAAAGAGCGATGTGGAGCCGAGTGAGGCTGGACTCCTGTATATAAGGAGTTATGTGGAGCCAAGTGAGGCTGGACTTCTGTATATAAAGAGTGATGTGAAGCTGATTGAGGCTGGACTTCTGTATGTAAGGAGTGATGTGGAGCCGAGTGAAGTTGGACTCCTGTATATAAGGAGTGATGTGGAGCCGAGTGAGGTTGGACTCCTGTACATAAGGAGTGATGTGGAGATGAGCGTGGCTGAACTCCTTTATATAAGGAGCGATGTGGAGCCGAGTGAGGCTGGACTCCTGTATATAAGGAGTGATGTGGAGCGAGTGAAGTTGGACTCCTGTATATAAGGAGTGATGTGGAGCCGAGTGAGGCTGGCCTCCTGTATGTAATGAATGATGTGGAGCTGAGTGAGGTTGGATTCCTGTATATAAGGACTGATGTGGAGTCGAGTGAGGCTGGACTCCTGTATGTAAGGAGTGATGTGGAGCCGAGTGAGGCTGGACTCCTGTATGTAAGGAGTGATGTGGATCCAAGTGAGGCTGGACTGCTATGTATAAGGAGTGATGTGGAGCCGAGTGAGGTTGGACTCCTGTATGTAAGGAGTGATGTGGAGCCGAGTAAGGCTGGACTACTATATATAAGGAGTGATGTGAAGATGGTGAGGTTGGACTCCAGTATATAAGGAGTGATATAGAGCCAAGTGAGGCTGGGCTCCTGTATGTAAGGAGTGATGTGGAGCCGAGTGAGGCTGGACTCCTATATGTAAGGATTTATGTGGATCCGATTGAGGCTGGACTCCTGTTTGTACAGAGTGATGTGGAGCCGAGTGAGGCTGGACTCCTGTATGTAAGGAATGATGTAGAGCCGAGTGAGGCTTGACTCCTGTATGTACAGAGTGATGTGTAACTGAGTGAGGCTGGACTCCGGTATCTAAGGAATTATGTGGAGCCGAGTGAGGCTGGACTCCTGTACAGAAGGAGTGATGTGGAGCCAAGTTAAGCTGGACTCCTGTATATAAAGAGTGATGTGGAGCTGAGTGAGGTTGGGTTCTGTATATAAGGAGTGATGTGGAGATGAGTGAGGCTGGACTCCTGTATGTAAGGAGTGATGTAGAGTCAAGTGAGGCTGGACTCCTGTATGTAAGGGAATGATGTAGAGCCAAGTGAGACTAGATTTCGAATATAAGGAGCGATGTGGAGCCGAGTGAGGCTGGACTCTTGTATGTAATGAATGATGTGGAGCCGAGTGAGGCTGAACTCTTTATGTAAGGAGTGATGTGGAGCTGAGTGAGGCTGGACTCCTGTATGTAATGAATGATGTGGAGCTGAGTGGGGCTGGACTCCTGTATGTAATGAATGATCTGAAGCTGAGTGAGGTTGGATTCCTGTGTATAAGGAGATGTGGAGCCGAGTGAGGCTGGACTCCTGTATATAGGGAGTGATGTGGAGTTGAGTGAGGTTGAATTCCTGTATATGAGGAGTGATATGGAGCCGAGTGAGGCTGGAGTCCTGTATATAAGTAGCTATGTGGAGCCGAGTAAGGCTGGACTCCTGTATATAAGGTGTGATATGGAGCCGAGTGAGGTTGGACTCCTGTATATAAGAAGTTATGTGGAGCCAAGTGACTCTGGACTTCTGTATATAAAGAGCAATGTGGAGCTGAGTGAGGCTGGACTTCTGTATGTAATGCATGATGTGGAGCCAAGTGAGGCTGGACTCTTGTATATAAGGAGTGATGTGGAGCCGAGTGAGGTTGGATTCTTGTATATAAGGAGTGATGTGGAGCCGAGTGAGGCTGGACTCCTTTATGTAAGGAGTGATGTGGAGCCGAGTGAGGCTGGACTCCTGTATGTAAGGAGTGATGTGGAGCCGAGTGAGGCTGGACTCCTGTATATAAAGAACGATGCAGAGATGAGTGAGGCTGGACTCCTTTATGTAAGGAGTGATGTGGAGCCGAGTGAGACTAGACTCCTGTATATAAGGAGCGATGTGGAGCCGAGTGAGGTTGGACTCATGTATATGAGGAGTGATGTGGAGCCGAGTGAGGTTGGATTCCTGTAATATAAGGAGCAATGTAGAGCTGAGTGAGGCTGGACACCTGTATATAGGGAGTGATGTGGAGCTGAGTGAGGTTGAATTCCTGTATATAAGGAGTGATATGGAGCCAAGTGAGGCTGGAGTCCTATATATAAGTAGCTATGTGGAGCCAAGTGAGGCTGGACTCCTGTATATAAGGTGTGATATTGAGCCAGTGAGGCTGGACTCCTTGTATAAGGAGTTATGTGGAGCCAAGTGACTCTGGAGTTCTGTATATGAAGAGCGATGTGGAGCTGAGTGAGGCTGAACTTCTGTATGTAATGAATGATGTGGAGCTGAGTGAGGCTGGAGTCCTTTAAGTAAGGAATGATGTGGAGGCGAGTGAGGTTGGACTCCTGTATGTAAGGAGTGATGTGGAGCTGAGTGAGGCTGGACTCCTGTATATAAGGAGCGATGCGGAGATGAGTGAGGCTGGACTCCTTTATATAAGGAGTGATGTGGAGCCGAGTGGGGCTGGACTCCTGTATATAAGGAGTGATGTGGAGATGAGTGAGGCTGGACTCCTGTATAAGGAGCGATGTGGAGCCAAGTGAGGCTGGACTCCTGTATATAAGGAGTGATGTGGAGAGAGTGAGACTGGCCTCTGTATATAAGGAGCGATGTGGAGCCGAGTGAGGTTGGACTCGTGTATATAAGGAGTGATGTGGAGCCGAGTGAGGTTGGATTCCTGTAATATAAGGAGCAATGTAGAGCTGAGTGAGGCTGGTCTCCTGTATGTAATGAATGATGTGAGCTGATTGAGGTTGGATTCCTGTATATAAGGACTGATGTGGAGCCAAGTGAGACTGGATTCCTGTATGTAAGCAGTGATCTGGAGCCGAGTGAGGCTGGATTCCTCTATACAAGGAGTGATGTGGAGCCGAGTGAAGCTGGACTCCTGTTTATAAAGAGCAATGTGGAGCCGAGTGAGGCTGGACCCCTGTATATAAGGAGTGATGTGGAGCCGAGTGAGGTTGTATTCCTGTATATAGGGAACGATGTGGAGCCAAGTGAGGCTGGAATCCTGTATTATATGGAGCGATGTGGAGCCGAGTGAGGCTGGACTCCTATATATAAGGAGTGATGTGGAGATGAGTGAGGTTGGACTCCTGTATATAAGGAGCGATGTGGAGCCGAGTGAGGCTGGGCTCCAGTATGTAAGGAGTGATGTGGAGCTGAGTGAGGCTGGACTCCTAAATGTAAGGAGTGATGTGGAGCCAAGTGAGGCTGGACTCCTGTATGTATGGATTGATGTGGAGCCGAGTGAGGCTGGACTCCTGTGTGTATGGAGTGATGTGGAGTTGAGTGAGGCTCGACTCCTGTATGTTAGGAATGATGTAGAGCTGAGTGAGGCTGGACTTCTTTATGTAAGGAGTGATGTAGAGCCAAGTCAGTCTGGACTCCTGTGTGTAAGGAATGATGTAGAGCCGAGTGAGGCTGGACTCTTGTATATAAAGAATGATGTGGAGCCGAGTGAGGCTGGACCCCTGTATATAAGGAGTGATGTGGAGCCGAGTGAGGTTGTATTCCTGTATATAGGGAATGATGTGGAGCCAAATGAGGCTGGAATCCTGTATATAAAGAATGATGTGGAGCCGAGTGAGGCCAGAGTCCTGTGTATAAGGAGTGATGTGGAGCTGATTGAGGCTGGACTCCTGTATGTAAGAAGTGATGTGGAGCCAAGTGAGGCTGGACTCCTGTATATAAAGAGTGATGTGGAGCCGAGTGAGGCTGGACTCCTGTATGTAAGGAGTGATGTGGAGCTGAGTGAGGATGGATTTGTGTATATAAGGAGCGATGTGGAGCCGAGTGAGGCTGGACTCCTGTATACAAAGAGCGATGTGGCGCTCAGTGAGGCTGGACTCCTGTATGTAATGAATGATGTGGAGCCGAGTGAGGTTGGATTCCTCTATACAAGGAGTGATGTGGAGCCGAGTGAAGCTGGATTCCTGTTTATAAAGAGCAACGTGGATCCGAGTGAGGCTGGACTCCTGTATGTAATGAATGATGTGGAGCTGAGTGAGGTTGGATTCCTGTATATAAGAAGCAATGTGGAGCCGAGTGAGGCTGGACCCCTGTATATAAGGAGTGATGTGGAGCCGATTGAGGTTGGATTCCTGTATATAGGGAATGCTGTGGAGGCAAGTGAGGCTGGAATCCTGTATTATATGGAGCGATGCGGAGCCAAGTGAGGCTGGACTCCTATATATAAGGAGTGATGTGGAGATGAGTGAGGTTGGACTCCTGTATATAAGGAGTGATGTGGAGCCGAGTGAGGCTGGGCTCCAGTATGTAAGGAGTGATGTGGAGCTGAGTGAGGCTGGACTCCTAAATGTAAGGAGTGATGTGGAGCCAAGTGAGGCTGGACTCCTGTATGTATGGGTGATGTGGGCCGAGTGAGGCTGGACTCCTGTGTGTATGGAGTGATGTGGAGCCAGTGAGGCTTGACTCCTGTATGTAAGGATGATGTGGAGCTGAGTGAGGCTGGACTTCTGTATGTAATGAGTGATGTAGGAGCCAAGTGAGTCTGGACTCCTGTGTGTAAGGAATGATGTAGAGCCGAGTGAGGCTGGACTCTTGTATATAAAGAATGATGTGGAGCTGAGTGAGGCTGGACTCCTGTATGTGAGAGTGATGTGGAGGCCAAGTGAGGCTGGATTCCTGTATATGAAGGCGATGTGAAGATGAGTGAGGTTGGACTCCTGTATATAAGGAGTGATGTGGAGATGAGTGAGGCTGGACTCCTGTATATAAGGAGGCGATGTGGGAGCTGAGTGAGGCTGGACTCATGTAAGTAGGAACTATGTGGAGCCGGTGAGGCTGGACTGTTGTATAAGGAGTGATGTGGAGCCGACTGAGGTTGGATTCCTGTATAGAAGAGCAATGTGGAGATGAGTGAGGTTGGACTCCTGTATATAAGGAGTGATGTGGAGATGAGTGAGGCTGGACTCCTGTATATAAGGAGCGACGTGGAGCTGAGTGAGGCTGGACTCCTGTATATAAGGAGTGATGTGGAGATGAGTGAGGCTGGACTCCTGTATATAAGGAGTGATGTGGAGCCGAGTGAGGCCGGACTCTTGTATATAAGGAATGATGCTGCTAATTTTGCTGCTAATTTTATATAATTTACTAACCATATCGGAGTATTTGATAGTGTACTCTTGGACTCCTAAGGGTGCTATAGTGCACCTGATCACTTATAATGGCAGTGACTTCATCCTCTAAGTCTAGAAAAATGCTACTATACTGACTCAATTTGATTAGGATTGCTTTATGATACTGGGATAAATATTATTTATAATTTCTTAAATGAACATGTAGTTGTAGACATTTGGCATGTGCTTCTATCTGATTGAACATTTATCAGTTGGGAGGTCAATGATGGCTACCACGGCAAAAGATAGCCATTTAAGTGTCCCGTAGCTTTCTGGCATCATTTGTTAGGAAAAATGTCCCACAATGGGTGGGTCTGCCTGAGACATGGAGCCCTATTATATGGCTCAGGAGTGGCTGGATCGAGGGAGTAATTCAGTGGGACAGGCGGCACAAGTCACATGGTACCCTATGGACCAGCTTCAATGCCAGCGTGTCCGATTGGCCATCAGGTAGGTGCAGATGGGACATGGTGTGGACAGATGGATCCTAACTGCGTGACACGGAGGTCCACTATATGCCTCATTAGTAGCCAACAGGAGTAGCTGGATTGGGGTGGCCTGTGGAATGAGGAGCAGCATGTCCTGCATGGAACCCCAAAAGGATATGCTCCCAAAGCCAGTGTGTTCCACAGGCTACAAGGCAGGCACAGTTGGGACATGGTGTGATCAGAAGGGCCCCTCTCCTAACATGCAGTCACATAAGGCACCTCAGGATTGGTCGACTGGAGTGGCTGGTTAAAAGGTGGTCTGTGGGGGTACAGAGCAGCAGCATGCATTGCATGGTACCTCTGATGGATTACCGCCATAGATTTAACATCTCCAACTGGTTACCAGGTGGGTATAGATGGGACAGGATGTGATTGGGTAGGGTAAGCCCTGTGGAACAGATTAATCTGACATGGTACCACTTGGCCTAATCTCCATCTTTTGGCTCCGCTTTTGAATGTTAGTCTGGACTGATTTTTCCAGGTTTGGGAGGTTAAGAAAAATTAATTAGTAGGGCCTAGTGAATTGTATGATAAATTAAAATGACCTACATGAAAAGTAATGTATGTGAGCATATTATAGCATAGAATCTATTAATTTATAATAATTAATGAGTTCGGTTTTACACTGATAAAGCGTGTATTAAATACCGTAACACCTGAGTAGGTGTTACGGCATTCCTGCTCTCTCTTCCCCTCTGAATGCTCTCAGAGACACAACAAGCAACTCAGTTTAAAACTGTCTGTTTCTCTTCACATACTACTAACCTAAAAACTCAGGCTGCTTCTTCAGCGGGTCAGCAGGCGGGAGGTATTCTCGCAGTGGAAGGAGTAAAAAGAGAATTTGGCAATCGTGGGACAGCCTGAGGGCCTTACATAGACAACAGTCATGCGGTAGCGTCTTGACTCTTCAGTCTTGAGGGACCCAGATTAAACTTTGAAACCAAACATCTACAGGTGAAAAAAAATCACCCTTCAATTATAAATAACAAAATATGGGGTGCAGTGTGTTTTACTTGAATTTCACACACACCCTCGTTGTTGGATAGCTGCTAAACCCCTCGGGCTTCACCCTCAGGGTTTATGTGCTATCCAACAACTCAGGAGTGTGTAAATTCTCATTAACACACTGCACCCCATACTTTATCCTATATATATTGACCAATTAGCAAATTAATTCGAGACAGATATTTTAACAACTATCATTTACAGATATTTTTAGTATTTTTCCTGCTTGCTACCCTGCTATCAAATGGATGTAGAATTGAACAGACATCTGCTTGTTATTCGGTATATTTTGAGTTGCTGGAAATCCATTGCTATTGTCATGTGTATTTTATTCTACATAATGATGTGTCTTTTTAACATGTATCATGTTTGTAATGATCTTTATTCATGGTCGCACAATAAACCTTACTTTAATAGGGGGTAGTAAAAAGGGTAGGGAAGGAGGGTGTGAGAGGACTAGGCCTTATGGAAGCAATTGCATGATTCTGGAATAGACTAGTGTACAGTTTTGAAGGATGTTAAAGGAATGAGGTATCCATTTCAAGGTCTTTGAAGAAATTCAGATAAGTGCTAGGGGAGAAGCTGATTGCAGCCCTTCCATACTGGGGCTAGGTGATAGGAATCTTCAGCATGATGAGTTTATTGATCCTTAGGGTGTAAGGCCTGGATGTGATCCGGTTGAAACAATCTGAGATGTAGGAAGGGAGTTTGTTTGTCAGAGCTTTATAGATCCAGACAGCAGCATTTTGTTTCTTCTATGTTGTAGGGATGTCCAACTGACTGCATTGTAGAGAGAGCAATGATGGGTGCTGGAGGAAGCTCTGTAATGAATCTAATAGCTCTATGATACAAGGTGTCTAATTTATTTAAATGGAGAGGAACAGTGACCATAAAGGAAGTCAGCGTAGTCAATGAGGGATAGGAATGATGCCAGGATTAGCCTTTGTTTGGAATCTCTGGTCAGGTAGTGTTGATCCTATAAAATAGGCCAAGTCTTTGTCTAAGCTTTTTCAGGAGCTCTTCAATGTGGCTAGTATAGTCGTTTATTGTCAATCCAGACTCAAGATATTTGAATTTGACCACATATTCCAGATTTTCACCAAGATGGTAGATAATGTGGGAGGGTGAATGATGGGACAGTGGAAGAGCAGCTCTTAGTGGCAAAGAACATAGCTTTGCTTTCTTGGCATTTAGTAGTAATTTCTTTTCTAGTAAGTTGTGCTGTAGGAGGAGAACTCAGACTGTAAAAGCTCACAGGCTTTTGATGGTGAGGGATTACTGACATATAGTACAGTATCATCTGCAAAGAGGTGAATATTAGATTGTGAGAGATTGGAGTCAATATTGTTGATGTAAATGGCAAAGAGGATGGGGCCCAGGATGGAACCTTATGTACACCTCTTAGGAGTGGTTTAGAGGTAGATAGGTCACCTTCATTTTTACCAGTTGTATTCTTCGGAGATAGCATCTGAACCATTTAAGAGAGAGTGAGTCAAGGCTCTATGGAGTTCAGAGAGGAGATTAGAATTCATGGTCCACAGTGTCAAAGGCTTGTTTAGATCCAGGAACACAGCACAGGTGTTATTCTTTGTCTAAGGCAGTCTGCCAGTCATTTGTAACTTTGTTAAGGCAGAGATGGTGCTGTGCATAGATCTAAACCAGATTGAGCTGGATTAAGGAGATTATTGGTATCAGGTAGGCACTTAACTGAAGTTCCACTAACTTTTCAAGCATTTTGGACAGTACTGGTAAGATGGAAATGGGCCTATAGTTGTTGAGGTCCATGGGATCACCTACCTTAAGTAGTGGAAACACTTGAGCTGTCTTCATATTGAGGGATAGAACCAGTGGCTAGGGACAGATTGAAAAGGTGAGTGAGGGGGCAGCTAGGCGTGCAATGCTACTTTTAGAAAGTAGGGATCCAGGGAGTCTGCACCTGCACTTTAATTGTATCTAGTTGAACAGTAGGTCTTCTACTTCTTTTAAGAGTATTGATTTGAAGGAGAATGTGGAAGCAGCCTTTTGTCCCTCAGTAGATTGTAAGTTTAGTGATGACCTCAATAGGTTTGCAGGTGAGGAATCGAAAGCTAGGCCAGCTGTAGTGAAATGATCGTGCTGAAGACATTTAAGATTTCTTGCTTGTCAGTGATTTCAACACTATTTAGGTGCACTTTGGGTGGTAAGATAGGGTAGAAGCTTGACCTAGGATCCCTTTATGGTACCCAGAACCTGGAAGGGTTGTGATAGGAGGCATCCAATTCAGCTGTGTAGAAGGCAGCCTTGGCATTTCTCATTGGTTTTGTGCAGGAGTTTCTGGCTTTTCTGAATTGAAGCCAGTCATTTGGATCCTTGGTCTTTCTTGCCCTTTTCCAGAGTTTATCTCTGGCAAGCAGCGAATTTAAGGTCGCAGAGAACCAGCGACAAGATTTGAGTTTGGTTCTGGCACTGGTGAGGGTGCATGTATATTGAGGGCACTTATGATAATATCACTTAAGACCTGAAGAGCTGTCTCTATTGAAGCTGTGAGATAGAATTCTTGCCAATGTGTGTGGTACAAATCATGGAGATATCCTGAAATATTAAAGTTCTTTTGACCTTCTTGGGAGAAATTTTGCAGGGTTGGGTGGCTTGATTGTTGATCTTATGCCAGCTATGGGACAGTGATCACTTATGTCACTGAATAGCACTCCAGCATGAGAATACAGATGAGGCTTATTTACCAACATGATGTCCAGTAGTGTGCTGTTGAGATTATTCTTTGGATTAATCTTTGTTGGTTCTTTGATTAATTGAGTGAATCCATAAGTGTCACAGAAGGTTACCAGGGGTGCAGTGTGGCTAGCCAATTTAAATTTAGGTCACCTAAAATGATGGTGTCTTCAGGGCCTAGATTAAGTATAGATCCTAGGTGGGATAGGAGTTTGAGGCCTGCAGAGGGGAGCATGTAGCAGCCAATCAGTTGAAAAGATGATATGTTGGGAAGGGTTATTTTAATTGATAAGCATTTGAATTCCTTTGGCTGTGATGTAATATTGAGGCAGGATGCAGAGATGTTTGCTTTGACATAGATGGCTACCCACGCCCCTGGATGGATGGTCAGATCTGAAGAGCTGGTAGTTGGGAAGATTTATTTCACTGTCTTTGTTGCAGATTTGAGCCATGTTTCAGAGATAACCAGAAAGTCAGGTAAGGTGTGTGCAACCCAGGCCTGTATTAATGAGAACTTTTAGGAGGCTGCAGGCGTTGATATATGAAGAAAACTCAGGCCATTTATGGAGGCTAAGTCAGCTGGGGAGATAGAGCTTTGTGTGGGTCCAGGGTTGATTTCAACAGTGCCAACACAGATCAGCAGAAAGAAGATTAGTTTGATGAGGGCACCAAGTGATAGGAATAGGGAGTAGTCAGAGGACTTTCTCTTCTTGCTTGGGATCCAATGTATAGTGGGCGATGATCCTGCTGTGTGGTTATAGATTTTGTCATAAAGTACCAGCTTAATGGACAGGTATAGGGGGTCATTATAGTGCCAATAATGGAGCAGGGGCTTATGGATGCAGAACTGGTTGTGAGCCTTTTGTGGAATACCCCAAGGATTACAGTGCAGAGCGGCAGTATATACTTGGGGAATTGAGGCATCCACTGGGGACAGCAGAGGGGGACAAGCCCGAGTAGCTGCCCTAATCACCATGGCATGGGCAGCTTCAGTTTCCTCTTCTGGATCCGAGGAAGGTGAGAGGCAAATCAGCAATAGCATGTAGCATGGTGGAGGGTAGGTAGGGGTTAAAGATACTAAAGGAGATGTGAAGAAATGAGCTCGGGAATTGGCTAGGAGATTAGCTATGGGCGGGGATAAGAGATTCGACGGGAAAGTGTGTATAAAAGAAACACAAATATCTGGTTTCATAGATACATAGATACATAGATACATAGACAGTGTCGGCAGATAAGGGCCTATGGCCCACCCAGTCTGCCCATTTGAGCTTGTAAGTTCAGTTTGTTTTCCTAGAAGTCTGTTGCCCCTAACCCCTGACCTCCAGAATTCCTTTATGTCTATCCCATGCATTCTTAAATCCCGTGATTGTTCATCCCCCCACCACTTCCTCTGGCAGGGTGTTCCACTTGTCCACTACCTGTTCTGTGAAGAAATTCTTTCTCATGTTTCCTCTGAATCGTCCTCCCTCCAACTTCATCCCATGCCCTCTAGTCCTGGAACATCTTTTTTGCTTAAAAATAGTGTTTTCCTGCACCCTGTTCCTCTCTGTCAGATACCTGTATGTCTCTATCATATCCCCTCTCTCCCTCCTCTCCTCCAGGGAGTACATGTTCAGTTCCTTCAACCTGTCTTCATAGGACTTGTGATGCAATCCATGCACCATCTTTGTTGCCCTCCTCTGAACCTTCTCTACCCTGTCTATGTCCTTACGTGGTATGGTCTCCAGAACTGTACACTGTACTCCAGGTGGGGCCTCACTAGTGTCTTGTATAGCGGAATTATGACCTCCCTTTTCCTGCTGGTGATGCCCCGCCTATACATCCCAGCATCCTATTTGTTTTACCTGCTGCCTTGTCACACTGTTTCCTCACCTTGAGGTCATCAGAGATGACAACCCCAAGATCCTCTCTTCCTGCTTGGTGCATGCTATATCCTCACCCCCAACTGATATTGTGCCAGGGTTTTGTGCCCCATATGCATTATCTTGCACTTCTTTGCATTGAATTTCAACTGCCAAACCCCTGACCATTCTTCAAGTTTCTGCAGGTCGCTTCTTATTCTGTCTACACCCTCTGGTGTGTCTACTCGGTTACAGAGCTTTGTGTCATCAGCGAACAGTGAAATTTCTGCCTTAGGTCCTGCACAATGTCACTGATGAAGATGTTGAATAGGACCGGTCCCAGCACTGATCCCTGTGGTACCCCACTGGTCACTCTTCCCTCTGTGGAGTGACAGCCATTTACCACCACCCTCTATGTCCTGCCACCCAGCCAGTTACCTACCCACCACACTACTGTCCTGCCCACACCCATATTCCCCAGTTGTGTAATAGTTATCTATGTGGCACAGTGTCAAAGGCCTTGCTGAAGTCCAAGATAGCCATGTCCACTGCCCTCCCTGATCCACCTCCTAGTCACCCAGTCAAAAAATTCAACGAGGTTTCCTGTAGGCTCCAATGCACACTTGATAGGATTAATTGTCAGACCTGACTTTTTCATAGGTGTTCCAGGTGGCTTTTCCAGTCTGGACTGTACACCACAACATCATCCAGGTACGCAGCACAATAACCAGTGTGAGGGGATAAAATGACATCCATGTACCGCTGGAATGTTGCAGGTGCACCATGTAAACCAAATGGCATGGTGGTGAACTGATAGAATCCTATTGGGGTGGCAAATGCAGTTTTGTCTCTGGATTCTGTAACTAGGGGGATTTGCCAGTAACCCTTGGTGAGATCAAGGGTACTGATATACTTGGCACTGCCCAGTCTGTCCACCAAATCATCTATTCTGGGCATAGGATAACTGTCAGATTCTGACACTTGTTTAAGCTTCCTAACCTATCCCTTCGACTTGGTCAATTCCCTTCAGTTTGGAAAGCAGCGGTGGTAACGCCTGTTCACAGGAGTGGTGACAGGGCCTTATGCTGAAATTACCATCCCATCTCCATCTTGCCCCCACTTTCCAAGGCATTGGAGCAAATAGTTGCTGACCAGTTGACTGAATATCTGGACACGTATAACATCCAATGTGCCCAACAGCATGGCTTGAGAAAGGGGCATAGCACCACCACTGCCCTTTTAGAATACACTAACTTCATTCACAAGGCTTAAGATCATGGTCACCTTGTGGGTCTATCTCATAGACCTCACAAAGGCATTTGATACAGTTAATCATTCTCTATTACTCAAGTCCCTACCCTTCCTGGGTCTCTCCAAGAAGTCACAGACTGGTCCAAAAGTTACCTTGAAGGAAGAACCCAAAGGGTTAAAATTCATGATATACTCTTAGTCTCCCTGTAAGCTCTGGTATTTCCCCAAAGCTCAATCCTTGGCCCTCTCCTATTCATCCTTTTTCTTAACTCCTTGCCAAAAACATGTCCCACCAACTTGCTCTTGTTTGCAGACATCGCTGTACTCGTCACCTCTCAGCTTAATCCCCTACCCTTCGCTAATAGTCTGCAGCAGAGTTTTTCTGCAGCTGAAGCCTGGTTCTCCAAACATAAACTTATCTTGAACTGTAAGAAAAACAAAGTTATGCTTTTCACCAGCCCACACAACAAGTACAAAAAGACCTGGCTACATATCTCAGCTCTCCTTGAACAAGTCTACAACTTTAAGTATCTTGGTATTACCCTCAGTAGCCATCTTTCCTATCAGCAACATAGCAATACAAAATCCAAAAATGTCTGCATTAGGGCTTGGGCTTCTTTATAGACACAGGCATTGTATGACCCAAGAGGTGCTCCAGTTAGCCGTCGCTAATTCAGTCCTTCCTATTATTGAAATTGGGCTTATTATCTATGGTGCTGCCTTCAGCTTCACTCTTAGGAGACCAAGTGTTGCCCTTAATAAGGTGTGCCGCCTCATTACTGGGGCTCACCGCTACATGCACACCTGTGACATCTACTCTGCAGCAAACTGGCTGAACCTTCATGGCAGAGTTTTTTTTACCAAACTTGTCAATTAGCTAAAAAGATTAGTCTTGGGCTAGCTCCCCCATTTCTCATACCACTTCTCCAGAGATCCTTGAACCAATGCTATGCCAGAAGCACCTCCAATACCACATTTCTAGTCCCTATCTGCTGCACGCACAAGCCCAGTGAGCATTTATGTACTGTGCTCCAGGCTGGTTGAACAACTTTCCTTCTGACCTCTGGCTGTCTCTAGGTTGGGACCCTTCAAAACCAAACTTAGACTGCATTCCCTGAAACAGAACAGTTGTGATTGCCCTTCCGAAGTTACTCGACTCTCTTCTGTCTCCTCCTGCTCCTACCATTTCTTCCTCTACTCTGTCTAACCTGCCTTCTTTGCAGCAAGGACTGTTTTGTTTATCTCAACTATCTTAGTCCTGGACTGCGAATTGGACCAATCAGTTCTGGTGGGACCTAAAATGGAGTCACACTACAGGAGCTGTCTGGAGTCAAAATCTGTAGGACTTGTAGTTTGGGGCTTTTGGCACATTTTTGCACCTGAAGGGGGGCCTTTGTTGTGACTGAAAGACAGACCAGCCAGCCAAACATTTTGGATTCTGGGGAAAGTCCCTTGCTTGCTGGCAGTTGAGTCAGATCTCAGTTGGGAGCTGAATGAGCAAGAGCTTGAGACAGTCAAGCAACCATCTGAGTAGTTTCGCGTGGGAGAACTGTGGAAAGGCCTGAGTTGTGGCCTGCATGTCTGCCTGCTGCACCTGAGAGGGAGAGAAGAGAATTATTTTGGACTAAATCCAAGTTTGTGAGAATGAAGTAAGCCACTGATTTTTTTACCAGGCTCATACCTGAAGAAGACCGAAGATTTTGCTGAATGCAATCGACCTGTCAAAATTTCCAGCTGCTTTTGAATCCCCAGTTTGTGCAAAGACTTTGCGATCATGATCTGTGAGCTGTTTGCCTGGTACAGTAGAATTTCCTTACATGTAAATGTGCTGTGTATTGAAAGTGGGTCGTGATTTGGTTCCCCAGTGTGTGAACTGTGTTCCGCTTACTGGAAGCTTTATCTAGCCTAATCGGACTGAATCCATGTTCATCCCCATTCAGCCTGGGCCATGCCATGCTGGCCCTGTCAGACTACCCCACTGCACAGAGAAAGCCACTGATGAGATACCTGCCTAGGGATCAACACCCTGCTCCACGCTTGGACAGGAGTGATGCCTCGGCGCTTCGTGTGGGCTCTGCTTCTCCTGGCACTCCAGATTAACCACCTGCTGTCTCAATTTTCGTCCAGCCTGAGTTCAGTCTTGGGTATCGTGAGTAATCATCAGGGTAACTCCCTGCAACAACAGCCTAAACTAAGAGTGTGTCATTTGATTGTCTTGTTGTTTTCACAAACTGAGCCCTCCGCTCTGGATTACAAATAGTGTGTGTTGTGCATGTTGTTTTTCTTCCATCATAGGGCTCGAACCAGCTGCAATGTTCCTGGCTAGCCCACCATTCTCCATCTGGGTACCTGGGGTGTGTGATTGTTTATGGATCCTGAAGTGCATGCATAACTGACTGATACAGCCTTTAAGAAAATTAACCTGATTATGCCCCTCCCTTGTTCAAGCCCCTTAAATAAATCAGATCTAACTCTTTTTTGCATTTACCCTGACTGTGGTTCCAGTTTGCGTAAGAGTACTGTACTGCTGTTATTTGCTGTGTATAACTTTGTCTTACAGGGGGTCCCCAGGGCCGGGCCAGAGGAAAGCCCTGGTGGTAAGTGCAAACAGTGTGGGTACTTGTGTGGTGTATCAGGGGTATTGTGAAAGTGATTATTGTGTATTGTTCTGGCCACTAGTAAGGAAAGATGGGGGTTACAGTGTCCCGGAGGGCTCTGCCCAGGTTAGCTTGACCACTACCAACCCTGACTTCTGGGGGGAGGCACCCGTTTCAGAACTCAGGCCCCTTAACCTGTTACTAGCCAAGCAGGCAAGGGTAGTAACCCTTGGGATAGTGCCACCTAGGGGTTACACAAATAAAGTCTTTGAGTGCAGATTTGTTACCCCCACCAGAGTTCCTATCAGAGTTGGAGTTTAAATTGGAAAAAGGGTGTCTTAGAAACATAGAAACATAGACTTTGATGGCAGATAAGGACCACTTGGCCCACCCAGTCTGCCCATTTCCCTACCTACTGGATAAGCTGCAGATTCTAGTTAACCAACAGCCTACTTCCTGCCACCCACCACTACAATTACCTTGTGTCTGTCCCATGCATGTTTGAATTCCTCCACTGTTTTAGCCCCAACAACCTCCCCAGGAAGGCAGTTCCACGCACCCACCACTCTCTCAGTGAAAAGATTTCCTCACATTACCCCTGAGCCGTCCCCCTCTATCTTTAGATTGTGTCCCCTTGTTCTTACACATCTCTTTTTCTGAAAGATGCTACCCTCCTGGACTTTGTTGATTCCCTTGAGCTACTTGAACATTTCTATCATGTACCTCCCCGTCCCTCCTTTCATCAAGGGTATACATATTAAGGTCTCTCTTCATATGATTTCTGATGCAGACCCTGCACCATTTTAGTTGCCCTCCTCTGGACTGCTTCCATCCTGTCTAAGTCCTTGCGTAGATGAGGTTTCCAAAACTGCACGCAGTACTCCAGATGGGGTCTCACCAACTGTTTGTACAGAGGGATAACCACTTCCCTTTTTCTACTTGTGATGCCCCTTCCTATGCATCCCAGTATCCCCCTGGCTCTCCTTAATGACTTCTAACATTGCTTACCCACCTTTAGATCATCTGATATGACTACCCCCAGGTCCCTTCCCATTTTTGTTGTTGTTAGTACCTCCCCTGCTATTGTGTACTCTTCTCCTGGGGTTTTTGTTTCCCAGGGGCATTACTTGCAGGTGCAAGTCTTACCAGTGACTGGCTGTTACCTCATTGCTGTGGCATCTGCCTGATCATTTGGTAGTCTTCAGCCAAAGAAACGGCCTTTTCCCCACTTTCTGGCTGGTGTTCTTTTACCCAAAGCTGTGCATCTGTGGGTAGGATGATGATGAACTGCTCCATTACAAATGTTTTGATGATCTGTGGGAGTGTTTTGCCCTCTGGTTGGAGCTATTTCATAAGGAGTTCTCTAAGTCGGGTGAAGGCTTCTCGAGGATTGTCGTCCGAGTTGTACTTCAGAGACTGAAATCTCTGCCTGTAAGTCTCTCGTGAAATGTCATATCTTTTAAGGACCTCTCTTTTCACCAGGTCATAGTTTTCTGACTGTGCAGCGTCCATATTGTTGTAGGCAAGTTGGGCTTTCCCTGTCAGGCAAGGTACCAGTCTGATCGTCCATTGCTGCTTTGGCCACCGGCAGGCTACGACAACCCTTTCAAAAGTTGTCAGGTATGCTTCAATATCATCCGAGAGACATAACTTTGTAAGTTTACAAAGTTTAGTGGTTGGTGTTTTGTTGCTCTGCTGGATCTGTGCTAAGACCTCCAGCTTTGATAGCTTGCAAGGCATCTCACCATCGCTGCTCCAGTCGCTGCATCTCTTCTATTCTCCACTGCTCCTCGGTTGCGTGTCCTGGAGTTTGTGGCTTTCATCTGACTACCTGAAGGTTCTGTACTTGAAGCAGGTTGTTCAGAAATTTAGGAAAATATTTCCAGTTAAAGAGAAAAAAACGACTTCATTTTATAATTTGAAAAATGGAGAATTGAATTTTTCTCTGCAGAGTGCTGAACCTCTAAAGGCTGGTGAGACCCCAAACTGAAGTCTGAGTTGAGAGCAGCACTGTGGTGCAGAAAGGCATTTTCTCCTCTTATACAGGTATGCCATGTGTTGTCTGGGGAGTTGGGTTTAAATATATTGTAACTTGAGTTACTGAACTTAGAGTAGCACTTTATTTTATGTTTCAGGTACATTTAAGGTGGAATACTCTAAGCAGCTGAGGATATCGTAATTACTGATGGAAGATGGACAGGCTCTAAACCTCAAGTAGCTTGTAAACGAGGGAGTGTTTACTCCAGATTTGGAGTAGGAAGACTAGTGGAGAAGTATTAAAGTATTGTGGGAAAATTATTACAACCTCTGTGGACTCCTGGAGTTGAGAGCCAGTGGTAAAAGTCTAGTACACCTTGATAATGGCTTAATGTTAGAAGTACTGAAAATGAGGACTCAACGACCAAACACCTGAATTAAAACTACTAACAATCAAACATCCAATTAAAACAACTAACACCAAACACTCAAATTAAAACAACTAATGATCAAACACCAATTAAACAACTAACGTCCAAACACCAGAATTAAAACAACTAATGACCAAACACTCAGATTAAAAAAACTAATGACCAAACACTCAAATTAAAACAACTAATGACCAAACACCTGAATTAAAACAACTGATGACCAAACACTCAAATTAAAACAAATGCCAAATTAGAACTATGATTCAAGCTTAAAATCAATCCTGCTAAGTATGTGTATATATATTTATGCAATAGGTGTGAGACCAAAAGCCATTGAATAAATTCATTTATTTCCACATATGTGGAATAAATCTAACCACCCTAGATTTATCCCACATATGTGGGATAAATGAAAACTGTCAATCACAAGCACTGTGCCAGACCTACATTCTGCCACCCACACAGTTGGCACACAAAAACGCAATCAACACTGGCACAACCAGTAAATCATCCACCTGCATAGAACCCTCGTGGCAGTCAACAAGAAAAACTGGGTAACGCAAATGACACTCACCATACTACATTACCATCGAAACAGCACAACCATTCGCCACAGAAAAGACGCTGTTTCCATTATAAAACTATAAAAAACACCAACAACTTTGCGACTCTTGATTTCCCATACCTTTTCCGACCGCAAGTATCACAGAAAAAAAAAACGACTGTTACTGTATACAAAAATGGCAACACAGGAAACTGTTTCAGACTTTCAAATGGAACTAACCCAGATACTAACACAATTTGAAGAAGACACTGAACCTCTACTGGAACCCCAGCAATTAAATAATTTACAAAACACAGACATACCAGAAGAACCAAAACCCAGTACTAGCACCGCAGTGGACATAGACGAAGATGCCATACAAAAATATATCCAAGCAGGCAAAAACCCCACACGATGAAAAAGACTCACAGTGATGTCAAGGACTGCTCAAAAATACACCTCAAAGAAAACCACAATATAGAAACTCCACTTGAAACCATTACACCAGCAAACCTGGATAAATTACTTGCTACCTTTTCATGCACTCCACCAGAAAAGACAGAACTCTATGAGCTCTAACACTACATGCCACATTCCAGTATTGAAAGATATTTAAACAGAAACGCTATCCAGAATCTCTATCAACATCACCTGCTTCCTCACAACCAGAGAAATTTCGCAGTGCAAACAAAAACACCTCAAAAGTTATGGCAAGGGTAACAGACCAAAAGCAGCAGATGAGCTCACAGATTCCCTTATCAACAAACTATACAACACTCAACAACTAGGCTCACACAGCCCTGATGCATTGCTTATCACCATGTGGTTAATAGTTGGCCTGTACTTTGGTGTCAGAGGCATAACGGAAATGAGAGCAGTCAAATGGGGAGACATCATCATGCAAAAAGATGAAAACGGACTGTTCTACCTCCAGTATACCAGTGAACATCAAACTAAAACTAGACAAGACTCCAACCCAAAAGAATGCAGAAAACTAAAGCCACGAGCATACAAACTACAACAAAATCCTACTAGATGCCCAGTCACCAACTACAAACTCTACAGTACCCACAGGCCGAGCCAAAGTAACCACCCTGAAGCACCGTTTTTCTTAGCTATCAACAACAACATACAAACATCAAAAGTCCACAAATGGTTTAAAAATCAGCCTGTGGGTATTAATAAGCTCTCCACCATTGTCAAAAACATGGTTACCAATGCAGGCATACAAACTGATAAATTACTAACTAACCATTCTGTATGAAAGCACCTGGTACAAAAATTAGTGGACAGTGGAATACCACCAACCAAAATCGTATAAATTTCAGGCCACAAACAGCTCCAAAGCCTCAATGAATATTCAAATCTCAATGACTCCAAACAACACCAAATAAGCACTTTACTAAGTGGCGATCAGACTCCACAAGCTAAACCTTCCTGTCAACAACAACGACTGACCACTATTCCTACCAACTACAAAGACTTACTTGGAACCTGCATCAGCAAACCCACCATACACCACCACACATGCAAAGCAAGTCACCTTCAATATCATTCAAGGTAAGCATAATTACACTACCAACAAATTCTCAAAAGTACTACATAAACCCTCCTCCCACCCAATACCCACCCATCACCACCACTTCCTTCCAAAACACCACTCCACACATTGCAAACCAAACTCATAATGCTCTTTTTACCCCCAAATACAGGTAGCAAGTATGACAGCTATGCCAAGAAAAGACCATGGTTTTAGATAGTGACAGCTACTCTTGATTAAAGTTGCAAACGACTATATAGTCTTGATGAAAAAATATCAAAACCTCTAAAAATGAAGACAAGATCTGAATACAGCAAAGAAAAAGAGCCTGAACATAAATTCACCTTCCTACAAAAATACTGTCAAGTCAGAAAGAAGATCTGTGCAGACCTAAACATTCCTTTCTGAAATACTGTACAAATAAGAAAAAACCTTTGAATAACCTGAAACTACAAGCAAAAAGTCAAATGAAGGCTCGAAACTAGAACAAATTTCTAACAAAACTGGACTTTCCTTTCTTCAAAACACATCCTGGATATTCACCATCTTTGGAATACAGACCAACTACTAGCGGAAAGACGATCTGAATTAACAGACTGAAAATGGAAAATAAATGCATATTCTACACAGCAAAAATACTCTATCAAACCCTATGGACTACAACACAAAGATAAACTGAACCTCACTCCATTACCCTTACCCACCTCAACCCCCATACCCAAATCTTCTACAAAACTGTTCTTTTCTGAAAATGAACTTTACTGCAAGTTGCAAAAATCAGACAAACCCAGACAGTGTTCTAAACTATGGGAATTCTGCTCTGTACAACAAAAATAAATGCAACTGTTTGTTTTTCTGTTCAATAAATGTTGCTAAAACTTACCTTCTCAGTCTTGTTCCTTCCAATCCACCATACCAAAGTCCAACATACCAAAAAAAAAATAAAACCTTTACAAATGCAGCTCCCCCCAAAAAAGCCCCAATACATCCATCTTGAACAAAAATGAAACACCCAAACAGGATACCACTCCAAATTCTTCAGATCTCCACGAAATCTTCCTCCATGGTCGTTTGACGAAGAAAACACCACGCCACGACTAAAATCCACAGCCTCCTCCTCAAACTCTTCCATACATCCACCGACCGATGCTGTAGTACTTCGACGCCCACAACAATGCAACGCTCTCCGGCAACACGAAACATGAACTCCTGCTCTCCAAAAGGCCGTCACCTCGAGCAATCCAACAGCACATCCTTCTCAAACTCCTTTCTCTCAAAACTGTGTCACAAATCTCAGCCACGCTCACCAACCAATCAGAAAGCATGCTCACCACACGCACACCCAATCACAGCAATTCACACACACATCACTCCAACCCTCCCACTGTAAGACACACCCTTCCAACCAATCAAAACTACTTTCCCATGTTTCGTCAGCCAATAACATCACACCAAGCACTCTCCAGCCACTACAACCAATCAAATCCTACAACCACACACCCGTTCACACAGCAATAAAAAAAAAACCCTTCCACCATGAAAATCAAATAGTCCTCCATCAAAAAATTAAATACCAACCACAGTTCAACCACAAACATAAAATCACCACAAAACCCATTGCATAACAGCACATGTGATGGGGACCGTGGAATAACTAGTTATTTTCACACTCCCCGTGACCTCGGGTAAATCACTTGTGGTTCCGCCACGCCATCCGTGAGGTTACCCAGAGGTCGCCGGGATTTGTGAAAATAACTAGTTTATTCCATGGTCCCCTCATCGCATATCCCCTATATATTATACACACACACACACACACACACACACACACACACAAAATAACCAGTTTTTGCCATTCATCAGATGCTACTGGTTTTGACTGGCTTGACAAATTGTGATGTGACTTTTATGGAAGGTCCTTGAACTCTTTTCCAGAGTTGGAACTCCTGTTGTTTGCTTTTAAACTAGAATCAATTAGATCAAAACTGTTTGAAATGTGGTAGAATTTCAAAAAGGTTTTACTATAGTGAGTGTCTGAACCTTGAGAAAGGATCCTAACATGGCGCAAGTCTTCCAGAATCGCTGTTTTAGGCAACGGCTGGCTCTGCAACTAATTCCTCAGAAGCAAAAGCAAGCTACTTGTGACAAGTTTACTAAAGCTAAAAGAGGGGTGAAGGTAAATATGCTAAAGAGCCCACAGTTATGAGCTGCTGAAAAGGATGCCCTGATATGGAGCCGAAGTGAGGCTGGACTCCTATATATAAGGAGTGATGTGGAGCCGAGTGAGGCTGGGCTACTTTATATAAGGAGGATGTGGAGCCAGTGAGGCTGGACTCCTGTATGTAAGGAGGATGTGGAGCCGAGTGAGGCTGGACCCCTGTATGTAAGGAGTGATGTGGAGCCGAGTGAGGCTGCACTCCTGTATCTAAGGAGTGATGTGGAGCCGAGTGAGGCTGGACTACTGTATATAAGGAGTGGTGTGGAGCCAAGTGAGGCTGGACTCCTGTATGTATGGAGTGATGTGGAGCCAAGTGAGGCTGGACTTCTGTATGTAAGGAATGATGTGGAGCCGAGTGAGACTGAACTCCTGTATCTAATGAGTGATGTGGAGCCAAGTGAGGCTGGACTTCTGTATGTAAGGAATGATGTGGAGCCGAGTGTGGGTGGACAACTGTATGTAAGGAACGATGTGGGAGCCGAGTGAGGCTGGACTCCTGTATGTAAGGAGTAATGTGGAGCCAAGTGAGGCTGGACCACTGTATAAAAGGAGGATGTGGAGCCGAGTGAGGGTGGACTACTGTATGTAAGGGAATGATGTGGAGCCGAGTGAGGCTGGACTCCTGTATATAAAGAGCGATGTGGAGCTGAGTGAGACTGGACCCTGAATGTAAGAATGATGTGGAGCCGAGTGAGGCTGGACCCAGTATATAAGGAGCGATGTGGAGCCGAGTGAGGCTGGACCCTGTATGCACGGAGTGATGTGGAGCCAAGTGAGGCTGGACTCCCTGTATATAAGGAGTGATGTGGAGCCGAGTGAGGCTGGACTCTTGCATATAAGGAGTGATGTAGAGCTGAGTGAGGCTGAACTCCTGTATCTAATGAGTGATGGAGCCAAGTGAGGCTGGACTTCTGTATGTATGAGAATGATGTGGAGCCAGTGTGGGTGGACAACTGTATGTAAGGAATGATGTGGAGCCGAGGGGCTGGACTCCTGTATGTAAGGAGTGATGTGGAGCCGAGTGAGGCTGGACTACTGTATAAAAGGAGTGATGTGGAGCCAAGTGAGGCTGGACTTCTGAATGTAAGGAATGATGTGGAGCCGAGTGTGGGTGGACAACTGTATGTAAGGAGTAATGTGGAGCCAAGTGAGGCTGGACTACTGTAAAAAAGGAGTGATGTGGAGCCGAGTGAGGCTGGACTCCTGTATATAAAAAGCGATATGGAGCCAAGTGAGGCTGGACTTCTGTATGTAAGGAATGATGTGGAGCCACGTGAGGGTGGACTACTGTATGTAAGGAGTGATGTGGAGCCGAGTGAGGTTGGACTCCTGTATGTAAGGAGTGATGTGGAGCCGAGTGAGGCTGGATTCCTGTATCTAAAGAGCGATGTGGAGCTGAGTGAGGCTGGACTCCTGAATGTAAGGAATGATGTGGAGCTGAGTGAGGCTGGACTCCTGCATATAAGGAGTGCTGTAGAGCTGAGTGAGGCTGAACTCCTGTATCTAAGGAGTGATCTGGAGCCAAGTGAGGCTGGACTTCTGTATGTAAGGAATGATGTGGAGCCGAGTGTGGGTGGACAACTGTATGTAAGGAATGATGTGGAGCCAAGTGGGGCTGGACTCCTGTATGTAAGGAGTGATGTGGAGCTGAGAGAGGCTGGACTACTGTATAAAAGGAGTGATGTGGAGCCGAGTGAGGCTGGACTCTTGTATATAAAAAGTGATGTGGAGCCAAGTGAAGCTGGACTCCTGTATGTAAGGAGTGATGTGGAGCCAAGTGAGGCTGGACTACTGTATATAAGGAGTGATGTGGAGCCAAGTGAGGCCGGACTCCTGCATATAAGGAGTGATCTGGAGCCAAGTGAGGCTGGACTCCTGTATGTAAGGAGTGATGTGGAGCTGAGTGAGGCTGGACTCCTGTATAAAAAGAGTGATGTGGAGCCAAGTGGGGCTGGACTCCTGTATGTAAGGAGTGATGTGGAGCCGAGTGAGGCTGGACTCCTGTATATAAGGAGTGATGTAGAGCTGAGTGAGGCTGAACTCCTGTATCTAAGGAGTGATGTGGAGCCAAGTGAGGCTGGACTCCTGTATGTAAGCAATGATGTGGAGTCGAGTGAGGGTGGACTACTGTATGTAAGGAATGATGTGGAGCCGAGTGAGGCTGGACTCCTGTATATAAGGAGTGAAGTGGAGCTGAGTGAAGCTGGACTCCTGTATGTAAGGAGTGATGTGGAGCAGAGTGAGGCTGGACTCCTGTATGGAAGGAGTGATGTGGAGCCGAGTGAGGCTGGATTCCAGTATATAAGGAGTGATGTGGAGCCGAGTGAGGCTGGACTCCTGTATATAAGGAGCGATGTGGAGCTGAGTGAGCTGGACTCCTGTATATAAGGAGCGATGTGGAGAGGAGTGAGATTGGATTCCTTTATATAAGGAGCGATGTGGAGCAAAGTGAGGCTGGTCTCCTGTATGTAATGAATGATGTGGAGTTGAGTGAGATAGGATTCCTGTATATAAGGAGCGATGTGGAGCCAAGTGAGGCTGGACTCCTGTATATAAGGAGGGATGTGGAGCCGAGTGAGGCTGGGACTCCTGTATATAAGGAGCTATGTGGACCCGAGTGAGGCTGGGCTCCTGTATATGGAGCTATGTGGAGTCAGTGAGGCTGGGCTCCTGTATATGAGGCGATGTGGAGCCGAGTGAGGCTGGGCTCTTGTATAAGGAGTGATGTGGAGCTGAGTGAGGTTGGACTCCTGTATGTAAGGAGTGATGTGGAGAGGAGTAAGGTTGGATTCCTCTATATAAGGAGCGATGTGGAGCTGAGTGAGGCTGGACTCCTGTATGTAATGAATGATGTGGAGTTGAGTGAGGTAGGATTCTTGTATGTAAGGAGAGATGTGGAGCCAAGTGAGGCTGGACACCTGTATTTAAGGAGTTATGTGGAGCTGAATGAGGCTGGGCTCCTGTATATAAGGAGCTATGTGGAGTCAAATGAGGCTGGACTCCTGTAAATAAAGAGCGATGTGGGCCAGTGCGGCTAGACTCCTGTGTGTAGTGAAAGATGTGGAGCTGGTGAGGTTGGACTCCTGTATGTAAGGAGTGGTGTGGAGCAGTGAGGCTAGACTCCTGTATGTAAGGAGTGATGTGGAACCGAGTGAGGTTGGATTCCTGTGTATAAGGAGTGATGTGGAGCAGAGTGAGGCTGGACTCCTGTATGTAAGGAGTGATGTGGAGCCAAGTGAGGCTGGACTCCTGCATGTAAGGAGTGATGTGGGCCAGTGAGGCTGGACTCCTTTAAGTAATGAGTGATGTGGAGCTGAGTGAGGTTGAATTCCTGTATATAAGGAGCGATGTGGAGCCGATTGGGGCTGGGCTTCTGTATATAAGGAGCGATGTGGAGTCGAGTGAGGCTGGACTCCTGTATGTAATGAATGATGTGGAGCTGAGCGAGGTTGGATTCTTGTGTATAAGGAGAGATATGGAGCCGAGTGAGGCTGGTCTCCTGTATATAGGGAGTGATGTGGAGCCGAGTGAGGTTGAATTCCTGTATATAAGGAGTGATATGGAGATGAGTGAGGCTGGACTCCTGTATATAAGGAGTTATGTGGAGCCAAGTGAGGCTGGACTTCTGTATATAAAGAGCGATGTGGAACTGAGTGAGGCTGGACTCCTGTATGTAATGAATGATGTAGAGCCGAGTGAGGCTGGACTCCAGTATATAAGGAGCGATGCGGAGATGAGTGAGGCTGGACTCCTGTATATAAGGAGTGATGTGAAGCTGAGTGAGGTTGGACTCCTGTACATAAAGAGTGATGTGGAGCCGAGTGAGGCTGGACTCCTGTATGTAAGGAGTGGTGTGGAGCCGAGTGAGGCTGGACTCCTGTATGTAAGGAGTGATGTGGAACCGAGTGAGTTTGGATTCCTGTATATAACAGAGTGATGTGGAGCAGAGTGAGGCTGGACTCCTGTATGTAAGGAGTGATGTGGAGCGAGTGAGGTTGGACTCCCATGTAAAGAGTGATGTGGGCGAATGAGGCTGGACTCCTTTATGTAATGTATGATGTGGAGCTGAGTGAGGTTGAATTCCTGCATATAAGGAGCAATGTGGAGATGAGTGAGGCTGGACTCCTGTATATAAGGAATGATGTGGAGCCGAGTGAGGTTGGACTCCTGTATGTAAGAAGCGATGTGGAGCTAGTGAGGCTGGACTCCTGTATATAAGGAGCGATGTGGAGCCAAGTGAGGCTGGACTCCTGTATATAGGAGTGATGTGGAGCCAGTGAGGCTGGACTCCTGTATATAAGGAGCAATGTAGAGCTGAGTGAAGCTGGACTCCTGTATGTAATGAATGATGTGGAGCTGAGTGAGGTTGGATTCCTGTGTATAGAGAGATGTGGAGCTGAGTGAGGCTGGACTCCTGTATATAGGAGTGATGTGGAGCGAGTGAGGTTGGACTCCTGTATATAAGGAGTGATGTGGAGCCAGTGAGGCTGGACTCCTGTATATAAGGAGCTATATTGAGCTGAGTGAGGCTGGACGCCTGTATATAAGAGTGATGTGGAGCAGGTGAGGTTGGACTCCTGTATATAAAGGCGATTTGGGCAGTGAGGCTGGACTCCTGTATAAGGAGTTATGTGGAGCCAAGTGAGGCTGGACTTCTATATAAAAGTGATGAAGCTGATTGAGGCTGGACTTCTGTATGTGAGAGTGATGTGGAGCGAGTGAAGTTGGACTCCTGTACATAAGGAGTGATGTGGAGATGAGTGGCTGAACTCCTGTATATAAGGGCGATGTGGAGCTGAGTGAGGCTGGACTCCTGTATGATGTGGAGCAGTGAAGTTGGACTCCTGTATATAAGGAGTAATGTGGAGCCAAGTGAGGCTGGACTCCTGTATGTTATGAATGATGTGGAGCTGAGTGAGGTTGGATTCCTGTATATAAGGACTGATGTGGAGTCGAGTGTGGCTGGACTCCTGTATATAAGGAATGATGTGGAGCGAATGAGGTTGGATTTGTGTATATAAGGAGTGATGTGGAGCCAAGTGAAGCTGGACTTCTGTATGTAAGGAGTGATGTGGAGCCAAGTGAGGCTGGTCTCCTGTATGTAAGGAGTGATGTGGATCCAAGTGAGGCTGGACTGCTTTGTATAAAGAGTGATGTGGATCCGAGTGAGGTTGGACTCCTGTATGTAAGGAGTGATGTGGAGCTGAGTGAAGTTGGTTCTGTATATAAGGAGGCGATGTGGAGGCAGTGAGGCTGGACTCCTGTATATAAAGAGCGATGTGGAGCTGAGTGAGGCTGGACTCCTGTATGTAATGAATGATGTTGAGCTGTGTGAGGTTGGATTACTGTATATACTGAGTGATGTGGAGTCAAGTGAGGCTGGACTCCTGTATATAGAGAGTGATGTGGGCGAGTGAGGTTGGATTCCTTTATATAAGGTGCGATGTGGAGCTGAGTGAGGCTGGACTCCTGTATATAAGGAGTGATGTGGAGATGAGTGAGGCTGGACTCCTGTATGTGAGTGTTGTGGAGCCGAGTGAGGTTGGATTCCTATATATAAGGAGTGATGTGGAGCCGAGTGAGGTTGGATTCCTGTAATATAAGGAGCAATGTAGAGCTGAGTGAAGCTGGACTCCTGTATGTAATGAATGATGTGGAGCTGAGTGAGGTTGGATTCCTGTGTATAAGGAGAGATGTGGAGCTAGTGAGGCTGGACTCCTGTATATAGGGAGTGATGTGGAGCCGAGTGAGAGTTGAATTCCTGTATATAGGAGTGATATGGAGCAGTGAGGCTGGACTCCTGTATATAGGAGCTATATTGAGCAGTGAGGCTGGACGCCTGTATATAAGGAGTGATGTGGAGCCAGTGAGGTTGGACTCCTGTATATAAAGAAGCGATGTGGAGCCGAGTGAGGCTGGACTCCTGTATATAGGAGTTATGTGGAGCCAAGTGAGGCTGGACTTCTGTATATAAAGTGATGTGAGCTGATTGAGGCTGGACTTCTGTATGTAAGGAGTGATGTGGAGCCGAGTGAAGTTGGACTCCTGTATATAAGGAGTGATGTGGAGCAGGTGAGGCTGGACTCCTGTACATAAGGAGTGATGTGGAGATGGCGTGGCTGGACTCCTATATAAGAGCGATGTGGAGCCGAGTGAGGCTGGACTCCTGTATATAGGGGTGATGTGGAGCGAGTGAAGTTGGACTCCTGTATATAAGGAGTGATGTGGAGCCAGTGAGGCTGGCCTCCTGTATGTAATGAATGATGTGGAGCTGGTGAGGTTGGATTCCTGTATATAAGGACTGATGTGGAGTCGAGTGAGGCTGGACTCCTGTATGTAAGGAGTGATGTGGAGCCGAGTGAGGTTGGACTCCTGTATGTAAGGAGTGATGTGGATCCAAGTGAGGCTGGACTGCTATGTATAAGGAGTGATGTGGAGCCGAGTGAGGTTGGACTCCTGTATGTAAGGAGTGATGTGGAGCTGAGTGAAGTTGGATTTCTGTATATAAGGAGCGATGTGGAGCCGAGTGAGGCTGGACTCCTGTATATAAAGAGTGATGTAGAGCTGAGTGAGGCTGGACTCCTGTATGTAATGAATGATGTGGAGCTGTATGAGGTTGGATTACTGTATATAGAGTGATGTGGAGTCAAGTGAGGCTGGACTCCTGTATATAAGGAGTGATGTGGAGCCGAGTGAGGTTGGATTCCTTTATATAAGGTGCGATGTGGAGCTGAGTGAGGCTGGACTCCTGTATATAAGGAGTGATGTGGAGATGAGTGAGGCTGGACTCCTGTATATGAGTGTTGTGGAGCCGAGTGAGGTTGGATTCCTATATATAAGGAGTGATGTGGAGCCGAATAAGGCTGTACTCCTGTTTATAAAGAGCAATGTGGATCTGAGTGAGGCTGGACTCCTGTATGTAATGAATGATGTGGCGCTGAGTGAGGTTGGATTCCTTTATATAAGGAGCGATTTGGAGCCGAGTGAGGCTGGACCCCTGTTCATAAGGAGTGATGTGGAGCCGAGTGAGGTTGGATTCCTGTATATAAGGAACAATGTGGAGCAAGTGAGGCTGGATCCTGTATTATAAGGAGTGATGTAGAGCTGAATGAGACTGTACTCCTGTTACAGTATAAGGAGCATATGGAGCTGAGTGAGGCTGGACTCCTGTATGTAATGAATGATGTGGAGCCAAGTGAGGCTGGGCTCCTGTATATAAGGAATGATGTGGAGCTAGTGAGGCTGGACTCCTGTATGTAAGAATGATGTGAGTCGGTGGGCTGGACTCCTATATGTAAGGAGTGATGTGGAGCCGAGTGAGGTTGGACTCCTGTATAAGGAGTGATGTGGAGGTGGTGAGCTTGGACTCCTGCATATAAGGAGTGATGTGGAGCCAAGTGAGGCTGGACTACTATATATAAGGAGTGATGTGAAGATGGTGAGGTTGGACTCCAGTATATAAGGAGTGATGTAGAGCCAAGTGAGGCTGGGCTCCTGTATGTGAGGAGTGATGTGGAGCCGAGTGAGGCTGGACTCCTATATGAGTTGATGTGGATCCGAGTGAGGCTGGACTCCTGTTTGTACAGAGTGATGTGGGCAGTGAGGCTGGACTCCTGTATGAAGGAATGATGTGAGGCAGTGAGGCTTGACTCCTTGTATGCGAGAGTGATGTGGAACTGAGTGAGGCTGGACTCGGTATCTAAGGAATTATGTGGAGCGAGTGAGGCTGGACTCCTGTACAGAAGGAGTGATGTGGAGCCAAGTTAAGCTGGACTCCTGTATATAAAGAGTGATGTGGAGCTGAGTGAGGTTGGGTTCTGTATATAAGGGTGATGTGGAGATGAGTGAGGCTGGACTCCTGTATGTAGGTGATGTGAGTCAAGTGAGGCTGGACTCCTGTATGTAAGGAATGATGTGAGAGCCAAGTGAGACTGGATTCCGAATATAAGGGCGATGTGGGGCAGTGAGGCTGGACTCTTGTGTAAGAGTGATGTGGAGCAGTGAGGCTGAACTCCTTTATGTAAGAGTGATGTGGAGCTGAGTGAGGCTGGACTCCTGTATGTAATGAATGATGTGGAGCTGAGTGAGGCTGGACTCCTGTATGTAATGAATGATCTGAGCTGAGTGAGGTTGGATTCCTGTGTATAAGGAGATGTGGAGCCGAGTGGAGGCTGGACTCCTGTATATAGGGAGTGATGTGGAGTTAGTGAGGTTGAATTCCTGTATGAGGGTGATATGGAGCGAGTGAGGCTGGAGTCCTGTATATAAGTAGCTATGTGGAGCCGAGTGAGCTGGACTCCTGTATATAAGGTGTGATATGGAGCGAGTGAGGTTGGACTCCTGTATATAGAAGTTATGTGGAGCCAAGTGACTCTGGACTTCTGTATATAAAGAGCAATGTGGAGCTGAGTGAGGCTGGACTTCTGTATGTAATGCATGATGTGGAGCCAAGTGAGGCTGGACTCCTGTATATAAGGGTGATGTGGAGCCGAGTGAGGTTGGATTCTTGTATATAAGGAGTGATGTGGGCAGTGAGGCTGGACTCCTGTATGTAAGGAGTGATGTGGAGCCAGTGAGGCTGGACTCCTGTATGTAAGGAGTGATGTGGAGCCAGTGAGGCTGGACTCCTGTATATAAAGAGCGATGCAGAGATGAGTGAGGCTGGACTCCTGTATGTAAGGGTGATGTGGAGCAGTGAGACTGGACTCCTGTATATAAGGGCGATGTGGAGCAGTGAGGTTGGACTCATGTATATGAGGGTGATGTGGAGCCGAGTGAGGTTGGATTCCTGTAATATAAAGAGCAATGTAGAGCTGAGTGAGGCTGGACACCTTGTATAGGGAGTGATGTGGAGCTGAGTGAGGTTGAATTCCTGTATATAAGGGTGATATGGACCAAGTGAGGCTGGAGTCCTGTATATAAGTAGCTATGTGAGCAAGTGAGGCTGGACTCCTGTATATAAGGTGTGATATTGAGCAGTGAGGCTGGACTCCTGTGTATAAGGAGTGATGTGGAGCCAAGTGAGGCTGGAGTTCTGTATATGAAGAGGCGATGTGGAGCTGAGTGAGGCTGAACTTCGTGTAAATGAATGATGTGGAGCCGAGTGAGGCTGGACTCCTGTATAAGGAGTGATGTGGAGCTGAGTGAGGCTGGAGTCCTGTAAGTAAGGAATGATGTGGAGGCGAGTGAGGTTGGACTCCTGTATATAAGGGTGATGTGGAGCTGAGTGAGGCTGGACTCCTGTATATAAGGAGGCGATCGGAGATGAGTGAGGCTGGACTCCTTTATAGAGGAGTGATGTGGAGCAGTGGGGCTGGACTCCTGTATATAAGGAGTGATGTGGGCAGTGAGGCTGGACTCCTGTATATAAGGAGTGATGTGGAGCCAAGTGAGGCTGGACTCCTGTATGTAGGAGTGATGTGGAGCCAAGTGAGGCTGGACTCTGTATATAAGGAGTGATGTGGAGCCAAGTGAGGCTGGACTCCTGTATGTAAGGAGTGATGTGGAGCCAGTGAGGCTGGACTCCTGTATGTAAGGAGTGATGTGGAGCTAGTGAGGCTGGACTCCTGTATATAAAGAGTGATGTGGAGCCAAGTGGGGCTGGACTCCTGTATGTAAGGAGTGATGTGGAGCAGTGAGGCTGGACTCCTGTATATAAGGAGTGATGTGGAGCTGAGTGAGGCTGGACTCCTGTATCTAAAGGTGATGTGGAGCCAAGTGAGGCTGGACTCCTATGTAGAAGTGATGTGGAGTGAGTGAGGCTGGACTTCTGTAGAGGAATGATGTGGGCAGGTGAGGCTGGACTCCTGTATATAAGGGTGAGTGGAGCTGAGTGAGGCTGGACTCCTGTATGTAAGGAGTGATGTGGAGCGAGTGAGGCTGGACTCCTGTATGGAAGAGTGATGTGGAGCCGAGTGAGGCTGGATTCCAGTATATAAGGAGTGATGTGGAGCCGAGTGAGGCTGGACTCCTGTATATAAGGAGCGATTGCGGAGCTGAGTGAGGCTGGACTCCTGTATATAAGGAGCGATGTGGAGAGGAGTGAGATTGGATTCCTTTATATAAGGAGCGATGTGGAGCAAAGTGAGGCTGGTCTCCTGTATGTAATGAATGATGTGGAGTTGAGTGAGATAGGATTCCTGTATATAAGGAGCGATGTGGAGCCAAGTGAGGCTGGACTCCTGTATATAAGGAGGGATGTGGAGCCAGTGAGGCTGGGCTCCTGTATATAAGGAGCTGATGTGGACCCGAGTGAGGCTGGGCTCCTGTATATGGAGCTATGTGGAGTCGAGTGAGGCTGGGCTCCTGTATATAAGGAGCGATGTGGAGCCGAGTGAGGCTGGGCTCTTGTATATAAGGAGTGATGTGGAGCTGAGTGAGGTTGGACTCCTGTATGTAAGGAGTGATGTGGAGAGGAGTAAGGTTGGATTCCTCTATAAGGAGCGATGTGGAGCTGAGTGAGGCTGGACTCCTGTATGTAATGAATGATGTGGAGTTGAGTGAGGTAGGATTCTTGTATGTAAGGAGAGATGTGGAGCCAAGTGAGGCTGGACACCTGTATTTAAGGAGTTATGTGGAGCTGAATGAGGCTGGGCTCCTGTATATAAGGAGCTATGTGGAGTCGAATGAGGCTGGACTCCTGTAAATAAAGAGCGATGTGGAGCCGAGTGCGGCTAGACTCCTGTGTGTAGTGAAAGATGTGGAGCTGAGTGAGGTTGGACTCCTGTATGTAAGGAGTGGTGTGGAGCCAGTGAGGCTAGACTCCTGTATGGAGTGATGTGGAACCGAGTGAGGTTGGATTCCTGTGTATAAGGAGTGATGTGGGCCGAGTGAGGCTGGACTCCTGTATGTAAGGAGTGATGTGGAGCCAAGTGAGGCTGGACTCCTGCATGTAAGGAGTGATGTGGAGCCGAGTGAGGCTGGACTCCTTAAGTAATGAGTGATGTGGAGCTGAGTGAGGTTGAATTCCTGTATATAGGGCGATGTGGAGCCGATTGGGGCTGGGCTTCTGTATAGGAGGCGATGTGGAGTCAGTGAGGCTGGACTCCTGTATGTAATGAATGATGTGGAGCTGAGCGAGGTTGGATTCTTGTGTATAAGGAGAGATATGGAGCAGTGAGGCTGGTCTCCTGTATAGAGGAGTGATGTGGAGCAGTGAGGTTGAATTCCTGTATATAAGGAGTGATATGGAGATGAGTGAGGCTGGACTCCTGTATATAGGGAGTTATGTGGAGCCAAGTGAGTGCAGCTTCTGTATATAAAGCGATGTGGAACTGGTGAGGCTGGACTCCTGTATGTAATGAATGATGTAGAGCCAGAGTGAGGCTGGACTCCAGTATATAAGGAGCGATGCGGAGATGAGTGAGGCTGGACTCCTGTATATAAGGAGTGATGTGAAGCTGAGTGAGGTTGGACTCCTGTACATAAAGAGTGATGTGGAGCCGAGTGAGGCTGGACTCCTGTATGTAAGGAGTGGTGTGGAGCCGAGTGAGGCTGGACTCCTGTATGTAAGGAGTGATGTGGAACCGAGTGAGTTTGGATTCCTGTATATAACAGAGTGATGTGGAGCAGAGTGAGGCTGGACTCCTGTATGTAAGGAGTGATGTGGAGCCGAGTGAGGTTGGACTCCTGCATGTAAAGAGTGATGTGGAGCCGAATGAGGCTGGACTCCTTTATGTAATGTATGATGTGGAGCTGAGTGAGGTTGAATTCCTGCATATAAGGAGCAATGTGGAGATGAGTGAGGCTGGACTCCTGTATATAAGGAATGATGTGGAGCCGAGTGAGGTTGGACTCCTGTATGTAAGAGTGATGTGGAGCTGAGTGAGGTTGGACTCCTGTATATAAGGAGCGATGCGAGCCGAGTGAGGCTGGACTCCTATATAAGGGTGATGTGGAGCCGAGTGAGGTTGGATTCCTGTAATATAAGGAGCAATGTAGAGCTGAGTGAAGCTGGACTCCTGTATATAAGGAGTTATGTGGAGCCAAGTGAGGCTGGACTTCTGTATATAAAAAGTGATGTGAAGCTGATTGAGGCTGGACTTCTGTATGTAAGGAGTGATGTGGAGCCGAGTGAAGTTGGACTCCTGTACATAAGGAGTGATGTGGAGATGAGTGTGGCTGAACTCCTGTATATAAGGAGCGATGTGGAGCTGAGTGAGGCTGGACTCCTGTATGATGTGGAGCCGAGTGAAGTTGGACTCCTGTATATAAGGAGTAATGTGGAGCCGAGTGAGGCTGGACTCTGTATGTTATGAATGATGTGGAGCTGAGTGAGGTTGGATTCCTGTATGGACTGATGTGAGTCGAGTGTGGCTGGACTCCTGTATATAAGGAATGATGTGGAGCCGAATGAGGTTGGATTTGTGTATATAAGGAGTGATGTGGAGCCAAGTGAAGCTGGACTTCTGTATGTAAGGAGTGATGTGGAGCCAAGTGAGGCTGGTCTCCTGTATGTAAGGAGTGATGTGGATCCAAGTGAGGCTGGACTGCTTTGTATAAAGAGTGATGTGGATCCGAGTGAGGTTGGACTCCTGTATGTAAGGAGTGATGTGGAGCTGAGTGAAGTTGGATTTCTGTATATAAGGAGCGATGTGGAGCCGAGTGAGGCTGGACTCCTGTATATAAAGAGCGATGTGGAGCTGAGTGAGGCTGGACTCCTGTATGTAATGAATGATGTTGAGCTGTGTGAGGTTGGATTACTGTATATAACGAGTGATGTGGAGTCAAGTGAGGCTGGACTCCTGTATATAAGGAGTGATGTGGAGCCAGTGAGGTTGGATTCCTTTATATAAGGTGCGATGTGGAGCTAGTGAGGCTGGACTCCTGTATATAGGAGTGATGTGGAGATGAGTGAGGCTGGACTCCTGTATGTGAGTGTTGTGGAGCCGAGTGAGGTTGGATTCCTATATATAGAGAGTGATGTGGAGCGGTGAGGTTGGATTCCTGTAATATAAGGAGCAATGTAGAGCTGAGGTGAAGCTGGACTCCTGTATGTAATGAATGATGTGAGCTGAGTGAGGTTGGATTCCTGTGTATAAGGAGAGATGTGGAGCTGAGTGAGGCTGGACTCCTGTATAGGGAGTGATGTGGAGCGAGTGAGATTGGATTCCTGTATATAAGGAGTGATATGGAGCAGTGAGGCTGGACTCCTGTATATAAGGAGCTATATTGAGCAGTGAGGCTGGGCGTCCTGTATATAAGGGTGATGTGGAGCCGAGTGAGGTTGGACTCCTGTATATAAAAGCGATGTGGAGCAGTGAGGCTGGACTCCTGTATATAAGGAGTTATGTGAGCCAAGTGAGGCTGGACTTCTGTATATAAAGAGTGATGTGAAGCTGAGTGAGGCTGGACTTCTGTATGTAAGGAGTGATGTGGAGCGAGTGAAGTTGGACTCCTGTATATAAGGAGTGATGTGGGCAGTGAGTTGGACTCCTGTACATGAGGGTGATGTGGAGATGACGTGGCTGAACTCCTGTATAAGGGGGATGTGGAGCCGAGTGAGGCTGGACTCCTGTATATGGGGTGATGTGGGCGAGTGAAGTTGGACTCCTGTATATAAGGAGTGATGTGGAGGCAGTGAGGCTGGCCTCCTGTATGTAATGAATGATGTGGAGCTGAGTGAGGTTGGATTCCTGTATATAAGGACTGATGTGGAGTCAGGTGAGGCTGGACTCCTGTATGTAAGGAGTGATGTGGAGCTGAGTGAGGTTGGACTCCTGTATGTAAGGAGTGATGTGGATCCAAGTGAGGCTGGACTGCTATGTATAAGAGTGAGATGTGGGCAGTGAGGTTGGACTCCTGTATGTAAGGAGTGATGTGAGCTGAGTGAAGTTGGATTTCTGTATATAAGGAGTGATGTGGAGCCAGTGAGGCTGGACTCCTGTATATAAAAGTGATGTGGAGCTGAGTGAGGCTGGACTCCTGTATGTAATGAATGATGTGGAGCTGTAAGTAGGTTGGATTACTGTATATAATGAGTGATGTGGAGTCAAGTGAGGCTGGACTCCTGTATAAGGAGTGATGTGGAGCCAGTGAGGTTGGATTCCTTTATATAAGGTCGATGTGGAGCTGAGTGAGGCTGGACTCCTGTATATAAGGGAGTGATGTGGAGATGAGTGAGGCTGGACTCCTGTATATGAGTGTTGTGGAGCCAGTGAGGTTGGATTCCTGTATATAAGGAGTGATGTGGAGCCGAATAAGGCTGTACTCCTGTTATAAAGAGCAATGTGGATCTGAGTGAGGCTGGACTCCTGTATGTAATGAATGATGTGGCGCTGAGTGAGGTTGGATTCCTTTATATAAGGAGCGATTTGGAGCCAGTGAGGCTGGACCCCTGTTCATAAGGAGTGATGTGGAGCCGAGTGAGGTTGGATTCCTGTATATAAGGAACAATGTGGAGCAAGTGAGGCTGGAATCCTGTATTATAAGGAGTGATGTAGAGCTGAATGAGACTGTACTCCTGTATACAGTATAAGGAGCAATGTGGAGCTGAGTGAGGCTGGACTCCTGTATGTAATGAATGATGTGGAGCCAAGTGAGGCTGGGCTGCTGTATATAAGGAATGATGTGGAGCTGAGTGAGGGTGGACTCCTGTATGTAAGGAATGATGTGGAGTCGAGTGAGGCTGGACTCCTATATGTAAGGAGTGATGTGGAGCCGAGTGAGGTTGGACTTCTGTATATAAGGAGTGATGTGGAGGTGAGTGAGGCTAGACTCCTGCATATAAGGAGTGATGTGGAGCCGAGTAAGGCTGGACTACTATATATAAGGAGTGATGTGAAGATGGTGAGGTTGGACTCCAGTATATAAGGAGTGATATAGAGCCAAGTGAGGCTGGGCTCCTGTATGTAAGGAGTGATGTGGAGCCGAGTGAGGCTGGACTCCTATATGTAAGGATTTATGTGGATCCGATTGAGGCTGGACTCCTGTTTGTACAGAGTGATGTGGGCAGTGAGGCTGGACTCCTGTATGTAAGGAATGATGTGAGGCGGTGGGAGGCTTGGCTCCTGTAAGGGAGTGATGTGTAACTGGTGAGGCTGGACTCGGTATCTAAGGAATTATGTGGAGCCGAGTGAGGCTGGACTCCTGTACAGAAGGAGTGATGTGGAGCCAAGTTAAGCTGGACTCCTGTATATAAAGAGTGATGTGGAGCTGAGTGAGGTTGGGTTCTGTATATAAGGAGTGATGTGGAGATGAGTGAGGCTGGACTCCTGTATGTAAGGAGTGATGTAGAGTCAAGTGAGGCTGGACTCCTGTATGTAAGGAATGATGTAGAGCCAAGTGAGACTAGATTTCCGAATATAAGGAGCGATGTGGAGCCGAGTGAGGCTGGACTCTTGTATGTAATGAATGATGTGGAGCCGAGTGAGGCTGAACTCCTTTATGTAAGGAGTGATGTGGAGCTGAGTGAGGCTGGACTCCTGTATGTAATGAATGATGTGGAGCTGAGTGGGGCTGGACTCCTGTATGTAATGAATGATCTGAAGCTGAGTGAGGTTGGATTCCTGTGTATAAGGAGAGATGTGGAGCCGAGTGAGGCTGGACTCCTGTATATAGGGAGTGATGTGGAGTTGAGTGAGGTTGAATTCCTGTATGAGGAGTGATATGGAGCGAGTGAGGCTGGAGTCCTGTATATAAGTAGCTATGTGGAGCCAGTAAGGCTGGACTCCTGTATATAAGGTGTGATATGGAGCCGAGTGAGGTTGGACTCCTGTATATAAGAAGTTATGTGGAGCCAAGTGACTCTGGACTTCTGTATAAAAGAGCAATGTGGAGCTGAGTGAGGCTGGACTCTGTATGTAATGCATGATGTGGAGCCAAGTGAGGCTGGACTCTTGTATATAAGGAGTGATGTGGAGCCGAGTGAGGTTGGATTCTTGTATATAAGGAGTGATGTGGGCCAGGTGAGGCTGGACTCCTGTATGTAAGGGTGATGTGGAGCAGAGTGAGGCTGGACTCCTGTATGTAAGGAGTGATGTGGAGCCAGTGAGGCTGGACTCCTGTATAAAAGAACGATGCAGAGATGAGTGAGGCTGGACTCCTTTATGTAAGGAGTGATGTGGAGCAGTGAGACTAGACTCCTGTATATAAGGGCGATGTGGAGCCAGTGAGGTTGGACTCATGTATATGAGGAGTGATGTGGAGCCGAGTGAGGTTGGATTCCTGTAATATAAGGAGCAATGTAGAGCTGAGTGAGGCTGGACACCTGTATATAGGGAGTGATGTGGAGCTGAGTGAGGTTGAATTCCTGTATATAAGGAGTGATATGGAGCCAAGTGAGGCTGGAGTCCTATATATAAGTAGCTATGTGGAGCCAAGTGAGGCTGGACTCCTGTATATAAGGTGTGATATTGAGCCGAGTGAGGCTGGACTCCTGTGTATAAGGAGTTATGTGGAGCCAAGTGACTCTGGAGTTCTGTATATGAAGAGCGATGTGGAGCTGAGTGAGGCTGAACTTCTGTATGTAATGAATGATGTGGAGCCGAGTGAGGCTACACTCCTGTATGTAAGGAGTGATGTGGAGCTGAGTGAGGCTGGAGTCCTTTAAGTAAGGAATGATGTGGAGGCGAGTGAGGTTGGACTCCTGTATGTAAGGAGTGATGTGGAGCTGAGTGAGGCTGGACTCCTGTATATAAGGAGCGATACGGAGATGAGTGAGGCTGGACTCCTTTATATAAGGAGTGATGTGGAGCCGAGTGGGGCTGGACTCCTGTATATAAGGAGTGATGTGGAGATGAGTGAGGCTGGACTCCTGTATATAAGGAGCGAT